>OW240914.1:192721187-192759951 GCA_933207985.1 Pelobates cultripes
GCCCTGGGATGAGGCACCTGTGACAGGGAGGGGTGCAAAATTTTTTTCCCCAAGTAGGTTGGATCTTGTGTATTTATATATATATATATATATATATACATACACATACATATATACACATACATATACATATATATATATACACACACACACACACACACACATATATATATATAAATAAAAATATTTTAAAAAAATTATATAGATATATATACACACACACACATATATATTAATTCTACATATATATTTATGTAATATTTTTACATAATTAGGTATCTTCATTAATTACAATTATCGGGACCTACCTGACAACCCATGCCAAAAGTAAAGGGAATTTAATTTGCTAGCACTATATTTAACCCTATAACTTTCCAAGACACCATAAAACCTGTACATGGGGGGTACTGTTTTACTCGGGAGACTTCGCTGAACACAAATATTAGTGTTTCAAAACAGTAAAATTTATTACAACGATGATATCGCCAGTAAAAGTGACGTTTTTTGCATTTTTCACGCACAAACAGCACTTACACGGACGATATTATTGCTGCGATACTTTTTACTGTTTTGAAACACAAATATTTGTGTTCAGCTAAGTCTCCCGAGTACAACAGTACCCCTCATGCACAGGTTTTATGGTGTTTTCAAAAGTTACAGCGTCAAATATAAGGCTTGCATTTCTTTTTTTTACATTAAAATTCGCCAGATTGGTTACGTTGCCTTTGAGACCCTATGGTAGCCCAAGAATGAAAATTACCCCTATGATGGCATACCATTTGCAATAGTAGACAACCTAAGGTATTGCAAACGGGGTATGTCCAGTCTTTTTTAGTAGCCACTTAGTCACAAACACTGGCCAAAATTGGCGCTTTTTGCATTTTTCACACACAAACAAATACTAACGCTAACTTTGGCCAGTGTTTGTGACCAAATGGCTACTAAAAAAGACTGGACATACCCCATTTGCAATACCTTGGGTTGTCTACCATTGCAAATGGTATGCCATTATGGGTGTAAATTTCATTCCCGGGCTACTATACAGTCTCAAAGGCAACGTAACCAATCTGGCAAATTTCAATTTCAAATGTAACGTGCTATATTTGACCCTGTAACTTCCCAAAACGCCATAAAACCTGTACATAGGGGGTACTGTCTTACACGTGAGACTTTACTGAATACAAATGTGTATTTTATTGCAGTAAAAGCAAACAGTATTATGACATTGACCGTTAAAATGTCATGTAGAAGTAAAAAAATAAAAATCGTATTTTCTCCCATTTTTTTCATATTAAATTATGTTTCATAGCTAAATATTTGATATTAAATGAAAGCCCTGATTCCCCTGAATAAAATGATATATAATAAGGGTGGGTGCATTTACTATGAAAGAGGTGAATTACGGTTGGACAGACATGTAGCACAAATGCCAGGTTTTGTTTACAACGTGTACATTTGGCTCCGTCCTTAAGGGGTTAAAATGGAATTTGTGTCAGTGTATAAATATTCAATTAGTTTTTTTTATCTCTCAGGTGGATGCACTGAGAAGGCTAGATACTGAGACATTGGGAGCAGAAAAGAACTGTCAAAAGACCTGAATAACAAGGTAAAGGAATTTTATAAAGCTGAAAAAGAAGATAAAAAGATATCCAAAGCCATGAAAATGCCAGTCACTACTGTTCAATCACTTAAGAAGTGCAAAATTCAGGGATCTCTTGATATCAAGCCAAGGTCAGGTAGACCAAGAAAGATTTTTCAGTCACAACTGCCAGAAGAATTTTTTGGGACACAAAAAACAAAACAAAAAAAGCAAAAGGTAACTTCAGGAGAAATACAGGCTGCTCTGGAAAAAAAAAAAAAAGACTGTGTGGTTGTTTCAAGGAGCAAAAGACAATGATACTTGAACACAAAATGAACTGCATGGTGAAGTTGCCAGAAAGAAGCCTTTGCTAAACCAATGCCACAAAAAAAGCCTGGTTACAATATCCCTGACAACACCTTGACAATGGTTACAGCAGAAACAGGTCAAGGTTCTGGAGTTGCCATCAGTCTCCTGACCTTAATATCATCGACCCACCCTGGGGAGATCTCAAATGTGCGGTTCAAGCAAGACGACAAAGACTTTCCATGACCTGGTGGCATTTTGCCAAGACGAATGGGCAGCTATACTACCTGCAAGAATTAGGGGCCTCATAGACAACTATTACAAAAGACTGCACGCAGTCATTGATATGCAGATCTTTGAACAGGGGTCATTTAATTTTTTTTCTTTGTTGCCATGGTTTGTTTTAGGATTGTGCCATTCTGTTATAACCTACAGTTGAATATGAATCACATAGGAAATAAAAGAAATGTGTTTTGTCTGCTCACTCATGTTTTCTTTAAAAAAATGGTACATAAACTACCAATTCTCCAAACGGTCAAAGCAGGCAGGACTGGAGCGACAATTCATTTTCTCACTTTTTTTTCTCTCCCATTGCCCCTCACACTTTTCCTCCTAACCATCCCTCTCTGATCTATGACCTCTACTATATATTTGATATCCCTATTTAAAGTGGTTCCTCACGAATGCTCAACTACCAGGCCACATGGGTTGGTGACTTGCGGAGGGTGCAGGTAGCCGTGGTTTACTCCAAGATCGCCTAGCCGCAGGTTCCATTTTGGATGCCCCAGCGACTAGACCCAATAGCAAGCCGGGTGACTGTCACGGGGAAGGGAACTGGTGAACATGAACAGGGTGGACGATCCCATACCCGGAACTAGGATTTTAGCACGTACACATGAAGTATTCATGGAGGTTCCGTGCACAAGGGAAGTTACACATCTAAGCACCCATAAACGCGTACGATGATATCTGTAAACCTGTACCTCTTATTGCAAAACCAAATCGGGAACCACAGGTAAGTAGTAGGGGGGAAGATTTATCTACTTCTGTAACGGATTCCCACCTGTATACTATGACTGTATGTTTTATTACTATTAAGAAGAATTCTATGAAAAACAAAGATTGTCAAAATAAAAAAATAAATCACTCTAGATACAGATAGTTATTTTCTTTTTTTCCCCTGAACAAAGTACGTCAATTACTTCTATGAGGTGGCAGGGACAGCTTGTGTTAAAGTCCTAACTAGTTTTTAAGTCTAAAGTTAAAAAGTGAATAGAATAAATTATTTTAAATGCAAAGTATTCCGGCTTTCTTTTAAAACTAGAATTCAATCAATCTACAGACGGTGCTAGATCCCAAGGATACATTACACCATTGCCTACAGTAAATATTGCCAATTCATACATAACAGATGTAGATGCCCAAAAGCAAAGTGCCTCCAATATAATACATAGATTTGCAGCTGTCAGAGTTCTTCCTGTACGAAAATAAAAAAATAAAAATGTGTTTAACATTTGAGTCACAGCTGGTTTTTAAGTCATTTTCTATAGCTGAAAACAAAATTTGCATTCCATACTCTGTACGAATCTCACTTTTTAAAAACACTTTGGATTGACTTTATAAAATCAAAGCATGTAGAAGATATATATCAAATATTGTAAAAATTTTGCAAATACACACATTTCTGTAAGCATATATGTGTTAAGGATTTAACTTATATTGAATAAAAAAATTTAATAAATACACACTGACCTGGCAGGATGAGAAGACAAATCACCAATTCATTTCTACCACTTTACAAACATGTTTAAAAGAGAATGCATATTCTGGTTATTCTTCAAGCTAGAACATAGAAGTACCTTCACACTTTGAATTTTTTTCTCTGCGTCTGTTCTCTTCTCATTTAAAGTTCCCACTTCATGCTCCCGTGTCTTTAGCAGTTCCTTTAGATCACTCTGTAGGACAAAGCAGGGTACATTAAATCAAACCAGCCGCAGTATAATTTATTTTGTGGGTCTGAATTAAACGGATTCTTATTGTACATTTTATGTACTCTAAATCAGTGCTTCTATGAGGGGAACAGTCACTTCTGTGTAATTTACATCAATGAACAAAGCATTGAAAATCATCAATAACTCGTGTTAACCTTTTTAATGAGATGTTCTTTTATTTTATATTAACTATTTAGCTAAAATACATCATAATACAGTTGAGACAGAACATTGCAAATGAAGAGGAGAAATCAAAACAATGTCTTCGTAACTCTTCTGTGTGTGCTTTCTCTATGCTCACTGCCAGATGCATAGAACAAGCTTATAACAATTGACATTGAGCGAAGATTGAGGCACCCAGCTACAGGATAAAGAGGTGTAACATTTTTTTTTAGTACCTATTTGTTAGACGTAATGTGAATGGAACCTGCACCTATAGTATAACTTCTAGACAGACCTAATCAACACCAATAAAACACCAATCAACTCATATTTTGGTACGCTGACACTTGCATCATATATTCTCAGTAGCACAGCGCAATAATTGTGGAACGTAACTTATGCATGCAACCCAAAAGAGACTTTGAGGGATGAAGAGAGACGGAATGTGTCTAGTGGGCATTGCACTGGGCAGACATAAGTTAAAAGATTGAATGGATGACACGAGACCCAACCTAACTATACCAAGCAAACTTCCAGCAGCTACTCAAGAGTAGAGAGGGAACTTGGGGAATGGTCCTGGCCACATATCACCTGGTCCAGCAGAATGAGGATCATCAAGATGAACCTCCTACCACGGGTGCTAGGCCTCTCTCAGGCCCTACAGATATCCATCCCAAAAGCCTTTTTTACTTAACTGCGAACCCGGATTCTGAAGTTTGTGTGGCAGAGATTTCGCCCGTGCATCAAACATAATGTCCTCACCCTGCCGAAGCCCGAGGGTGGGCTAGCGTTGCCAGACAAACAATTTTATAACAAGGCCACACACAAAGTGTGGTGGAGTGGTCTACGGAGGGAGTACACAAACTCTGGAAGCAGGTGGAGGTCATGCAAATGGGGAGAATGAGGTCAGTAGTACCGTGGCTAAACCCACTAATCAGAGCAAGGTTAGCAAGGCTCCATCTTGGAGGAACTGTATTCAAGAATGACAGATTTCTTAATTGATGCCATTAGGTCTTTCTTTTGACCCTGATAAAGTACAAACAACCTGTCAGAAAGACTAAAAGGTCTATTCTTCTCTAAATATCACTGAATGGCACGTTTGACTGGACATTGAGGCAAAATAATATCTGTTCCTTTAAGTTTTCAGGCTTCTCACAGAATGTTGGTAGAATGATTGAAGATACCCTAGTAAGGGATGAAGGGTGTAGCTGGAGGATGACGTTATCCATATGAAAAAAACAAAAACAAACAAAAAACAACAAAACATATGGGGAGCAGAGGATAAGGCTTGAAGTTCCCTTAGTCTTTTAGTATAAGTCACAGCTTACAAAAAACAGTTTTCCACAGAAGAATGTTGGAATCTTTCAACACTGCATTCTTACAACGGCTCAAATGGAGTTTCACATAGTACCGAAAGGGCCAAATTAACATCCCACAAACGGTACCAGTTCTCTGATAGTAGGAAGAAGTCTTAATACTGCTCCAAAGTACCTGGAGATAAAAAGGTTCAGACGCCAAGTCTTTAAATGTCCAGATCTCTGTAGTAGATGCTGGGTGTAAACCTTTTGCAAATCCCAATTGAAGACATTTTTGAATATTTGGTATAGAAACTGAAAGTGGATCTTGAATAAATCATGAATCTCACAGCACCAGGAGGAAGATTCTTTTCCAGATTCCAGATTTCCAGGGGGTTAGAACGAGTCCCTCCTTGTTCAAATATGCGATAGCTATAGAATAGTCTGACATTATCTGCACTTTATGAAAAGCGAAAGAGCCAACCAAAATCTCTTTTACTCCCCAGTAATATGATGACTTTAGAGAATCCAGGAGGTATCCATTGTCCCTTTGTCACCTATTTTCCCCAAATGAGCTCCCAAACCGAATATTACATATACTTACAATATTTCATAGCTGGAAAGACTTGTGTCCAGCAAGTTCAGACTTTTTCACATATGTTTTTGCTGTTAATCCAAAAAAAAGGCAAAAAACTCAGTCTGAAGCACTTCCAATTTTGCAACAAACTAGGAAAAAATTCCTTCTTGACCCCAAAATAGCAGCCAGATATCTCTTTGGACCAAGCAGCTATTACCCCACTAATTAGAAATTATATCCCACTTTGTTATGTTTTGGAAGTATTTATCCAATTGCGGTTTGGACTCTGATAATACCACCTTCAGGCAGAGAATTCCATATCCTTATTGCGCTTACTGTACATAAAAAAAAACAAAAAAAAAAAACACCTTTGTTGCCTTAGGCTGGAAGAAAGGAGATTTAGCCTAAATGCGTGACCTCGTGTCATATGTATGTCCTGTTTATGAATAGGTAAAAAGAAAAAAAAACAAGTAGATACATGTAATCACAACACCAAAAGTGTTAATGAAACGATGCATCGATATAGTTTCAAATATATATTGTGAGCTTTATTAGATATGGCTCTTAATATAAATGAACATTACCCTGATAGTTTATCTCATGTGATATACTCAAAAAAAGTTTCTCCTTATAGGGAATATATCCCATATTCCGGTGTGTATCTTCATACACAGATAGCTTAGAGGAAAAGAGTAAACATACTGTCAAAAATGTTAGTAGATATAGAGTGTAGAGGATGGGAGCTCAAAAGCCAGCTAAAAAGAAAGCTGGTGGTAAAATTTAAATAGCCCCTCTCCCTGTTAAACTAACTAGACAGACATAGGAGCAGTAAAAGATAAAGAAAAATTCTAACCACATGATAATCAAAAAAGTGTTAGGCAAAAAGTGCCGTGCCCAGTGCCCATAACCCAAGAAAAAGCAAACAGCCGATGCGCGTTTCGGTGCTATGCAAGATGCACCTTCATCAGAGGCCAACAATCTACTAACCACAAACTCTCTTAAATACCCTATTTCCCAATGGTGTATGTCTGCAATCATCCAACGCGATGTCCGGACAAAATGAGAGGGGATGTGTCCCACGCTTGAATGCAATTACGCTTTGATTCAAACGTTAACGAAATCATACTCACTTTCTATTGGTTGTCTAATCCCAGAGGGGAGGGAGTCCAAGTGGTGTGGCTAGGCGGAGTCAGAATTTCTTTAGTATCTCAAAATCCTCTAATGGGTAGTGAGCGGGCAGGTAATTAAGTTGCAAAATGCATACTCTCTCTAAGCTATCACCAATAGCCAAGTATCCTCCCTTTTTATGAATAGATTTCCAGATAATGGTTTGTACTGGCCCCGAATATATTTGCATAATGTTATCATATCCCCTCTGAGGCACCATTTTTACAAACTAAAGAGATTTAAATGTTTTAACCTTTCTTCATAACTAAAATGCTCCAGTCATTTTATCAATTTTGTAGCTCGTCTCTGCACTTTTTCTAGTGCCATGATATCCTTCTTTAGAACAGGTGCCCATAAATGCACAACATATATAGGGTGTGGTCTTACCAGCAATGTATGAAGAGGCAAAATGATATTTTCATCCCGAGAATGTGTGCCCCTATTTATACATGACAAAACCTTACTGGTCTTGGCAACTGAATGTTGCTGCCTAATTTGTGGTCTGTAACAATTCCCAAATCCCTCTCATGTGTTGGTATCTCTAATTCACTACCATGTAGGGTGAAAGTTGCTTGTGCATTCCTTACCCCAAAATGCTAAACTTTGCATTTCTCTACATCACATTTCATCTCTCATTTTAGTGCCCAGACTCCCAATCTATCAAAATCCCTCTGCTGCAAAGTAATATCCTGCTCACAGTTTATTACTTTACAAAGTTTTGTGTCATCTGCAAATACTAAAACATGGCTTTCAATGCCTATTTCAAGATAATAAATTAATAAATGTTAAATAGAAGCAGTCTCAAAGAAGAACACTTACCACTTTTGTCCAGTTTAAAAATTTACCATTAATGACAACTCATTGTACTCTATCCTTAAGCCAATGTTCGACCCAAGAACAAGAATAATCTTCTAGACCAATTTCTTAAAGTTTGAACACTAACCAAGTGTGAGGAACCATATCAAATGCCTTCGCAAAATCCAAGTAGATCAAATCCACTGCAACCTGATCTACACTTCTACTTACTTCTTCCTAGAATGCAATTAGGTTAGTTTGACCTGACCTATGTTTAATAAAACCATGCTGATTTTTGCCAATAACAGTTCTTCCCAATGAATTCCTGAATATTATCCCTTAATAGCCCTACAAATACTTTCCCGGTCACAGAAGTTAAGCTTACAGGTCTATAGTTTCCAGGCAATGATTTTGAACCCTTTTCAAATATAGGAACAACATCTACCTTCCTCCAGTCCTCTGGTACAATGCCTGAAACAAAATAATCTTGAAAGATTAAATACAGAGGTTCACTTATTTCCAAAATTGGCTCCTTAAGTATGCGTGGGTGAATACCATCAGGCCCCGGAGCTTCATTTACATAAAAATGTTTTTAACTGCTTGCATATCATTTGCCATGCACCACCCCCCCTCACAGCATCACCCCCCCTCCCTCACACGCCATCTCCCCCCTACCAGTATCCCCCCTCTCACACCATCACCCCCCTACAGACCGGTGTCTGCGATGGGCACTCTCCACCCAGGCCCCTCTTGGTGTCTGGTCCTCGGTCACTGGCCGAGGACCTGACACAGTCTGCCCTAAGGCGTTTTAGGTGGCCGCGAGGCCTTAGGCCAGTGGTTCACAACCTTTTTTGACTTTAGAACCCCATGGCAGACCATTTCCATAAATTGTACCACCCGTTCACAAAATATTTGTAATCAATATAGTTGCTATTATTTCAAATGTTTACTTTTTCTCTGCCCAATTTTCCCCTTTTTTCTGGGAGAGTGGAGTGGGGCGACAGTGGCAGTGTGGGAAGACGACAGTGGGGAGGGTGACAGTGGCAGTGTGGGAAGACGACAGTGGGGAGGGTGACAGGGGCAGTGTGGGAAGATGACAGTGGGGAAGGGGGCAGGGGCAGTGTGGGAGGACGACAGTGCAGAGGGGGGCAGGGGCAGTGTGGGAGGACAATAGTGCGGAGGGGGGCAGTGGCAGTGTAAACTAAAGCAGTAGCTTAGATAGGAAATAGACTGTCTAGATATTTGATATGGATAGTGCATAAATCAAGAATAGAAAACCTGTAACATACTCACCTTCCTATGTACTTTTTTTGTTGCAAATCTACAGAAACTTAGACTTTCAGGCCACACCCTCTGTGTTTGCTATGAAGGCATTTTAACTTGCCACTTAAGAATCATATTACATGCTCCCACATAACTTTTTATGCACTTCATAGCTTTTGACCTAAGCTCATTTTGAATGTCTAATTTTGTTCAGTCAAGGAAAGAGAATATATACAAGCTTTTTGCGGCTTCTTTTATTAGCATGCAGCTAACATTCTACCTCAACCTTTTAGCCTAGAGTGGCAAATAAAAGAATTGCACATCTCACTAAAAGGAGTAGCAAAGACTTTTGGGAGATTAAGTTTAACAACTTTCATAATTAAAATATTTTTAAAGTAAACTATTAGTCTAAAATCTGAGTAGAACAGATTCTATGCAGAAACACTTTAAAGGCTTTCTCCACCCCTTTTTTCCCCCTCATTGAATAATGCTCTGTTGGCGATTTTTCTTTAGCATCCCCCCAAATATGCTATGTGGAAAAAAGTAAAAGTGTACTTGTCTTAATCCAGCACTGGGCAAAGGTCATGGCACTGTTTGGCACGCCCATCTGATGCCAAAGGAGCCTTGTGGAGGCCCAGTTAAAAGCTTCTCAAAGCAGACTATGTTTGGACCATTCAACCAGCTCCAAGAGTATGAATGTGCTATAATATATACACCAACCTCTATTTTGTTGTGGTACTCAGATGTGCTGCATTTCTTCACCAGATCTACCACCTTGTTTAGGAGTTGGTTGGACTTTACAGATTTGTCAGGTATTTTCATCCGGCAGTGAGGACAGGTGGGTTCATTATTGGAGACGGTCCAATAACATGTAATGCATTCTCGGCAGAAGTGATGCATACAGGCCAACATCACTGGGTTAGTCAACAGCTCATAACACACAGAACAGGTCAGCTCCTCTGAAAGGGTGGTCTCAGGAGGCACTGCTTTCGCCATGTCTGTTTAAGGAGTTAAAAAAAAAAATAGAAAAATAATACTTTCATAAAAAGTCTTTACTATACAAAATTTAATTTAGCCCATAAAGACTTATTCTCCTTCAGTCATACCCCAGGAATTACCAGCCTGTGGAGGAATTCATTTCTCTTCCTATTTATAGTTAAATTCCCCCCTCCCCCCCATAATATTGTAAAGCGCTACGGAAGCTGTTGGCACTATATAAATGGCAATAATAATAATAATAATAATAATAATAATAATTTAAAGTCTCCAAGTTTGTGGATGTGGAAGAGTGAATGGGTCTCCCATTTCACCATAAAAAGGCATTTAAAAAGAGCTATATGATTTAACTATAATTCCTGCAAGTGGACATTATGTTCAAATGCGGACATCTTTTTACATTACATTGCCTTTTTCAGTAAGCTGTACTATAAAAGGATGAAGGAATATATTAAAAATAAAAACAAGTTATATAACCTTAAATGTTTAAGTTGTCTGGAAAGCAATGTATATACAAAATTGCTGTTTATTATGTTATGTTTGCTATGCTATGCAACCCATGTTTGCTTCAAGTAAATAAATGTTATACTATTCCCCCCCCCAAAAAAAAAAAAAAAAAAAGTTTGTTACACTAATGGAGATTACATTTAAATATAGCCTTTATTCCACAAACATGAAAGCAAATGTTCAAATGGCAACCAAAACAATAGGCTTGTAGAGGACAAATACTACTATAATAGCCTACACCCAATGCAATGACACTTAACTAGTTTATTAAAATTGCCCAAAGCACCTGGAGGCCACCTATTGTCATTCCTCACCTCCACATCTTTCTGAAGAGAGATGGAATCTCTACCATTCTGAGCCAAGTCCAGAGGTCTTGGCTTTGGAAAGCTGACAAAAATCTGCATAGAAGTAGTGGAGGTGTGGAGTGGTGCTCAGCAGACTTAAGGAAAGAATTATAACATTCTAAAAACTGTTTGACATCGTACAATGGGGTAGTGCCAGGGCACTACAACCACTACAGGGCAAACTTTCTTCAGTATGCAATATTCTGGGTGGTGATTTAAATCAGCATTTTCATTCATCACCTGCCTAAAGAATGCGAATACACATATATACACACACACACACACACAGACATAAATGTTACTGTCCCTCCCCTTTTAGTTACCCAGGTGGTATAGTGTACATATCAAATGTATGACAAAATATCTAAATAATCTTTACATTTTGCTGCACACCGATAGGTGCATTTTTTTATCCATCTGAATAGTTTTTCCCAAAACGAGTTGCAGGACCAAAATGCCACATGGATAAATGCTGAATCACCTAAAACTAAATTGATTTGTTACACTTGTGCATGGGTGAAAAATTCTGTTCCTCCAAATAACTAAATTTTATCCATTGAGCTGTTCCGGTCATGTGTTCTCACGATTTATTTATTTTTTCCGCTTTTCGATAAGTAAAGCAAATAAGCAGCACCATAACTACTACATGGCTGCCTCCCCATAATTTTAAGGAAGGAGTGAAGCCACCTTAATTTAAAATGGCTTGACCACTTACTTGCAATCTACCATAGACACTCATTGTAAGAAGTAGTCTAACCATTTGCTAATGGTTTGGCAAGCAACTTACCTAGGGTCTATTATGCTCCAGTCTGACAGCTCAGGGCCGCCACCAGAAATTTTGGGGCCCCTAACTCAGCTCAGGGTCTGGGCCCCCTGGTGCCCACCTCCAATCCTGCCCACAGGTTCCGCCTCCAAATCCTGCCCACAGGAATACACACACACACACACACACAAACATACACTGATACAAAAGGACACAGATACACACACACAGATACATACTAACATACTGACACACACATACTCAGACATACACACATATACATCCATAGACAAGTTGTGGAACTGCACTCCGCCCTGGAATCCTAAGGTGCTCTTGGATCAGTCCCAGTACCAAAGAGACCCCCTTAGGGGTCGAAATGTTGCATTTTGGTTCTTGGGTCCAATAAAATTGCCTATTCTTTGGAACATTTTGGAGTGCCTGGATTACTTTTCTACTAATATATACACACATATACAGACACACAGGCATACATAGTGACAGACGGACACATACTAACATACATACAGACACACATGCATGAGGTCATACAGACACATACATAAGCGCTGATGGGGCCCCTGAAGATATAGGGCCCATCGAGTGGCCCTAAGTGCGTGGGCAACCAGATGGGCCCCATCAGCGTGCGGGCCACGGTGGAACTGCACCGGCGGCAGTTCGCGGTTACACGTGGGACCTGGACGGCTGGGCCCCCCAGCCCGTGACAACCGTCATGGTGGTCACCCTCTGATGACGGCCCTGTGACAGCTGGAGGCTCTCATTAAATCAAGCCGGGAGATACAGGGCTTAGCTCATGGACTGCAAGTTATCTGATACTCTCAGCCAACGAGCAGGGCTTGGCTCTGCATAACTAATGTAAACTCTATGCAGGAGTTCTGTCTACTTACAAGGGAGTATACACAGTGTAACCGACCGGTGCCCATCTGGACCTTTGATAAGTTGTTAAACTGTTTGCAAATGAGTTAGCTATTTACATTGGTGGTATGCCTAGGCACATCTGGCAGTAATGCATTTACACATGTCCTGTCACAATTAACTCTTAAAGCTATAATATTTAATTAAAATGTGCCAGCCTGACAATTTCTAATTCGTCATTCTTCACTTAATATACATGTAATGAGATGCAGTAACCTTTGCAGTTACTCTGACATTCAAAGAACACTATAGCATTCCTATAAACATGTAAACACCTTTACTTCCCGTCACACTGGGCTCCCCACAGCCCACGAACATGGAAGAGTTAATTAATCCTAAAGAATGAGCCAATACAATGATTCAGCAGTGTGGGAGCACTGGGAGGATAGTGTACATGCATAGCAAATTGCTATGCTATGCCAATGATCATCTCCAAATAAAGATGCATTAAGTCAATACATTTCTATGGGGAGTATTCAGGGTCTCCAAGCAGAGCTGAGGTTGCAGTCTTTGCAGGACTGGATTTCATAAGCTCCTCTAGTGGCTAGCAAATGTTTACTATACGAACAGAGTCAGTCCTTCCATCCCAAGAAGACGCAGAAGGTAAAACCACTGGATCTACAGGAGACGATATACATTCCTAAAACTGGTGGGAACTCAAACTGAATTTGTAAGGCCAAAATAATAGAACTTCTCTAAGTCACTTATGATTCTAGTTCAGGTATTTTGACCTAATATTTAAAAAATAAAAAATAAATCCTTTAATTTGAATTTCTGAAAATTCTCACTTCATTGAATAGTCAATGTGTGCATGCACATATGAAAAAAATTAAAAGATAATGTAATGGAAAATGTATATATACACAAAAAAGTAAATCTATACTGTATAAAATACTAGTATAGATTAAAGGGGTAGCACAAAAAATATATACAACCTGTAGATAATACAAGAAACTTCCTTCACAAGATCTAAAATATAAGAAAAATCACACAATAGTGAAGCATGTACAGTCAATGTATAATACACTCCCGGAGGTAGAGAACTTACAGGACCAAACTGTAGATCTGAACTTGTCTCCCTTCCATAGGGTATGTGGATAAAAGGTTCTTCTCTTAGGAAGCTTGTATATACGGACCAAAGGTGCAAATTCAAGACGCTCAATCCTCAGAAGAAAAAGAGGTATATAGAGCAGTATTGTAGATAAAAATTTATTTATTTATACAAAATGCACTTACATCAAATGAAGTTCATAGCAGCATGTCACCACTAACAAGTGGTACCCAGGAGAAGGAGTCTCTCTGTAGCAGAATGTAAACATATATATATATATATATATATAAAAAAACACACATAAAAAAACAAAAAAAAGGGGGAAGTAAATATATATATGTAAAAAAAGTAATATCCAACGCGTTTCGTCTTTTGAAAGACTTCTTCAGGGATAGAGAATTAAAAATTCTGTTTTCTTTATATAGCCTTCACCACTTGAAATTGCCGCGGAAAATTCATTCACTTCCGGGTTCGGACTTCTCGGTTTTTAATTGGACATCCGTCGTGATCACTTCCGGTGGATGTAACAAGAAGTTTTCATTTCCGCGTTCCAGGCTGGAACGCATGGCGTTCATAACGTGCGGCTCTATGCCATGACACTTCCGCGTTCCACCGTGGAACGCACGGACAAACCCAGGCGCACAAGCTGCACTTGGGGCACCGAACGTCCCAGAGTGGGACACAGGGAGAAAATACCAATGACCATCTATTTACATAATATACAAAACAAAGGAATATAAAAACAATAATATATCTGTCAATATATGTTCGTATATACAAGCTTCCCGAGAGAAGAACCTTTTATCCACATACCCTATGGAAGGGAGACAAGTTCAGATCTACAGTTTGGTCCTGTAAGTTCTCTACCTCCGGGAGTGTATTATACATTGACTGTACATGCTTCACTATTGTGTGATTTTTCTTATATTTTAGATCTTGTGAAGGAAGTTTCTTGTATTATCTACAGGTTGTATATATTTTTTGTGCTACCCCTTTAATCTATACTAGTATTTTATACAGTATAGATTTACTTTTTTGTGTATATTATATTGGTGTATGTGAGGTACACTGTTGGGTGTTTGGCACGTTTCCCCTTGTCTTGGTTGGGAGATTATATAGTACCCTTTTCTTTCTTTTTTGGAAAATGTATATAGTTTGCAATATATTTTGCTTTGCTCATGGCTGCTTTGCCATATGCTGCATCCATAGCATGCCAAATGTAATCCACATGTTTGTGTGGCCATGATATAGGAATAACTGTTTTATCAGAGTAGTAATGCAGTAAAGTATTAGTATGCTGGTGATGTACTTGATATTTAGATTTCAAAAGCCTTGGAAATAGTGTTATAGTAGATCAGACATATTTCATTAGCTTACGTGTTTATTTTATTTGATGAGATGAGGACTGATGATACCTGGCAAATGAAAAAAATAACAGTTTTGACAGAAATGCTGTGATTATAGCACTGCTTATAACACATTGCATTCTGACATGAATATAAGCAACAAAGTATCTTTAAGAGTCTGTACAGATTCTGATGTTCCTGTTGTGGTGGAGAAGGTGAAGGAGGGAGCACGTATTGCTTACCACCGTGGTCCCCACTTCTGCCGAACAGATGTTGACACTAGTGGCCAAAGAGAATTTTCACCTTTCTCCATAGAGGCCCCCAGAAATAGATGTGCTACAGTTTCCGCCAGGGCCATCAAGCTGAAATGGAGAGGTTTGTACAGACAAGCAGAAGGAGTCATTGATAACTAAAGTCCGTAGCCAGTGAGATTAGTCAGGACGTAGCAGTAATGTACTCCACAGAGAGTAGACTAAAGTGCATTGTAGAAATGTAGGAGTAAGAATGCATCGATGGGCTCTAGTTTGTGCAGATTGTGCTCAGAGGCTTTCTCGAAGAGAGGATTCCTCAACTACAGGTAAAATGCATTCAAATGTTGGATCCTCATTTGTATCCACTGTCAACCACCATCCTTTGCTCAAAAAGAGAAAGCTTCCTGCTCTCATAGAGGCGTTGGGCCCAGTGGGCCCTAAGCAAGTGGCTTCTTTTTTGTTTTTTCCCTTACATAAGCTTCACTTGAAGGAGCAATAGTCGTGTGTAATTACAGAACCTCAAAATATCACACATGATATACATACAGTGTAATGCCATTCAATAGCGTAAGTTGTAACATTTATTAATATAGAATTACTCAACAATAACTGAAAGGTGTGACAAGAGAAGGGAAATGGGGAGGAGAAAAAAAAAATGTGTAGGGGCTGGAGGGAGACAAACCACTGGTTTGTGCTCATTTGTGGGTAATTAGGTACAGTTAACTCTTAGCCCACTGCTTATGGCTGGCTCACCCTTAAGGACAGCTACTGTGTCCAATGGAACCACACAGCGTTGTCTCGCTGCAAAGTACCTCTGGTTTCCAAAATTGCTGTTTCTGTGAACATTCCCACCATAAATGAAAGTGTGCCAAGCTCCCTCAAATGCCAGCACTCGAGATTCTGGTCCCATGTATATAGAGCCAATCTTTCCAGTGTACTGAATGTGTAAGAAACATAAAACCAGATTCCTGATGCTAATGGATGTTTTGTGTGTTCGTGTAAATACAGGGTAGCCCAAAACTAGGTGTACAGTATAGTTTTAAAATTTCATTTATATTTTACAATATTTAATCTCTTAAATGCTCGAAATGTCCATCAACGTTGCAACTTTTCTCAAACATGTCCAGTACACAGGATAACACAAACTCGAAAACCAGTCCTACAATACCTTTGCTGGACAGTGCACCCCACACTGATGCCTGGCTGATTTAGTGGAGATGTGATAGTCAAATGAGGATTTTCATCTGCCCAATACACACAGTTTTGCCTGTTCATGTGGCCTGACAATTTGAAAGAAGCCTCATCTGACCAGATGATCTTATCAAGAAGGTCTGGTTCATTATATGCTTAGTTACGCATCATCTTCCAGAACTGCAAAAGACTGTCTGGGTCGTCCTCCCAAAGAATATTTAACAGTTTTGTATGGTACAGCTTCAATTTACGCATGGAGTGTTGCAAGGACATTCTCTGTATGGGTAGCTGCTGAGACGCACGCCATGTGGACTTTTTCAGACTGTTCACAAATGTCAAAGCCACTCATCTATTTTTTTCTCTGTCAGATGTTCTGATTTTGGTGCACTGCACTTGTTGCTTCAAAATTTATCTCTAATGCCCTAAGCTGTCAGGCCTCTGTAATGTGCATCACTCACTGTATCCTTGCATAGCCACTGAATTATCAGTAAGACAATCAATGCATAGTACATGTGACTGCAATCTTGTTTGAGCAGGGTCAACCTATTGTTCCTGTAAGTTTTCTTGTAATTGTCCTATTTATAGTTAAATCGCACCCTTTTATAATATTGTAAAGCGCTACGGAGTCTGTTGGCGATATAGAAATGGCAATAATAATAATGTGACCAAAGTTAGAACATATACGCTAAGTTTTCCCTTTTTCTATTCCCTTCCCATGTAAAAAAACAAAGATTTAAAATAAATAAATAAAATAAATAAAAAAGGAAGAACAAAAGCTGTCAGACGTGTTGGTGGAGAAGTATCAAATGCTTCTTGCCACACTTTGTGCATCTTTTACAGTCTTCCAGTACTGCTTTAGAATCCACTTTACATAAGTCAAGATTAATAATTCTTTTATCTGCTCTCCACTATTCTTTCCAACTGCCACACTGATATTTAAATACCAGAAATGTATGTATTTGTACCTATATAATCTGTTGTGATGAAGTTCGTTGAATTAACAGTAAACCTACTTTTGGGCTACCCTGAATATTAAACCATTCGAGGGTGAATGGTCGCGTGACCTAAAACACCCAATGTGTCATGTAATATGGAAGAGTTGCGTCTTGGGAGGGTGAGATCAGGTCTGCGTATAGAAGAAAGATTGCGTGCAGGGAAAGGGTAGATGTCTGCAGACAAAATGGCTCAAAGTTGATTGGGTACTGGAGCAGTATAGACAGGCCAGGTAAGCAAGCTGGAAAATGGTTGGTAGAAGTAAAAATGCATCGGGGGTGGGGCGGGGGTGTCAACTTATGCTGAGGTTGTCTATAGTGCTACGTCTATCATTCGTATATACGTCTGCAAGGCGGAAAGGGTAAGGAAGACCCAACGAGTACACAAAAGGCCTAGCATTTGCCAGAGGGAAATCCAGGTAACATGCAGGGGAGGTGACAGAGGTGGAGAGATGCCGGTTACCCTTGACACTCCCTTCTACAACCCAATGGTGGACGGTATCTTAGAATGGCATTTCAGGAGTTAGGGGGTGGATACCCAGTTGCAGCAACAGAAGTGTTGCTAAAAAGGTATATCTGTAAAAGGTATACAGGTAAGGCTGTGAACTGGCAGCATTTGGAGCAGATATAGGAGTCTTAGGAGAACATTCATATTTAAGACCCCTATTCTGCTGAACCAATTAATATGGAGGAAGAAATCAGTTTTATAGGTCTTGTCTAATTAAAGGCAGGAGAGGAAGGAAATTCAGAGTGAATGTCTGGGAGAGTTTTTCAGGGATGTAAGTGCCCAGATACTGCATTGCTTCACCGCACCATTTGAAATTGAACTCTTTTTTTAGGGTGGACACCAAGTCCCCTTTACATGTTCGATTAAGGATTTCAGATTTTGTAAAAAATTTATTTTCAAATTAGAATGGTTTTGAGGAGAGGAGCCAATCGGCAATTTCTCTGAAAATGCAGTGTTTACATAAAAAAAAAAAACCTGGAGGAATGGACTATACTCACCAGAATAACTACAAGAAGCTGTAGTGTCCCTTTAAACTGTATTGGCCAACAAGGGAAAGGCATCACCTGCGTCTGGTTGGAAGAAAGTCCAGCTGCTCCCCAAGCCAGAGGCAGAGTAACAAGCCAAGCCACTAATCGTGGTATGGCCGCCCAGGTAAAGTGTGTGGTAGTGGAAGAAGAGACAGGAAAGGGATCCCAGAACCTCTAGCCTGGGTAAGTCATTATGAAGTTAGTGTCTGGTGTGTACAGGAGTCAAACAGGTAATGCACAACACAAAGGGGGGTGAAATGAGATGACAGACAGGAAACCATTTCCCCAATTCCCCAGTCCATGGTGAGTGAAATTTTGAGCAGTTGGAAGAATACATCTCTACTACTGGTGTTTGAGAAATAGTTTAACCAGGAAATTTCCTTAGTAACAGTGCAATATTGAATAACACAAATGGCAAGGTAAAAACCCTGCACACTGAAGTCCTTCGACAGAGGCATAGAGTGTATACCAGTCGCTGTCTGGAGGGCTTAGGTTGCGAGCATTTGCCTTGCTGTCTTCAAACATTGAGGAGTCTGGGGAGGTATGTGCCATGTGATGCTGGTAGCTCCTGATGGAGGATGTCAGTGGGTCACAGTGGACTTTCATGTCCGTCACGTGGGCTAGCTATCAGATGCGTTGAACAGGTTAAAGATTGCATTTTTCAGAGCTGAAGGATCAAGTGGCCATTACCACCAAGCACCAAGCCATGCCCCTGTAAGTTGCTTTTAGCAAACTGTTTGACTGGACTACTCTACTGCAAACAACGGGGGATCATCTAGGCTCAGCTAGGTTTGTTGCTTCAATCAGTATTGTGCCCAATCTGGCTTCACATAGGGGGGAAATTGTGCTGCCCTTTAGATTAGCGCCACATGTTGCATCTGAGGATTTTTTTTACTTTCATTTTTTTATTTATTTATATTGTCAGACTGTGCTGGTTACAAATATTCTGCTCCCAAGTACTACAATCTGTTTTGTTGCAATTCGCCAGCACATACTTTTGTGAAACTGGATTCTCTTATTTTTTTATTCAAAGAATAAAAAAAATAAAAAATGAAACTGACTTGATGCAACTGCAGATCTGCAAATACAATTGTCAACAATTTAACTAGACATAAAAAGAATTTGCCACAAAAAAACCAAAACAAACAAAAAAAACACACTCTGCTCATTAAAAAGGTTTGTGTTATAGCGTAAAAACAAAATGTGACATTAAAATTGTGGGTCCCACGATGTTGGTACACTATGTCAAAGGATTCCATGGGAAAAATTAATAGGGAATCATGGCTCTAGGCCAGGGGTAGGCAACCTACGGCACTAGTGCCATGCACGGCACTCAAGGTGCCTTTGCACGGCACTCAAGGCTGCTAGAGCCAAACAGGCTCTGGCCTATCAGGAGTCCCAGTAAAACTTCAGATATCTGCTAATACGAAGAGGTGGTAAAGGACAATCCTCAATTTATGCGTTGCAGCACGTAGAGGAAGTGATCTCAGAGCACTTCATTCCAGCACTTGTGAATGGGAATCCACACAGTAGTAGAGCAGCTCGCAGTTGCTGTTGCAGCTCCTGTCCTTGACCTGTACCTGGCCGGCCTGGTCCCCACTGAAACCCAGGGAAGCCACACATACTGCACGATATACACAGAAATGCAGAATAACCCTCCCCTCATACAAATAATACGGACAGCCCACACACAAACATACACACAATCCGCTTAAATGCAACACCACTAACAATCCACATACATGCACACAATCCCGCTAAGGGACATCACAATCTTATATCGACAGTGCTGCTAAAAGGTTGCCTACCCCTGCTCTAGGCTAATGAGCTAGCCATGCATCACAGGAAGTAAATCAGGAGAAACAAAAGAAGCTCCTAAGATACCGTCAGTCTGGCTGAGATAGGGGCCTCATGTAAAGTAGTGTAGGGGCCATTTTAAAATCAACAAAACAACATTGAATGGAATAATTGCCTACATTATGTAATTTGGTCATTTGTCTGAATAACGAACAATTTGCCAAAGTGCTGCATCTACCGAATTTCTAGCGAATCGGGATTCATCCAAACATGAAGTCTAGTTTCTATGCACTTGTTCTTTTCCTTTAAGAAAACATTGTATATTTTTTCCTGCCGAGTTGAGATGCCTGTACCTTTATTTGTAACAACATATTTGAATTGGATAAGTGGGTCTTTAGGAAATATCAATAGGTCAAGCAACCCAGTCCTAAAGTGAGACACTAATACTGCTCAGTTAATTAAAATAGTGTGATTCTGCTGACCCATGATATGGAACGGCACAGACATTTAGAGCATGGCTTTATATAACATTCTAAAATAAAGAACATTATGTAGAACCAGACTGATAATGTGACAAAGTCATGGATCTTTAAGCAGCTATTCATGCGGCCAATAGAGCATCATTTGGAAAGGCAAAAGCTGTTTCTCTCTAAACAGTCTACATCCAAAATAAACAAACCTACTCATGTATTCCAAACTAGTTTAAAAAAAAAAAAAAAAAAATTAAAGATGTAAATGTATTCTGTCAGTTCAACCAAAATTAATTATATTTACCAGCAGATGCAAAAAAATATTTTTTTTTTAGAAAAAAAAACATTTAAAATTAAAAAATGCACAATTAAAATAAGCTGGAATTAATTTATTTGGGGAATTAATTTCTAAACCAGTTTAATAACTGGGGAAGAGAGGAGGAAGAGACAACATTGCATCTTTAAAAAAGGAGTAAAAATAAATAAATTTTAAAAAAGGAAGAAGAAGAAGGGAAGGGAGGAAATTAAGCTATATACAAAAGGTATAAAATGGGACATTGTAAAGGAGAAGAGAGAGCCAAAGAGAAAATGTGAGAAATTGAATGAAATCATTGAATTCATCCAGAAGACACAGCAGTTGCCGCTTGTCATATTATGGAGGATACAGGTAAGCTATGAAGTTGCATGTATTCAAAGGCTGTGAGGGTGGGGTATCATTTGTCTGTGCATGTAATCAATTTATCTTGAGCGAATAGGTGCAGTCTAGTGATAGCTTGCTCTGTCCTCAAAGTGGGCAAAATTCTAAGGAGTCAAGTTAGGTGGAAAGAATATGCGGACATGAGAGGTGAAATTTTTTTTTTTTTACTGTAAATTAGGTTTTCCTTAATATAGTGGCAGTACAGAACTGGGATGTACCTTATCTAATGGGACAAGCACTCTGCAAGATACATATTAAAACAAAAGCCCTTCCAAGGCACTTCCACATCAGTTCATAAGGGAAAAAAAATGCAAAATGTAACTTTATTATAAAAAAAAATATTGGAATGGAAACTGTACTGCCAAAATATTAAGAAAAAGATTTACAGTAAGTAAACTTTCTGTTCTTCCTGGCATATGGTGGCAGTACACACATGGGATATAGCAAGACACTAGAACAAAAGGGTGGCTACTTATTCAACCACATCTTTGAGTACCTTGCATCCAAAAGCAGTCTCTGAGGATTAGAAGATGTCTAGTCTGTAATGTTTAATGAAGGTGTTGAAAGTTGACCAGGTAGCTGGTCTGCAGATATCTTCTGGTGAAGCATTAGACCTTTATGCCCAATAGGTAGTCATTGCCCTTGTAGGGAAACTAGCAACAGAAGACCACTGGCACTGGTAGCCAGTGGATAGTTTCAGTAAGCCATCTGTATAGGGTACTTTTAGAGGCTTCTTCTCCTTGGTATTTCCCTTTGCAATTAATGAACAGAAGATCCAAATTACTGAAAGTCAAAGACAAGGTAAATCTGTAAGGCTCTCTGAACATCAAAACATAATATTTTCTTGAGTTGAAGAGGCAGAACTTCAAAAAGAAGGTAGGACAACTTGTGTTAGCTACCTTGTTGGAAAGAAGATTAGACAAAAAAAAAAAAAAGGCTTCAGATGCAGGATGACATATAGTGAAGTTTTCTATAGAAAAATGGGCCTGGATTTCTCCAACTCACTAAAAAATAAATAAAAATTTATATATATATATACACATATATATATATATATATATATACACACATATATATATATACACACACATACACACACATATACACACACACATACACACACACACATATACACACACACACACATATATACACACACACACATATATACACACACACACTCAGATCTTAGAGGTAGATTTCCTAGTGGAGCCAAGTAGCAGATTAAATCTGGTCTTTTGAATAACATGTTGCTGGATCAAACTTGGAGCAGCCAGGCCATCAATTTGAACATTTGGATGGTTTCTAGAAGCAGCTCTTTGTTTTCTAATAGCTGAAGATGAAACTGAAAGTTCCCGGTACATTAAAGCCATCATCCTCAATTCCAAAAAAACGTTTCAGTTTGATCAATATGGAGAATTAATGAGAATTGGCAGAATTAAAACCTCTGTGTGATAAGACCAGCCTATCAACATCTTGCTCTGCAGAGTTTATCCGCAACGATATGGCCAGTACCCCTTATGTGCATAGATGCCAGAAGTTCCAGTTTGCCTTGTGCCCAAGCCATATCACTGCACAAAGATTTCTGACCCTCATTCTCCCTTGCCTGTTCAAATAAGGAACAATTGTGCTGTTGTCTGACACATCTCCCTGTAATCCATGGTTTGTAATTATGGAGAGCATAGAGAACAGCTTTAATTTCTCTGTAGTTTGATGATTGGCATGCTTCCTCTGTGGAACAAACTCCTTGGGTTTTTGTCTTTTGGATCAACAGCATAAACAAATTTGAGGAAACTGAACTTGATGGACGCAAGTCTCTTTTCAGCTACGTAACTATGTGCTCCATCCTAGTTTTTAAGCATCTGATGAGGAATGCTGTAAACTCACTTCAGCCCTGTAATGGAACTCCCCATACTGCGACCGAGTACCTTCCATTGATGGACGCTTCCTAGCTTGCGCCGAGGACCACAAGCACCGCACCGGACACCACAACCCCCGCAGACTCCACAACTGCCGTAGCTTAACTGGAGTCTCGCCGTCTTCCTTCCACCCTGGATCAGCTTCTGTCCTCCAGGACCGTGTGGGAAAGACCTCTTCCTTCCACCCTGTATGAACCTCCAGCATCCAGGACTGTGTGGGGAAGACCTTTCCTCCAGGAAAGTGTATCAGGAACAGCTCTTAGAAGAGCTAGGTGATTTAAAGCTCAAGGGAGTATGCAGAGCATAGCAATCCCCAGTGTGATATAGCAGTTCCCTCCAATCACAAGACAAGACTACGTGTTGAGGGTCAAGAAGATCTGTTTACTTGGCACCAAAGGGCCTTCTTTTATGGAGGTCTTACACATAGGGTTTTGCAGAACAACCAATAAACACGTAGTATACCGTACAAACACTCCCATCAATTACACACAAACCCTCCCCTCTGCCTGTGATATAATTACTGAACACAATGGGTTAAAGTAATTATCACAGGCAGGAAAAATACTTTTTACACATACACTAACTCTAAACATATACATTCAATCTTCATAAAAAATACATATTCGAACTCAGCACACTTTAATTACAAACATATCCAAAATTCAGCCAATTCCATCCAGGAGTTAAAAAGTTAGGTGGAAGTCCTTTATAACCGACCGTAAGCACATTTTCCTGCCCAAAATAGTTCCATAGATTTGGGCCGTTCGTGCATTTAGCTTAGTATAACAGTGAGTTAAAACTGCTGAACGGGACTTAGTCTCTGTAGCTGAAAACTGAGTGTAGGAGAAGGTAAGTGTCAGCGGTGTTCGTTGAAATGTGTAGCAGATTTCAGTTCCATGGATTTGGCTACACATACCGCTGACCTCGTTCGAATGAACAAAGATGGGCGCCGCCACATGTTCGTTTGTCGAATGGCAGCCACTTCGACTACTTCGGCTTCATCCGAAGTGCCAATTTAAAGCTGCAGAACTGCTCCAATACAATTTAAAGGGGCAGCAAGAGTCTTAAAATCCAATCTGCTAAAATAGTCTTTAACAGGCAATATCTTCCAGGGGCCATAGACTTAAAGGTGCATTGTTCACCAAAGTCACAATGTGCCCACAGACGGTTCTTAAAGGGCCATACACAGTCCAATAAAAGTCCATAAGCCCAAATGCCGGTTTAAAAGGGTACAATCTCCCAGGGGCCATAGTCACAGGGGAGGAGGCTGGCAAGCAAGCCTCTCCAGGACCAAGTGACGAAGAGCACTTAGTCACAAGCCCCCTTAACGATTTCATCGTCCTTGGGATAGAAAGATTGACAAGTCTTTATTCTTTCCACCACATTAGTGGTTTCTGGACTTGCATGGAAAAACGACCAGTTTTAACAAGCTAAGGTATGTGAGCGCTCCAAATGATAAACCATGACCCCCTTAAACACTGTACTCCAAAACAGCAGCTGCTGAACACAACTAATATAGATCAGATGAATAACTCTGGGATAGTCTCGATTAAAATATATACACATACACACACACACACACACACTTGCAAGAAAAAGTATGTGAACCCTTTGGAATGATATGGATTTCTGCACAAATTGGTCATAAAATGTGATCTGATCATCATCATCTAAGTCACAACAATAGACAATCACAGTCTGCTTAAACTAATAACACACAAAGAATGAAATGTTGCCATGTTTTTATTGAACACACCATGTAAACATTCACAGTGCAGGTGGAAAAATTATGTGAACCCCTAGACTAATGACATCTCCAAGAGCTAATTGGAGTGAGATGTCAGCCAACTGGAGTCCAATCAATGAGATGAGATTGGAGGTGTTGGTTACAGCTGCCCTACCCTATAAAAAACACACACACACACACAACCAGTTCTGGGTTTGCTTTTCACAAGAAGCATTGCCTGATGTGAATGATGCCTCGCACAAAAGAGCTCTCAGAAGACCTACGATTAAGAATAGTTGACTTGCATAAAGCTGGAAAGGGTTATAAAAGTATCTCCAAAAGCCTTGCTGTTCATCAGTCCACGGTAAGACAAATTGTCTATAAATGGAGAAAGTTCAGCACTGCTGCTACTCTCCCTAGGAGTGGCCGTCCTGTAGAGATGGCTGCAAGAGCACAACGCAGACTGCTCAATAAGGTTAAAAAGAATCCTAGAGTGTCAGCTAAAGACTTACAAAAGTCACTGGCAAATGCTAACATCCCTGTTAGCGAATCTACCATACGTAAAACACTAAACAAGAATGGATTTCATGGGAGATATCAAAGAGGAAGCCACTGCTGTCCAAACAAAACATTGCTGCATGTTTACAGTTTGCACAAGAGCACCTGGATGTTCCACAGCAGTACTGGCAAAATATTCTGTGGCCAGATGAAACTAAAGTCGAGTTGTTTGGAAGAAACACACAACACTATGTGTGGCGAAAAAGAGGCACAGCAAACCAACATCAAAACCTCATCTCAACTGTGAAGTATGGTGGTGGGGGCATCATGGTTTGGGGCTGCTTTGCTGCATCAGGGCCTGGACGGATTGCTATCATCGAAGGAAAAATGAATTCCCAAGTTTATCAAGACATTTTGCAGGAGAACTTAAGGCCATCTGTCTACCAGCTGAAGCTCAACAGAAGATGGGTGTTGCAACAGGACAATGACCCAAAGCATAGAAGTAAATCAACAACAGAATGGCTTAAACAGAAGAAAATACGCCTTCTGAAGTGGCCCAGTCAGAGTCCTGACCTCAACCCGATTGAGATGCTGTGGCATGACCTCAAGAAAGCGATTCACACCAGACATCCCAAGAATATTGCTGAACTGAAACAGTTCTGTAAAGAGGAATAGTCAAGAATTACTCCTGACTGTTGTGCACGCATGGGCGTCCGCAGGAATTTTTCCAGGGGGGGGCATAATTGTAATGACATCCATGCTTGGTACCTTTTTGACAGTGTCATGAAAGGGAAGGGGCATAGCCATTATCACTTAAAGCCAGGGTGAAGAGCGTTTTCACAACTATGGTGTCAGGAATATATGTTCGTATTCCTGACACTATAGTGTTCCTTTAAGCAAATTAAAGGACCATTCTGGTCACCATAACAACTTCACCTAAATGAAAATGCTATGATGCCAGGAAGCCCCTGGGTGCTCGCTTTCCTTTAAGGGGTTAAATTGCTCTCAAATGGTTTAACCCCAAAGGCTTCCTCCAGCTCCAGGTCGCTCAGTGGTATTTGGCTTCTGAAACAGAGTGTCTGGAAGTGCAGATTGACGTCAGGCATGGGTGCCGCTGATTGGCTAGAGTGGACAGTTGACGCTCTAAGCCAATCGCTAGTTCCCGGTTCATAAAATATTTTTACTTTTTTATGAATGGGGAGCTACTGATTGGCTTAGAGTGCCAACTGACCGCTCTAGCCAATCAGCAACACTCCTACCCAACGGCACTCTGTGCTTCCTGACACTCAGTAAATAAAAGTGAACACATTAATACTGATATTTTTTTACCTTTGGAGATGAGAAGGTCCAGCGTTTCCCTGCCTGGCCCAGGTACCAAAGCCTTATGATATGGTGTCCAGAATAAAGTGGAGGGTTCACTTAATTTGTCCTTCCTGCTCCAATCTCCTTTTCCTCTCCTTCATTTGACAGTCTTTTTTTTTCTTCTGACACTGTTTTCTATCCTTGGCCCCTTCTGCTCTTTTACCTTTCTGCTACTTTCTGCTTATTTAGCACCCTTCTGCTCCTTTCTCATTCTGATCCCTTTCTGCTCCTTGCAGACCCTTTCTGCTCCCTTTTCTACTTTATCTTTGTGCTCCTTCACCTTTCTGCTCCTTCCTGCTCTTGCAGGCCCTTCCTGCTCATTCTCCTATTTTACCTTTGTGCTCCTTCTGCCCCTTCCAGCTCATTTCTGACCCTTTCTGCTCCTTCTACTTTACCTTTGTGCTGCTTTACCTTCCAGCTCCTTGCTGACCCTTCCTATTCATTTCTCTTCCTTTGTGCTCCTTCTCCTACTTTACCTTTTGTGCTCCTTGCTGTTCCTTCCAGCTCCTTGCTGCCCCTTTCTGCTCCTTGATGTCCCTTCTGTTCCTTCTCCTTTTCTTACTTTACCTTCTTGCTCCTTGCTGACTCTTCATGTAGGCTGTCTCCTCCATCCCTCACTTCCATAGGCGTGCGCACGGGGTGTGTCAGGTGTGCCTGGGCACACCCTAATCCCCGCAGCACGCCAATGGATTGAGACCGGCAGGGGAGATCTCTGGATCTCCCCAGTCGGCTCATGCAGAGCCGACGCTATCCAAGCGGCGTCTCTGGTCTAAGCCTCCATGGGCCGGTGGGGAGATCAAAGTTCTACCTCACCAGTCCACAGCAGCATGGAGGGAGGCAGCAGAGAACCCGGGCTAGAGTTCACTCTACACTGAACCACCAGGGAAGGCAGCAGGACTGGGATATTAACTAATCTGCCCCCACTCCACCCAAACATACAGCACACACACACACCCACAGTACCTACACACAGCACACACAGCCCACAAACAGCACCCACACTTCACCCTGGCACACACAGCACCCAGCACACTAACAGCATCCTCACAAACACACAAAACCCACACACACACACACACACACACACACACACACAACACCCGCACAGCACCCACACACAAACAGCATCCTGACAAACACAAAACACCCACACACAGCACACAAACAGCACACTAACAGGACCCGAACAAACACGCACACACACAAACACCCTCTGCTGCCCCCCCAGCCTCACTCCCCTAATCTATAGGCTGCTGCCCCCCCAGCCTCACTCCCCTAATCTATAGACTGCCCCCCCTCACTCCCCTAATCTATAGGGCTGCTGCCCCTCACTCCCCCTAATCTATGGGCTGCCGCCCCTCACTCCCACCCAGGCTGCTGCCCCCTCACTCCCCACCATAGGCTGCTACCCCCTCACTCCCCCTAATCTATAGGCTACCCCCTCACTCCCTACCATATAGGCTGCTACCCTCACCTCCAACCCAGGCTGCTACACTCTACCTATAGGCTGCTACCCCCCTCACTCTAATCTATAGGCTGCTACCCCCTCACTCCCCACCCAAGGCTGCTACCCCTCACTCCCTCTCTAACCATAGGCTGCTACCCCCTCACTCCCCACCTATAGGCTGCTACCCCCCTCACTCCCCCAATCTATAGGCTGCTACCCCCTCACTCCCTAATCTATAGGCTGCTACCACTCCTAATCTAGCTGCTGCCCCCCTCACTTCACCCAGGCTGCTGCCCCCCTCACTCCCTAAATCTATAGGCTGCTGCCCCCTCACTTCCCCAACCAGGCTGCTGCCCCTAACTCCCCTAATCTATAGGCTGCTGCCCCTCACTCCCAATCTATAGGCTGCTGCCCCCTTACTCCCCTAACCTATATGCTGCCCCTACTCCCAGGCTGCTGCCCCCTCTTTACCTCACCTATAGGATGCTGCCCCTTACTCCCTACCTATAGGATGCCAAGCCCCTCACTCTAATATATAGATGCCAAGTACCCTCACTCCCCACTCCTATAGGATGCTGCGACCCCTCACTCTCATCTATAGGATGCTGCTCACTCCTACCTATAGGATGCTGCCCCACCTATAGGATGCTGCCCCCATCCCTCACTTATCTGATCTGTAGGCTCTCTCTGGCTGCATGTGTTGGTCCCCTGCGGTTTCAATCAGCAGAGAGAAGCAGGGATAACATGCAGCTTCCTATCCCTGTCTTTCTCCATACACAGCGCCACCTACTGGCTGGCGCCGGTATTGTAGTTCATTTTAAATTTCACATGAAAAATATCAGAACAAGCTGAAAAATCCAGGGGGGGGGGGCAAGTGCCCCCCCTTGCCCCCTCCTGCGGACGCCCATGTGTGCACGTCTGATCTGCAACTACAGGAAACGTTTGGTTGAAGTTATTGCTGCCAAAGGTGGTTCAACCAGTTATTAAATACAAGGGTTCACATACTTTTTCCACCTGCACGGTGAATGTTTACATGGTGTGTTCAATAAAAACATGGCAACAGTTCATTCTTTGTGTGTTATTAGTTTAAGCAGACTGTGATTGTCTATTGTTGTGACTTAGATGATGATGATCAGATCACATTTTATGACCAATTTGTGCAGAAATCCATATCATTCCAAAGGGTTCACATACTTTTTCTTGCAAATATATATATATATATATATATACACACACACACACACACACACACATTATTTTATATATATATATATATATATATATATATATATATATATATATATATATATATATATATATATATATATATATATATATACACATACACACACACACATACATACATACACACACACACACACATATACACACTGTATTTATTAATCATATAAAAACAAATTAAATTAATTCAATATGGATACAATAATGATAAATGTATCACAGCAACAATTTGCCCAGAAACACACAGTGTGGGGCCCCCAACACTGATACAAAACGTGTACCAATTGGAACTGGAAAATGTGCACATAAAAATTAAAAGTATATAAGAAATATTTAAAATAAACGATACCCAGACACATACACTATCCCTGCTCTTAAACCTGCCAAACAATTGGGTCTAGGTTAAGGGTGCTGCTGTGAACAATCTCCCCGAGTTAAAGAACTCTGGGGGTAAGCCAAAGCAACTTACCCTGTCCACCTGACCTTCGTGTGAGGTTAGAGGAGCACGCTGACTCCCTACCACGAGATAGGATATGTAAGCAGATTCGATCACAGCAGCTGCCGAAAATCTCTCCCGGACCGTAGATGAAACCGGGCTGGAAATACAGAGAAGACGGAAAGCAGATCGTCTACGCGTTTCGTCCCCTTTGGAGGACTTTCTCAAGACCTGTTTTCTAAGATTTTCCACTAAAGGGGTCTTATGGATGTTCTTGCCCAATTGACGGCTAGACTGGAGGAGGTCAGAATACCCTGCACGCCCACTGCTCTTCTGATAGAACAACTTGATTCTTGTTGGAGATACAAGACTTCTTTTCTTGTTTCTCATTTTCTGAGAAGTTAAATGCAGAGAGTGTGTTTGGGCTTACTAGAAGACCCAATAACAAAGTCCCCTTTCTGTAGTATATGGGTAAACGACAAGATAGTTTCCATTCTAAACTTCTGATGTGGGGTAAGCTTGAGCAAATCCAATATCGGGCGGAAGGAATGATCTTGCTTGGGAACCAGGAAAAGCCACGAGTAGACGCATTTGAATTCTTGGTTCTTTGGAACTCTCGATTACTACTTTCTTTAGAAGAACCATGGCTTCTATCAGGAGAGCTTCTGCTTTGGACGGAGAAGGTAATGATGACACAAGAAAAAGGTTTCAGTTTTCCTGTAAAACTGATTCGGTTTTACAGGAAAACCAAAAACAAAAACAAAAAAAATCTTAATTTCCATGCATGTTTTGTAAATGCTTTCCTATGCGACGGGCTGAATGCGCGCGCAGCTCTTGCCGCGCGTGCGCATTCAGCCCAGGAGGAGGAAGGGAGGAGGAGAGAAGGAGGAGAGCTCCCCTCCCAGCCCTGGAAAAAGGTAAGTTTTTAACCCTTTCCCACTTCCAGAGCCGGGCGGGAGGGGGTCCCTGAGGGTGGGGGCACCCTCAGGGCACTATAGTGCCAGGAAAACGAGTATGTTTTCCTGGCACTATAGTGGTCCTTTAATCGTTTTTTCTAAAAGGCGTCCCAGACAGATTGTTCCTTCCAAAGGGTAGCTCACACAAAGTGGATTTAGAGGTCATGTCTGCCGTCCATGCTCTTGGCCACAAAGCCCTTCTAGCATAGTTTCTTTTCAAATGTTTTTATTAATAAATTTTCAATAATAAACCAAAAAAATTATAACAATAATAGAGGAATAATTAGGATTATTTTGGACAAGTCACTAATGTACACATTGGATCATCTCAAATTATGAAGTAGGTGAGCAATATTTCAGGACCGTTCAAACACTCCTCTAAAGATTGGAGCCCAAAGTTTTGTGCCTTTGCCACCGATACGCCTGCCATCGCGGCCTTGTACTGGAATCTGGCTGCTTGAAAAGTCCTCCTGCAGGATGTTTCTGTGGTCTTATCCATTTGGTCTTTTAAACTGGAAAACTCACCAATTTGGGAATAGTGATTTTCTTAGAAAGTTGTGCTACCTGAATATCAGCTATTAGTAATTCTTCCCACTTACCTTCAGCTTGAAATTCAAATAGCATATTTAAAATGTCTAGAGTTGAAGGCTCTCTTCAGGGTTCAGTCTCTGTTCAAAAAATCTAGAAGTTTTTGTTGTACTGGCATACCTTTCCCCTTACATTTTGAGGATAGGTGTTCATATAAGGTAAAAAGTTACCTCTTTTATAAATCTCCTCCGTTCGGCTGCTGGAAAACCAATCTCTCTATTCAATTAACCTAATCAGACAAAACCTACTTAAATCAAGACTCAATTAATCTTTTATAAACCTGTAATAAATTATTTGTGCACAGTAAACACATCTCATAGTTACTGCAATTACCATCAGAAATCTTGGAGAGCTTCACAAAGTCACAAACCTTTTAACCACCCTGTTGCTTGCCTACATTAAGGATTTATAGCTAGCTTCTCTGGAGTCTCTTGGGCAATGGACTGTTACAGTTTGATGGCTTCCAATGCTCTGATGCCTAGAATCTTTAATAGGTCAAGAGAAAGTGTGACGACATCACATCCACCCAGCACACAAGTGCAAAAAAAACAGATTGTCAACACAGTCAGGTTAAGGGCCTGCTTGTTGAAATTTCTTCAAACTAACCAAAACAGTCACAAAAAGTCCACAGAATTCAGAGTATGTGAGCAAGCAATGCAAAACAGGCATGTATTAGAAAGGAAAAACATCACATGCTTAGATACAGAAGGCTTTCTCTCGTGTTTTTTTTTTTTTGGGGGAGGAAGGGTACGGGCATCCAAGAATTATTTGCGTACAGACTCCTCAGCTGTAACACATATTCACAGAGCAGCATCCATCCTTCACACACCATCATCAAGGACTCAGCAAGACATATGCACTGCAAAAGTTCCAGTCTCACACTCCTAAGTAATTCTTCTGAGCTATTCAACTAAAATTTGCTCTGGTTTCCTTGTTCTGCTGAAGGTTCTGTATTACAGGTCATGCTACACGAGAAGGAGACCCAATACAGAAGGACCCTAAAGTAATTGCTCCACAAATTGCCTAGTGAATAAAGTCATGCATACAAGTTATGGCTTAAAGAGACACTACCGTTTCCCAAGTCAATGAAGTGGGGTATTGGTATAGTGATTTTTTTTGCATTTGGGCAGTGGAATGTCCCTTTAAGTTAAGAGGCCCTCTAATATAAATAGTGAGGAGACAAAAAGCGTTACATGTTTATTATTTCTAATGCTATAGTGTTCCTTTAAAGTAACACACATATAAAAGTTACATCTGTGTGAAGTTATTGATGAAAAAATGCCTAGGCCATGAGTAGGCAACCTTCGGCACTCTTGATGTTGTGGAGTGCATCTCCCACAGCTCTTACAGCTATAATGCTGGCAAAGGCTCAGGGGAGAGGTAGTCCACAACATCCGGAGTGCCAAAGGTTTCCAAGTCATGCATGGCCTAATCGATGTCTAACCTTTGGGGTTAAACTATTTGAAAACCATTTAATGAACTTCTCGGCCCTGCCTAAATCGCCAGTTGCCAAGGCAAACCTTCCTGGACTGTATGGTGGTTAAACTCCTGAAGGTAATACGGTGCCCAGTGACTCCAACCCCAGCACAATTTCATTATGATGAAATCGTTAAGGGGGCTGAAGTGAGTTTACAGCATTCCTCAGAAATTTACTTTTTACAGCACTGTTCAGTGAATGAATACAGTTTAATATTTTCCTTTGTTTTTAATTTCAGTAATATATTAACAAATCTGTGCATTTCCTTGCTATTACACTACAAGCTTTACATGTAATATTACTGAAATAACACGACTTCAATTCCTCCATACAGGTAAAAAAAACAAAAAACAAAACACCCAGCACTTCATGCTTCGTTCCGCAGACGAGATCTCCGACCATTTTCTTGTACACCACGTTCTCTGATTTTACCGTAGACTTTCCTGTATTCAACTCTAGTTATGTTTTTCTGCTAAAACACAGACAACTCCGTATACCTTTTCATCTGGGAAAACTATTAGCTACTTTTTACAATTGTAACACATTAACTGTAATCAGTTAATATAAGCTGCTACATTTGTAGCCAACATACTCACTACTAGAGGATTTGACATAATATCTTGATCCACATGATTGCAGTCTTTTTAGCTCACTTTTGATCACGGTGTGTGCTTTTTCTACACATATTATTGAGATTAAATATATAAATAATTTTGTTGTGAAATAAAAAAAGTTTATTATCTTATATTGACCTTTACGCAGAAGGTAGATATAGTGAACTGGTTTGACTCCCTGGATTTGGAGCGAACTATCTTCTCATTGTTCATTCCCCAGGGTTATGCCCTGAACTACATCCGTAACCCCCTATATACTCCTTGTCTAGATTTTTCTAGCTTGGGGTTTCTATTTCGTATCGTACTTAAATATCCCTTCATTTTAGAAATATGAAAGCACCTGTAATATGAAGCGGCCAGGCAGAGAAAAAAAAATGCATACTTGATTGAATATCTAAAGGTTGAAAGGAGAACAGGATACAGTTTTGTTTATTTATTTCCCCCCCCCACCCCCCCATTTAAAAGGGACACTATCGGCTACGTCTCATTAAACTAGTTATAGTGTCTGGAATCCCCTGTTGCTAAAAATGAATTCAGCATTAAACGGTTTTTAATATTTTTATGTTTTAATGCTAAACGAGAGACCCTAGCAGCCCCTCCCCTCAGTGTTGCTTTGCTAATGAGGAAGTATTAGCCTGTACAGCAATGGACAGCGTTGATTGGCTGAGAGAGTGTCAGCTGACTGCTTTTAACCTATCAGAGCTCCGACTGACAGTATAAAGGGTATGACTACAATGAAGTTTGTAATCTCTGCCTTAGCCACACCTCCAAAAGAGGCCAGACTGTGGGTGGCCAGTGACCCTTCTTTAGTGTTAAACTGCTTTAAAATGGTTCATCACTGGAGGGGAGGTGCATGGGGACTCCAAGCACTATAACCAAGTCAAAGAGAGGAAATGGTTATAGTGACTACAGTGTCCCTTTAAGTAAAGATCCAAATGGGTGCATTTTTTTCCATGGAAGATTGTTTTCGTAACACAAGCAGAAATAAACACGTTATACATAATACACACAGGTCCAGGAAAATATCTGTTGCACCTTTTGTTTTGTGTTCTTTCCCTCAGTAACATGTTAAAGGGACACTATAGTCACCCAGACCACTTCAGCTCAATGAAGTGGTCTGGGTGCCAGGTCCCTCAGGTTTTAACCCTTCAGATGCAAACAGTTTCAGAGAAATTGCTATGTTTACATTTGAGGTTAATCCAGCCTCTAGTGGCTGTCTTCCATGCTGTCTTTACATTTTGCCTCCATCCCGCAGAGCGTCCATAAGAAAGCATTGAGAAATGCTTTCCTATGGACACTTTAAATGCGCGTGTACATTGGACTCCACTGATGTCGGATGGGGGAGCTAAAGTCTGAGGGGGAGGAGAGGGCACCAGCTCAGAAGGAGCACGGCGCTGGATTAAGGTAAGTGGCTGAAGGGGTTTTAACCCCTTCATCGCCACGGGAGGGGTACCCTGAGGGTGGGGGCACCCTCAGGGCATTATTGTGTCAGGAAAACCGCTATTTTTATCTATCAATTGCAAAACTACTTAAACATTAGAGTTATGACTTGATACAACTCGCACAACTTGAGCTGTGCTTTTACATCGCTGGTAAAGCTGCAGATCATGTGCTGTACAGTCAGCTGCATTTCCCATGAACCCATTTCCTTTATAGATTGTAAACAACACTGGCAAAGGATCTGTACACTAGCTATCAGAGGGTTACTGATATTGGAATGGTTAGTTTTCAGACGTTCTCCAGATCACAGTACTGGCTCACATAAGGTAAAAGAAGGGTCTGAAGACGCTTTAACTCACTGCTGTGGGAGCTAAAAAGGTTAACAAAAACAATGGTCTTTGCAAAGCACATAACCCGCAGCATGCACAAGATGTACAATAATGGAGTAATTCTGTACGACCCATGCTCATGCAAACTCCCACTAACCTGGATGTAGACGCCTTATTCACAGGTGTCCTTGTTACAAACTAGAAAACAGAAAAACTTCAACCAGAATGACAAGTGAGCAACCAATCAGAGCTGAACTATCAATTCTTTGCCTCTGTTGTATTGGCCAACCTTGTCACATGACCACAACCCACAGAGCTACTCCCTCTAAATCACATGGATAGCTGTTTTCTTTAACCACTTCAGGACACTTTTTCAGTTTGGTTATTTTGTATTTAAAAACTTAAGCAATTTTTACATCTTTGGTATGTGTGTGATCAAATACAACTTTTTTTTTTTTTTATCTCTATTGTAACAACACATAGTATACATATTTTTTTTATTATTTTTTTTAAAAGGTTTTTAACCCCTTAAGGACCAAACTTCTGGAATAGAAGGGAATCATGACATGTCACACGTGTCATGTGTCTTTAAGGGGTTAAGCTTTAAGTTGATGTAACATACACATATATAAATTCTCGTTTATTACAAAAAAGAAAAAAAAATTTTTTCACACTTCTGGCATTAATAATGTGTACACAAGTAGTTCAGCTATAGAAAAGTAATTCAAAATAAATTAATTCATTTGCCCCAATTTACAGAGTTACAGATTTTAAAATGTGGTGTGTTTATCCTCTAAGTTTAATAGTTGTCACAGAAAATAAATTTGCCACACAAAAGTATCTATTTATATTAAGTAGACTAAAGGTATTTAATAACTTTTTATATAGCCATTTAAAGGGACACTTTCCACTGTCCCCCAAATAAAAAAAAAAAAAAAAAAATATATATATATATATATATATATATATATATATATATCCTGGCCATATCCATGGCAGCACAACATTGGGTAGCTCCTCCCTATCCCCATTGGACAGGAATAATTATTAAGCTGTATAAGTACCACCTCCTACCCCTCCTTCCCCAGTCTTTTTTTCCTGTCCTATCCCTAGGACATGTCGGTCTTTTCAGACTATTAGAATTTCTTTATGGCTTACCTGAGGATTAGTTCCTCTGACCCCTGGGGAGTTCACCCTCTCTCCCCTGGGAAGTCTCCAGTATACGGCCCTGCGCAAAGGTGTCCCCCTGGAGAGAACCCCTTTAGTGACCGGGGGTTTTACCTTCCTATGATTCTTCCAATAATGTAGCAAGTGGAATAACATGGAATTATGGCTGGTTTCCGGACTTGGAATCTCCCCCCTGAATCAAGGTAATGGCTCCATGATTTGGTTCTTACCTGTAAGATTATTCTTCTGAAGATACAGTAGGTAATCGGTCTCCTTCTCTAAGAAAACTGTAATCTCTATGTCCTGGGGTTCCCCTGTGCCTGCACGGCGTTCGGGAATTCCTGTGTGCCTGCGCGGCGTTCGGGAGTTCCTGTGCGCCTGCGCGGCGTTCGGGAGTTCCTGTGCGCCTGCGCGGCGTTCGGGAGTCTCATGGGCACCTGCGCGGCATTCGTGGGCTCCTGGACGCATGCGCGACGTTCGGTTGTTTCTAAGCGTTCGCGCGGCTTCGTTTGAATAAGCGCGCGAACGCGATTAACGAATTAGCACGTTCGCGCGCTAAATCTATCCATTTGGGCCGTTCGCGCGTTTTTTCGCTCATTTGCGCATGCGCGATGACATCAGATACCCTTCTTAAAGCGCGAGACCTCTTTTTCAGGGTAGGTTGAGCTTCTTCCTCCAGGAAAGTTTTTTCTGCACCATTCTGTTGGTTCTTCGCCTTTCCAGGTTCCTTTTTCCTTCTCAAGCATCGAAGTAAGTTTTTCTCCCCTCTTATTTTTATTTTTTTTATATATATTTCTTCTTGGTATTAGTTTCGCTGTTCCATCTATTCTTTATAGATGGATTCTCGCTCAGGATCCAGGGAATCGGATTCTTCTCATCACAATAGGTCACAATCTAAGCAATATAGGTAAGCCATCCTTTTAAAAAAAAAAAAAAAAAGAGAGGTAATGTACTAATGAGCACGTTTGTTGTATTTCAGTGCTAAAAGTACAAAGACTTCAGGATCGTCCAAGGGGAAGTCGCCCAAAAGGACGCTGTGTATATCCTGTGATAACAGAGCCATAGAAGGGAAACGTCTCTGTTCAGATTGTCTCTCAGCAGCAGCTGGCCCTTCTCATTCAACACCAGACTTTATGCAACTTATTAAGCATGCAGTTGCCCAGGGTATAAGAGAGGTTGGTAAGACCCACAAGCGGCCTAGATATTCTGAGCCCTCAGATTTATCTCCAGGAAACTCTGAAGAAGAGTTAATGGATTCAGCTTCTCTGAGAGACCTAGCTTTTTCCTCGGAGGAGGAGGCTATCCCTGACCCTGACTTCCTGGTACCTGCGGAGGTGGATCATTTAATTGCCCGGGTCAGAGAAACCCTTACCTTGAAGGAACCCTCAGAGGAGGAACCGTCTACATCTAACCGCTATTTCTCTGATCTTAGAAGAAAGAGAGCGGCTTTCCCTGTGCATAACACAATTAGTGACCTTATTAAAGAAGAATGGTCCAGGTCTGACCGGAGATCATCTGCAAAAGGGAAGTTCTCAAGATTATATCCGTTTCATTCCAAAGATGCTGAAACATGGGATTTTCCACCTAAAGTTGATGCTGCAGTGGTCAGACTAGCCAAGCACACTACCCTTCCTGTAGACGATGCAGGTTCCTTCAGGGATCCTATGGATCGTAAGATGGAATACTACCTTTCCAAATCCTATGTAGCCTCAGGCACAAGTCTCCACCCGGCCGTTGCTCTCACGTCAGTTACGAGAGCTATGAAGGTTTGGATACAGGAGCTGGAAGGGGACATAAGGAGTGGCAGAAGCCGTTCTTCCATTTTGGAGGACCTAAGAGATATGCGTCTAGCAATTGATTTTTCATCAGAAGCTGCAGTGGATCTGGTAAGGAGTCTTGCTAGAAATATGTCATTCTCGATTTCCTCTAGGCGAGCTCTTTGGCTCAGATCTTGGGCAGCCGATGCTTCCTCCAAGAATAGTTTGTGTTCTTTGCTATTTCACGGGAGTATGTTATTTGGCAAGAATTTGGACGAATGCATTAAGAGGGCGGCTG
>OW240914.1:192767023-192853508 GCA_933207985.1 Pelobates cultripes
AGTTCCATGAACACGACAAACAAACACCGCTGCCTGCGTTCAAGGGAACAAGAGGGCTGCCACCTTGTGGTCGTCCATAGGAAATGCAGCCACCCAGACGAACACTTAGAACACTGAGGTGGAAATTTGTTACAAAGTAGCAATTAGGCTTAACAAGCTCCAGGGCTCCGAACCATATAGTCCAAATACACGAATGGAGATATTTACATTATATTTCACAGGGTCCACAGTCTGTGGGCAGGAGGCTGGCAAGTAGGCTCCTCCAGGAACTCGTGGCAGATTCATTTGAAAAGGGGAGTTTGTCACAAAGACATTTTTTTTTCTAATTCCGCTTAATCACAACATAATAATCTGGCAAAGTGCTCCTCCTAATTCTGTGCACGGAAAGCTTGGGAAAATCAATATTAGAGCAAAGAGTATATAATCAGTGAAGCACTCAAAATGAAATAAATAAATTCAATTTATTTTGGCAACATCACTGAAAAAATTACAGAACTATACATTTACAAGTGAAAAAACAAATATTGCATAAATGCAGAATGTTTCCTTTTAAAACACTGTGAACCTTTGAACATACCAAACTCTGTATTAATACTGTAGTTTTTATTGTATTTATGTCAAAGAGTAAACCACTTCCTGATGGTTACATATCAAGTCCTCTTAGTGGCAGAACTAATGTAGTGGGTGCCCTGGTTCAAGAAATGTGTTTGGTCCCCCATCTAGCGCAAGGGTGACCAAAAGGTCCCCCACAATGCTATTCCAGCTGGAAATCTCCCACTTGCCCATCCTTGAAGGATTGTATTTGTGAGCAATGTTAGCGTATTTGAATGTAATCATGTTTTTGTATGGAGTATATGTGCATTTAGGGGTGTATTTGTATACACCGTTGCCATTGGAATGCAGTGATGGACTTCAATGTAATGTTTATGCTTGAATTCAGGGGTGTGTTTGTATGTAGGTTGGCTAAATTTAATTTATATATTTTGTGGTGGACCGCCAGTATATCGCCACCACGGACTCCTTTCCCTAGTGTGAAGTAGCTCTATCAAGTAGTTAAAGTGAATATAACTGGTGTAGCCTTCCTCCCATACATTAGTCGATACTGAATGCTGGGAGTAGATCTGTTTATTCCAGGCAAGCACGCTCAATTTATACACACACCCCCAGCAGAGGGTTCCCTTACAGAAATACAGCAAGCTCCTCCCTGTGCCTGAGTTATAACTGAGTCAGGAAACTATAACTCAACTATTTCTCAGGTACAGAAAAAACATAAATCAAATGTACCCCAAATATACATGGGAACTCCACAAAAGTCACATCCCCGGATAGCCCTGATCTGAGTGCCCAAGTTGTCCAAAAAGAGCTCAGATCAGTTTGGTGGTATGGAATCGCCACTGGGTAAAGTTTTGACCGGTCGACCACGAAGTAAAAACCCCAAATAGTTCCAGGGAAATGATGGCAACGGCCGGTCTCTGTTCAGGGTTCCTGTACGAAAACCAAACAATACAGCCGACTGCCTCCAAGTAGCAAATGCTCCCCCCATTTGGTAGTTTCTATCTCCCTAACGCCATTCATATAGCTGGTCACATACAGTAAAGGAGTTTAAGCATGCATGGGATAGGCTATCCTAACTATAAGATAAGGCTAGGGACTAATGAAAGTATTTAGAAAATTGGGCAGACTAGATGGGCCGAATGGTTCTTATCTGCCGTCACATTCTATGTTTCTATGTTTCTATGTCGGGAACAAGGATGGGCAGCAGCTCCATCTTCACCGGTGTTCCCCCTAGTGCCAAGCCGAAAAGAGGCACTCTTTTCTCTTCCAGGCACTTGACGACCATGCACCGCTGCCTGTGTTCGGGAGACAAAATGGCCGCCATCCATTCTGTTGACTATGTGTGTACGGTTGCACGAAATGGCGGCCACTTGATAATTGGTATTCCACGTTCTAATGGGGTGCTGGGGTGGCCCTCGTTCGGTAACCAAACTAGAAGGTTCGAACGAAAATTCAAAAAGGGAATGATGCTGATACAAGTGATGGAGTATTCCTTCACATATTTATTTGAAAAATATTTTAACAACAAGGATTAATTGAGATTTCTTTCATTTTCAGGTACGCAGTTGTACTTATATGTGTAATGTTGGTGTTTGAATGTAGGGGGTTTTGTATATACTTTTGGCATTTACTACAGGGGTGTGTTTATTTGTAATGTTTGTGTTTAAATGCATTGGTATGTTTGTATGTAGTGTTGGTTTTTAATTGTGAGTGTACATTTGTGTGTTGAATTGGTGTTTGAATTAAGGGGTTTGTTTATTGATAAAGTTGGTGTTTGACTGCTAGGGTGTATCTGTACACAATGTTTGTGTTTTATTGCAAGACTGTGTTTGTATGTAGGGATGACATTTTATTGCTGGGATATATACACATATACACATGCAGATACACACACTGATGCATACACACAGTCAAAAAAACATATACATACACAGTCACACACATACATACTGACACATACACACACACACTGACAAAGAGATACACACTAACACATACAAACTCAAAGACAGAAACATGCACACACACACACATAGATATATATACTAACACATACAGAAAAAGAAAAAGCAGGGCGAGAACATCTTCACAAGTTTAAAACGGAGCCCCCCTGGATATTAAACAGTTTCTTGAATTAATGGAGTGTGAAATGGCTATAATGAAAGTAATGGTAACATAAAAATACAAGGAGTAACAACTGGTAATAGAGCATATGCAGTGCCAATCTAGCCTTGTAAGGCGATTCCTCTGCCTTTTACTATAATCCAAAAGGTAAAGGGATAATGAAAGGTAACCAGGATATAGTTGGCTTTATTGTAAATGGCCAATACATGCTGGGAATAATTCAACCTTGAAAATAAAGTAGATACTAATGAGCAAGGGCGTCCGCAGGAATTTTTCCAGGGGGGGGGCATAATTGTAATGACATCCATGCTTGGTACCTTTTTGACAGTGTCATGAAAGGGAAGGGGCATAGCCCTTATCACATAAAGCCAGGGTGAATAGCGTTTTCACAACTATGGTGTCAGGAATATATGTTTGTATTCCTGACACTATAGTGTTCCTTTAAGCAAATTAAAGGACCATTCTGGTCACCATAACAACTTCACCTAAATGAAAATGCTATGATGCCAGGAAGCCCCTGGGTGCTGGCTTTCCTTTAAGGGGTTAAATCGCTCTCAAATGGTTTAACCCCAAAGGCTTCCTCCAGCTCCAGGTCTCTCATTGGTATTTGGCTTCTGAAACAGAGTGTCAGGAAGTGCAGATTGACGTCAGGCATGGGTGCCGCTGATTGGCTAGAGTGGACAGTTGACGCTCTAAGCCAATCGCTAGTTCCCGTTTCATAAAATATTTTTACTTTTTTATGAATGGGGAGCTACTGATTGGCTTAGAGTGCCAACTGACCGCTCTAGCCAATCAGCAACACCCCTACCCAACGGCACTCTGTGCTTCCTGACACTCAGTAAATAAAAGTGAACACATTAATACTGATATTTTTTTACCTTTGGAGATGAGAAGGTCCAGTGTTTCCCTGCCTGGCCCTGGTACCAAAGCCTTATGATGTGGTGTCCAGAATAAAGTGGAGGGTTCACTTCATTTGTCCTTCCTGCTCCAATCTCCTTTTCCTCTCCTTCATTTGACAGTCTTTTTTTTTCTTCTGACACTGTTTTCTATCCTTGGCCCCTTCTGCTCTTTTACCTTTCTGCTACTTTCTGCTTATTTTGCGCCCTTCTGCTCCTTTCTCATTCTGATCCCTTTCTGCTCCTTGCAGACCCTTTCTGCTCCCTTTTCTACTTTAACTTTGTGCTCCTTGCTGCCCCTTTCTGCTCCCTTTTCTACTTTATCTTTGTGCTCCTTGCTGCCCCTTTCTGCTCCCTTTTCTACTTTACCTTTGTGCTCCTTGCTGTCCCTTTCTGCTATTTCTCCTACTTTACCTTTGTGCTCCTTCTGATCCTTTACCGTTGTGCTCCTTGCTGTCCATTTGTGCTCCTTGCTGCCCCTTCCTGCTCCTTGCAGGCCCTTCCTGCTCATTCTCCTACTTTACCTTTGTGCTCCTTCTGCCCCTTCCAGCTCATTTCTGACCCTTTCTGCTCCTTCTACTTTACCTTTGTGCTGCTTTACCTTCCAGCTCCTTGCTGACCCTTCCTGTTCATTTCTGTTCCTTTGTGCTCCTTCTCCTACTTTACCTTTTGTGCTCCTTGCTGTCCCTTCCAGCTCCTTGCTGCCCCTTTCTGCTCCTTGATGTCCCTTCCTGCTCATTTCTGTTCCTTCTCCTTTTCTTACCTTACCTTCCTGCTCCTTGCTGACTCTTCATGTAGGCTGTCTCCCCCATCCCTCACTTCTATAGGCGTGCGCACGGGGTGTGTCGGGTGTGCCTGGGCACACCCTAATCCCCGCCAATGGATTGAGACCGGCAGGGGAGATCTCTGGATCTCCCCGGTCGGCTCATGCAGAGCCGACGCTATCCGAGCGGCGGCTCTGGTCTAAGCCTCCATAGGCAGGTGGGGAGATCAAAGTTCTACCTCACCGGTCCACAGCAGCATGGAGGGAGGCAGCAGAGAACCCGGGCTAGAGTTCACTCTCCACTGAACCACCAGGGAAGGCAGCAGGACTGGGAAATTAACTAGTCTGCCCCCACCTCCGCCCAAACATACAGCACACACACATACAGCACACACAGCCCACAAACAGCACCCACACACACACACAGCACCTACACACATACATCACCCTCGCACACACAGCACCCACACACATACAACACCCACACACACCCAGCACACTAACAGCATCCTCACAAACACACAAAACCCACACACAACACCCGCACAACACCCGCACACAAACAGCACACTAACAGGACCCAAACAAACACGCACACACAAACACCCTCTCACACACACACACACTCAGCACACTACCAGTTCCCTCACAAACAGCACCCTCACACACAGCACACTAAGAGCACCCTCACACACACACACACACACAGCAGTGTATATATATATACACACACACACACACACACACACATACATATACACATGGCGTGTGTGCTTTAGGGTGCACACCCTAATGCAATAGGCTGCGCACGCCTATGCTCACTTCCCTAATCTATAGGCTGCCCCCCCATGCTCACTCCCCTAATCTATAGGCTGCTGCCCTCCCATGCCTCACTCCCTGTCAGGAACCAGGAACCAGACAGAGACAGATCTAGATGCAAAAACACCTTTATTTAATAAATAACAAAGAAATAACCAAAAGCAAAGTCCAGGAGGCAAGCAGGGGTCAGTCACCAGAGCGGGTAGTCAGACGAGCCAGGATCAGGAGAATGGAGAGCAGCGGAGTCAGGAACAAGGCCAGAGTCAGAAACCAGGAGCAAATAGGAAACACAGGAACAAGGAGACTTCTGGGGGACAGGAAACCACGCAAGGGCAAGGAGGTTCTGGGATTTGCTGCTTAAATAGGCTGAACTGATTTGCAGCAGGGTTGATTACTATTCTCAGGTGAGTAACCGTGGCAACATGCTGAAGGAGCTGATTGTTAATTACAGCTGAAACCCCAGACACTGAAAAAGGAAGGGTGGCTGTTTAAAACAGCAAAGAAACCCTGACAGTACCTCCCCCTCAACGACTCCCCCCATCTCTGCTGGTGGGTCCGGGCTTCATGGGAAGCGAGCGTGATAGGAACGAAGGAGGGATGGTGCATGGACATCAGAGGCTGGAACCCAGGAGCGTTCCTCTGGACCGTACCCTTTACAGTGCACCAAGTATTGGATCTGTCCTCTGAAGACTCGTGAGTCAATGATGCTGCGTATTTCATATTCCTCATGATTGTCAACCGGAACAGGACGTGGACGTGGTACTGAGGTGGTGTAACGATTACATACCAATGGTTTCAAGAGGGAAACATGGAATACATTAGAGATGCGCATGTTAGCAGGAAGGTCAAGTGCGTAAGCTACAGGGTTAACCCTTCGAAGTATACGAAATGGCCCAACGTATCGGGGTGCCAGTTTTTGTGAGGGAACACGGAGCCGTAGGTTGCGAGAAGACAGCCAGACCTTCTCTCCGACTTGATAGGTAGGTGCAGGAAGGCGTCTGCGGTCGGCCTGGTGTTTGTAGTTCTGCATTGCGCGTTGCAAAGAGTACTGAACCTGCACCCAAGTGGAACGGAGTTCCCTGAGATGTTCCTCCAATGCTGGTATCCCCTGTGGCATGAACGTATCAGGCAATATGGACGGTTGAAAGCCATAGTTCGCCAAGAACGGGGATAGCCGGGAAGAGGCATTAATCGCACTATTGTGGGCAAACTTCGCCCAGGGTAGCAGATCAGACCAGTTGTTCTGGTGGTCAGAAATGTAGCAACACAGAAACTGTTCCAGTGTTTGGTTAGCTCGTTCCGCGGCACCATTGGATTGCGGGTGGTAGGCAGAGGAGAAGGAAAGCTGAATTCCCATTTGTGTACAAAAAGCTCTCCAAAATCTGGACACAAACTGGCTACCCCTATCCGAGATTATCACTTTGGGTAACCCATGCAAACGAAAGACCTCCCGAGCAAAAATTGTTGCAAGTTCCTGAGAAGTTGGTAGTTTTTTCAAGGGAATGCAATGCGACATCTTTGAGAATCGATCAACAACCATGAGAACAACTGTATTGCCACAGGAGACCGGAAGATCTACGATAAAATCCATGGACAAGTGGGTCCAGGGTCGTTCACCATTAGGTATGGTTTGCAGGAGACCCACTGGAGGGTGTCGTGGGGTTTTATTTTGAGCGCATACAGGACAGGCAGCTACAAAAGCAGTGACATCCGAACGGAGACTAGGCCACCAAAATTGCCGAGAGACGGACCAGATTAATTGGTTTTTGCCTGGATGTCCAGCTGTTTTGGGGTTGTGATAAGTACTTAATAATTTAGTACGGAGATGAATAGGAACAAAACAACGGCCATTAGGTTTCTCTGGAGGAGCATTACTTTGTGCAGCCAGAATCTCCTCGCCTAGGTGTGAGGTGAGGCTAGTACGGATGGTGGCCAGTATATGGTCCGGAGGAATCACAGGAGTAGGGGTTATCTCCTCTCTAGATGGAGGGGAGAACTGTTGAGACAAGGCATCAGCCTGAATGTTTTTAGTACCGGGCAAGTAAGAAACCACATAATTGAATCTTGATAGGAAGAGAGCCCATCTAGCTTGCCTGGGGGAAAGTCGCTTAGCTTCGGAAAGATATGTCAGATTCTTGTGGTCTGTGAGGATGAGAATTGGTACTGAAGTACCCTCAAGAAGGTGCCTCCATTCTTTGAGAGCTAATATTATGGCTAGAAGTTCTCTATCACCAATCTGGTAATTGCATTCCGCCGGGTTTAATTTCTTCGAGAAATACCCGCACGGATGCCTGGAGCTCTCTGGGTTAGGACGTTGAGACAGGAGGGCGCCTACTCCTGTCTCAGACGCATCGACTTCAAGAATGAATGGTAAGGCAGGGTTAGGGTGTGCCAGTATAGGAGCAGCAGCAAAGGCGACTTTGAGAGACTCAAAGGCAGAAATGGCTTCCTGTGACCAATGCTGTGGATCAGCATCTCTCCTGGTCATATCCGTGAGTGGTTTAACCAAGGAGGAAAAGTTGCGTATGAACTTCCGATAATAATTGGCGAAGCCAAGAAAACGCTGTATAGAGCGAAGACCCGTAGGTTGAGGCCATTTTAGTACAGCAGAAAGTTTTTCTGGGTCCATAGAGAATCCAGCATCAGAGATAACATAGCCCAAGAATGTGACCTGTTTGCAATTGAACTCACATTTCTCCAATTTACAGAACAGATTATTTTCTCTAAGTCTCTGTAGAACACTAGAAACGTCTGCGTGGTGGTTCTCGAGAGATGTGGAATGCATAAGAATATCATCAAGATAAACCACCACACATTGCTGCAGCATATCTCGCAGGACGTCATTTATAAATTCCTGGAAAACCGCCGGAGCGTTGCAAAGACCAAAGGGCATTACTAGGTATTCGTAATGCCCGCTCCTGGTGTTAAATGCGGTTTTCCATTCGTGGCCCTCTTCTATCCGGACAAGATTATATGCCCCTCTCAGATCAAGTTTAGTGAAGACCGTTGCTCCCTTGAGGCGGTCAAATAACTCTGTGATCAATGGAATGGGGTAGGCATTCTTAATAGTAATGCGATTGAGACCCCTATAGTCGATACAGGGTCTCAACTCACCACTCTTCTTTTTCACAAAGAAAAAGCCGGCCCCGGCAGGAGAAGATGACTTCCGAATGAATCCCTTTGACAACGCATCAGTAACATACTCCTCCATGGCTCGATTCTCTGCTACAGACAGCGGGTAAACCCGTCCACGGGGAGGATTGGCACCAGGTTGGAGTTCGATACCACAGTCATACGGACGGTGTGGTGGCAGAACACTAGCTTGACCTTTGTCAAATACATCTTGGAATTCTTGGTACTCAGCGGGTAAGGAAGAGGCCGAAACTGTGCCCAAAACTTTGACCGGTTTCCGGAGACAGGAAAATGTGCATTGCTGGGACCAAGATAATATCTCAGATTTGTGCCAATCAATTGTGGGGTTATGCTTCTGTAGCCAAGGGTATCCCAAAACAACCTGGTAGTATGGAGAGGAAATGACCTGGAATTGGATCATCTCATGATGTAGAGCCCCTACAGCCAGAGATATGGGCACGGTTTCCTGGGTCACGAGGGTTGGCTGTATAGGTCGGCCATCGATGGCTTCGAAAGCTAGTGGGGAGTTGCGAGGCTGTAAGGGTATAGAGTGCTCTGATGCAAATGCACAATCTATAAACAAGCCTGCGGCCCCAGAATCAAGAATTGCCCGGGTTTTAATGGCCAGGAGAGGATAATAGGCACCAAGGGTTTGTCCTTATTTATCTCTGGGTCTGCAGAAAGACCCCCCCAAGATCTGCCCCTGACAGTATCTTGGGTGCGGGCCCTTTACCGGACGAATCGGGCAAAACTTTAATATGTGACCGTGGTGTCCGCAGTATAGGCACAGGCCCTCCCTCCTCCTAAAGGCTCTCTCCTCGACAGAGAGGCGTGAGAAGCCTAACCGCCTCGGCTCCACACTGACAGAGGACTCAGGACCAGGAGGCATGGGAGGTGAGGGAGGTTTGGGTGGGCAGGAAAAGCTCGGTGCCAAACATACTGGAGGCCTCCGCAGGCGCTTCCTGGATGAGGATCTCTCTCGGAGTCTGATGTCAAAGAGGGTGACAAATGATATCAGTTCCTCGAGATCTTTAGGTAATTCTCTGCCTGCAATCTCATTTTTCATTACATCGGATAGCCCCTGTGCAAAGGCAGCCACAAGAATTTCGTTATTCCAGCCACCCTCTGCTGCCCTGGTATGGAATTCACTGGCATACTCAACAATAGTTTTCGTGCCCTGAGTATTAGACATTGTTTGGCAGTAGGGGTGGAGCGAGCTGGAATATCAAAAACCCTTTTAAAGGACGCAACAAATTCAGGGTAATTGTAAATGATGGGCCTCTCTGCCTCCCAGAGAGGTTTTGCCCAAGCTAGGGCTTTTTCAGACAGCAAAGAAATCATGAACCGGACTTTGTCTCTGTCTGTAGGAAATGCCTGGGGCAGCATTTCAAGGTATCCTTTAACCTGATTTATAAATTCTTTGCACTGAGCTGGGTTGCCCCCAAAATACTGAGGGAGCGGGACAGACCCAGTCATTCCTCTAGCCGCAACAGGTTAGGAGGCTACAACCGGTGCTAGAACAGGAAGTGAGGCAGAGTCGGCCGCAATCGCAGGCTGGCCGGGTTTTGGATTCAGATTGGCATACTGGTCCAAATGGTGGTTCTGCTGGTCCCACCGGGTAAATAGGTTAGGTATAGGTGTATTGCCTGTACCATCTGTATTCATGGCCCTTGCGTAATGTCAGGAACCAGGAACCAGACAGAGACAGATCTAGATGCAAAAACACCTTTATTTAATAAATAACAAAGAAATAACCAAAAGCAAAGTCCAGGAGGCAAGCAGGGGTCAGTCACCAGAGCGGGTAGTCAGACGAGCCAGGATCAGGAGAACGGAGAGCAGCGGAGTCAGGAACAAGGCCAGAGTCAGGAACCAGGAGCAAACAGGAAACACAGGAACAAGGAGACTTCTGGGGGACAGGAAACCACGCAAGGGCAAGGAGGTTCTGGGATTTGCTGCTTAAATAGGCTGAACTGATTAGCAGCAGGGTTGATTACTATTCTCAGGTGAGTAACCGTGGCAACATGCTGAAGGAGCTGATTGTTAATTACAGCTGAAACCTCAGACACTGAAAAAGGAAGGGTGGCTGTTTAAAACAGCAAAGAAACCCTGACACTCCCCTAATCTATAGGCTGCTGCCGCCCCCCAAAATCTATAGGCTGCTGCCCCCCCCAAAATCTATAGGCTGCTGCTTCCCCTCAAAATCTATAGGCTGCTGCCCCCCAAAAAAAAATTATAGGCTGCTGCCCCCCCCAAAATCTATAGGCTGCTGCCCCCAAAAATCTATAGGCTGCTGCCCCAAATCTATAGGCTGCTTCCCCCAAATCTATAGGCTGCTGCCCCCCAAATCTATAGGCTGCTGCCCCCAAAATCTATAGGCTGCTGCCCCCCCCAAAAAATCTATAGGCTGCTGCCCCCCCAAAAAATCTACAGGCTATCTCAAACCCTCCCCCCACTTACCTGATCTGTAGGCTGTCTCTGGCTGCATGTGTTGTTCCCCTGCGGTTTCTATCAGCAGAGAGAAGCAGGGATAAGATGCAGCTTCTTATCCCTGTCTCTCTCCATGCGAAGCGCCGGAATACTGGCCGGCGCCGATATTGCAGTACATTCTAAATCTCACACGAAAAATAGCAGAACAAGCTGAAAAATCCAGGGGGGGGGCAAGTGGCCCCCCTTGCCCCCCCCCTGCGGACGCCCATGCTAATGAGGTGAATCTAGAGAGGGCGATAAACAAAATACTTATCCTAAGTAGATAGTGGTGCCGATATTCAGGAGGTAAATAAAATTAGAGTGCCGCAGCGCTGACCGGGCCCCCTGGAAATCCATAGCCATCGGATAACCCTAACAGCATGGGTCACGTGATGGGCCCCTTCACGTGCGGCCCTGGCTTTTTTACAGCTCAGGCCAGGGCTGCAACACATGGCGGCGGGCACCCGGTCGCAGGGGTCCGGAGTGACGGGTCCGGTCACAGCTGCGACCCCTGCAACCCCTGTACGTACGCCACTGCCCCTATCCCTCCATGTGTCAATACCCCCCAGTCCCTTCATGTGTCAATTTTCCCCCTGTCTCTTTCAATTCCCCTCTGTGCAATGCAGCACAGCTGAACGGACCACGGTACCCGATCTGGCAGAGGGAGTGCACTCAGTGAGAACTTTCTGTCAGACCGAGTGCAGGGAACAGAGACCTCTCTACCCACGGTCTGCTCGGCCATGCTACATGCTTTTACCAGGAGGGTGGACTTCCCTCCTGCCAGTCACGCTGTGCCCATAAGTCTGGGCTGTTGCAGCCGTGTACTGGCCCTGAAGTGATGGCGGCCCATGGTCAAAGGGGCCCATCACAGTTGCAACCCCTGCGACCGTGGTAGTTATTCCACTGCTCCCTAACTTAGCACACGTGGCTGAGCAATACTGAGAGCAGAGGCAGCTCTCTAACTAGGCAAGCTAGACGGCCACCTAAGCTTCAGGCTCCCTAGGGTCTTGCTATTGCTTAACTCGCCACAGGGCAGATTGATCCATCTCTATGACACTGTGTGCCACCAGGTTCGGGGCCCCTCCACCCAGTTTGCCCTGTGGGAGCAAAAGCCCAACCATACCACACTCACCCAGTCACATTAACCCCCAACCCTGTCACGCTCACCTCGCCCTGTCAAACTCCCTTCTCCAACCATGCCACACTCACCCAAACCCTATCCACTCATCCTTAAGTCTTTTACACTCACCCCCAATCTTGTTTCATTCACGCATTTGTCATGTCATATTCAACCAACCACCATTATCCAGTGAAGACATGCATAATACACACTCAGTCATGTAACATAGCTTTGCCATAAACACAATGAACAAAGGTCATAGACAGCCCCCATACACACAATACAAGCAGCTACTCCACACACAGATGGTCCCAGGCACAAACACATGCTCACAGAGACATACATTCATTCATTCAAGGATACTCTCCGTCAGACACATACTCTCAGGCACAAACACAGGTAGACTAGGCAAGACACACTCAGAAATACACACAATAACTGTATTTGTCAATGTGTGTGTCACTGTGCATCAGTGTTTGTATCTGTATGCATCTGAATGTATCATAGTGTGTTTATGTGATTGAGTATTAATGCATATTTATGTGTGAATATGTGTGCATGTAATAGTGTGTGTCTACACCCTGTTCCAAATTATGTAAATTATATTTTTCTCATTTACCTAAATAATTGATGTAAATAACAGTCAGCATAATTCTCATGTTATCAACTATTAAGAGTACAATTCAAATTTTATTGAACAAACCTCCTAATGATAACAGTATTTTTTTTAAACATAAAAAACTTACAATGCATTGTTCCAAATTATTACGCACAGTAAGTTTCAAAACACTTTATAGGTTGTAAAGAACTGAAAATTGTCATTTGTTGTGTTTGCAGCATAGTTACTGAAATCAAAAGCTATTTCAATCAAACTTATAACAACATTTAAACTTTTTAAACATTTTAACAGGTCACGTTACATTTTAACATAGGACCCCTTATTTGATAGCAGCTTAACAAGTCTTGCATCCTTGAATTTGTGAGTTTTTGGACAGATGTCAGAATAGCCTCCCAGAGCTGCTGTTTGGATGTAAACTGCCTCCTACCCTCATAGATCTTTTGCTTGAGGATGCTCCAAAGGTTCTCAATAGGATTGAGGTCAGGGGAGGATGGAGCCACACCATGACTTTCTCTCCTTTTATCCCCATAGCAGCCATTTATGCAGAGGTATTCTTTGCAGCATGAGATGGTGCATTGTCATGCATGAAGATCATTTTATTACGGAAAGCATAGTTCTTCCTTCTGTATCAGGGAAGAAAGTGGTCAGTCAGAAACTCCACATACTTTGCAGAGGTCATCTTTACACCTTTGGGGACCCTAAAGGGGCCGACCAGCTCTCTTCCCATGATTCCGGCCCAAAACATGACTCCACCACTGCCTTGCTGACGTTGCAGCCTTGTTGGAACATGGTGGCTGTCCACCAACCATCCACTACTCCATCCATCTGGACCATCCAGGGTTGCACGGCTCTCATCTGTGAACAGGACTGTTTGAAAATGAGTCTTCATGTATTTTTCTGCCCAACGCAGCCGTTTCTGCTTGTGAGCATTGGTTAGTGGTGGCTGAATAGAAGGTTTATGCACAGTTGCAAGACTCTGGAGGACTCTACACCTTGATGTCTGTGGGACTCCAGGGGCACCAGCAGCTTCAAATATCTGTTTGCTGCTATGTAATGGTATTTTAGCAGCTGCTCTCTTGATCCGATGCATGAATCTGGCAGAAATCTTCCTCAATGTGCCTTTATCTGCACGAACCCGTCTGTGCTCTGAATCAGCCACAAATCTCTTAATAGTGCGATGATCACGCTTACGTTTTCGTGAAATATCTAATGTTTTCATACCTCGTCCAAAGCATTGAACTATTTCACTCTTTTTGGCAGCAGAGAGATCCTTTTTCTTCCCCATATTGCATGAAAATGGTGCTCTGCTTAATAATGTGGAACACCCTCCTTTAGTTGTTTTTCCTTAAATTGGGCTCGCCTGGCAATCTAATCATCAAAGGTGTCCGAGATTGTTTTCAGTGATCAAAAGAGCCCTGAGACACAATGCCATCCATAAGTTAAACTGAAAAACAAAATATTTCATCTTTGTGACACTTAAATAGAATTAGCATACTAATTTGGAACAGGGTGTATGGCTGCAAACTGAGGGTGGTATAGTTGCAAAGGCAAAGTGGCAGCATATATAATATATAAAATATACATACATATACAATACATGGGTATACATATAGGATATGTCTTTTACCAAATAACTTTCTTATTTGGTAAATTATTTTTTAAAATTTCATTTTTATTTCCAATAACCACTTCAAATTGTATACCCCCAGGCTATACAATCATACCCTGCAATCATTCCATTCTCTGCCTTTTCTGACGTCATCCAACAGGAGAGACTTATGCGCATGCCCTGTGTGCGCTGTGAGCGTATTATGCCTTCCCCATAGGAATGCATTGCTTCAATGCTATCCTATGTGGATTTAGCTGATGCTGGCTGTCCTTATGCAGAGTGTAAGGACATCCAGCATCAGTTAGGCAACCAAAAGTTGCTTAAAGGGACTCTTCAGTGCCAGAAAAACTCTGCAGTGCCCCTCTCCCCCATGTTAGCTGGCGGGGGAGACCTAATGCGCATGATAGACAGCCACTAGAGGAGGACTTAACCCTGCAAGGTAATTATTGCAGTTTATAAAAACTGCAATAATTACACTTGCAGGATTTAGGGTGGTGCGAGTTGGCACCAAGACCACTCCAATGGGCAGAAGTGGTCTGGGTGCCTGAAGTGTCCCTTTAACCACCAGGAAGTGCCTCTGTTGGCTGTCTGACTGACAGTCACCTGAGGCAGTCTTAGTCCTGCAAGGTACTCATTGAAGTTTCTCGAAAATGACAATGATTTACATTGCAGGGTTAAGGGAACATAGTCACTGCACCCAGAACACTTCAATGCTTCAATGAACAAAAGTTATCTGGGTGCCTATAGTGTCCCTTTAAAGATTTTATTTTATGCTTGTTGTTTCTCCCTCTTTTTATATGTGTTGATGTAGATTTTATTCCAAATTATTGTAAATGCAATCTCAATCACTATGTGTATACATTTTATCTAATATTTATATATTTACACTTTTGGGAAGAGTGTAATTTAAAGGCACGGCACACTTTATGCATGTAGTTGTATATAGATATTTGTAGCGGATGGCATTGGGCTGTCTGCAAAAGTGTGTGTTATAATATGCTTTTGTTAATTTTCTGCTATATATATTCTTATTGTATGCAGCATTCGATTGATTGTTCAGTAAAATCCCTCTGTTCATCATACGAATGAAACTACCGAACAATCAGACCACCCCAGGGATAAGTGTGCCTCTCGTTTACTCCTTAATTCACTGTAACCACAAGCTAATTGGCAATTGACTAAACCCTCCTTGTGGGCTTGCTGGGTGGCCGCTGTTCGGCATAAGTACACGTGGCGGTGGCCATTTTACATACGAACGCTCAGCAGTGTTTGGTCGTCGAGTGTCTGGAACCCAAATCGGATACTCGATTACCCGAACACCGCTAAGACCTCCAGGGCTCCAGAACTACTGAATGGAACCACGAATCTATAGGTTTAAATGTTTATTTGACATATAAGTTTGTACTTTGTGAATATGCTATTATCCATTATTTACATGCCTGTCACTTTAAAACCTGTCCCCTGTCCTTTTTTACAAGGAACTATATATGCACTTATTTACTTTCTACTCCCTTCCCTCAAACAAGATGGCCACCACCCTCATATTTTATATAGATTACCCTTGTACTTTCATACTATAATCTGCCTTTTAGCTATTTCACTCTTTTTTGAGTGATTCCTCCCACTTCTATTCAGTATCCAATCCCCTTTAACTTTGGCTGTTAGGACCGCCCCCTCTCTGATCACGTTGTGTATTTCGGACGTGATCAGCACTACTGTTCCCATCCTGCCTCACGGCAATTGCCGGTCTCACCCACTCCTCTTACAATATTCCCCTCCCACTCCCACACTCCATCCCCCAAGCCCTTTCCCTATTCACATCAATAATCAAACGGCCGCGATCTTGAGACCTTTCACCTCCACATCTTTCTTCACTTTTCTTTCCACTCACATCAAATGTCAATTTTAAGCTAAAAATATAGGTTCTACATGGGATCTAAACCATCCCATGTAGAAGAAAATGTAAAACGATCATTATTTACCTTTTTTATGTATCTATTGAATTCATGTATAGTCGTGTAACCGCGGTCACATTGTAATGACGTCATTTTGGCGCCAACTTTCAAATTATAAGCCATTTTAGCTGCCTATATAATGCAACAAGCCAGGATTATTTGTCTACACTTGAAAAAGCCTATTTTTGGCGAAACACGTTGTGTTTTTATGATTTTGTTAAAATAAAAGTATTTTTAGACTACCTATCTTTCTGTGGTTAGTCCTCTTACTTTTATTTGTTGCTGTTTTATCCTGGATGATTTTTTTTATTACTCTAAAGATCCAGTACTACAAAAGAAATTCTAAGTGGGGATTATTCCACTCATGCCTGGTTCATAGAGCAATGTGGCTGCTCTATACATTGTAAGTACGTTTCGTTTTACCTTTTACTTCTATTTTATCTACTGAGAACACTATGGGCCCTCTTTTGTGCTTTTTTCTTTCATAAGTCCTGCATTACAAACATCGCTAGAAGGATATACTACATGTGGGGAGTTTAAATACCACTGTATGCTGTTTTACTCAGAGCTGGTTATAGCTCTCTCTATTACGTTGAAAGAAGTATTGAAGAAACACCTCCTATTGTCCAGCTATATCCTACATGTGGGGAGTTTCAAATACCACTGTATGCCGTTTTACCTAGAGCTGGGCATAGCTCTGTATATCGTGAGTTAGCACTTCTCTATTTCTGTGTTGTCCGTGACACCATCTCCTAACGGTTTTGCACCATTGGTCCCTCCCTGTTTTTGCTTTTGTTTTTCATATCAACTACTGAGGACCCAATCAAGAACCAAAAAATACCTATCCAAGGTCCACATTGCATTTTCAGAGAATTTTTTTTTTTGTTCTTCCCTCTTTCTGTATATATTATCTCTCATATGTTCCACTTAGCGCACCCTGTATTTGCTGTTCCCTGTTCTCCCAGATTTGTTGAAGGGTTTGAGGGTTGCCCTTCCCCTCAGGTGTGCAGCTCCATCCACCCTTGTGATAAGTACTGTAGCGCTGTTCCACCCCAATTTTTTTTGTATTCGTTTAAATGAATCTCCCGAACAAGGGGATTCAGTCAAACCCCAGCTCAGCCATGGATGGCAGGGATTTTCGGGCTTTTTATGTACCGAACAAAGACTGACCGCAAGGCCCACACATATGGAACTGTTTTTGGCTACTGCCTCGTGTGCGGTCGGTCAAATCTCTACTTCCACCTAACTCCCGAACCCCTTGTCCGATCTGGGTGATTTTTTAATATGTTGCTCACCCAGATCAGGGCTATCAGGGGGTATCACTGTATCTTGCATATTTGGGGTACATCTGAAAACCGGGTAAAATCTTATACTGTATAAGTGGGTTATGTGTCATACTAAGGGGAGGAGATGTATGGGAGGTAACATGTACACAATTGGTTACTGTACTAATTATTGTGGGTGTCTCCCTTGCATGGGAGAAATGTTTAAAAAATGGTTGTGTGGATTAAAAGTTCAGTTCTGCTCCTGATGCTGTGTGTCGTCCAGTCATTGGGAAACGTTATGGGATATTTTTTGATTATTTTATTTGCTGTGGATACTATTTGGTTTTATTACTTGTTCCTGACTCTTACTTGGATCACCAGCGGAAATAGGCTGTGAGAGACCAGCTCTCCGCTACAAAATTGTTATCTAGGATAGTTTGTACAAAAATATTTGATCCAGTCTAATCCAAAATATTTGATCCAATCTAAAATAAGATTTAGGCTTAAAAGATCTAATCTAGATTGCTCAGTATGTGCGTGCTTTATATAAATGCTAATGAAATAGATTTTTTTTAAATGGGCTAGAGACCACATATTCAAATCCTTTAAAGTTTTTCTTTAAATCCAGTTGCTGATTTTATATAGTTTTTCTGTAATTATTTTAAAAACCTAGTAGCACAAGTAAAACTGATTAAAATCTACCATGTGCAGCCACATCATACAAACAGCTGGGTATTTTCAAATCTGCATTAACATGTTCATTTTCGTTTTTATATTTAATAAGAGAATTGCATATTGTGTCTTTGTCTATGGTTAGTGCATGTAAGGGAATTCATTACTTGGGAAATAAATTGGCGGGGTGGTTTTCTTTGTTGACAAATTAAAAATGAAAATATACTAAACAAAGTTTCTGACTCTTGTGACATACTAAAAGAATTAATGATCCTGACACTGAGCCGTCAACACAAGGTAACAAAATATAGTTACAGGAATAAATAGTTTCAACCTTGTAAGCAAGGCAAGATATTGAGGAAACTTTGGGAGAAATGTTGGGGGAGATATTTGGATAATCTCTAGCCTCTCTAAATTGTTACTCCAACCAAAAACCATTGTTATCATAAACATAAGGGGCTGATCGGCCCCCTCTGCCTATCCCGAATGCCAACACTTTAAATAAAAGGCTTAAACTCAACTCTTCCTTGTTGAGGCCAAGGAATATCAGGGAGGACAGACTGAGGAGAGGACAGGGGTGGTATTGACAGGGGACATGCCACTGATTGCACCATCATACTGTGTGTGTTGGTGTTAGACACCGGTTTTGCCCAGGAATTGTAGATTATACTAGTTTAAGTGTAACTATAATCTTAATTTTATTAATAACAGGAGGCGAATAAGGGGTTAAGTCCTTAAGGGGTTACGTCTCTCTTTACTAGAACTCCACAGCAGCAAAGAAAGAGGAGTTCTAGTAAAGAGAGACTTAACCTCTTAATCCCTTCAGGACGGAGTCAATAGTGCACATTCTGATCAAAACAAAACGTAAACAAAAACTGGAATTTGCGCTATATGTCTGTTCAACCGTAATTCACCACTGTCACATTAAGTGCACCTACACTTATTATATATCATGTTGTTCAGGAGAAACAGGGCTTTAATTTATCATTAACTATTCATATATGAAACATAATTCAGTATGAATAAAATTTAAAAAAATGTGAGACAATAAGATTTTTTTTTAAATTTGTATTTCCGTCTGACATTTTAGCTGTGAATGTCATAATACTGTTAGGTTTTACTGCAAAAAAAAGGCACATATTTGTAATCAGCGTTGTCTCATGAGTACAACAGTACCCCCCATTAACAGGTTTTATGGTGTTTTGGTAAGTTACAGGGTCAAATATAGAACATTCCATTTTCAAATTGAAATTTGTCAGATTAGTAATGTTACCTTTGAGACAGTGTGGTAGCCCAGGAATGAGAATTACCCCCATAATGGCATACCATTTGAAAAAGTAGACAACCCACAGTGTTGAAAGTGGGGTATGTTTAGTCTTTTTTAGTAGCCACTTGGTCTACTTTTGCAAATGATATGCCATCATGGGGGTAATTCTCATTCCTGGGCTACCATACGCTCTCAAAGGCAACATAACAAATCTGGCAAATTTCAACGTAAAAAAAATGAAATGCAAGCTTTATATGTGACTCTCTAACGTTCCAAAACACCGTAAAACCTGTACATGGGGGGTACTGTTATTCTCAGGTGACTTCACTAAACACAAATATTAGTGTTTTAAAAAATGATATTACAACTATAATATAGTCCATAAAAGTGCTGTTCGTTTGTAAAAAATGCAAAAAACTTAACTTTTACTTAAAATATCATCAGTGTAATACAATTTACCAGTTTGAAACACTAATATTTGAGTTCAGCGAAGTCTCCCAAGTAAAACAGTACCCCCTATGTACAGGTTTTATGGTGTCTTGGAGAGTTACAGGGTCAAATATAGTGCTTGCAAATTAAATTCTCTGCACTTTCTCCCTGTGTTGACAGGCAATTCAATCAAATTTTAATTAATCAAATCACATAATTATGTTAAAAGATTACTTAAATATACATGTAGAATTTTAATATATATGCATTTATAGGTATTTAAATTCTACGTGTGTACTAATGTAATCTTTTATGTAATTATATGTATTTTTATATATATATATATATATATATATAAATAACAAAATACAGTTAGAATGAAATTACATATGAATATATAATTTATATAACATTTTGTTTCAATATTTTATTTATTTTATTATTTAATTTATTTATTATTGTAATTATACGTATATATATATATAATATATGTGTATATATCTATTATATATATAATATACATATTATATATATGTAACATCATTCTAAGTGTATTTTAATACTAATATATGTACTTATATTAATATTAAAATACACTTTGTATGACGTTACATATATATACTATGTATATATATCATATATATATATAATATATATACATATATTAGATATATAAATACATTTCTATTTTATTATAAAATATGTTTAATTTTTTTTTTACACTTCCCACCAGCAGGGGGACTGTCTGACATTTCAGACAGTCCCCCTGCTGGCAGATCCACAGCCCACAGACATGGGAGGGCTGCCTGGCTGTCAGGCAGTCCTCCCGAAGAGGATCACGGCGGAGGTGAGTATCCCGGGCGCTCTGGGGGCTGCAGCTGTTACGGCGTTCTTTTTGAAGTTAATGAGCCAGGAGGGTGGTCGGTATTCGGTAGTTTTAAACTGCCTAACCAATAAATCTAAAATGAACGAAAGGTTGCAGAAAAGCTCGAACAGAAGAAAATGCCAAAACCCAGTCTATTTTCTTCACAGTAAGAGTACTAGAAAACTAGAAACTTATAAGATATGTTAACTACTAATCATTATACATTTAATCAGTAGTGAACAAGGGTCAGCAACATGTGGGTATAGACATATTTGTTTTGCATCCATGTTTGCAATGTTTTTTTGTCCATGCCTCTTTCTTTTTATGTCGTATCAATTTCCCACTGTAGGCTGGCTGAGCATTATGGGAAATTCAATCCTAAGTAATGACAGCTTTTCAGTTGTAATGACTATTAAATTTGAGGATGCAGTTGTTTATGAACTACATTGATAATGATAGTCACTAAACCAAATGCCTTTGAGTAGATGAGGGGTTAGAAGACATCATAATGTTGATGAGATGCCTCTGAGCTATCATGGTGGAGCTGAGAAATTAAAAAAAAAAAAGTTTAGTGGTTGATTAGACAAAAGTTTATAATCAACCCACAATTTTGTACTCAGCATCCATTTTCTCTTGTTTAATTGCTTAAAGCTGCTTAAATAATAATTTATATAAAGACAGTATTAAAATAACATTGTACCAGATATTTCCCAGTAAATGTTCAGTTAATAGTTTAGGGGAAAAACATTAACAAAACTGCAACTCAGTCAAGCTGAAAGGGCTCTGACCATAAGCCTATCCCCTCCACCTAGATTCAGTGGTGATTCCCAGGAGTGTAGGGGTTTTATAAATCAGATTGAATACCACTTTGAATCATCCCTTGGTTCTTTCCCTCCTGATAGGGCTAAGATTGGGGATTTAATGGACCAACTGTCCGGTAAAGCCCTAGCATGGGCCAATCCCTTATGGGAGAGTGGTAGGACTGTAGCTTACGACTACATGGAATTCATTACTGAATTGAAGAGAACCTCTTGGAAATGTTAAGGCAGCCAAGGTGTTAATGGAGATAAAACAGGGCAATAGATCCGTTACGGATTACCCCATAGAATTCCACACGCTAGCAGCAGAGATAGATTGGACAAATAGTGGTTTGGGTATAGCTTTCTAAGAAGGGCTCTCTGAAGCTTTACTAGATGAAACAGCCGCTAAAGACCTACCAGACTTATTGGAAAACTATATTGTCTATATGACGGATATAGATAATCACCTTAGGGAGAGAGCAAAGACCAAAACATGAAATGTCCGTTTCGCTGTTTCTCCAGCTCCTCATATGACTCCATCTGCTTTTGCAGTTGCTATCAAGTCCGAAGCCATGCATCTGGTAGTGATGACGCTATCGGAAGCTGAGAAACAGTATCGTTGGGCTGAGAGTTTGTTTGTATTGAGGAAAAAAGGGACATTTATGCCTAAACTGTCCTATACGTCCATAAAACCTCTGCACCTAAGCACCGTTAGGGGACCGGCATTAGGTGTAATGAAATATTCCTCTGTCATGCCTCACAACAGGTACCTCCTCTTGGTTATTCTATCTTGGGGTGCTCATAACATGCCTTGTAAAGCTTTTGTCAATTCAGGAGTTGCTGAAAACTTCATAGATTAGAAGTTTGTTAGCGACCTTCTTATCCCTCTGAAGGAGAGATCCACACCTTTGGCCGTTAAGGCCATAGATGGTGGACCTCTCCAGACACCCATTATAACCCATGAGACCATTCCATTATCCTTATCCATAGGGATTTTACATAGAGAAAAGATAGCTCTTCAAGTCATTTCTACCCCTTATTGTCCTATCATTCTTGGGTTTCCCTGGTACGGCATAATCCGGACTTGGATTGGCTTAAAGGTGAAATTTGTACTTGGGGAACTAGCTGTAAAGATCAATGGCTTTTCTGTATTAAACTTTTAGGTCTTACGTGCCAACGGCTGATCCGTTGTGCACAGTAGTTCACCCACAATATATCAAAGTTAAGGAAGTCTTTAATAAAACCAATGCTGAGATTTTACACCCACACAGGCCTTATGACTGTGCCATAGACCTCCTGCCAGGGACTATGCCACCCAGAGGTTGGGTGTATCCTTTGTTCCCCCATGAAAGTGAAATCATGTAAGAATATATCCAGGATGCTCTTGCCAAGGGTTTTATATGTAAATCTTCCTCTCCTGCAGGCACAGAGTTTTTATTTGTCTCTAAGAAAGAGGGAGATCTACGACATTGCATTGATTATAGAGGTCTTAACAAGATTACTATAAGAAACGTCTATCCTATTACCCTCATCACAGAATTATTTGATAGACTTCATTGGATTCGCTAATTACTACCGCAGGTTTATAAAAGGATTTTCCTCAGTCATTTCTCCCATTACTAATCTCACACGTAAAGGTGCTAACACACACACTTGGCCTCTTGAAGCCCTGTCTGCCTTTGATCAGCTTAAACCCCTCTTTTCTACTTCCCCTATTCTCATACATCCAGATCCTTCCATGCCTTTTGTACTAGAGGTTGATGCTTCTGAAACAGGAGTATGGGATGTTCTCTCTCAACGGGAGTCTCAAGACACTCCACTCCATCCTTGTGGTTTCTTCTCCAAGAAGTTATGCCCTGCAGAAGTAAATTATGATATAGGGAACAGGGAGTTGTTGGCTATAATCCTAGCATTAAAAGAGTGGAGACATGGGGGGCGGGGCATGACCATCATGGCGGGGAGACGTGTTTTACACAAGCTCCTGCTAAATCCTGACAAAATAAGCGAAAATCGGCTCACCCAGTCGCAACACACGGCATTGCCAGACACCCATCAGGATCCTGTGCAACCCGATTGGGGCCAGCTGAAGACTCAACCGACATTGCGACCTGGTGCTCAACGGGTGGGGGAGGCAGCCGCTCCCCAGTCCTGGAGGCACCCTGAAGCTGCTCACAGTACAAGCCAGCCCTGCCACCCCCCCCTTGGACCGGCGGGGGTGATCCCGGTCCCCCCTTGGGGGGCAACCCCAAGCATGAGAAGAGATGGGATACCGCCAAAGACAGCAAACGGAGGCCTGTCTAAGATGGCGGACACAACATGTGCCGACCACCCCAGCGACTCCCCACAAGACATCCTCACACGAATCAACTACCACTTTGAGACCTTCTGGAGGAAGCTAGGGGGTATACTGAATCAAAGCGCTCCGCCACTACCACAAAGCAAGCAACGCTCACCTACTCCCATCACACGAACCGGCAGCCGCACAGCGCTCCCTCTCACTCGAGCAGGGCACCAACGCAAACATGCCCTCCTGTCCTGCCGATACTACACTGCACGAAGGTCCAGCAGGGACCGACTCCGCGCTCCCAGACCGCACTATCAAAAGAATCACAAATCGCAGCGACACCTACAGCCGCGGTTGGGACCCGGTGGGGAGTGGAGGTGCGAAGGACTGCGGAGATCGGGGCACACAGACAAGGAAAAGAACGCACTGACAAGACTCACCTCGCCCAAGAACAGAGCGACGCAAGTCCGAAGGTGGAGAAGGCTGGGCGCTGGGCCCAAAATGACGGCAACACCTGGTCAGTCATCTACCGACCCGCGACCACGACACGGGCTGCCTCCCGAGCACACGAAGAGACCAAGACCAGGATCCACAAAGGCACCCGAATGGGACTGTGGTATGCCTCCTGCGGGAGTGGGCTGACTGGGACTCTAGAAGCCATAGATGAGTCACCCACCTTGCCTCACATAGACTCTGACTGTAATATAGCACATTTAATGTTTCTGTATGCATTTGGTGTTACTATTATACCCCTATGCTCGTGAGTTATGCTTAACGTTTATCTGTTTTGACCATTTCTCAATTCAGTTCTCCTAGCTAATGATAAAGGCACACCTTATTAAAGAATCCAGGATCGGGGCCCTCCCTCCTGGCGGTAAATCCCCAACCCCTTAGCTATGCCCACTGACTGCCTGCTGCAAAAGCCTCGCTGTGGCACTACAAGAGCTGCGCTGGCACCTCAGGAAATAGCAAACCTTACTCCATCTTAGTTCTTTCCCCATAGTGTGGCAGCATGCTATTCCTATTCATGTCAAATCGAAAATTGCCAGATCAGCAAACCTGCTAGCGCTATTGATACTCTCATTAGGTTCATAACCTGTGAATCTTAGAAATCTACTAATATTGTTGAAATCTCATTGTCATTTGTGATGAAGATGGTTAGCGTACTTAGTTTACTCATAGCAAAGCAACCTCCTTACAAAAAACGATTGACTCAAAGCATGGTTTCCCACTATAATATAAAAAATGTGCTGTTTTACATGCTAAAAAAAAAAAAAAAAAAGAGTGGAGACATCTGGTAGAGGGATCTAAAGTACCCATAATGATCATCACTGATCTTAAGAATTTGGTCTACATAAGCAAGGCAAAACGTCTCTCATCTAGACAAGCGAGATGGTCTTTGTTTTTTTCTCGTTTTAATTTTATTATCTCGTATAGACTTGGTTCTCGTAACACTAAGGAGGATGCCTTATCTAGACAATTCCAAACTGACTCTGATCAAGATCTAGAAATCGTTCCCATTACACCACAACGTATAGTGGCAACTACCATATTAACCATGTCCTCCTCCTTGATGGATAAAGTACATGCAGCCCAAACACAAGTTCCTGACAGTAAACCCCACAATAAATTGTATGTTGCACCTACAGAGAAAAGGGACTCTCCTTGAATTATGAAACCAAGTCTACTGGCCATCCCGGGATTCAGAAAACCATATCCTTCATATCCAGACAATTTTGGTGGCCTTCTTTACATACGGATGTTACTGATTATGTTCAGGCATGTACTGTGTGCAATATGACCAAAATACCCCATAAACTACCTTGTGGTCTCTTACAACCACTTCCTGTCCCAGAAAAACCTTGGTCCCACCTTGGTATGGACTTACCACCAATCTAACTGTGGTAGATAATTTTTCAAAAATGGTCCATTTAATTCCTTTCCGTAAACTGCCTACCTCCGCTGAGTTAGCCCAGATCTTCATTAAAGAGATATATAGACTACATGGGTTGCCACAGGAAATTGTATCCGATAGAGGAACACAGTTAATATCTCGATTTTAGGAAGAAGTTTTATTCTGAACTGGGGATTTCATTGTCCTTTTCCTCATCATATCACCCCCAGACTAATGGGGCTGCGGAAAGGGCTAGTCAATTTTTAGAGAACTTCTTAAAAATGTTTCATATCACATAACCAAGACAACTGGCATGACCTACTTCCTTTTCTGAATTTGCTCGCAATAACACTACGCACAACTCTTCACAGCATAGCCACTTTTCGTTACTTATGGTAGGCCTCCCCTTGTTATTCCTACTCAGTTTCATGAAACAGGATTACCGGTTCTTGATCACCATCTTAATGATCTTAAATAAAGGTGGAAGCTTATACAGCAAACATTGACTTTGGCTTCATCTCTGTGACAAAAAATATAGGTATATATATATAAAGGTTGTTGCTGATTGTATCAAGAAGGAAGCTGGTTGTCTCTTTACTTGCTGTACCTATCCAAAACCTGCTTGAATGCTGGTGGATAAAGGGACTCCATGCCCAGGTCATAGCACTTACTATTGTGATCAGCTGTGCAAGTTAGTGGAAGTACCGGTTGTCCCGTAAGCCGGCCCCTACCCACACAGTGGGTGGTGTTCGGGGAGGAGGGACTGTCACGCCACCCGCCGGGTATGCTCCTGTCAGAGAGCGGTCTGGGTCCCGGTGGGCACGTCATGTCACGGCAGCATTCCCACATCGCAAGGGGAATGCTGCCAAATACTTACCCTGCCGGGTCTGCTCCTGCCTGAAAGCGGACTGGGACCCAGTGGGCGCATCTCGTGGCGGCATTCACACGTGGTAATGGCCGATCACTCACCTCCTCCTGCAACGCCTGCTGGCTTCACTGACAGGCACTCCTCCCCTCACACAGGTCTGTAATCATTAGAAACGCTGGCCGCTGCAAATAAGAACCTTTTAAAGGTTCTTAAATAACCCTTTTAGTGCCTAACCTGGGAACGTGTGTGAGACGTCACACACACACATTCATAGTCATGTGATGCTCCCCTGCAGTCAATCAAGGAGCACCTTAGGCTATTTAAACCTTTTTTGATCATTTCTCTGTGCCTTGTCGTGGTTTCTATTCAGGTTATCCAAGAGCACATTTCTAGTGTTGTTTCTTGTGTATTTTGACCTTGGCTTTGTTGCTGACTATTCTGATCTCTGTATCCCTTGAACTTTGGCTTGGCTCCTGACTATTCTTACTTCTGTATTCCTTGACCTTTGGCTTACCTACCATTTGCATATGCTCTGTATTCCTGACCTCATCCTGTCTTGTACATTTCTTTTTATACGTTAAATCTGGCCTTTCTAAGGCCCGGTAATACACCTTAGGATTTTCTTTAGTTTTACTTAAGTTCTGCGTGTTGGCATATTAGTGTATCCTGACAGTGAAAAAATACCTATATAATCTGATATGTTATACCAATACACTCAGAATTGATTTGCAACTTCACTACTTTTGTGTTGTGTGTTTCTGTCAATTCTTGGAGTTCTTATGTGTGATGTGCTGATTTGATTGCCAAGAGCTGACTGCAGCCATTAAGATTCCCGGGAGAGGAATTTAGCCCTTACAGTTTTGGGGCTTCATCTGAGATTACCGCTGGGGTAAGTAGATTTTTGTTTCTTCTTCTGCTACTTTACAGACAGAGATTTGGGCTAAGTGTTAAATGTGGTATGTCCACAGTGTTAGGCTTCGGGTGGTAGGTCCGACCAGATAAGTAAGGAAGCCAAGCTTTGGATTCCTGTCAGCCACACATCACTACTATTTGCTGCTAATTTATTTTTCTTTCAGCTGGTTGGTGAAGAAGTCCGTTTACCCTCTGGACGAAACGCGTCGGATTGATTGGACTTTTTTATTTATTTTATTCTATTTCCCTTTGCATTTTACTGTTTTTATTGTTTCTATTTTCGGCTTCTGAGTTTGGGCTTATCCAGTTCCATCACGCTGTACTTGCATTCCACTTGCAGTGGAGATATGCCTGCACCTTCTTCCAGCTTGTAAGTGCAATCCAATAAAATGTTTTTTATATTTTATACATACTTCACCATGGATGGTTTTCTTCCTCTATTCCATTGAAGATTCTAAGATATCAGGATCTACTATCAATTACTGATACCCTTTTACCCAGAGTGGGGAGAGAAGCCTGTTTTCCACATATGTTTGTGAGTTTGCTACCACATCATATTTAAAAAAATTTCTTAAACTGTGTTACACTGATATGTTTGGATTATCATTGTAGATTCACTATAAATCCTCAGTAGGATTCATTCAAACCGGATTTTCTTTTGCAGGTTGTACTATATTATATTTGTACGTTTTTTAGGTGTTTTTCCCACTCTTTTTCCCTGTTATTCTCTATATTCGGTGTCAGTGAGGTACACCTGGGAACACTTCAAATAGACGTATATTTATCTATTTATTTACTCATTTGTTAGTGTGTATACTTTCTTTTTTATTACAGGTTGATAATAAGAAGCTTGCTAGTAATGAAGGTTGGCAATGTAGATCGGTTTGGAATATAGAGAAGATAAGATTAATCTCCAATAGGGACATAATGATGAAGGTAAGTTCACAGGAGCCAGCAACAGAAGTTTTTCCAGAATGACCATCGACTTCAATCTAAAGGCCCTGTCTTGGGCAGGGTGTAACCTTTTGTATCTTAAGTGATTAATCCAGGCAGGTGAGAATGAGTCATGAAATATTCTGAGCTAGTGGTTAGGGAGGCCACTAGTGGCAAAACATAGTCAGGAACCTGACAACGATACCCCATAATGATGTTCCTTGCAGTGCAGGTAATACAAGTGCCAGTAAGGTTACTCCATGCCCACTTCCAGGTTAAACCCCTAATAATTAGTAAGTAGAGTGGCAGGAGGTAATTATTCTACATCCTTTGTTGATGATACGGCTCTGATTATAGGTTTCTTTTGAATTGTATTACTAAGTGGCAGGATATTGATTAGGGAAATGTGTGTTCATTTGAAACCAGAAAGTGATAGTTTAGAAGACATAGCTAATTTTATTTGGGCAAATACAGCCACTCATAATGCAATGTGGAAATGAGTACAAGAACATTTTGTTAGTAAACATGGTGATCGGAAATAAATAATGCAATGTTTAATGTGCAAACAAAAAGATTGAGAAAGTGCTTCAGATTTTGTTAAAAGGTTTGGAGATTGAATTGTTGTTTGGGTACTGAGGCTTAGGCAGCAGTTGTTTATTCAACACTGCCTTTTTAATCTCACGTCTGAGTACAGTCTTAATATAAGGCAATTGGTTGCAGGATGCAGCTGGGATATTTCCCTGAATGCAAAGGGTGCAGTGGGTTTACATATGTTTTCAGGAGGTAATAGAGGACAGTGCAGATACAGATGAGCACGTCCAGGCAGATATCCAGGCAGAGATAGGAGATTCATGACATCCCAGAATTATAGACCAGAAAATCAGCAAGAGAGAGGTGCATGCTTTAAGTGTGGTCAACATGGCCATTGGCATAATGAATGTTAAAATTCTGGTCCCACTCACCCAAACCCTGCCCAATAAGCCCAGCCTGCCCCACACAATCCTCCTACTTGTAATGACCTCCACTGGTGCCCCAACCGTAAGGCAAGCCAGAGGATTCGGTCCCTCGCTTGATTGTTAACCCAGATTTCAAAAGCTAATATACACTCTCTATGTTAATGCAATAACCTACGATTTTTTTTTCTAGTAGACACTGACGCTACAAAATCCAGTTTGTGACAAACATTTTACCATGGTCCTGTATCTACGACAAGCAACTCCTATGTTGGTGTTAGTGGGTCCCTCATTGAATGTTCTAAAACCTCCACTCATGAGTTGGTTTTCTGTACCTTCCCTCGTCTAAGGTTGGAGGCTATTTTTCAGCAATCAGTATGTTAAGGTGCAGTGAAGATGATGCTTCTTACCCTGTCAAGGTTTATGCTACTAAATGATTTCATTTAAATAAAAACTGTAAGACAAGGTATAACGGCGCTAAAAATATATAAATATAAATTGTGAAAAATGTGCTATGCACTCCAATATATACAAATAGCTGCTATAACAACAAGTGTACCCTTCCCATAGACACCAAACAACATATATCAAGAAAAACGGAGCGGTGTAGCACTTTTTAAGATCTCCGGTAAATAAGTAGAATATACTTAACTAGTACAATACGAGTAGTTATTCTTAAAATTTCACAAAAAAAACCTAGGAAAGGAAAAAAGAACAAAGGACTCCAATAGTGTAAAATAGAAGGTTTAAAGTGAGAGTGAATGTATATATATGGAACCACTCACATTTACCCGAGCTATATGCCTAGCTTAGGGGTAAAACGCTAATAGGTCCGTTTAGATGACCTTTCCCTTCTTTGCTGTAGTGGTTTTCTTTTAATCCTATATTAGGGCTAGAGCACAAAAGCAAATATGGTGCAGTATCTTATGTACTGGAGGGTGGAGTATAATATCTATAGAAATATACTCACAAAGGTGGAGCCGTCACAAAGGCTCAATCACAGCACGTTGTGTAGTATCAAGACTACACGCCTATAAGCAGGAAACCACTGGCCCAAAGTGTATGTGTAAAGCTATTTATTAATAGGGTATATTTCCCCAAATAGTATTAAAAAACTTACTAAAAACATAAAATAATACATAAAAAAATTGCATATAAAAATATCTAGCCAAATACAAATACACTATATAATCAAAGCATAAGGGTAATCTTAACGGTTCCCAAGACGCGTTTCGCCGAAATTCTCGGCTTCCTCAGCTGGGTAAATCTGTCTGATCTTCCTTATATAAGGAGTCCTGCTTAATTGGCATTTCATTCATTGAAGGCGCGCTGTCTTTCATTATTCTCCCACCTAAATTACTCACTATCTTCCGGCGAGTGGCTGTAAGTGTTTCAAACCTCGTTCTCAGTTTCAGAACTTCATTACTTCCGCATATGACGTCACAGTACTCAATCTCACTTGCCGTTCTACTTTCCAGTTCGTCTGAATAAATCTTGCAGTCTTCAATAGTTCATAGAGAGTTATATACTCTCCCACAGTATATTGTATATAAACAAGGGGGAAAAACAAAGAAAAGGGGAGATCAGAAAAACAAGGAAATATAGAAAAAAAATAAAAATTGACCAATCCATAAGATAAGAAAGAGGAGAGAATAAAAATCAATATATGACACCAAATATAAATCATAAGCATAATCTATTTTAAAGTGCAAATGTGTTCAGCATATAAATAAAGAAGCTATCATCAATTAAATGTGCAGTACCATGCATAAAGTGATACATATGTGGATAAAACATATGCAGCATCGTATTGTACTAGTTAAGTATATTCTACTTATTTACTGGAGATCTTAATAAGTGCTGCACCGTTCCGTTTTTCTTGATTTAATTTAAATGCTGATCTCTGAGAAACTGTACCTGTAAATTATCAGACTAATATAACATTAGCTTGCCATTCGGCAAATCCCCGCTCAGGTCTCAAAATAGTTTTTGCTCTCTTGTGTCATTACAGAGATGACCTATTCCAAGGCATATCAGTCTGATTCAACTCATAAGGGCAATACATAAACTTAATCCTGGCAAGTTCTCTCTGCACAAGAGATGCAGCAACTTCGAACAATTGTTTCAGTTTTCTTTGAGCCTCGTCAGTGAGGCTCACCCCAAACTGAAAAACCCTTTACCATAATCCTAATTTAATTAATTTAATTTAATTTAATTCCTCCTAGACACTAAATAACCCATGTACCCCCAAAATAAACCCAACTCTTACCCTAAACGGAATAATTCTAAACACCCCTTATACCATAATTATTACTCCTCTCAAGCATTTAATCGTTTTAACACTTAACACCCTAGGTACACTAACTATAAAATTAACTCTAAACAAACCTTAAACCTCTAAACCTGTCATGCCGAACTCACCTTTCCTCCATCGCTTCTTCTTCTCTTCATCTGTTCTTCTTTTCTTCCTTTATGGTCTAGTTTTCTTTAAAACATAAGACAAAGTATGGACTACTTTGTCTTATGTATTTTTTCTACTCCTGACATTCTCTGACACAAAGAGGAGCTTAAGTCAGCTTCATTTCCTATGTCAGAGAAAATGTTCCCGTAATACTCACCCTTCAACGTGATCTTGCATTGCTTCATTCGCCATTCTCGAATGTCCTGTCCTTTAAATAGGATGCCGGCAAATTCACAGATTTTCGTCCTAACAGAATGTTGAAGGTTTGTCCATTCATTTTAGGACAAATTTTTGGCAATTTGTTTGGTTTGGATAATTAAATTCCAATCTGATCAATGCTGCGGCTACGGCTTGCAGGCGTTTTGTAGATAGCTCCATAATATCCGCAGTATTAGGGAACTATCTACTAAATACTGTGTAAAAATTACTTAGTATTGGTAAATAAAGGAGGTTAAAATCTCCCTTCCGCCCCTTCTCGCTCTGCCACCAATAGAGGCATGTCTACTAAACTGTGAGCAGCCAGTGGCTGCTAACTGTTGTAAAAAAAAGCAACCCCCCAAATCCTGTAAAGGGGGACCTAGCACAGGCATGGTGGGGCAATGGTTTAAATAATTAACAAGGTGCTATTGGGTGCTATTAAACTAAATAGGGGATCTTGTGTGGTATTTAGCAGCGAGTGGTGGCTCTAAGTGATAAGGAGGGGACATATTGTCTCCTACCTGCTTCTATCCATTATTGTCTAGGGGTCCCAAATAAAAAAAAAAACCATACCTATTCCCTAAACTAATAGTGAGGGGGGGAAGCAATAAACTAAAACATAATTTATCTTCACATGGCAAGGGCTCCATACAAACTGAGCTCTGCAGGGCAGGGAAAGACTTATGAAGCAATCTGACTCAGAGCACTCTGGTTTTCTTAAGCCAACAAATTGTGCTCTGTCAGAGTGCTCTGATAGGTACATATTGCGCCTTACTTTTTAAAATTTTCAGGTGTTTTGTTTATTGCTCACCCCCTCACTATTATTAGGGTGAGGGGGTAGGTATTGTTTTATCTTATTGGGGGATGACTAGGGCTTAGGAATCCCTAGTCAATGGGGGGATGGTGACTAGTGGCTTGGGGACCCCTAGCCACTATGGGGGGGTCTTAATTTTTACAATTAGCCCCCACACACCGCTAATGGGTGGGAGCTGGGGGGGGGGGACATTAGGTCTTCCCCTTATCACTTAGGGTCATCATCCACCACTAATGAGTGGGAGCTGGGATGGGGACTCTAGGTCCCTATTTTGCTTAAAAGCCCCCATTCACGGGGCATGGGTGGGGGTGGGGACACTATGTCCCCTCCTTGTTAATTATTTAAAAAGGTGCACCACCATGGGTATATGGGGGACCTGTGCTAGGTTCTCTTTTATAGGATCTGAGGTAGGATGGTTTTTACAACAGTGTGCAGCCACTGGCTGCTCATTGTTTAGTAGACATGTCCTTAGTCGCGGCAGAATGAGTAGGGGCAAATGGGAGATTTTAACCTCCCTTATTTACTAATACTAACTAATTTTTACTTAGTATTAGAAAAGTTGGCTGAAAGGCCAATTTTGGTTGTTCACCTTTTTAGTAGATAGCTCCCTAATACTGTGGGAATTAGGGAGCTAGCTACTAAACGCCTGCAAGATGCAGCCATGGCACTGATCGGCTCATAATTTCATTTTCTGAAAGAAATTCTGAACTGAAAATAATGCCTGAATTTCTTCCTAAAACTGGACACACTTTCAGCAATTCTGACAGCATGTTTAGGAATGACGAATGAAGCAACGCAGTAACAAAGATCACAGAGGGTGAGTACTCTGGCAAATTTTCTCTGACACAGGAAATGGAGCTGACTTAATAGTCCCTACTTTGTCTTATGTTCTAAAGAAAACTAGATCAGAAAGGAATAAAAGAAGAACAGATTCTGAGAGAGGAAGAGAAGAGACACCACGATGTGATCAATATTTCCCAAGTGCTCGCTTATTTCAATGTTAGACAAAAGATCAATATTGTTTGTTATAATCAGATCCAGACAAGCATTTTGTCTAGTTGGTGCTTCTACCAATTGTAACATGAATGTGTAATTTAACAGATTAAAAAAACAGATTCCGCTAGCTGAACTACTAGTCACTCTCTATCCCTATTTATGTCTGGGCAATTTAAATCTTCAATAATTAACATGTTACCCAGATGTACAGCTTTCCCAGTTTGCTCTACCTACTCTCTCCCCTCCAGCCTCCACCCACTGGTGGCAGGTGGGGGCCCTAAGTAACAAGGTAGGGACCTAGTCTCCCCTCCCAGCCCCTACCCATTGTAGACCGGGTGGTGGTTAATCATAAAAATAAAGGCCCAAGCCTCTAGTCACCTCCTCCCCCCACAAAGAAATATAACACTACCTACTCCTTCACTAATATTAGTGGGCTGGGAGGGATGACAATAGGTCACCCCCATATCACTTAGGGCCCCTCACACTGCTAATAGGGGGAGAGACAATAGTTCCCCCATTATCAATTAGGGACCCCTGGGGTCAGGGGGGACACAAGGTCCCCGATTTAGTTGTATAGCCCCCACTCTTAGGGCACGGGTGGGGGCTGGGACACTATGTCCCCCCATTCATTAATTATTTTAATAGTTGCCCCACCATGGGGGACCCGTGTTGGATTCGAGGGGGGTAGTCTTTTCCAACAGTGAATAGCCACTGGTTGCTTACTGTTTAGTAGACATGCCCCTATTTGAGGCATAGCTGTAGCTAGCTAATCTGGCACTAGGTAAGTGTTTTTTGGGGCCACTTCTAAATATTCATAAATGATCTTGAAATAGGCAACTTGGAAAGTCATATTTAGGTGTTTACAGATGACACAAAAGTATTACAATGTGAGCAGATTTTTACTTCGCTGGAGAAGGATTTACAAAGATTAGGGGACTGGGCACTCAAATAACATATTAAATTTAATGTAGATAAATGCAAAGGTATGCACTTTGAGGTATAGTATGCACAATCAACCTACACACTAAAAGGTAGTGAAATAGGAATAACAGGAAAAGGATTTGGAATTTTATATAGACAACAAACTAGGCAACAATGATGCAATGTCTATCAGCATTTGCTAAGGCCAGAAATGTATTGTCAATTATTGAAAGGGGCAATAATTCTGTGGATTTAATATAATTGTGCCGCTTCACAAAGGAATGGAAAGACCACACCTTGAATATGCCATGCAATTCTGGGCACCTGTTTTAAGCAAGGATATTATGGTACTAGAAATAGTGCAGAGCCAGGCTACAAAATTAATAAGAGGAATTGAAGATTTAGTTATAATGGAAGACTTCATAGCTAGGCTAACAAATTTAAATCTGTTTAGTTTAGAAAACTAGTGCTTCAGAAAGGATATTATTATATCAATTCATAAATAGGACTATACAGCATATACTAAACTACACAGGGCATGATGTCACCCATTTAAACTGGAAGAAAGGAGATTTAGTCTATGGTAAAGGAAAGGATTCTTTCCAGTAAGAACAATAAGGATGTGGAATTTTCTGCCTTAAGATTTTGTTTTATTAGAGTCTGTACAGATGTTTAACCAGTAACTGGATGAATAATATTCAGGGATCTCATTTTAAATATGTGGGATAACAGCTTCTTGATTCAATGAGAGATCTGACTGCCATTTTGAGAAGATTCTTTTCCTAGTTTTTTTACAAAACTGGAAAGTGCTTCAAAACGTTTTCTTGTCTTTTTTTGAATTAACTGCAAAAACAAATGTGAGAAAGGCTAAACTCTTTTTTTCAGTCTATATAACTATGTAACTTGCCCCAGTATGTTCACTCTTGTGGTTGATACCCGATGTCTTGTATTTCCATATGCTTTATTAATTTTTACTTTGCTTAACTTACTGTTTATGCAGTCCTCTGTAATCTAGACCAACTCTATAAGTGTTCATCATAAACCTATTTTAACCTCTTCAGGACCGAGGACGGTTCAGGACCGTCATCAGCATTTTGGCGTTGCCGACCGCTGACGGTCCTGAACTGTCCTAATGGTGTAATGTACTTACCCAATCGCCGTCGTTCCCCTGGCGGCGATCGTCGGTGCTCCCGGTGTGGGAAGACTGCCTGTAGCCCAGACAGTCTCCCCATGGCGGATTAGGACCCCTGGGGCCATGTGATTGCTTAACAGAGCGATCATATGGTCACAATAGGTGTCCTAGTGTCTCCCTGCTAGTGTAAAATCAAAAAAATAAAATAAAGGTTAATGTTAATAAAAAAAAAAAAAATTATATATGTTTATATATATATGATATATAGACATATATTATTTCTATAATGTACATATATTAATATAAAAATACACTTATAATTAAATTACACACGTATATATATAATATATATAATAACTATATGTAACGGACCGTTTCAGCACACAAGGGGTTAAAACCGTTTAGGCGATTGTACCCTGCAGGCACAGCTACAGCTACTGTAGAACACCAAACTCCCGAACCGCATGTAAGGGAATGCTCCAATCTCCCGAACTGCATACAATATAGCACTCCAAACTCCCGAACTGGAACCATACGAATAGCTGCTAGCAGACGAATAGGAAAAGCACCCAAGCGGCTTACACTCCTAGCAATCAGTCTCTATCAGCATTCAGCAATTCCCCCCAAAGACGAGACAAGGCCCCGTGTTGTGGGTCAAGCAGTGGTCTGTTTAATGAGGGCTACCTGCCCAATATTTATGCAGGTCTCCCACCTGATGGACACTCCCCTAGGGAACCAAATGGGAGACTGTGACAAAAGACAGACAATCAGCAAAATAGGACACACAGTCACATTATATTCCCACAATGCATCCTGGCTTCCTCCCCTCTGCCCTGGAGATAATTGAGAAGTAATTCAATTATCTCCCAGGAGAAAGGCAAATCGCCATTATGCACGTGGGGATACCAATACAGGAATTACTATTAAAATACACTATGTTGGAAAGTTTACAGTAAAGATATACATTTAACATATCCCCAGATAGCTCAGGTCTGAGCGCACATTATTAAGCGAATGGCGCTCAGACTACACGAATACAGTTCAATCGCCATGGAGCCAAAGTGTTCTCATACTAATGAGCTCCATGGGATTCCTATCTGGGGTATAGTGCAGTCAGGTGCGACTACCGAATACCGGGCCGTTCGTGCACTTCCACCGAACCAGAAGGGAGTTCGGCGGCTTCAGCGGTGTTCGTGCCAAACTGTGTCCGTTTTTAGTTCCATGAGTTAGGCGTCGAACACCGCTGTGCGTTCGCGTGTTTAAAATGGCCACGACCTCGTGTTCGGTATACGAATGGCGGCCACCCAGTATTCGTCAATTAAGCTGTGGTTAACCGCAGCTTCTGGGAGGCTAATTGCCGGCACACTCCAGCTCCCAGGTGGTCTAGTCATTCGTGCGGTTGTTCGGTAGATTGAATCTACCGAACACCGGGCAGAAAAGCACGAATAAGTCTTTTCTGCAGAGGAAAAGGTCTTTTAACATGGGGCCATAATCCAAAGGCAACAGGCGAGCAACCAGGCTTCTCCAATGCAATGTGGCGAGATTGCTCTCGTCACACTATATATATTGTATATATCATTATAAAATACAAATAATAAGTAATTTAAATTAAATAAAAACCTGTAAAAATAACAATACATTTTTTAAAAAAAATTATATATCTATATGAAATTTTATTCTAACTATTTTGATATTGATAGATATATATTTATATCAAAATACACTTAGAATGAAGTTGTATATATCTATGTGTATATAAATAAATAAAAATAATACGAAATATACATATGTCCATATACAAATATACACGTAGACTTCAAATATATAAATATGCATATATATTTAAATTTTACGTGTGTATTTATGTAATATTTTTACATAATTAAGTAATTTTATTGATTGCAATTTGAGGGACCTGCCTGCCAACCCAGGCTGAAAGTCCAGAGAATTTAATTTGCTAGCACTTTATTTTACCCTGTATCTTTCTATGACACCCTAAAACCTGTACATGGGGGGTAGTGTTTTACTCGTTACAAAACAGTAAAACATATTACAGCGATGATATTGTCAGTGAAAGTGACTTGTTTTGCATTTTTCACACACAAACAGCACTTTTACTGATGATATAATTGTTGTGATACGTTTTCCTGTTTTGAAACACTAATATTTGTGTTCAGCAAAGTCTCCTGAGTATAACAGTAACCCCCATGTACAGGTTTTATAGCATTTTTGAAAGTTACAGGGTCAAATATATGGGTCAAATATTTTTACATTGAAAATGGCCAGGTTGCTTACGTTGCTTTGAGAGCGTATGGTAGCCCAGGAATGAGAATTACCCCCATGATGGCATACCATTTGCAAAAGAAGACAATCCAAGGTATTGCAAATAGGGTATGTCCCGTCTTTTTTAGCAGCCACTTAGTCACAAACACTGGCCAAAATTAGCATTCAATTTAGTTTTTTACTTTTTTCTCACACAAACAAATATGAACGCTAACTTTGGCCAGTGTTTGCGACTAAGTGGCTACTAAAAAAGACGGGACATACCCCATATTGAATACCCTGGGTTGTCTACTTTAAAAAAAATATGTACATGTGGGATGTTATTCAGAGATTTATTACAGATAATAGTGTTACAATGTCACTACTGATAAATTTTAAAAATGTATGTTTTGAAACCGCAATATCCTACTTGTACCTATAGCCCTATAACTTGCAAAAAAAACAAGTGTAAACACTGGATATTTTTAAACTCAGGACTAAATTTTTAATCTAGTTAGCAGTTTTTTCATTCGCTTTTGTAGATGAGTAAAAGATTTTTCAAGTAAAAGTAAAAAAAAGGTATTTTTTTCAATTTTTTTTCATATTTTTTTATTTTTTTTAAATTAAATTACATGAGATTATATAAATAATGGTATGTAAAGAAAGCCCTTTTTGTCCTGAAAAAAACAATATATCATTTGTATAGGAACAGTAAATGAGAGAGCGGAAAATTACAGCTAAACGCAAACACCACAAAAGTGTAAAAAGAGACCTGGGGGCAAATGTACAACATCACAAAAACAGTCCAATCCTTAAGGGGTTAAAGACCTGTTATATGCCTTATGTTTTAGTTTTTTTGCTGCATTGCTACATATATGGTAAGAAACTGTCTGATCATAAATGAGTTGGTTCCAGAGCTGGCGCGACCACTAGGCGGATTATGCGGGCGCCTAGGGTACACCGGCCCGGGGCGGCGCAATGACTGGCTGGCAGACAAGAGGGGTGCGCACTGCAGAACAATCCCCTCCTGCTGGTCTCTGTGTGTATCATGGCCAAGTGGGGACAGCAGTAGAGGAGCTTGCATCCCTCTACCTGCTCTGACAGTAAATCTGACAGGTAGTGCACGCATGGGACGCCAAATTGCTTCCTGTCAGACTTGCTGGGTAGAGGAAAATGAGCTCTTCTAGAAACATAGAATATGACGACAGACAAGAACCATTCGGCCCATCTAGCCTGCCCAATTTTCTAAATACTTTCATTAGTCCCTGGCCTTATCTTATAGTTAGGATAGCCTTATGCCTATCCCACGCATGCTTAAACTCCTTTTCTGTGTTAACCTCTACCTCTTCAGCTGGAAGGCTATTCCATGCATCCACTACCCTCTCAGTAAAGTAATACTTCCTGATATTATTTTTACACCTTTGCCCCTCTAATTTAAGACTATGTCCTCTTGTTGTGGTAGTTTTTCGTCTTTCAAATATAGTCTCCTCCTTTACTGTGTTGATTCCCTTTAAGTATAGTTACTTAATAACTCTCCCTATACAACCAAGCATTCTGCTAGCATTTCCTGCTGCTCTATTACAGTGTCTGCCTACATTTAGATCATCAGAAATAATTATCCCTAAATCCCTTTCCTCAATGTTGAGGTTAGGACTCTATCAAATATTCTATACTCTGCCCTTGGGTTTTTACGTCCAAGATGCATTATCTTGCACTTATCCACATTAAATGTCAGTTGCCACAACTCTGACCATTTTTCGAGTTTACCTAAATCATTTGCCATTTGGCTTATCCCTCCTGGAACATCAACCCTGTTACATATTTTAGGTCTTACCAGCAAGATCTTCTGCAATATCACTAATAAAAATATTAAAGAGAATGGGTCCAAGTACAGATCCCTGAGGTACCCCACTGGTGACAAGCCCATGCTTCGAATATACTCCATTGACTACAACCCTCTGTTGCCTGTCACTTATCCACTGCCTTACCCATTCAACAATGTTGGAATCCAAACTTAAAGATTGCAGTTTATTGATGAGCCTTCTATGTGCAACAGTGTCAAAAGCCTTACTGAAATCTAGGTAAGTAATGTCTACTGCACCACCCTGATCTATTATTTTAGTTACCCAATCAAAAAAATCAATAAGATTAGTTTGGCATGATCTCCCTGAAGTAAACCCATGTTATCTCTGATCTTGAAATCCATATGATTTTAGATGTTCAACAATCCTATTCATTAATGTGGTTTCCATTACTTTCCCCACTACTAAAGTAAGGCTTACTGGCCTATAGTTGCCCTACTCCTCCCTACTACCTTTCTTGTGAATGGGCACAACATTTGCTAACTTCCAATCTTCTGGGACTACTTCTGGGACAACAATGATTGGTTAAATAAATCTGTTAATGGTTTTACTAGTACACCACTAAGCTCTTTTTATCCTCTTCTACATACCTTCTTTTATTTTTAATCTAACTAATCCTTGTTTTATTTTCCTTTTCACATCTACGTATCTAAAAAATGTTTTGTCCCCTTTTTTACTGACTGTGCTATTTTCTCTTCTGTGTGTGATTTGGAAACTCTTATAACTTGCTTAGCCTCTTTCTGCCTATTCTTATAGATATGTCTATCACTCTGTTTTTTTTTATAATTACTAAATGCTAACTTTTTGTTTTTCACTATTTTGGCCACATCTGCGGAGTACCACAGTGGTTTCTTGAATTTTTTGCTTTTACTGACAAGCCTAATGCAATTTTCTGTTGTCTTCAGCAGTGCAACTTTTAAATAATCCCATTTCTCTTGGACTCAATTTAAATTGTTCCAGTCTGATAATGACTCCTTTACACATATTCTAATTTTAGATAAGTCTGTTTTTCTAAAGTCAAATATTTTTGTTTTTGTGTGGTGTGACTGATGATCACTGGATCCTAAACTTTCACCTATAGTAATATCTGATACCAAATCTCCATTTGTTAACTCTAAATCTAGTATGGCCTCCTTACGAGTTGGCTCCTCAAGGACTTGTTTTCGAGGCAATCCCAGTAGGGAGTTTAGAATATGTGTGCTCCTAGCACAAGCAGCTATTTTGGTTTTCCAGTTCACATCAGGAAGATTAAAGTCACCCATGATGATAACTTCCCCCTTCATTGTCATTTTAGCTATTTCCTCAACTAGTAGATTATCTAACTCTTCTATTTGTCCTGGGAGCCTATAAATCACACCTAAATGAGTTACTGTGTGATTACCAAATTCTAACATAATCCAAACGGACTCTATGTTCACCTTACTAACTTTTATTAGGCTAGATTTTATGCTATCCTTCAAATACAGGGCCACCCCTTCCCCTTTCTCTCCTTCACTGTCTTTTCTATATAAAGAGTACCCTGGTATTGCTATGTCCCAGTCATTGTTCTCATTATACCATGTCTCAGTAACAGCGACTATATCTACATTATCAGTTGCCATTATTGCCACAAGTTCCCTAAACTGCAAGTATTTGCAGTCTTCGCTCGGCCACACTACAAACAGGAGGAAGGTTAGGAGGGATGGTGGGCTTCTGAGACACATGGAGGGCTGGAAGGTACTACTGAGACACATGGAGGGCTGGGGTGGATAATGAGACACATGGAGGGTATGGGGGGTTACTAAGACACATGTAGGGCTGACAGAGTTACTGAAACACATGGAGGGCTTGGGACTGAGACACATGAGGGGCTTAGTGGTTACTATGACACATTGAGGTCTATAAGGGTTAACGAGACACATGGAGGGTCAGGGGGTTAATGAAACATGGAGGGCTGGGGTTGGTTAATGAGACACGTGGAGGACTGGGGGGTTACAGAGATGTATAAAGAGCTGGGTGGTTACTGATACACACTGAGGGTTGCGGGGGTTAATGAAACACATGGAGGGCTTGGGGGTACTGAAACACATGGAAGGGTGTGGGGGCTACTGAAACACATGGAGGGGTGTGGGGGCTACTGAAACACATGGAGGGGTGTGGGGGCTACTGAAACACATGGAGGGCTTGGGGTTAACTGAGACACATGTGAGGGGCTTAGGGGTTAATGAGACACATGGAGGGGGTTAATTAGACATGGAAGGTCTGAGGGGGTTTATGAGACACATGCGGGGGGGTGCTACTGAAACACATGTAGGGCTTGGGGTTTACTGAGACACATGTGAATGGCTGGGAGTTAATGAGACACATAGAAGGGCTAGGGGGTTCTGAGACACATGTATGGGCTTGAGGAGTTTAATTAGACTGGGGAGATATTGAGACACATGTAAGTATGTGGGGATTACTGAGACACATGGAGGGGCTTTGGCAGTTACTGATACACATGAAGGGGCTAGGTGGGTTAATAAGACATGTGGAGGACTGGGGGTACTGAGACACATGGAGGGGCTAGGGGGTTTACTGAGATGCATAAAGGGCTGGGGGGTTACTGAGGCACATGGAGGGCTGGGGGATTAATGAGACACATGGACGCGGTTGGGGGTAGGTTACTGAGGCACATTGAGGGCTGGGGGAGTTACTGAGACACATGAAGGGTTATGGGGGTTACTAAAACACATGGAGTGATGCGAGGGGTTAATGAGCAACATGTAGGGGCTAAGGGGTTTATGAGATACATGGAGGGGCTGAGGGGGGTTAATGAGACAAATGGAGAACTGGGGGATACTGAGACACATGGAGGGGCAGGGGAGCTGCTGAGACACATGGAGGGTTGGGGTGTTCGTGAAACACATGGAGGGACTGGGGGTTAATGAGACACATGTGGGGGTGGTGGGGTTACTGAGATAGATGAATGGCTAGGGGTTTACTGAGAAACATGGAGTGGCTTAAGGGGTTAATGAGACAAATGGATGTCTGGGGAGGTTAAAAAGCTTAAAAAGCTTTAAAGCAAAATGTGCCCTTAAATTGCTTTTAGTAGACACAGAATAATTATTGTATTGCAGTTCTGCATGATCAAAATATAGTTGAATTTATTTCAGTTTTGATAATTTGTGCAATGCTATTGACCAGAGTGTGTATTACATGCGAAGAGGCATGACTGACTCTTTCTGCACTGCTTTTAACCTCTCATTGTACTTATAATAATCCTTTTTATGCTGCAATAAACAGTTGGGGGCACAATATTAACAGCTTACATTGAGTCAATGAATGGCAAAACATGGTGCGACTTTTAACAGCTTTAATATACAGTCCCTGCAGAGACTTCAGCGTGATCACTGTAAGAAGAGACTACCGCTTGGATGCCATAGGGACCTGCAATGAATTACTTTGTACTTTCATGGGTAATTAACCCATATTAATCCTTAGGGATAAGCAATGTACTTGTTGTCATTATCATTGATAATGAATCATTTTGTTGCCAGGAGAGTTCTCTATACAATATAGCTGTACCGCAAGCTTGATAAGAGTGTCAAAGGAGCACACTATTAAATTGGTATGTTTGAAAAAATGATCATAGTCTGTGTGTTCATCCTTCTGAAACAGTGAAAATGATGCAAACACTACCTTGCTTATAATAGGTGTTATACCCAAATGAGTTCTTCTAAACTGTAAACATGTAGCATTGTCCTATATATGTGATAAAAAGATTTAGTTAAAACTCTGAATGCTAATGGGGTGTAAACCACTTCATTGCACTTTAGGCACAGTCACTATATAAAAAAATATATTTTGGATTTACAACATTGAAGCAATATCTACTGGAATTAATTTACAATCTCATGAGATGGTGCTGAATCCTGGGGTCACCACTGTGAAACATCACACTGTACATCCCCAACATAGAATATCTCCATTGCTGTCCTTAAAGGAGCACTATAGGGTCCGGAACACAAACGTATTCCTGACCCTATAGTGTCAAACCCACAATTTAGGTGGGTTGCCCACCCTTAGCCCCCTTAAAAGGTAATAAAATGTACTTTATTTCTAGTGCTACACTGGCCCCGCATCCTTGCTGAAATAATCAGAATTCATTATTTCAGCCAATCCCATAGGGAAGCATTGGATTTGCTGAAATTGGCAAGGAGGAGGGCCAAACGCCAGCTTGGCCAGTCAACATTTCCTCATAGAGATGCATTGAAAATTCAGTGTTTCCATGCAGAAGACTACAGAGTGACCCCAATTAAAGCTACAGGCATAGCCCTGCACAGCTGTTGTTAGGGCGACAGATTTGTACCATGTTGTCTTCTCTGGAGGCATTCCAGCCTGCCTCCACTATTCTTCCAGAGAATATTCAGAGGTGGGATGAGAAGGCAAGGAGCTAGGTACTTGAATCCCCGGTCATGAGAAGTGTACCTCCCTTGAGACAAGAGTCCGGTGTGGATACAGCGCTGCCTCCAGTGGAGTCAAAACCACTCTCATAAAGACTTGGGGAAGGTCCTTGCAAAATGATTTTGAGTGGTAGAGTTGTGAAGCTTCCAGCACGCTATGGTGATTAGCACTGTAGTTAGAACAGTGACTTGAAGAATCAGCAGAATAATCCCATAGTCACTGTGCACTGATGTCCAATGTAGTATAGTTATTTATTTTTAATTTATTTGTTTTGTTTGTCTGTTTTTAAAAAAAAGAAAAAGAAAAAGTATTGTTTTGAAAAAGGGGGAGATGTGATGAGAGCCTGAATGACATCACAAACACGGAGTGGGTCCAATGGGGAGATAATTGTCATTTTTCATATGTAATAGTGCTGCTGAACATGGTGTCTCACCTCAAGTGAAGCTCTGCAATAAAGACATGTTGAAATGAATTCACTATGTTAAATGCATTTCATGACACTGTCCTTATGTTAAATGAACCTTCTTTTTTATTTTTACAACATCTGTTTATGAAATACAAAACAGATTCACATTATTCACTCACATAATGAGTATTCTACAATTTACCTCCTACCTGTACATGGTCTTCAAATGTATGACTCTATTACACTGTTACAACAAGAACAATTTAAACATTAGAGCCGATCATTCCCATGCTTGATAAACTAGAATAGGATGAAGTCAAGGGTGAGTGCTTCTCAATAAGCTGGAGCAGAGAAAGCAATGAATCTAAACACACATCTAGGACCAAGGGAATTATTCACTAAGCAGTAGATTGTTGTGCCTAATAGTACTGAAATGTATCATAAAATGTATTACATTATAGGATAATAAATATATGTGTTTGTATACATATTTGCATTGTCTACTATGTGCTAGAAAAGGTTAATGTCTGCAAATGTACTGGTTTCTCCAATTATAAAGATATGTCCACTCGGAAACCCGAGTAGGGCTTTAGAGTGCCACAGTCTTTGTGGGTTCCTAAACCTAATTAAAAATACAGAGGAGCAGCTGTTGAGTTTCTCATTGATCCCTAATAAGGGAGATTAACTGTGATACTTAAAACCAACATAGCTCCTTCTAATTGGAATACTTTTATTATTTGTCAAGAAACTGATGTATTTAACTTGTGGTAGAAAAATTCAGCAGTATTACTCTAAATATCTATTGTTAGGGAACAATATTGAATACATTTAATGCATATTAAATCTTCAAATAGCAAAACTGTACACTGGTGGATCTAATTGTTTTAAAAGTACACGCTAAACACCTGAACTACAAAGAAGTGTAGTGGTTGTGGTGCAGGATCTTCTCTGTAAATACTGACTTTCCTGTGAAAAAGCAGTGTTTATTTAGATTGCTCCCTAAGGAGACCTCTAATGACCACTCAGACAATTGCTCAAAGTGCCTCCTATCATGGCCCTGCAATCTTGCAGGACGATGTACAGTAGAGTTGTGCATGTAATAAAGTTGTGGTTCTTTGAGCTCATTCTTTTAGTTTCCTTTATTCTTGGTTCTTCCAATATTCGGTGATATATTCTTTTGGTTGGACCACAATTAGTGACATTTTTTTGTTTAATTACCGAATGTCAGTTGAGTTTTAATCTCTATGGCATGCTTACCACCCTCTTCATGAATTTTACATGTGTGGGGATTGCGACATTAGGTCCCTCTGTTTATTAACCTCCACCTACTTTCCACGGGTAGTGCCAAGAGGAACACTAAGTCCCCCCTTTCATTTTAAATGATTATAGCCACACACACTGTGTGGCAAAACCAACCTCGCCACTGTACACTGGAGAAGCCTGGTTGCTCGCCTGCTGCCTTTGGACTATGGCCCCATGTTAAAAGACATCTTTTTCCCTGCAGAAAAGACTTATTCGTGCTTTTCTGCCAGGTGTTCGGTAGATTAGTTTGAGTGTGTTGTACCCCAGATAGGAATCCCATGGAGCCCATTCGCATGAAACTGACTGTGTAAAGACTTTGGCTCCATGGCGTTTAAACTGTATTCGTGTGGTCTGAGCGCCATTCGCTTAATAATGTGCGCTCAGACCTGAGCTATCTGGGGATATGTAGAATGTATATGTTTTATGTACTGAATGTAAGTGTAGGTAATTTTATGTCTTTTACTGTTTGTTTTCTGCCATGTGGTTAATGGAGTTTTGCCTCTGTCTTTGGAGATAATTGAATTACTTCTCAATTATCTCCAGAGCAGAGAGGAGGGATTGTGATGCATTGTGGGATGGTTGAAATGTGTAAGTCTGTGATTGGTCCTTTTACCCTTTGTGTCCCAGTCTCCCATTTGGTCCCCTAGGGGAGTGTCCACCAGGTGGGAGACCTGCATAAAAGCCGGGCAGTTAGCCCCAGTAAATCAGTTCCTGTTTTAACCCTCAAAGTGAAGTGTCGTCTCATTATAGGAGGAAGGATTTATTGACTGATAGGAGAGTAAACCTATTCGTATGGTTCCTATTCAACTGTCTACAGCATTCATATGCTTGCGAGGATTCATATGCTTTTCCAGTTCGTGAGATTGGGGAATTCAAGTGTGTGCAGTTCGGGAGTTGGAAGATTCGTGTAGTTTGCAGTTCGGGAGATTGGTGCTTGCCGTAGCTGCTTGTCTGTCTGGAAGGGGATTATCGCCTAAACGGTTTTTAACCTCTGATGAGCGAAACGGTCCGTTACACACTGGCCACACAGTGTCTCCCTCCACCGCAGTATTGTTTAGAGAAAGCTTTACCATCAGGGCAAGGGGATGGGAAGAGCAGCATGCAGTAGTGGTTATGGAGCAAGGAGTGCCCAGGTAACCCCACAGTGTAAGTAGCCAAACCATCTGATAATGGTTTGAATTCTTACCTCGGGTCCACCAGCATCTGCTCCCCACCTCTTCTAAAGCCAGAAGTGAGAGACAGAAGTTTCTATTTAGAGTTTTTGTTAGCACACCTGAGCTGACTTCTGCTGTGCAAGGTAAGCTGATTGGCTGAGAGCATCAACTGACCAACATCACATACTACACTTATTTAACAGTGCCAGTCCTCAGAAGTGAACAAAGATTGTGGCCGGTATTTGCAGAAAAGATGGAAAAGACATAAATTGTAAAATGGATATATATATTTTTTAAAACGTAATTCATGGTAATAATTAATAATAAATTAATAATACATAATAACTGAAAAAAATGTGGCTAATAAGGGAGAATGAGTGAGTGGGGCGTTTAAAAAAAGGAAAGGAGAAAGCTGGGTTAGAGAGCTCTCATTCAGTATGGTTCGTTTTCTCTCTGTTGGTTTGTCAAAATAACAGTACACTTGTCCCTCACGAGTGCTTTCTATCAGTCCCCTTTTTTATAACACAGTGAAAACAGGGATGTCACATCATATCATTTGCACTTCCCACCTATCTTCAGTGTCCTTTCTCCTTTTCCAAGGCATGTATTATTTCTATTCTCCCTTTTGTGGGATCTTCTCCTTTTTTGTTGTGTCTTTTTCCCTCTCTTGATTGCTCTTCCCATATCTCTTCAACGTTCTCAATATCTTTATTTGTCTGCATTTCATGGTGTATTCATGACTTACTTTAGCTCGACAATGCATGATCCATTAGCTATCTATACTCTTTCAATGAGACTTCAACTTCCAGACTAGAACCGGCACCATGCTGATGAGACCCACAAGGTCAAAATTGCAATCCATGGCTGGTTTCTGGTCACTGATTCTTTTGGATTATAGGCCATGCGCTTTTTTAAATCTGTGTTTAAAACAGTGTCCATTGCTAAGGGTATCTGCAGAAATGCAGTATGAAGTCTGAAACATGATTCCTGTGTGTGGCCATTTGCATTTCAAACTAGGAACTCTAGGATAGTTGTGGAAACATGATTTCTTGAGTTTGTGTGCCCAAAGAGGGCTTCGCAAAGTCCAGATTGAGAGATGTTTGTTATGCATAACAGTAATGTTAGTATTATTGTTCTGTTAATATAACTTAAGTTTTATGGAACCAAAAATAAGTTGTATCTAACCAAACTAAAGGGACACTCCAGGCAGCAAATCAACTTCATTTAAATGCCTCCAGGGGCACTCTTAGCTTAAGGGGTTAAACTGTTCTGTACGGAATCTGGCTTCTGAAGTGTTACTTTCAGTAGGCGCGGATTGTCACCAGGCAGGGGCACCGCTAATCAGCGAACCTCCATTCAAAAAACTGGCTTGGAAAGAAATGTACCTTTTCCAAGCCAGTTTTGTGAATGGGGAGTCACTGATTGGCTGAGAGGATCAGCCCTCCATTCTTAGCCAATTAGTGGTGCCCCTGCCCACTGCAATATGCACTTCCTGAAAGAGAAATTTCCGAAAATAGATGCTGCGCAGGGGGTTGCTGAGACCGGCACTGGAGGCATCTTAAGGATTAAACCGGTTGAGATCAGTTTAACCCATTGAGGTTAAACTGCCTGCAGGGTCTCCTGGCACCATAGCAACTTCATTTAGATGAAGTTGTTTTGGTGCCTGGAGTGTCCCTTTAACTCTATTGTGCATGGGCTCAAGTGTCACAGTCTAACCCAAAGGTGATAAAGTAAGGTCATTTAATTTACTGCTTAAACGGTTGTGTCCTCCAATTACTGCATGACATTACACTCTCACTACCAGGAATCGTGACATTCTTTTAGTAAATTATATCAAGTGCTTAGGGGAATGTGGCTGCTTTACTAACATACAGATGAATAAAGAACATGCATCTAGTAACTGCAGAAATATGCTGCTAGAAGAAACTGTCTTAAATGGTTTCTCAGTGAGATAGTAATTAGATGTTTACAGGCGAAGGTGCCAGAAAAGCAAGTTTTGTTTGTACAGATACTTAAGAATAAGTCAAACATTGTGATGGTTTGGGATACCACGTCATTTTTAGTGTTAAGGAAACTATGTCAGTTGTTATACAGAACTTGTTATATTCAAAGAAGAATTAGACAAAATGTTTAACTCTTAAGGAACAATAGCACTACTTCACTAGCATCAATGATAATGATTTCCTCTCTAAAGCTATCCCACCTTACCACCTCAAGTATGACCCATTCCTACACTCGCTCCTGTTTACTTCTCCTTATTCTATTCTTTCTACCAAACTTCTCACAATTTTTTTTTTAAATTCTTTATTTTTCGTGCTCGTTTTGTTTCAATAAGAATACTTATGTCACGCAGTTACAGTATAATAAGGTTGACAGTATAGACCTAATTGTAAAGAAGTCGGAGTTTCATTATACCCTGCGGGCGATAGTATGTCTAGCCCATTTGCCGAACCAAAATAAATGCAAGAAAAACATAAAACATAAAGAACATGCAATAGGAACTGGGTGGTAAGCTAGTTGGCAAGAGCCCTGTTCCAGGCAACCTATTTAGATGCCACAGTTCTTGGATACGTTCAGGTGTCTGGAGCCTGTGGGCTTCACATTCTCAGGCCCAGCGCGGCGCTGTTATCTGGCTCCCAGTTTTCAGGGTGAGTTGTAGCTGCGGAGGGTGCTTGTGAAGGAGGTAGTCCTTTTGCATGAAAAAAAGCTGAGGCTTTGGTCATAGTAGTGAGGTTGTGAGGAGTCCCGTTATGGTGGACAAGAAGGGAGCCAGTGTTCCCCCTGTATGGGATGCTGGCTTGGTTGTCACTGGTCCAAATGACTTGCACCGGAGTAAGGTGGCTCAGGTGAGCTGGGAGCCTTCAAAGGTCAGTGGTGGTTTACCTTTCAGGGCTGACATTATCTGCATTTTGTCATGTACTGTCACACCGCAGTATTACGTCCCGTGAGGTGTTGGGTGATATGCTGACTGAGCCAGTCACTCTGTAAGTCCCGTCTAAGACGATTTTCTTTGTAATTACCTGTAGCAAAATTGAGGAGAGTAGGCGACAGATATAGTGCAGCAGTTCTTCAGTTGGAACTGTGGCTGGGACACCATGGATTTTGATGTTTGTCTGGCGTTGCTTGTCTTCAAGGGACATTATATGGGAAGCTAACACCTGCTGATCCGCTTGCAGTTGGAGGACTGAGACCTTGAGTGTGGTTACATGACTGTGAACTTCCACGAGGTTGTCCTCCGCGATTTTGACGCGGTCAGAAATATGTTGAATGTTCTTTTTGACAAGTGCGACGTCCACTGCTAATAACTTTTGTATGTCAGCCAAGAGTACCTTCAGGTCTCCTTTGGTGGTGGAGCTGAGTCCTCAAGGGATGCGGGAGGTAAGGCGTGTTGTTAGTTTACCCACTTTCAGAGTCTGCGGCAGGAGCGACATTCAGCAGTTGTACTGCGTGTGCTGGTTCAGGTTGTGCAGGCCTGAGAAACATCTAACCGATGTCCCTACCCTAAAAACCATTGCCCATGGTAGGAGTACCTGTGACTGTTTGAGGCGGGGAGTACTCCGGGTAGCTGCTTCCTTCTCCCTGTCCTCTTAGAAACACCTCAAGGCCCAGGAGTGGCAAAGCGCACCCCCCGGCCCCCACCCCTGCGCGGCAGGTGGGGGCCCTACATAACAATGGGGGGGACCTACTGTCCTCCCCCGGCCCCCACCCCTGAGCGGCGGGTGGGGGCCCTAAATGAAAATCCCCCCCCCTTCCAAGGTGACTAGGGGTCCCCAAGCCCCTAGTCACCCCCCCACCCAAATAAAAGTTATCCCCTACCTACCCCCCTCACCCTAAATTAAATTAGTGGGGGAGGACAGTAGCCCCCCCTCATTCTTATTTAGGGCCCCCACCCAACACTCAGGGGTGGGGGCTGGGGGGGAGGTCAGTAGGTTCCCCCCTCATTGTTATGTAGGGCCCCCTCCCGCCGTGCAGGAGTGGGGGCCGGGGGGAGGACAGTAGGCCCCCCTCATTGTTATTTTCCCACGCTGTGTAATTTGACTTATAACACTCTGATTGGTGGACTTGGAATCTATGAGTCAAATTACACAGCGTGGGAAAATTCCAAAGAACTTTCCCACCTGTGTAAAATGACAAAGAGCACTCTGATTAGCTTATCCAACCAATCAGAGTGTTCTTTGTCTAATTGCAGGGTGGGGCAAGGCTTTTTAAGCCTTCCCCCGCCCTGCAGAGCTCATTCTGCGCGGAGCCCTCCATGGGTGAAGATGGATTTTTTTTTTTTGCGTCAGGTTTTTTCCTTTTTCATCTGTTTTTTTTTTTTGCACTCTGATTTTTTATTTTATTTTAAATTCGACGGGTATTATGGTTTTATATTTGGCCTTTTTGGGGGCTGAAAAATTAAGATTTTAGAAGAAAGAAGACATGAAATGGTAGTTATTTTACCCCCCCCTCACTATTTTTAGGGTGAGGGGGGTAGGTAGGGGATAACTTTTATTTGGGTGGGGGGGTGACTAGGGGCTTGGGGACCCCTAGTCACCTTGGAAGGGGGGGGAGGATTTTCATTTAGGGCCCCCACCCACTGCTCAGGGGTGGGGGCCGGGGGGGGAGGACAGTAGGTCCCCCCCCTCATTGTTATTTAGGGCCCTCACCCGCCGCGAAGGGGTGGGGGCCAGTGGGGAGGACAGTAGCTCCCCCCTCAATCTTATTTAGGGGCCCCACCCACCGCGCAGGGGTGGGGGCCGGGGGGGAGGACAGTAGTTCCCCCCCTCATTGTTATTTAGGGCTCCCACCTACCACGCAGGGGTGGGGGCCGGGGGAGAGGACAGTAGGTCCCCCCCTCATTGTTATTTAGGGCCCCCACCCACCGCTCAGGAGTGGGGGCCGGGGGGAGGACAATAGGTCCCCCCCTTATTTTACTTTATTGGCACCACCTGCCGTTCAGGGGTGGGGGCCAATAGGTTTTTATTTATTTTTTTACAGTGAGCAGCCACTGGCTAGACATGCCCCTACTCGCAGTATAGCAAGTAGGGGCTGAATTTACTAATACTAAGTAATATTTACTTAGTATTAGTAAATGTGGCTGAAAGACCAATTTAGGTCTTTCAGCCTTTTGGTAGATAGCTCCCTAATACCGTGGGAATTAGGGAGTTATCTACTAAGCGGCTGCAAGATGCAGCCGCCGCAATGAATAGGATCGCAATTCGGCAGTTTTGTCAAATGCTTGTAGATTGGCTGCCCCGCAGCTTTTCAAAACGCGCCATTAAATCGCCGAACACCGAACTTGAACCTGAACTGTTACTGAAATGTCCGGGTTCAGGTTGGGGGTCAAAAAATCGCAATGTTCGGTACGAACCCGAACTTTACAGTTCGGGTTCGCTCAACTATTTATTACAGGATGTAAACTTACATTTGCACTCACTCCCCTATTTTGTTGTTGCTTTTTATCATTTCTGTATTACATTGTATATTTTGTTACTGAAAAATGTATTATTAATAAAAAATATTTGAACAGAGAAACAATTTTGAATCTTTGGTATGGGGCACTCCAAAGCAAATCCTGATTCAAGCAAATCACAATTTAGGTACCTTAGGGAAGGTTTCTGTTCCACCAAACCTCTTGAATTATATAGAAAAATAGAATCCTCAGCACACAGGCATGAGGTGAAAAGATGATTTATTGAGACGTCAAGCATAAACCAGCTGGGCAATGTTTCAACACTTAAGGTGTCTAAGGATGCATATAGGGCTGCACTTGTGAGCTAAAATTCTTATTCGGCTCAGCCAACCACTGGATGAAGTGGATTGGAGTTATATTCTATATAAACTTTTCAGCAATTAGGTTTTTCATCATTCAGTTACATCACATATATATTTAACTGCCACCACCTTCAACCAGAATCTCAATGTGCATGATAGGCGTTCTAAATAAGCAAGGATAGGCAACTTGATGCACTGAGTTTTGACAAATCGGGGTGTTCTAGCACCATAACCTCTTAATGTTATTAATTGTTTTATATTCAGCATGTTGGAATGCTTTTGACAGGAGAAACATAATGTAGATGTATTTTTTTTCTCCAAATGTATGTTTTCCAAATGTACACATATTTTCTCAAAGGCTGCAGACAATTTCAGGTTATTCACTAAACTCTGCATTTACGTGGATGAAATCCAAATAGCAGAACAGAGGCATAACTAGCCAGTTCTGATTATGTGTGAGATGGAGAATTTTTTTCAGATCAGCTTTTTTGGCTGAAATTTGGAGATTAGTGAATATCCCTGTCTTCTTCTGGTGGTTTGTATCCTCACACTTCACTTTCTTGGCTTTGCATATAGCTTCTATAAAGTTGACTGGTGAGGTTTTCATATGGTGGGGTGCTAGACTCGACCCCTGTAAGTTGATCACACCCTTCTCTCTAACCTTTGTCCCTAATATGATGGACTTAGCCCACTTAATGTGCTAATACCCATATTCTATCAATAATATATTAAGATTATGTTTTATACTTTTTTATTTTATTTTTAAAAATCTATGCTTTATGCTCTATTTCTATGGTTTATGACCCTTGTGTCTTACCAGTAACACTCCAGTTCAAGTACATTATATTTCTCAACACACTTACTCTGCTGAATGGCTGTATGAATCTCATTGGGAAATGTAGTCACCAATAACTGCAGTGCTAAAGGTAAGACATTACTACTAAACAAAAATATATTTAGAAAGTGGAGCGCTGAATAAGTGAATCTGATTCAGAGGAGGGTATAAAAAATAGGAAACCTAACGACCTATTGAAACAAAACATACACTAATAGAAAAACTATACCCTTAAACCTCTAATTGCAATTTCATTGCTGTAATCATGTGAAAAAAACTGTCAAACAGTAATATATCGTAATAACAGTAAACAGGAATCTCATATAATGAATATAGCAGGCTGAATAGTAAAGTCCAGTATTAGTCCGTTCAAATCCCTTTATTCCGGGTATTTTCTTCAATATAATGGCTCCATGACCAAAATGAATATATAAAAAATGCAGAGAAAAAAGTGAATTAATAACTTCTATTTCAATGCATCAAAAAAACAATCCAAATGTATCGAAAATAAAACTAGCTTTATTAAGATCCTAGCTATAAGCTAGACATCGGTATTTTCTTAAAAATTCAAAATAAAACAAATTCCAAATAAAATTCGGAGTAGTTATAATCAGACTACATTAATGTATGTCTGCAAACTGGTACAGAAAGTGCATATAAGGTGCAGACCTTGTGTTGCTCGCGGCGTCCCGGATCAGCAACTTAGATGTTACTCTGATGGATAAAATACAGGTAAATGCCTCCCAAATGCTGCCTTTCAGTAGTCAGTAATCAGTCCCTCCAAACGCGTTTCTCCGTCAACACGGCTTTGTCAATGGATGCGGACTGCCAGGCAATACCCGCTTATATAGCGGTTTGCTCGTCTCATTTCACACATATCAAAAAACAATGTTTCTAAATCTTACATAGTGTTCATCATTATTACAATGTTTCAATTCTAACAGATATTAAAACTCTTATTTATAAGAAAATATTCATATAGTGCTGCATTCTGTGTTAGCATATGTAACCATAGTTACTCCCGCTGGATTTGAATTTAAACCTAACTGTCAATTGATTAAGTTATCATCCTCTGATTATATTCCACAAGGGAATTTGTTAGAGTAATATACAATAGTATGTTGTCTATTCCATAGTATCAATCCTGTTCTCAAAAGGTAGTTAGCCTAAACAAATGTAAAAGTAGTATTAGTATCCTAATTGTATCCCTAAAAAATTATAAAAATAAAAGTCTGTCTCGTGTTGTGTCCCAATTAAAGGTACATACATATTGACAGAGCTTATAGAATAAACTATATATAAAAGGAAAATTATAACAATAAAATCATGGGGAAATATGCACATAAGCCTACTTAAAGGCTAAACAATTTAAGATATTAGTAAAAATAAAATAAAAGGAAGAAAGACCTATGGGAAAAGATAAATAAAATATTCGATCCTAAAGTTATATATTTATGTTTCTCCTAAAGACACCACTATCATTAGTAAATTCTTAAATATTAGGTCAATTACTGTTCTATATGGAGGAGTGAATTCGTATCCATAATTATTCATCCTAAGAAATGGTACAATTCAAATTCTGCATTTAAGCCATTTGGTTGTAATGTGTTTAAATTGTATATCCATTTCATTTCTTGTATACCCAGCTGCTTGGTATGATCTCCACCTCTCCAATGTTTCCTTACTTTACATATATCCTTAAATTTCAAGAGACTCATATCCACTCCATGATATTGTGCAAAATGGGCCGATACTGTATGTTGCATAAATTTCTTTTTAATATTTAGCATATTTAGTCCACATATTTAGTCCACATGGGCATTCCAGCACGTAGATTATATTTACACTTTGACACGTAATGAAGTCCCGAATTTTAAATACTTCATTACTATTATTTAGTTTTCTGCTTGAAATCTCATAAATTCCTTTTGTTGAGGTGTCCTTACTAGTTTTACAAGCAATACACTCATTACAATAAAAGAAACCTTTCTTTTTCATTCTGGGTTCTTGTTTCTTATTCATTTTCAAATGATTGTTTGTTAATTTGTTTTTTATATTCCTAACTCCCCTAAAAATGATCATAGGTTTCTCCGGTATCGTACTGGCTAGTAATTTATCCTTTTTAAGCAAATGCCAGTGCTTTCTCAGAATTCTTCTGAGTTGTACATTCTCTTTACTATAATCCAGAATAATGGGTGGGAAAAGATTTTGTTGTGGTGTTCTTGTCTCACTTTTTTCTTTTTCTCTTAAAAGGTTATTACGCTCTAGGTCTTTTACTTTCAATAAGGCATATTCCACCTCCTTGGGGTCATAATTCTTAGTCAGGAAATTTTCTTTTATTTTTGCCGCCTGTTCTGTGTATACTCTTTGGTCTGTACAATTACGCCTCAATCTTCTAAATTCGTTATATGGTACATTTTTCAGCCATGCTGGAAGATGGCAACTTTCTTTTAAAATAAAACTATTAACATCAACATCTTTGAAGTGTGTCTTTGTCTTCAAAGAAGTTCTATAAGAAGTTTCTATATGAAGTTTATCGACAAAGTCCTACAAGGATGGGGAATGGTGTTTTCTGTTTGTGTCTGGATGAAACTTTGTTGAAGAACAGTCAGCAGGCCAAGAGTGAGGAACTAGAGGAGGATTATCAGAGACTGCAGAGGAGAAAGTGCAGGTATATATTCAAAGCATGGAGCTGTCAGACACTGTCTCTTCACTTTTCACACTGTGTAGCAGAAGCACCATGCATAAACAATGTAACAGGTATGGAGTCAAAATGGAGGCTGCATCAGAGGAAGTGGTGTTCTGCCAAATCCAACTCCTGGTGCTAGCAGCCCATGACAGCCTGGTGGACAGGCCTGTCTTTGTAGGGCAGTATCAGTGCTGCCTGAAATGGATTCATTGAGAAGAAAAGGTGGCTGTTGGACAGCCAATGAGTTTGATTCACACAACTTCTCATAGGATTTAATAAGACTTTTGGGCAAACTACCATAAATCTGTTAATGCTTTTTTTTACTCCCTCTAGCAGCAATAAAGGGGCATAATAGGGTGCGAGGGGAGAGAAACTGCAGCTGTAATAATTAAAAGATCATAAATAACACGTGTGATCAAACAGACACATCTCCCATTTTTTTTATTGCACCAAAAACTGTTTGGGCAGTGCCCCAGCTGCCCATTTGGACAAGGTGCTACTGCTTCCATGATCTGTATATACTTTATATGATTTCAAAAATGAATTAGACAAAAAAAAAAAAAAATTCACTAAAGAACTGTGTATCTCTCTAAACAGAATTCTAATCAAAATAGGAAAAGACAATAGGGGTGTGCTCATTAAAATACAGTGATACTTATCAATGGTTTCCAGAGCATTCCAAAAGTAGAGTACATGGAAAAGAAAACTGAATACACTACATAGTCCAAATCAAACAAGATGATATATACACTCTGGGTGAAAGTCAAATATAACCATATCAAACAATCAATATACAGTATGTGATATACAGCCAAACTCTATATAAGAAGAATAAATATATACCAATAGGCTACAAAAGTGATATGTGATTGAATGACAATGAAACACAAATAAAATTCAGAGCTATAAAGACCTAGCTCTAGTTGGAATAGCAGCGGTATAGGCGACGCTTCCCGTTTTAGGTTTGGCTAAATCCTCTGTATGATCCTTGTGAGGTAACTCAAATAAGAATGAACATAAGGTAATACTGCAAACCAAAAAGACATTCTTAAATGATATTCTTAAATAAATAATTAATAAATAATTTGGTACTTACATGATAAGAGCCTGGAAAAGGCTCAATAGAAAACACTGTGTGTGGTTAAGGACTATACTACCTCCCTATTGGATCAGCAGGAATTAGGTAGCCAAAATGCAGTAAAATATATATATAAATTTATTACGTAACTATAAAATTAACACAACAGATATAACAATATAGTAGATAATAAAAAATAGAAAAAGTATCTTAAATCTTCAGGACACGTTTCATCAGCAACGTGTGGCTTCCTCAGCTGGGAAAGTTATGTACTTGGCTTAGTAGCCCACTTGTATAGATTTCTTCATCTTATAATGAGTTCTGCTATTTGTCACATATATTGATTGTTTTATATGGTTATACTGCTCATTTAACTAGAGTGTACAGGATGACCCAAAAGTAGGTACACAGTTGAAACAATGAAATTAATCACAACAGATGATATGGGTACGCATACACATTGACACATAACCAAGGGCAGATACATTTTAGGCATTTAAATATCAGTGTGGAAGTTGGAAAGAATAGTACTGCTTTAGAATCCACTTTCTTTGTTCTTGACTCAAGTTCGCTGCCATTAGTTACAATAATAGTAAAGAAAAAATATTCTATTATCTGTCCTTCACTATTCTTTCGAACTGCCACCACACTGATATTTAAATGTTGTTGTGAATTTTACTGATTCAACTGTATACCTACTTTTGGGCAACCGTGTATATATATACATTATCTTGTTTGATTTGCTCTATATAGTGTATTCTGTTTTATTTTACTATACATTGTTTTGAGTGCTCTGGATACCATTGATATGTATCACAATATTTAATGAGCACACCCCTCAGTACAGATTATTTAAAGGATCACTATAGGGTCAGGAACACAAAACATGTATTGCTGAACCTATAGGGTTAAAACCACCATCTAGTCCCTTTTGCCCCCTAATTATAGTAACATCTTACTTGTATTCAAGTCTGCAGCTGCTTACATGTCCCTGTTTCCCGCCCACTGCCTCCTGACCTCAGCAGAAGTGGTAGCCTGATCCAATCACAATGCTTCCCCATAGGATTGGCTGAGACTGACAAGGAGGCAGATCAGGGGCAGAGCCAGCACAATTCAAACACAGCCCTGGCCAATCAGCTTCTCCTCATAGAGATGAATTGAATCAATGAATCTCTATGAGGAAAGTTCAGTGTCTGCATGCAGAGGGAGGAGACACTGAATGTTTGGATGCATTTTAGGCAGTCATGACCCAGGAAGGATCTTTAACAGCCATATGAGGAGTGGCCAGTGAAGTCCTCACTAGGCTGTAATGTAAACACTTTCTCTGAAAAGACAATGTTTACAGCAAAAAGCCTGAAGGTAATGATTCTACTCACCAGAGCAAATTCAATAAGCTGTAGTTGTTCTGGTGACTATAGTGTCCCTTTAATTACTTGATAACATTTGCACCTCTGCCTCCCACTTCTACTCAACCCCACTTTCAGTTACCCTCCTTTTCAGTTCACTCCTTGGTTTTCCAATGTAAAACACATTTTTGTATTTGTACATCTTGATAAAAAGTACCATTTGTACAATGAAATGTTGATCATTCTGTTGAGATTCACTTATGTGCTTGAACAGAGATGATAAGTGCTGAGCATAGGTTTCATATAAAATACATAATGGTAAACCGTGTATTATGGGGAAACAATTCCATCAATGGGTGCTCTAAACTTCATAATTTTATAACATGACAGGAGGCTTCGTATTTGCTTTAGTCTCTCTTTACTAGAACTCCACAGCAGCACAGAAAAACAACCAATCAGAGAAAAGTTAGGTACTATAAAACTCCCTTCCCATTGCATCATTTCCCCTTTTTCTTTGCTGCTCCGCATAAGTACAGGTCAGAGTACCACTGCCTCCTGCTTATAGTGGGTGGCTTTGGGATTTAGTGTGATTTATTTATGATTGTTATTAATTATGCTTGGTTGTGAGATTTATGTGCCTTTTTGGCTCTTTTCTTTTCTTTGGGGAATGTTTCCTTTACATTGTATTGGTTTTAGTTTTTTTTTCTTCTGGGGATCCTATCGGTTTTCTTCCCCTTTGATTTCACCCTTCCCCCCCTAACCCGTCTCTCTACACGTTTCTACAATTTTTCTGCCCCTGATGCTCGCGGGATGCGAGTACCTGGTGGATGGATCCGCTGGTGCAGGTGACCACTTCACCATGACCTGCTCGCGGCCCCTCCTCCGCCCAGGGTGGTCGGGTCTCGGCTAATGTTGCTTTGCCGGGTTGCTCCGGCTGATTTTCATCGTGTTCTCCATATTGGCTCAGATATGCCAGTTGGATCTAACTACTCAGACTACTATGTGTTTATATATACACATTACTGTTAGTTTTCCATGTGCTTGTATATACACATTACTGTTAGTTTCCTTGGGATTATATATACTGATTCTGCTTGTTCCCATGTGCTTATATATACACATTACTGTTAGTTTCCTTGGGATTATATATACAGATTCTGCTTGTTCCCATGTGCTTATATATACAGATTACTGTTTGTTTCCTTGTGATTATATATACTGATTACTGTTAGTTTTCCAGGTGTATATATCACAGTCTACTGTGAGTTTCCATGTGTATATATACCACAAATTACAGTGAGTTTCCATATGTAGATATATCACAGATTTCTGTGAGTTTCCATGTCTATATATCACAAATTACTGTGAGTTTCCATGTGTATATATACCACAAATTACAGTGAGTTTCCATATGTAGATATATCACAGATTTCTTTGAGTTTCCATGTCTATATATCACAGATTACTGTGAGTTTTCATGTCTATATATCACAGATTACTGTGAGTTTTCATGTGTTGATATATCACAGATTACTGTGAATTTCCATGTCTATATATCACAGTCGACTGTGAGTTTCCATGGGTATATATACCACAAATTACTGTGCGTTTCCATGTCTATATACCACAAATTATTGTGAATTTCCATGTAGATATGTCACAGTCTACGGTGAGTTTCCATCTAGATATATCACAGATTTCTGTGAGTTTCCATGTATATATATCACAGATTACTGTGAGGTTCCAGGTATATATATCACAGATTACTGTGAGTTTCCTTGTATATATATCACAGATTGCTGTGAGTTTCCATGTATATATATCACAGATTACTGTGAGTTTCCATGTGTAGATAAATCGCAGATTTATGTGAGTCCTATGGCAGTGTACACATATATCACAGATTCTGTGAGTTATAGGACAGTGTATACATATATCACAGATTTTTGTGAGTTCTATGACAGTGTATATATATCTCACAGATTCCTGTGAGTTTTAGGCCAGTGTATACAGGGAGTGCAGAATTATTAGGCAAGTTGTATTTTTGAGGATTAATTTTATTATTGAACAACAACCATGTTCTCAATGAACCCAAAAAACTCATTAATATCAAAGCTGAATATTTTTGGAAGTAGTTTTTAGTTTGTTTTTAGTTTTAGCTATGTTAGGGGGATATCTGTGTGTGCAGGTGACTATTACTGTGCATAATTATTAGGCAACTTAACAAAAAACAAATATATACCCATTTCAATTATTTATTATTACCAGTGAAACCAATATAACATCTCAACATTCACAAATATACATTTCTGACATTAAAAAACAAAATAAAAACAAATCAGTGACCAATATAGCCACCTTTCTTTGCAAGGACACTCAAAAGCCTGCCATCCATGGATTCTGTCAGTGTTTTGATCTGTTCACCATCAACATTGCGTGCAGCAGCAACCACAGCCTCCCAGACACTGTTCAGAGAGGTGTACTGTTTTCCCTCCTTGTAAATCTCACATTTGATGATGGACCACAGGTTCTCAATGGGGTTCAGATCAGGTGAACAAGGAGGCCATGTCATTAGATTTTCTTCTTTTATACCCTTTCTTGCCAGCCACGCTGTGGAGTACTTGGACGCGTGTGATGGAGCATTGTCCTGCATGAAAATCATGTTTTTCTTGAAGGATGCAGACTTCTTCCTGTACCACTGCTTGAAGAAGGTGTCTTCCAGGAACTGGCAGTAGGACTGGGAGTTGAGCTTGACTCCATCCTCAACCCGAAAAGGCCCCACAAGCTCATCTTTGATGATACCAGCCCAAACCAGTACTCCACCTCCACCTTGCTGGCGTCTGAGTCGGACTGGAGCTCTCTGCCCTTTACCAATCCAGCCACGGGCCCATCCATCTGGCCCATCAAGACTCACTCTCATTTCATCAGTCCATAAAACCTTAGAAAAATCAGTCTTGAGATATTTCTTGGCCCAGTCTTGACGTTTCAGCTTGTGTGTCTTGTTCAGTGGTGGTCGTCTTTCAGCCTTTCTTACCTTGGCCATGTCTCTGAGTATTGCACACCTTGTGCTTTTGGGCACTCCAGTGATGTTGCAGCTCTAAAATATGGCCAAACTGGTGGCAAGTGGCATCGTGGCAGCTGCTCGCTTGACTTTTCTCAGTTCATGGGCAGTTATTTTGCGCCTTGGTTTTTCCACACGCTTCTTGCGACCCTGTTGACTATTTTGAATGAAACGCTTGATTGTTCGATGATCACGCTTCAGAAGCTTTGCAATTTTAAGAGTGCTGCATCCCTCTGCAAGATATCTCACTATTTTTGACTTTTCTGAGCCTGTCAAGTCCTTCTTTTGACCCATTTTGCCAAAGGAAGTTGCCTAATAATTATGCACACCTGATATAGGGTGTTGATGTCATTAGACCACACCCCTTCTCATTACAGAGATGCACATCACCTAATATGCTTAATTGGTAGTAGGCTTTCGAGCCTATACAGCTTGGAGTAAGACAACATGCATAAAGAGGATGATGTGGTCAAAATACTCATTTGCCTAATAATTCTGCACTCCCTGTATATATATATATCACAGATTACTGTGGGTTGGGTTCTATGACTATGTATATATTTATATATCACAGATTACTGTGAGTTCTATTATTGTTGTGAGTCTTAAGCGCTATAGATATCACGGATTGCTGTGAGTTTCATTGACGGTAGATATCAGTCCTGTCTATGCCGATCCTATTCTATCTTATCAGGTTTCTTGGGGAGATTCATTGAGTTGGCATTGTTTTTGCCCTACTCCTGAAGAGACCATGAGTACAATACCCTTCAGGCGGTATGATGATAATGATGACCTACAATAAAGATAAGATATCTCATACGGATCTGTATGTACATGTGCATTCCAATTTGCACTTTAAAGAAGGTATTGCTCAGCAGAGCTTGATTTTATGGACACTATATCACTGGAACAAATCCAGCTTAAACCCAATACAACTGTTTTTTACCTCTAGGTTGCCTGCTGGGCACTTAGGGACTGCCAGTCCCGGTTACGATTTGTAAGATTAGTGTCTAAGGGTCCTAGGTCACAGGATACCCAGAGGATTTACAGATATTTAGGGGACTCTGCCAAACTCAGAGGTCCCCATTTCTCATTTAATATGGAACCCAGGATTGGCCTGCTATGTCTGTGCCCCATTGATTGGCCTGCTATGTCTGTGCCCCAGTGATTGACCTGCTATGTCTTTGCCCCATCGATTGGCCTGCTATGTCTGTGCCCATTTGATTGACCGACTATATCTGTGCCCTTCTGTCTGGCCTGCTCTAACTGGGCCCATCGTTGACCTGCTCTATCTGTGCCCGAACCCCCCTTTGGACCGCAAACCTGGGGGAATATCACTGAGGAAAGCTCAGTACCCTCTAGGTGGGTGTCCGGACAGGCACTGCTGCCATATTATCCAAGAGGATAACCAGGATATGGGCATCTAACTGGTGCACCGTATGCATGGATCGCATGGAGAACCGAAATTCTCAGGACTTGGCTTGGATTTGTTGGCTGAGCGTTAAAACAGCAAATACGAAGCAACCTGTCATGTTATAAAATTGTAGATAATGCTAGCTTTAGTGTACCTATAATCTTAATTTTATTAATGACAGGAGGCGAGTATTTCCCACCCGTTCTTATCCCTCCCTTGTTTAGTTTTTATAGTTGGACTAATCAGGTACGTATACAACTCTGCTTCTGGTCTCTGCTACCTGTCACCTGTCCTTATGTCTGTTTTTCATAGTAGGGTTGGGATATCTACATATTAAGGTAATTTTGTTTGCTACATTGGGTATCTACAAGTTTATTCAAAGTACATTTCATTGGATAATCAACCTGTTCGATTCTGTTTTTCTCTCGTTTCAGTTTCCAGTCCTTCAGCGCTATCTGGTGTGGCGCTTCTTCATGGATGGTGGACATTGACTTACTTATTTTCAGTCCATCAACGTTATCCGGTTGACAGTTCTTCTCAGACGTTGGGCATTACTGTATTCATCGTATCTGGACTTCGTTTCTTCCCATTATTTTTTCTTCCTTTGTTCTGCTTTGTCGCAGCTTGAAAGAGGAAATGATGCATGGGGAGGGGAGTTTTATAGTAACTAACTTTTCTCTGATTGGTTGTTTTTCTGTGCTGCTGTGGAGTTCTAGTAATGAGAGACTAAAGCAAATACTCTGTCATTAATAAAATTAAGATTATAGGTACACTAAAGCTAGCATAATCTACAATTAACCATGAAACCAATGATATCACAATTTCTCCTAATACATGCTGTACCATCATTAATGTTTTTTATTATGTTTAATATTTTTAGGTTTTTATTAGTGTTACTGTAAGTGCAGAGATTAATGGTTAGTGTCAGAGTAGTGTAATGTTTAATGATATTGTAGTATTGGGGTTACTGTTTAGTGTAGTGTAAGGGGTTACTGTTTAGTGTAGGGTAGCGTAGGAAGTGTAGGAGTGTTAAGTTAGTGTGGTGGTGAATATGTAATGGTTAGTGTATTGCAGGGACAAATTGTTAGTGTAGTGCTGGAGTTAATGTTTAGTGTAGTGTAAGGGGCTAAGGGAAGGACTTTATTGTAAGGGCAGCACATATGATCTGCCGCATACACATCAAAGTGCTGACTGAGATTAGAGAGAGTTACAAGCCAATGGAGCATTTTTGGTTGCTGTCATCAAAGTGGAGGCAGCTGCAGCTCAATGAGTGTATCTCACACTTGGGCACACCAAGAAGTACATGGGCGATTTATGCATTATTATCCATTCATTACGGGAAATAATTGCAGAGATGACATCAATATTTATATATATATATTTATACATACATTCACACATTGAATAAATGTAGCATTAAAAGAAAAATGCAATAAATATAACGATTGATTATAGTATAGTATAAAGGTACTAATGGTGAGTTTGAGCTATGCAGTATTTAGGGTTATGGGGCAAGCACTCCAGACTACTGCCATCAGCTTCAGTCGTCTAACCTGGAGTGCATATTGAAGGAGTCCCCAACTATTTTAAATGCACTGAATGTTTTAACTCAAGAGCTTTGCTTTGTGCTCACTAATTTGTTCAATCCATCCCACACCAGTTATCACCTGCTAATACATCGGGTGATGAAGATGATCTTCATTATTTAAATGTGTTTCCTCCACTGCCTGGCGTGATCTTACATTATACAGGCAGCATCAGGAGTGCACCCCCCTCCCTCTCCCCTACTAAGCATCCTCATATGTGTAAATCCTGATGGTGCACTGTTCGCATCTCGGGAAAGCAGGAGAAAACTATTCCTCATTGATGCTCTGAGAGCTAGTGATGCAAATCCTACAGGTAACAACCTCTGTCTTCTTTTATCGAGACGCAGCTGTTTAATCTCTTACTGGGTATACTCTGGCTTCAGCTCCTTAGTACACTGAATTGAGAGTTACAGAGAAAGGGCAAGTTTTGATGTTACATCATGAGCAGAGAACGTCAAGGTAAGAAATTATATTGTTTTCTCAATACATAATGCTTTAAAAACGAAATAAGGTGGTATATTTAAATGGGTGCGCTCCCGGGTTAAAGTTAAAAAGCTGCAACCCTCAGGAAGGATTTTTTTCAGCATAGGTTAAAGAAAAGCAGACCTTTTTTTATTAGATGAATAACTATTCTATTACAAAATAAAAGCTAAATAGCACTATATTCTCGCTATTATTTTTCTTACTATATATATTGTAAAAGTTGATATTTATTCCACAGCAATAATTACTTTAATCAAGTTCTTCTCTAGTGAAAATGTAACTTTGTAAAATGAGTGCACCTTTCGAAAGTGCCAGGTTAACTCCTTAAGGATTAATGAATCTCTATGTGATCATAGCAACCTGGTCTTTAAGAACCTATTCCAAAATTGAATGTCCCAATTATTTAGTGACCGTGGGCTATATAGAGCTACGGACGTTTCGTGTGCAGGACATTCCATGCTGGAATGTGGTCTTTAGGGAACAGATTAAACCATTCAAGTGTTAACATTTTGATGTTCTGGTAGAAGAGGAAGGCATATTATCCATGGTGCATTTCTATGGCAAAGATACTGTTAATGCTCTACAGATACACTATGTAAATGAAAAGTAAAATATTTAAGGGATCCTTAATGCTTAATGAGAAAAGAATGTCACCTGAAACATCACTAATGGACCAGTTAAAAGAACACGCAAAATGAAAATAAAGCACCCATCTATCTTGGGTTATATCATCCGGTTACAATTCCAGAGGGTTCCTATAGAGAGCTTTCCTTCTAACGTTCCTTCTCAAAGATCATCGATGGTCCATGATTAAACAGGATTTCCATTTCAAGAAAAATAAGTAATTATCAAACTCTGAGCTGCTTCTGGGCTTTGAATCTTTTTTTACAATATGTCTTAGTGAGAACATTGGCTTTAAGTATTCTGACTGGATGAGTGATTTCAGAACAAATGCTGGTAGCCAATTCGATTGTCAAATCCTAGATTGTGAAGGTAGGTAAATAGGAGATCTGTCACCAGCCCCAGTCCATTCCCTGCTTTACAGGCAGCCAAATAATAATGTTTGTGTACACAGCGCAGTGTAATCCAGAACGGAGATGGGTTTTCACTGAAAGTTAATACGATTATATAAAGATTGCAAAGATGGGTCAAATGGGCAGAAACATGTTAACCTAATCAAGCATCTGCCATAACAAAAAGTGACCTATCCGTTCTGTCAGTGCAAAAGGCTACTCAGTACAATGCTCACATACAGGGCATTCAAAGGGCCAATGAATAAGTTTAGTTTTTTTCCATATGTTCTGTGTTTTTATTAAGATGATTCAAACGTGCAGTATCCTCTCATGTTTTTTTTTTCCTGTTATTTCATGCAAAATAATATATTGTATAAAATGGGAGATTATTTTGTTGGCGTAACCCTTTTTTGAACTTTAAAAAAATAAATATATATATATATATACATATACCAAATAATCTTTTTACTTCAATTAAAACAAAACAGACAATCTGGCTTAAAACTTTACATCAGCCTCCTGTCTGGTGAAAAGAGGTTAACAACAGCTAGATTTCTATGTATTCTATAGAGAAAAATACATTTTAACTATAAGACATAATATCTAAACTCTAAAGCACATGTCATAAAATATCAATGCTCAATGTGGGCCTTTTTTAACAGCAAGGTATAGTTGCTATGGTGTCAGCTTACACAATTTTTGTTTCTGTGTAACTGCAAAATAATATGAAAGTGGTCAGTATTTTGGCAAGCAGATATTATTAGTGGTCAGCCGGTAAATAATAGTGACAAGTTTGGCAACCAGTCAGTAATTAGTAGTCACTACTAACAGTCACCATTGACAACAGGCTGTAGTCAGTAGTGACAGATTTTAGTAGCACTTTATAATCAAGGGTGGAAACGTGTCCCTGTTTATATGATTTTAATCTTGTTTGCTAATTTTACCTTTGATTCCATAAATCTACAAAAAAGGCCCACATACAAACTGATGTAGAAGTACTAATTGTGATGGTGAACTTGACTTTAGCCATAGCTGTACCTGGGAACCTACTGTTCACCAAAAGCCTGGGAGTGGGGAATTAGTAGCAGGTCCCCACGGGAACAATTTTCATCTGAGAAAGGAAAAAAGATGCCCAGAACCACTTCATATTTTAGAATTGAAACTGCTCCTGTGACAAAACTTTGAAAATATCCCAGGGAGAAAGTGTTGTGACTGGCTGATGGTCTGGAGACATTCACTGGGTGATAGAGATCCCTCTCTGCTATTCAAGAGGAAACCAGAATACTCAGAATATGGCTTTAGATTTTATGCAAGCTTTAGCATTCCAGATGTTGTGGACTACATCTCCCATAAGGCTCTTACAGCAACAATGCTAGCAAAGCATCAGACTAGATGTAGTCCACAACATCTTGAGTGCTGAAGATTGCCTATCCCTGTGTTTAGAATAAAACAGCATGGTGAGAAGAAGTAGGAAAGGACCATTTGTGTTTTCCACAATAGGTCATTATGTGTAAATGGAGTCATAGCAGTACCTGGGCACAGATCTTCTGCTTATACCTCCACACTACCAAGGTCCCTGAGGATCATCTTTTTCTTTCTCTCACAACTGAGGAGACCAGTAAAGCGAGAATCAGCAGTGGAGTTGTCCAAACAAATATACGTGCATAATTGTCATCCATTGTTCTAACGTCTTGTTATGACCCGTCTATGAACTACAATATGAGACTGAGCCTTTGCTGTTTCGGTATTAATGATCTATATACAGATGGGTTATGAAAGCATTTTCTTGCATCCTGCATTATTGGATATTGGCTGTATACACTGTTAAGGACAATATAATCCATTACTTTAATGTTGTTATAACAAAGTGTGACATACAATCATATTCCTTATGCTATTTGTTATATAGCATATATAAAGGACAGGGTTATTTTCTTGTAAATAGTCAGTGGTATCTTTCATTCTTGTAATGGGTGTTGTGGCATGTCTCCTGGGAACCTAAGGAGTTAATAGGTAGTGATGGAGTTTTCAACCGAGCAGAAAATGACAGCAAGAAGCAGCAGAGACATTGCCTGGCAAATTCATATTCTGGTTTGGTGCTATGTAAAATAATGATTACCCAAGGATTATATAAAAAAGAGGAAGTACATAAAAGGAGAATATTATTTAAAAAAAAATACTAATAAAAAGCCTTAAATAATATCATAAGCTAATGACATTTGCTGGAAATACTGTGAACAACATGATAATTATATACACTTCACGTGTCTTTGTTCCTGACTGGTCTTCCACAATATGAAGGAAGTGAGGGGGATGGACAAACTAACCCCGACACATTGAAACCCTTTTAGAAAATATGGGATTCATGGTTTATATATTATTTTCTACCCTAAAATCTCTAATGGACATTTGCCACTTCTTTCTGTAGGTATTTTTTCCTCTTATTATTAATTCCTCTGTTCTCCTCTCTCTCCTTTGATTCTCTTCCTCTCCCTATCAGTATGCACCTGCTTCTTCATCTGGATCTCATATCCATCAGTCAATCAGTGGATGGAGTGATACATAACTTCTTTAGTATCATGCACACTAGACGACGCTTAGTAAATGTACAAGGTAATTGTTTTTCAAATAATAGGCAGAATATTTTAATACTGGGAGGACTGGAAACTTTTGGCTTTGGGGCAAGTACAAACATATACCATATATACCCGAATATAAGCTGAGGCCCCTAATTTTAGCACAAAAAACTGGGAAAACGTATTGACTCGAGTATAAGCCTAGGATGGGAAATGCAGCAGCTACTGGTAAATTTCTAAATAAAATTAGATCCCAATAAAATTACATTAATCGAACATTCATTAACAGTGTGTGTGTGTGTATATAATGAATACAGTGTGTGTGTTTGTGTAGTGTGTGTATATAATGAATGCAGTTTGTGTAGTGTGTATATAATGGATGCAGTGTGTGTGTGTGTGTGTGTTTGTGTAGTGTGTGTATATAATGAATGCAGGTTGTGTAGTGTGTGTATATAATGAATGCAGTGTGTGTGTATAATGCAGAGTGTGCGTGTGTGTGTATAATGCAGTGTGTGTTTGTGTGAATGCACACACTTCATTATATACTCACACACTCTGTGTGTGTATACAATGCAGTGAGTGTGTTTGTGTGTGTGTGTATAATGCAGTGTGTGTGTGAATGCAGAGAGTGTGTGTGTAGTGTGTGTGTAAACTGGGTGGGGGAGGACATTTTTATTATTTTTTAATATTATTATTTAGATAATTTGAATATTTAATATTTTTTTTTGGTCCCCCCTCCCTGCTTGTTGCCTGGCCAGGGAGACATTCCCTAATGGTCCAGTGGATAAGCTGTGCAATGGGAGGGCCAGAGCGAGCTCTTACTTACCTTTGTAGCAGCTCTGGTCAGCTCCGTGCAGCTCCCCAGTTCAGCTCACAGTGTAAGTCTTGCGGTCTGCGTGCTGTGCGGAGCGTTGCCACGGTAACCTGAGCTGAACTGGGGACCTGCACGGAGCTGACCAGAGCTGCTACAAAGGTAAGAGCTCGCGGCCAGCCCCCAACAGGACCGCCGGGCTTGTAATGAGCCCAGCGGTCCTGGTCTGTATTATGGCAATGTAAGTTGCCATAATACAGACCTTGACTTGAGTATAAGCTGAGTGGGGCTTTTTCAGCACAAAAAATGTGCCGAAAAACTTGCCTTATACTAGAGTATATACGGTAACCTTTTTTTTTACATGCAATATTTACTCTCACTGCTCAAATGATATATAAATGTGACAGATGAAGGTTGCCTTAGTCACAATTTGTGATATCATATATCTCTAAAGCCTCCATCAATATAACTAATGCAGCATGAGGTAGAATTCACAGAAATCTCATGAACTCTGTTTTCCTTGACTCCACTGACACTCTCATTTCAACTGGCTGCCAATTGAAAAAGTCTCCTCATCATACATATGCATCATAGTATGACAGCCTGGTCAGCCCCAGATAAAGCAATCTCCTGAAAAATATGCCAATCCAGACATGGAGAACATTGAGATTGTGCGCCACCAGCCCAAGCACAAACCCACATGGGGCTGGCATCAGTGTTAGTTTTGTCGACTAACAATTTTATCAATATTTTAGTCAACTATAATTTTTGAGATTTAGTCGACTATAACTAGACTAAAACTAAAACAATTTAGATGACTAAAATATGATAGAATGTATTTTTAAGTCAAAAGACTATGACTAAAACAAATTAAAATTTGCCGCCAATATTAACACTGCACAAAGGGGCTGTGGAAGGGGCAAAAGAGACAGACCAGGGCTTGGGAGAGAGACACCTAGAGGGGCTGGGTGGACACAAAGAGACACAAGGGGGACTTGGGGAAGGGGAAAAAGAGACAGAGGGGCTTTAACTAAACCAATTAGATTTTAGTCCTGTCGACTAAAATCTACAAGAGATTTAGTCGACTAAAATCTACTGAAGATTCAGTCGACTAAAACTAAACTAAAACTAAAACAATTTAGATGACTAAAATACGACTAAAACTAAAAAGACTATAACTAAAACTAAAATGACATTTGCTGCCAAAATTAACACTGGCTGGCATAGCAAAGGTCATGAACAGTTATGAACAGTTCATGTCTGCTACCTCAGTCCTACAGAACATTGCTACAAGGCATCGTTTCCCAATTGGTGTTCCGCAGAACCCTAGGGTTCCACACACACTTTGAAACATAGACACACACCTTAACACACAGATACATACATACCCACACAGATACACACTGTGTGTCAAGGTGTGTGTATCTGTGACAGTGTGTGTATCTGTGTTCCACTATCTGGCAATGCGTGTATCTGTGTGTGAGATTCATACACACTGACACATACAAACACAGATACACACACCTTGATACACAGATACATACAAACACACACTTTGACAAACAGATACACACATCTTGACACACAGATACATACACACACCCACACACACAGATACACACTGTGTGTCAAGGTGTGTGTATCTGTGTGTCAGTGTGTGTATCTGTGTGCCAGTGTGTATCTGTGTGACAGATATACAGACACACACACTGGCACATACAAACACAGATATACACACCTTGACACACACTGGCACATACAAAAAAACACAATTTTTATTTTATTTTTTCCATGGTTGGAGGGGGGAGGAGGAGTGGGGGGTTCCCACCCCCACGATGTTGATACACAATGTCAAAGGGTTCCATGGGAAAAATTAAATGTGAACCCCTGCTACAGGGCATCCCATTACAGGCCCATTTTTTTTTTATGATCTGCGGAAGAATAAACTGCAGCCTAAAATCTCTCTATACTGATAGACTGGCAGACAATTACCCCATTGTAGGTTCTCTGGCGCCAGGATGTCTGGGTGATGCAAAGCAAAATGGTGAGGGGGGTGGGAGTCAATATGAGTATTTAAGGGAGACAACTTAAGAAAGATCCCCATAACAGAGAAGAGCTCACTTAATATAAAGGGCCTCAATTTATTCTTACCCAGGCTACCTACCTTGCAAAGTACAAGTATTTTGATCATCAGGGGGCAGATCAGCATGTACAGGAATGTCAGTGGGCACTTTGCAGTACAGTTCCTCTGCTTTGCTGCTAGCCAGTGCTATATGTGACCCCTTGGTAATGGGAAGTTCTCAGTGTATGTCTCAGAAAGACTTGTGGAGAAAGATGCACTGGTTGTCGGTGATGCCACCCAGGATTTCCCAGTCAGAGAACTATGAGAGGGGGAACTGCATTTTAAATAGTTAATGCGTGCACGCAATTTATTTATTTTTAGTCTGTGTCTATATAATGCATGGTCCCATGCATTTCCGTTGCAATGTCCAAGGCTATTGTGTCATGTGATGAGAACAAAGGACCCCAGGGAATAACAAGCTCAACCTAATTTACATCCCTCAGTCAGGTCTCCCATCCCACGTAGGTATTGACAAGTAAAGCATGATTTATGGCTCTCTATCTGTGTGTATTTGCTAACCCCATCTCAATGTGTATTGATATTGGTGTAAATAATTGTAAATAGATTTATTTTGTGTGCTGTGGTCTTTTAAAAAAACCTGGGAGCTCCAAAACAAAGTGATTCAACAAGTTGCCAGTAAGAAGCGTGTTGACTTGCCTTTCTGAGATTTTTTAATCCATGTGTAAGTGTATGCTGATCCAGTAAAGAACCATATTCATTCAAGTATATTGCCAGTGGAAGAAGCTAGTTGGTATACTCTGTAACAGCCAGAACATACAACACAGTATATCCAAGCAAACGTAACCTTGGGGCTCAGTTGAGCAGTTAGCGGTGGTTTAAACAAAGAAACCCATGGATGATAGCAGGCCTGAACTGGTATATCTTTAGTGCCAGAGATGCCAGGGCCATATCATCACACTCATATAAAAACATCCAAATAAACAAACAAACAAATCAACATAAGGTAATTCAAAACAATGTGGCCTTCGAGGTGACAGCAGGTGTTTCTACTCAATAGTTGGTATAGTGAAGACAGTTGGATCCAATGTGAGTATAGTGGCGCTTAAGAGCTTTCCTAATGCATCCTTAGATCTATTTGGTGTATAAAGTGGTGGAGGTTAATTAATGTGTTAATGCTTTTCCCTCTCTCCGCCCCCAGTGTTACCCCGTCTTTCATGTATAGTACAGCCACGTTTCTTTATTTTAAAGTACTTGTAAGTTTTTTGTTCACAGATGCCCATATCAATTTCTCTAGAGTGCTGTAATGTTCAATTTTAAAAATTCACATTAATCTAGATCAGAGTTTCGTAGATTTGCAAAAGTGTATCTCTAATTTTGCAAAATACTATCTCTATTTTGCAAGTACTTGTACCTAATTGTTGAGATATCTACTAGCTGGAAGGGAAGTGTTTCTAGTTCAGTGTGTCACATTTATGTCTGTTACCACTCTTGCTATTTCCCCAGCCCCACACCAGAACTCCCTAACTCTCTCACACGACCACCAAATATGCCAGAGGGTTCCTATCTCCTTCCCACATCTCCAGCATGTGGGTGATTCTGAGGGGATAAAACATTGGACATCCGCAGGTGTGCTATACCAGCTTGAGATTAATTTATAATTGGCTTATTGGGAACGGCATTCCTGAACTTTTTTTAGAGCAGGAACGCTGTTCCCGTTTGTGGTCCTGCAGGCACTCAAGGGGCGGCAAAAAATGCTGCCCCCAAATGCCCCCCGCGTTCCCCCTGTCATGGGGGGGCCCAAGAGGTGGCCTGATGGACCCCCCCGGCGGGCGCCTGTCTCCCTGTCAGAGGCTCGCTGCGCGCCGTTTGCTGATGCCGGGAGCCGAAATAGGACGTTACATTCCGGCTCCCTGCATCAGTAGACAGCCCGCGCGGCAAGAGGGAGCAGAGAGAACACAGCTCCCTTGCCGCATCTGACAGGGGGACAGGCGTCCGCCGCACTGAAGCCCCACTGGACCCCAGGGACAGGTCCACGCCAGCTCTCCAGATAGGGAGGCTGGGTGGACATTTTTTTGTATGTGTGAGTATGTGAGGGAGTGTCTGTGAGTGTGTGTGTGTGTGTCTGTGAGTGTGTGTGTCTGTGAGTGTTTGTGTCTGTGAGTATGTGTGTGTGTGCACCTGTCAGTGTGTGTGTGCACGCATTTATATATGCATACAAGTGTATTTTTTTCGGGGGGGTGGGAGCGGGGGAACTTGGGTGAGTTCCCACACTTTATTCCCCAGGACTTGACCCCTGCTTCCAACACCAGTGAAGATGAGATCTGTTCATTCAAGACTTGAGTAAAGTAGGGGAATTTAGTATGGTTTAATTGTTGAAGCAGCTTGTAGCACTTAGAAATTATCTTCGGAATCAGACTAGGTTGAAATTCAGTATCGCTCCTAGGGCTGGAATAACTTAGTTTAAGTGTCTTCAAAAAAAATGTATTTGCCAATACTAAAAGGTCTGTATAGGGTAAGTTTATCCTGTATGGTCAAATCTGAAATAGGTTTTATATTGGACCCATCAAAGAGGTCTGCTAATGATATATAAGTGGAATTTATTTGTTGTGTTGATTAGCATGACCTTTTCCTCTGCTGGAAATAATGGATTGTGAGATATTGGGTATTTTGGTAAAATTGTTGTGTAGAGGTCTGCATAATGAGTGATCTTTCTCCAGACCAAAAGTGTGGAGCATGCACATCATTAATACTTACACCACTGCCAGCCCAAAAGCAATACCACTTTGTAAAATGCACTACTCCTGTCTGATGTTTAACCTTTTGTGATGGACCCTCTGGTCACCTATGCCAGGTACAGGTCTCCCCAAACCCCCACCTCTTCTCAAAAGACTATAACCCTCCAACCCATGTCTCCCAGCCCAGTGTCCCTTCACTTGCCATCTGGAGCAGCCTTTCATCCAACAGTGGCCGCTGAGACATTGTGCGATTAACCGGGAGTAACCCTAATTCATCCTGGAACTCTAGAGTGGATCACAGAGCCACTGTGATACGCTAAAACTTTAATCAGACCATCACTCAGGGCGCTTTTTGGAGGGTTAATAGAGGAGGTGGAGAGGCATTGAATGACACCAGGGACTTGGGGGAGTTCCATGTACCCATGGAAAGCAGTGTGTTTTAAAGGTGTCCTGGGAACTATACCCAGCACTCTGGAACCTTGCCCGGGATCAGAGGCTAGCAGCGTCCTGCTGAACTTTAGACGTCCATTCAATTTGGGCTAGCTTCATCCAATCCGAGCTCTTTTTAAAAAGGAGGGGCGCTCCAGTGAGACCTTTCCAAGGATAAATGACATGTGGGGGTGCTCTAGATTATTGTATATACTTTGGGGTGTTTTTTGTCTTGCATTTCTGTGTCTGGGAAATAATTTATTTAACCAATAACTAAGTCCATTATCTCCAGACACAGAGGTGCTTGTATTGTATTGAATGGAGACCCAATGCTGGAGGTCTGGATATAATTTCCTGTGCCTTTGATTAATAAAACTAGTTCATTTTCACCCTTCATTAAGTGTCGGCTAGTGCTTTGGTGAGAAAGGGGTACATTCTGCAGAAGAGCTTGGTCAATCTGAAGGTATATTCACTGGGAAGAGACAACCTACTCAAGGGTATACCGCCACACCTTTGTGGTTAGCAATACACTCAGTCCTCATCAAATATAACTGCAGATGTCAGTCACTAGCTCCAGTTTCTGTTTCAAGGTGCCTGTAAAAATATTAAAATACAACTAACATGATGTGTGTAGTGGATGCATGGAATGGTTACCCAATAGAAGTGTTATGACTGATTACAGCATTGCAAAGATCAATCTGGCCTAATTGATGACAGCATGGTAAGGGTTTATTTGGCTGCCTCTAATTAGACTAGAGGAATGAGCCATCTTTCAGCTTACAGGAAAAAAGTTGTAACATGAGGCCTATTTTATTCTGTTGTGTGTAAACCAGATATTTTGGACGTATTTAAGTATCTGGATTTTAGGTTGATTGATTTTTATTACTAGACGTTATCAGAAAAGCTGCCAGCAAGAACTGAGAGACAGCACCACGCTTGCATTGTATATTTCATGAGCGGTCATTCACTTGAAGTCTTGGAAGTGATTTTAGATGCTATTTTATTTTGGGGGGCATTATGTATGAATATATGCGTGACATTAATTGTCTTGTTCACCGAGATAAAGTAAGAGATCAGAAACACCTGTACATAAATATATTACATTGTGTGGTTTCCTCCAGGTTTTGGAAGACATTAAATGCCCTTCATAAAACAAAGATTCTTTGCCCCTCTTCAGAAGGGCCTTCCTAGAACATGAGATGACCAGAAACAGTGTATATAATTTATGAGGAAACCTGAACAGTTTGTAATCCATTTTGAGAGCCAAATTATATTTGTAGTGGATTTCCTTTTTCCATAAAAAAGCTCACTTGGGACTGAAATACTGGCACTTCACTAATATGCTATCACGGCCCCCGACTCGCTGCTTGGGCATCCGTCCCCTTCACAGACGGGATCCAAAATTGCGCCGACCACGAGGTCGCGGCCATTTTTAGCTCCGCCTCTGAAGGTCACACGAGCGTCACGACGTCAGCGCACACACGCACGTTCTGGGGTCAGAGGCCAAGCCCTGACCAATCACAGCCCAAGGAGGGATATTTAAACCCATGAATTACCCTAGTTCATTGCCCTGTCATGGTTTTCATTCCTGGTTCCTGAGAGTGCGTTTTCTTGTCCTTGATATTCCCGGTATTCTGACTTTGGCTATTCCTGACTATTCTGATCTCTGGTTTCCCTGACTTGGCTCTCTTATCGATCTTGTGTATTTTTGGCTTCCTGACCTCGGCTTTCCCTTGACCATTTTCTGTCTTTCAAAGTATTAATCCAGCCATTTTAAGGACCGGTTTACGTTCTGTCTATTTTTCTATTCTGTGTAGATGTTACATAGTTTTGCATGTTGGATCACATTAGTAGGCGTGACATATGATGAGTATTAGGGATTTTCTGTTAATTTTCTCTATTTTTATTTTGTCTGTTTTGTGTAAATATGTTTTAACATACCTGGAATTCAGAGAACAAAAACCCTGTTCACCAAGGACGTGGTTTTTAATCTAATTTTGTTGGGTAACCAAGACTCAATATGTATAAACTGTCTTGGTAATGGCAGCTTTTAGAGGTGTAGGTGGTGTTAAGAGGAAGTGTTATCATTATTTTGTGTGTAGGACAGACAAATGGTGATTATTAACTGTTTTGACCATCATGTTCCCTTCTGGGAGTTGTGGTGTTTGTAATAGTGCCCATATGGTTTACCCCTTTATGTGCAATCAAATACGCCTGTCAATGCTAGGTTAATTAACCATTCATGTGTCTCACTTATCCTGTGCTTGTTACCTCATTTGGAGCAGAAGATGAATCTTTTAACACAGAGGCCCATAGCCAGAAAGCTTTTAGACATATTACCTCCTATTTTTAGCCATTCTCTTTCATTCAGTAAATTAATGACAACATTCAATGTGCTTATACACATGACTGAACGAAGCATTATAATTTTATTGATGTTTGATAAGATGTGGTTCCACAATACAGAATGCCTTGCAGGAAATGACAGGTTTCCTTTAGGTTTCCTGACATTTTTGTTTGTGGGTTCTATGAACAATTGCCTGATATTTAATACACGGCTTTTCTACAAAAATATGTGATTGAAAATGAATGACCAGAAAGCCATATCAGTGGCAAAACAACAATGCATAAACCAAAAAGTGGAATAACCTGCTTACGGATATTTGTAAGAAATCTGGAAATGCAACTTCGTAAAAATGACAACAGGAAATAAAGATGTTAAGCCTGAAAGGAATGCCTGTTGTCTACTAAATGTGTTCATAGCCCCTCCTTCTGCCCCCTAGATGCTAGAATGATATCATGCAGGCACTGGTAGGAAAACTTAGATTTTAGGGTGAAATAACTAGGCTGTCAACATTCCATAAAAAAACCTTGGTGTCAATCTCATCATTTCTATTAAAAACGTAAGTGCAGCAAACTTCCCTAATCTGGTAGAGGATATATGTAAGGATTTAGACGCCTGGAATAAACCGCACTTCAGATGGCTAGGTCGAGCAAACATAAACTCCCACAACTTTTTTTAGGACATTACAAGCCATATTTACAACATTTGTGTTGGGTCAAGAAGCGATTACATATTGCTCACCATGTCTCTACACATCTCTAGCTTAGACGCTTGGGTACAACCTTTATAGCAGTGATGGGTTGCACCTAAACGGGAGAGGGTCTACAGTGCTGGGGGATAGGATGGCTAGAAGGTTGGAGGAGATTTTAAACTAATAGAGTGTGTGTGTGTGTGTATATATATATATACATACATACATACATACACACACACACACACACACCCTATTACATACATATAGCAGATAAATAGGGTACAGTATGTATACTGTACATACTAACGATACCCCAACTCCCCATACAACTAATAAGATTATATGACAACCTAAAGAATTATTACCCCGCTACAGGAACAAAGCCTTGCACGCCATTACTTATTTCCCAGCTAAGTAGACTACATCAGTACCACATACCACACACTCACTTCTCAGTTTTTTATACAAATATAGTTCTCAGTTTATTGATCAGCTCTTTATCTTTTTCTTTTTATAATTTTTGTTCATATAATTTTAGTTTATAGACTATACATTCGTGTATTGTATAAACAATTCTCATGAGTTGCTGCTGACATCACACACTGTATGATCCAACAACAATACGACATGTGCAGCAAGAGAGCAAACAGATAATATATATCTATAGTCACTGCTCATGTCATAAGCTGACTTTTGTTTTAATGTACAAATGTTATGCTAGTCGTTACGGACTGTACTCAACTATGTTATGTTCGAAGACTACAAGTAACTCATGGCTACTGAATTTATGGAACATCACTACCCTTGATGTACTATAAGATATATATATAAAATAGGACTGTACTTGTGAAGAGAATCTGAAAAACAATTAAAAAAAATAAAATAACTAAGCTGTAAAAATAGTTCCATTTCGTAAAAGTTTCTAGTTTGGATATTCCTGCCTAAAATTTGCCGTTCCCAAGATTGTCCCTATGGTTCCCAATTTAAGTATGAACCTTAAAAGTGTTTTCACTATTCTCCCAGAATGCAGTGACGCATTTTTCAGATTTCCTTTACTATGGGCTCTCTTTGCAAAGACACATTCGATTATAATACATGTCAGGTCAATGCATTTAGCCTGACAAACCACTAACTAAAATTAGAGCTAACAGACTGCAGATATTATTCCCAATAATTCTTCACCTACACTGGGATTTGTGCACAGACAACAGCCCACTAAAGCAAACCTTCACAGCAGCAGTTGTTGGCTCATAATTAGGGAGCGAGATTTAATGCTCTATGGATTTGAATATTGAAGCTCACAAGACATGTGACCAATTATCTTGGCCCACATCTAATAAGAGTTCCCAAATTTAGTTTTCAAAATCCTTTTCTATAAACTAATACAAAGTCTATATAATAATCCCACAGCAAACATGACTAACATACTAACCTGTGGCATAGTAGCGCTGGAAAGAGAAGTACACCAAAGTTGTCCACTGTCATGTACAACTCCTGCATAATTATGATTCCTTCTCTGTAATAAACATATAAAACCATGTTTCTAAAGTTATGGCACTCACAGATTATCACCGTCACAGATCAAAAATCAGTAATCCTCCTAAATCCTTGCAACATGTCATCACAACTATCAATAATGGGGAGTGGCCTAGACATTGTGGAGTATGGGCATGTGAGTCTGTGACACCAGTGAAGCAAGTTTTATAGCAACTAAATTGAACAATGGGTAATAGTAGGAAGCTTGGGGTGTACCCCCCGGTAGTATTAGCCACACTAATAGGGTCCCATGAATGAGTTTCTGACCACCCCTTCAAAGCTTCACAGTAGATTCTAATATGGCGCCATCTCTGTCCTCTTAATGGACCGATCATACCAAGGGCAGGGGTCATCTGTCTCTGGTGACCAAATCTAGGCAGGAATGTGCAAGATTTCAAGTTCAATGCTCACAAAATATGAATTAGCAATTTGCATGGCCTTGCTCCAGGACACCATCTCATTGGAAGTGGCAGAATTCCTCTCTGCATTGGTGGTGGTTTATACCAGAGTCCAAGTGGTAGAAGAGGATATTAAATGTTCAGTAGGGCAGCACAGAGTCCAGCACAATTTTTCACTGGCAGGGTCCCCTTGTTAGTGTTCTAGATAATTTACTGCAAACCAATTAGTTTGAATGACTATCTGTTCCTGTCCAAATTAAAGATAATAAAGTTGCGTGCACGCAGAAGTAAATTCACACTGAGACACAAGGTTCAGGGTAATGAAAGAACTTCAGAGAAGTTTAATGGCTTCTGACAGAAAATGGGTGCGCAGACCCTTATAAAGGCATTATTACATCATTGAAGAAAATCAAGATATAGACAAATAGACATTGTTAATTGGCTTAGGTGCTAAGATGTTAGTAAAATGCCCTCCCCATTCTTAGGTCACTATCTACGTAATTTCTTAACTCCTACAGGTTTTAGCGCCATTTTGTTAAAATGAGGAGCTCACTCGACGGGAGGGGCCTTTTGGCAGCTATCCATTTGGAGCGTAGCTGGCACTTGTTAGTTTCTCAAGGTTAAGTTTCAAGGATTTTAGTAAATACACATTTTATCAAAGCTATTTCTTGCTGACATGCAAATTCTATGTTCTATAGACAAAGCTTCCTTGTAAAACTATGGGGGGCCTCTTAGAGGTATAGCAAGAGGATTTAAAGGGGCCTTACAAATTTATAGAGGCCTAATAATTCTACAACAGTCCCCCCTAAAATGTTATTTGCTAAAAGACAAAACTTTATTTGTTAGTATCAGAAGATGTATTAGCCCAAAGACACAGAAACCCCATGACCGCTGACTTAGTGTTAATGCAAAGTGCAAGTCTATCCCTCTCTTGACCCTAACAGGCTGCAGCACATCCGTCAGTACGGTTCAGGAACACTCTTCACTCCGCTGGTAACCCATAGTGGCTTATCCACTACTTCTCCGTACGGCAGTCTACCCATAAAGACGGACGCTGTCCCTGTACTGTCCCTTCCTAGACTTTCTGCACTTCATCAGTATACGGGAGAGTTTGTAGCGGAATACAGGGTGAGATGAGATCTTGATCATCGATTGTCAGATGAGTGAAGGTTGGTGTTGCATGGTCAACAGTTTTCTGCAGGAATTTCCTTAGGCATGGGAGTACACAACAAATGAGAAGAGCGAGAATAAAAAGAAAAATTAGTAAGGCAATACCAATCTGGACTAAAGCTCTCTGCCAACCAGTCATCCAACCAAACCATTTTTCCCAGGGATCAGTACCTCCAGAGTTTCTCTTTAACTCTTCTGAGAGTCTATTTAATTTAGCTATGGCCAGAGTGACTTTACCATTAGGACCTGTGTTTTCTGGAATGTAAGTGCAACAAGTCATAGTGTCGGGTAGTATTTTACAGACCCCCCCTTTTTCGGCTAAGATCATGTTCTGGAAGGTCATTTGGGATGTGGCCTGTAATTGCTCGGCCAAGCCCTGGAGGGCATCCCTGGTGTAGTTCACGAAGCGCTGTTGGTTGTAATAGATATAATTAATCCAATTAAGGTTTTTGTTGGCAGTGACTATGGTAAAAAGTGATTCAAAACCTACAGCTACTTCATCTCTAGCTTTAAATTCATTAGGTACCCCCCTAGGCACCCCAATGGCATCTATGTAAATGTGGGGGTCAAAACTGCCTTTTACTGGGGTTTCGCGCCTTACTCTGGCTGATGTATGTGGAGGGTCGTATGTGTCATGATGATTATCAGAAATAATATGAATGGGCATGATAACTTTGGCCAGGGTACACTCACCCCACCACTCAGTTTCCAGCCTAGATCTTAACTGTAGATCCCCACATAACCAGTAAATATCCCCCAATGACCTGGTATGGTGTTGCAACAGGCGTATAGGAACAGTTCTGTAAGTGGCGCAATAACCTTTAGAAAAATTACCCATGAATTTACCAATCCCGTCATACATGGCATAACAAGTGTAATTACCTCTATAGACTGTGATTCCATCTGGTGGCTTAACATTTTCAACTAAGAGAGGGTATTCTGCCGTCCATGCCATGCAGAGGGACCTATTAAAGTCATATTGGTAGGCAAAAAGGCTTAAGAAGCAATCTTCTATCTCTAAAGGGAGAGTTAGGGGGACGGTGCCAAGGTGGGGTCGGGCACCGCCACATACATAACATGCTGTTTTATTATGTTTGTTAGCATTATACCTCATCCATTCTAACCACAAATTAATGTCATTGAATCCAGTTTCAGCGGCCATGGTATCTTCAAAAGTGGGGTTAGCGATGGCCATCATATCTTTAAAGGACTGGATATGTGGTTTTAGCGGATTTGGGACCATATGATCAGCCCCTTGCCACTCTGGAGAGTGGTACATATCTCTGAGGTAGAAATGACCTAATTTGTTGTAGGAACCTTTCTTCCAATACATTCCCATTACATATCGGTCTGCATCCTCGGGGCCAGGATGTTCAATATTTAACATTAATTTCATAGGGGTACTTCCTCCAGGCTTTCTTAAAGTCATTCTTTGAAGGAGGGATCTACCCTGATTGTCTATCTTAGATAAAACACTTTTGGGTTTATAACCCCAGGCAGGCCCAGTATTCCATCCCGCAGCCCCCCAGTAGTTACAGTCATAACCCCATTGTTCATCTACTACACAAACGTATGGGTCTTTTGCTTGTGGTATATCTTTATAAATGGCTTGAATCTGTGACTTAGGGAATGGGCACTCTACAATATCACAGTAATCAAAAGTGAATGTAGCCACATGGGTACATGATGAATTATACCAGAAGGTGTACCCACTAGCATCTTTGGTGATGGCCACCTGCTGGGCTTTAAGGAGGCCAACTAAGGAGATACTGTACCAGAGGCACATGGTTGCATAGAGTTAGCTTCCTCTGGGGCAGGTGTCTTCTTGCAGTGGGAAGCGTGGATCCAGTTAGGCCTTCCGGCCAATTTGACAGAGGTAGGGGAGATCAGGAGAACTTGGAACAGTCCGTCAAATCTTGGTTCCAGGGTGTGTTTTCGCACAAATTTCTTGACCAGAACCCAGTCACCGGGGAGCAGACTGTGGTTGCCCGTATCAGAATCAGGATCTGGAATTGAAGAGAAAACTTGGGCATGGATTTTGTTTAAAGCATTTGCGAGTTCAGTTACATAATCTACTAAAACATCAGTTTGAAGTTGTAGTTGTTGGGGAAAATAGCAACCTAGCCTAGGTGCAGTCCCAAATAGAATCTCATATGGGGACAATGAGGTAGTATTTTTGTACAAGAGCATTAATTAGATCTTTTGATAAATGTGCAGGTCTGTGTGCCCATTGTACGACTGCTGGGTACAAATTCTTAGGGAGGCAGAAATTGAGGTTGTTGGAGTACACTCCATCCTTCAGAACTGCCCCTTTCTGTTTCCACTTCTGTATTTCTTCAGGGGCAACTGTAGCCTGTTGTTCCAACAGGATTTTCAGGTCAGTTGGAAGAGTCTGCAGAGTAAATATGGGAGTTTCTTCATTTCCGGACACTCTTCTTTCCACTTCCTGTGGTTCTTTTGCAGCTTGTTTTGCAGCCTGATCAGCTAGATGGTTGCCCTTTGCTTCATCTGAGTCCAACTTCCCATGTGCTTTTATCTTTAAAATAGCCACTTCTTCTGGGAGTAGGAGGGCGTCCATCAGCTCCTTGATTGCGGAACCGTGCTTGATTGGTGTACCGGCGGTGGTAAGAAATCCTCTTGTTTTACAAATTAATCCGAAGTCGTGAGCCACGCCCAGTGCATATCTTGAATCCGTGTAGATATTGGCGCGCTTTCCTTCAGAGATCTTGCATGCTGAAGTCAGGGCTTGCAGTTCAGCTTCTTGTGCAGACATAGTTGATGGTAAAGATGATGATTTGACAATTTCATCTGTTGTGGTTACGGCATATCCTGTATGGTATCTTCCTTCTTCATCAGCATATCTTGAACCGTCCACAAACAGGGTGAGATCGGGATCTACCAATGGGTCTTCATGCACAGTTGGTAGATGTGTTGTTTCCATTTTCATCTGTTCAAAACAGTCATGAGGTGTATCTGGGTCGTAGTTATTCACTATGGTTAAATCTTGGAACTCATTCTCCAGGAAATGACGCGGCCATGCTTTTAGGTGGTCAGTTGTTGGATATTTGACAACACCATTTTCCTGTAGCTGTAATTCGTCCATAGTGGCCCATGCTTTTGCCATAGGCCCAAGATCATTCCATGATATTGTTTTCAACTTGGCCACAGGGACATGTGGAATGGCAGTGTCCCAATGACGGTACAAATGCTTGAGTTCCGGAGGTAGATGAATCAAGACCATACTGTTGCCTTCAGAATCACAGTAGAAGTCTTGTGCAATGAGTTTTACTTCGACCAGATTATAGAGTTCATCTTCATAACAGGGTTCAGGAGTGATGTTTGGTTTGTACCACATGGTACAGAAGGCATGTCTTGCTCCGTCATGAAGGAGTGCTTGTCCATCATGAAAGGATAGGTTGGGATGCATTTCCTTCTTGATGGTGCCAGTGAGAAGAAAAACATAAGTTTCGTCCATTATGAATCCGTAGTATACACCCCCCTCAGGGAGTGGCAGAAGAGTGGACGGATTGAGAACTTGACATCTTTGGAGGGTAATGTTGTCAGGCAACAAAAGATGACATTGAAGGCGAAGATGCCTAGCAGGAGTAACATGCTTAAGTTGGACCTGGTTGACTATGGCAGAAATGTCATGGGGGCCAAGACAACCAGGGGGTGGCCAAGGACAAGATCTCCAGTTCTTTCAATGAGCTCTCTGGCAGCAAAGACGGCCCGAAGGCAAGAGGGACGTCCTCTGGCCACAATATCCAGTTGGCAGGAGAAAAATCCAATAGGCCCTTGGTGGCCTCCAGGACCATGGGCCTGAGTGAGCACTCCTGTTGCATGGCCTTGTCTTTCAGAAACAAACAATTTGAAGGGTTTGGTATAGTCTGGTAGGCCAAGAGCAGGAGCAGAAGCAATAGCACGTTTGAGAGAACAGAAGTTATCAAGGGTTTCTGTGGACAAGCAAAATGGGTCTGACTTGAGAGCATCATAAAGAGGTTGCATAAGGAGCGAGGCTTCTGGGATCCATGCTCGGCAATAGGAAATGAGGCCTAGGAAGGCGTGTAGTGACTTCGAGGTCCTTGGAGGTGGAATGTCCAGTACCGCTCTAACTCGGTCACGGGTAAGATGTCTGGTTCCCTGAGACAGACAGTGGCCAAGGAAGATAACAGTAGGTTGGCAGAATTGCAGCTTGAGACGTGAAGCTTTACATCCTTGTTCTGCTAGGTAGCAAAGAAGATTAAGTGAGCATTGTTCTGTTGTGGGTATATCATCTCCACAAAGCAGCAAATCATCCACATATTGAAGCAGGACGACCTCAGGATGGTCAGATTGCCATGGATCAAGGATAGAGCACATGGCCGTCGCAAATTGACTTGGTGAATTTTGTGCCCCTTGGGGCATGACAGTCCATGTGTACTGTTGTTTGTCATGTGTGAAAGCAAACAGATATTGGCAAGTTGGATCCAGGGGAACACTGAAGAAGGCATTGGCTAGATCAATTACAGTGAAGTACTTGGCAGAGGGTGGAACGCCGGAAAGGAGAGTGTGTGGGTTGGGCACTATTGGAGTGTCCAAAACTGTGGCTTCATTCACCGCTCTGAGGTCTTGGACCAATCTGTACTTTTCTGGTTCGCCTTTTGGAGTCTTTTTCTTTACTGGAAATAATGGAGTATTGCATGGTGATTCACATTTGACAAGAGCACCCTTCTCCAGGAGTGCTTGAATTTGAATTGTAATGGCTGCAGCTTGAGCTGCTTTCAAAGGATACTGTGATTTTCGTGGCAATTTTACGCCTGGGATGAGCTTTACCACCACAGGCGGGACCTTTAGATGGCCCATGTCCTCTGGGCCTGTGGACCACAGCTTCTTGGGAACATCAGTCTTTAGTGAATCAGGGAAATTAGTCCTTAGGTCTTTTGCAGCCCCATGAGGCTCTTCTAGATGTAGCATCAGGGGTAAGGAGCACAAAGCTGAGGTGTCTGAGACAGATAGAGGGGTGGATAGTTCCACTTGTCCATCTGGAGTAAAGGTGATGGATGCCTGCAGGCGTGAAAGAACATCAGCTCCTAACAGGTTAATGGGGCATGTGGAAGATACCACAAAGCGAGCAAGCAAGTTGTGGCAGTTACCAACCCGCAGTGGGGTGGACAGGGGACTTTGCCTTGGAAGGCCGTCCACCCCAACACAGGAGACATCAATATTGGAAAGAAATGAGGTATCAGGCAGGTCTTGTTCTCTCAGAACACTTTGGGCTGCACCTGTGTCAACTAGGAAAGTGGTGGGCTGGCCCTCAATGGGTAAAATTACAGTAGCT
>OW240914.1:192853608-192865799 GCA_933207985.1 Pelobates cultripes
GCAAGCAGTGACAGTAAGGGAGACTATATCCCTGTTAACGTAAAACAAGCTACAGAGACACATCTATGTAAAATGACATAAAATAAGAAAGAGTCACCTCTAGGGGCCGCTGAATAACGTGGAGAGAGTGGGAACTCTAGGAAATAATAATGCTGCGCCAAGAACCAGCGTTTCGAAAAAATGTCCTTATGGTGATTTAGTGGTAATATTTTCAGAAATGTAGATCACAGAACATTCTGCTGATCTATTCTGTACATAACGGTCCCAATGATCTCAATGACTGATCTACAGTTAAATTTAGAAAAGAATCATTATTCAGAGAACAAATATTTCTTGTACAACAGCGATATGTGAGAACATAAAAAAGAGAGAAGGGTTGATATGCCAGAAACCAAGAGAGCGGCAGATAAGCTATAGCTGATAGACAGAGGGGCAGATATGTGAGAGCCTTAGAGATAGAGGGAAGATATGTGAGAGCATTTGAGAGAGGGGGCAGATATGTGAGAGCATTCGAGAGAGGGGGCAGATATGTGAGAGCATTCGAGAGAGAGGGCAGATATGTGAGAGCATTCGAGAGAGAGGGCAGATATGTGAGAGCATTCGAGAGAGAGGGGCAGTTACGCTATAGCTGATAGACAGAGGGGCAGATAGGTGAGAGCATTAGAGAAAGTGGGGCAAATATGTGAGAGCCTTAGAGAGAGAGAGGGGTAGATATGTGAGAGCCTTAGAGAGAGAGAGGGGTAGATATGTGAGAGCCTTAGAGAGAGAAGGGTAGATATGTGAGAGCCTTAGAGAGAGAGGGGTAGATATGTGAGACCCTTAGAGAGAGAAGGGTAGATATGTGAGAGCCTTAGAGAGAGAAGGGTAGATATGTGAGAGCCTTAGAGAGAGAGGGGTAGATATGTGAGAGCCTTAGAGAGAGAAGGGTAGATATGTGAGAGCCTTAAAGAGAGAAGGGTAGATATGTGAGAGCCTTAGAGAGAGAGGGGTAGATATGTGAGAGCCTTAGAGAGAGAGGGGTAGATATATGAGAGCCTTAGAGAGAGAGGGGTAGATATGTGAGAGCCTTAGAGAGAGTGGGGTAGATATGTGAGAGCCTTAGAGAGAGTGGGGTAGATATGTGAGAGCCTTAGAGAGAATGGGGTAGATATGTGAGAGCCTTAGAGAGAGTGGGGTAGATATGTGAGAGCCTTAGAGAGAGTGGGGTAGATATGTGAGAGCCTTAGAGAGAGTGGGGTAGATATGTGAGAGCCTTAGAGATAGAGGGGCAGTTATGTGAGAGCATTAGAGATAGAGGGGCAGTTATGTGAGAGCATTAGAAATAGAGGGGCAGTTATGTGAGAGCATTAGAGATAGAGGGGCAGTTATGTGAGAGCATTAGAGATAGAGGGGCAGTTATGTGAGAGCATTAGAGATAGAGGGGGCATATAGAAGGGCAGGTAGGTGGTAATGGACCATAGAAAGGAGCTGGTATTGTGACATGTTATCTGAGAGGGGCACATGATGCCAGTATTGGGAAGAGCTGATACCTGCCAAGGTAATGAAGTAGAGAAATGGACAGGGTAACAGGATGAAGTAAATAGAGGCAGATATGTATCACTATAGTTGGGAGAGGGGTAAGTAGGTGACACAATAGCAGACATATTGACAGGTAAGTGACAAGGTGACAAAGTCATGGCTATAGCAAAGAGGAGCAGAAAGTCACATGGTAAAAGAATGACCAGCAAGGGGTACAGAAGCCCAAATCTGTGTAGTTATTGCAGCTAATTACCTCTCCCTGGGAAATCAGCAGATATCTCTCTGCAATCCTACTGCAGACACAGCTCCAGGTCACTCCAGATGCATGCCGGGATATGTAGTACCTCGCTCCAGTACTAGATATGACTAAAGCTAACTGTGGACCACAACTCCCAGAATCACCCTCGCGGCTACACTTCCTACTTGGCCTTCAAACCATATTATTGGCTGAAGCAAACAGATAACCCAGGGAAACACCTCCCCTACCTGTGTTATATATACAGTATATATATATATATAGTTTTATATTTACAGAGTTCATGGCAAGGTGCTATACAACTGGACTGCTATGTGGATCCAGTCTTTCTCTTTGTATTTACCTTGTTTTGGTGGCCTCTGGACTGTGGCCATAGTCACTATTGTTAATTTCTGTTTATCCATCTCTTATGTGAAAAATCACATACAGTGTTATTCGATGAATTTTACAAATACACGTAAAACACCAAGCGCCAAAACCCATACAGCCCACCATAGTGGTTATGGTGCCAGGAGTGTCGTGGCGCTTGGAGTATTAATCCCAATCAGAAAGGGTAAGAAATGTGAACTAAGTGACTTAAAAAGGGACACTAAAGGCGCTCAAACTACTTTATCTAATTGAAATGGACTGGGTGCACTGTCCGTGTTCCTGTCACCTTAAGCCTGCAAGTGAAAAGATTGCTGTTTCAGAGAAACAATGTTTATATTGCAGGGCTAAGACTGCTTCTAGGTAGGGGCTGTCTCCCAGACTTCTTGGCCTTTCACAGAGTTTAAAGGGACACTCCAGGCACCCAGACCACTTCTGCCCATTGGAGTGGTCTGGGTGCCAACTCCCACTACCCTTAACCCTGCAAGTGTAATTATTGCAGTTTTCATAAACTGCATTAATTACCTTGCAGGGTTAAGTCTATCAGACAGCCACTAGAGGGACTTCCATGTTCTTATTACACGAAACGTGTTTTAAACGATGCTGGAGGTCCTCACACTATGTGAGGACCTCCAGCGTTGCCGAAATTCCCATAGGTCTAATGCGCATTTGCGGCCATTGCCGCCCATGCGCATTAGGTCTCCCCCGCCAGCTGACGTCGGCGGGGGAGGAGAGTAGGTGGTGCCTGACCCAGCGCCGAGAGACATCAGCGCTGGACTCGGGTAAGTCACTGAAGGGGTTTTAACACTTTCAGCAACTTGGGATGGGGTGTGGGAGGGAGAGGAGCACTACAGGGTCCTGCAATATGTTTTCCTGGCACTGGAGAATCCCTTTAACTCCATGAAGCGTCACTAGACATCCTCACGCTTTGCATGAGTACGCCCAGCTTCTTGAAAATCCACATAGGAAAGCATTGATTCAGGGTCGTCTCACATGCGCATTAGGCTCACCCCCTCCGCCCCCATCGCTGATGCTAGAGGAGATAGAGAGTACACTTTAATTCATTAGGCGTTTAACCTTGTAATTTGTAACTTGAACAATGTATTTCTTTTTAACTGTACCATGTTTCACCCGATATATAAAAGAATAAATATTGTAAAAAAAAAGAAGAAAAAAAAGAAAAAGAAATCTGAGTTGCTAAACTGGAAACCAAAGAGAAAAAAAAAAAGGAAGCTAGGACACTGTAAATATCCCCTGATACCTGATACTAATGTGGAAATATTTAAGACACAAGTTACAGTAGAAGTGCAGTAAGCTTGCTTGAAAAAAGTGGACTTCTGTGTAGATCTGTAGAACGCAGACAGACAAATATGCACAAAAAAGCAACAGCAACAACTGTTGGGCAAATGTGAAAGTCATTTTAGAGGGAGGTTTGAATAACATTTCACACATAAAAGGAACACTATAATATTAGGAACACAAACATATTCCTGACACTATAGTGTAAAATGACTATTTAGGTCACGGCTCCCATCTCTTTACACAGTAAAAAGGTGATGTTATTCTCCTTTTTTCAGCGCCTAGCCGTGGCTGTTCTCTCCTTGCTCCGCCTCGTTGGCTGAGATCATCAAACATGAAATTCTCAGCCAATCCAATGCTTTGCCATAGGAAAGCATTTGGAGGCTATTTCAAACCAGAAACTTCCTTTAGTGGCTGTCTGGTAGACAGCCACTAGAGGTTGAGTTAACCCTGGATAGTAATTATTGCAGTTTCTCAATAACTGCAATAATTACTATTGGAGGCTTAAGGGACACAGCTCATTGCACCCAGACCACTTCAATGAGCTGAAGTGTCTGGGTGCCTACAGTGTCCCTTTAAGCTGTAGTGGTTCTGGTGACTACAGTGTCCCTTTAAGGAAACACCCTGTTAGATTTATATGGACGTTTTCTGACACATATTCCTTCCCCATTATTACTCACCAATATTAAACTAAAAAATGGAAATGAATAAATGAGTCAGTGTCTGTTTTGTTTTTCAACTATCATTATCGTGTAATAGAATTGTCCTACATTGCCAAGCTATTATAAGGTGTAGTTAGTGGTAGCAGGTGAATTATCATCTTTTCATAACTATTGAAGTAACTTGGTAACTAATTTAGATCAAGAACACCATCAGTGTTATTCACAAAAGTTAGAATTCAAAGAGAATTTCCAATGTAAGGTCACATTAGCTGAACTGGAAAAATTATCTAAGACATCTTTGTTTTCAATTTAACTAATCTGGTTTTACATTTGAATTCTCAATTATCGAATAACCCAGTAACTCTGAATGTTTTATTTGCACATACGCATCTATCAACACATTTATTGCAGTTTAAACACACACTGCAAGTTTTACAGGTGCAGACAGAGAGATGTGATACATATGACACATGTAACGTAAGTATAGAAAAATGGTGCTGGGATATAATTGAGGGGCACGAGGATTTGGACCTCAGGAGGACTTGCGGATGATGACTAATCGGAAATCTGTGAAGCTGTGAAGTAGGCAGATGCATAAATGTTACCTGCTAATGTGACAATACAAAAACACATATCATTATAAAAGGTGCAAAAAAAAAATTTTTTTTTTTTTTTTTTTTATAAAGACATCGGAAGTGTGCAAACAAGTATAATTAGGAGATGGAAGCAGATACAGAGAATCCATCCAGCTCCAGCAGGACCTCTTGTTCAGAGCTTGACATCCTATGGCACGGATGCCATCGACGGCACACATGGTGTCTTTGGAAGATTAGGTGCCAATGCACAGCCGTGGCAGAGTAATAACAGTGCAATTTACAGGAAGCTGTCACATTTTGATAGCCAAAACCCCATGGATGATGGTACAGTTCATCCTATGAGAGTGGCAAGCCAGCCTGGTTAGGCTTAGATTTTGCATAGGAATTCAGTGAAGAAGGAGGTGTGTATAATGACCAGCTGCACACACACCCCTTAAGTCTCCGCTTCAGCCTAAATACACAATACAGAGCAAAGACATTGCATGACATGATGTCATAACATTGTGCTTTGAAATATTTACTTACACATGGAGCCACTGGTCCCCAGGCAACAGTATGCACCATATGGCAATCAAGGTAAAGGGAGGCGGCAGTATAAAGCTTTTAAATTATAGGATATATTGCAGGGATATTGAGTTCAAAGGGGAAGGCGGAAAATATCAGGGGTGTAAAATTTTCTTAAATTGACATAATTGGCTTGGGTGTACAGAAATTGCCTCTAATTGTATACACGTAGAAATACACAGGAATACTGACACAAAGCATACACAGCAACACTTGTTCTAGATAATTTACTGCAAACCAATTAGTTTGAATGACTATCTGTTCCTGTCCAAATTAAAGATAATAAAGTTGCGTGCACGCAGAAGTAAATTCACACTGAGACACAAGGTTCAGGGTAATGAAAGAACTTCAGAGAAGTTTAATGGCTTCTGACAGAAAATGGGTGCGCAGACCCTTATAAAGGCATTATTACATCATTGAAGAAAATCAAGATATAGACAAATAGACACTATTGATTGGTCCAGGTGTTAAGTGGTTAGTTAGGTACCCTCCTATCAAGAGGTGATGTCATCCTTGACACGGGAGTGGACACAAGATGTAGGCGCCATCTTGTTAGCACGAGGTGTTCACTCGATGGGAGGGGTGCTTTGGCAGCCATCCATTTAGAGTGTAGCTGGCACGGTTAGTTTCTCAAGGTTAGGTTTCAAGGCTTTTAGTAAATACACATTTTATCAAAGCTATTTCTTGCTGACATGCAAATTCTATGTTCTATAGACAAAGCTTTCTTGTAAAACTATGGGGGCCTCTTAGAGGTATAGCAAGAGGATTTAAAGGGGCCTTACAGATTTATAGAGGCCTAATAATTCTACAACAGTCCCCCCTAAAATGTTATTTGCTAAAAGACAAAACTTTATTTGTTAGTATCAGAAGAAGTATTAGCCCAAAGACACAGAAACCCCATGACCGCTGACTTAGTGTTAATGCAAAGTGCAAGTCTATCCCTCTCTTGACCCTAACAGGCTGCAGCACATCCGTCAGTACGGTTCAGGAACACTCTTCACTCCGCTGGTAACCCATAGTGGCTTATCCACTACTTCTCCGTACGGCAGTCTACCCATAAAGACGGACGCTGTCCCTGTACTGTCCCTTCCTAGACTTTCTGCACTTCATCAGTATAAGGGAGAGTTTGTAGCGGAATACAGGGTGAGATGAGGTCTTGATCATCGATTGTCAGATGAGTGAAGGTTGGTGTTGCTTGGTCTACAGTTTTCTGCATGAATTTCCTTAGGCATGGGAGGCCACAACAAATGAGAAGAGCGAGAATAAAAAGAAAAATTAGTAAGGCAATACCAATCTGGACTAAAGCTCTCTGCCAACCAGTCATCCAACCAAACCATTTTTCCCAGGGATCAGTAACTCCAGAGTTTCTCTTTAACTCTTCTGAGAGTCTATTTAATTTAGCTATGGCCAGAGTGACTTTACCTTAGGACCTGTGTTTTCTGGAATGTAAGTACAACAAGTCATAGTGTCGGGAAGTATTTTACAGACTCCCCCTTTTTCGGCTAAGATCATGTCTAAGGCCAGTCTGTTCTGGAAGGTCATTTGGGATGTGGCCTGTAATTGCTCGGCCAAGCCCTGGAGGGCATCCCTGGTGTAGTTCACGAAGCGCTGTTGGTTGTAATAGATATAATTAATCCAATTAAGGTTTTTGTTGGCAGTGACTATGGTAAAAAGTGATTCAAAACCTACAGCTACTTCATCTCTAGCTTTAAATTCATTAGGTACCCCCTAGGCACCCCAATGGCATCTATGTAAATGTGGGGGTCAAAACTGCCTTTTACTGGGGTTTCGCGCCTTACTCTGGCTGATGTATGTGGAGGGTCGTATGTGTCATGATGATTATCAGAAATAATATGAATGGGCATGATAACTTTGGCCAGGGTACACTCACCCCACCACTCAGTTTCCAGCCTAGATCTTAACTGTAGATCCCCACATAACCAGTAAATATCCCCCAATGACCTGGTATGGTGTTGCAACAGGCGTATAGGAACAGTTCTGTAAGTGGCGCAATAACCTTTAGAAAAGTTACCCATGAATTTACCAATCCCGTCATACACGGCATAACAAGTGTAATTACCTCTATAGACTGTGATTCCATCTGGTGGCTTAACATTTTCAACTAAGAGAGGGTATTCTGCCGTCCATGCCATGCAGAGGGACCTATTAAAGTCATATTGGGAGGCAAAAAGGCTTAAGAAGCAATCTTCTATCTCTAAAGGGAGAATTAGGGGGACGGTGCCAAGGTGGGGTCGGGCACCGCCACATACATAACATGCTGTTTTATTATGTTTGTTAGCATTATACCTCATCCATTCTAACCACAGATTAATGTCATTGAATCCAGTTTCAGCGGCCATGGTATCTTCAAAAGTGGGGTTAGCGATGGCCATCATATCTTTAAATGACTGGATATGTGGTTTTAGCGGATTTGGGACCATATGATCAGCCCCTTGCCACTCTGGAGAGTGGGACATATCTCTGAGGTAGAAATGACCTAATTTGTTGTAGGAACCTTTCTTCCAATACATTCCCATTACATATCGGTCTGCATCCTCGGGGCCAGGATGTTCAATATTTAACATTAATTTCATAGGGGTACTTCCTCCAGGCTTTCTTAAAGTCATTCTTTGAAGGAGGGATCTACCCTGATTGTCTATCTTAGATAAAGCACTTTTGGGTTTATAACCCCAGGCAGGCCCAGTATTCCATCCCGCAGCCCCCCAGTAGTTACAGTCATAACCCCATTGTTCATCTACTACACAAACGTAAGGGTCTTTTGCTTGTGGTATATCTTTATAAATGGCTTGAATCTGTGACTTAGGGAATGGGCACTCTACAATATCACAGTAATCAAAAGTGAATGTAGCCACATGGGTACATGATGAATTATACCAGAAAGTGTACCCACTAGCATCTTTGGTGATGGCCACCTGCTGGGCTTTAAGGAGGCCAACTAAGGAGATAATGTACCAGAGGCACATGGTTGCATAGAGTTAGCTTCCTCTGGGGCAGGTGTCTTCTTGCAATGGGAAGCGTGGATCCAGTTAGGCCTTCCGGCCAATTTGACAGAGGTAGGGGAGATCAGGAGAACTTGGAACGGTCCGTCAAATCTTGGTTCCAGGGTGTGTTTTCGCACAAATTTCTTGACCAGAACCCAGTCACCGGGGAGCAGACTGTGGTTGCCTGTGTCAGAATCAGGATCTGGAATTGAAGAGAAAACTTGGGCATGGATTTTGTTCAAAGCATTTGCGAGTTCAGTTACATAATCTACTAAAACATCAGTTTGAAGTTGTAGTTGTTGGGGAAAATAGCAACCTAGCCTAGGTGCAGTCCCAAATAGAATCTCGTATGGGGACAATGAGGTAGTATTTTTGTACAAGAGCATTCATTAGATCTTTTGATAAATGTGCAGGTCTGTGTGCCCATTGTACGACTGCTGGGTACAAATTCTTAGGGAGGCAGAAATTGAGGTTGTTGGAGTACACTCCATCCTTCAGAACTGCCCCTTTCTGTTTCCACTTCTGTATTTCTTCAGGGGCAACTGTAGCCTGTTGTTCCAGCAGGATTTTCAGGTCAGTTGGAAGAGTCTGCAGAGTAAATATGGGAGTTTCTTCATTTCCGGACACTCTTCTTTCCACTTCCTGTGGTTCTTTTGCAGCTTGTTTTGCAGCCTGATCAGCTAGATGGTTGCCCTTTGCTTCATCTGAGTCCAACTTCCCATGTGCTTTTATCTTCAAAATAGCCACTTCTTCTGGGAGTAGGAGGGCGTCCATCAGCTCCTTGATTGCGGAACCGTGCTTGATTGGTGTACCGGCGGTGGTAAGAAATCCTCTTGTTTTCCAAATTAATCCGAAGTCGTGAGCCACGCCCAGTGCATATCTTGAATCCGTGTAGATATTGGCGCGCTTTCCTTCAGAGATCTTGCATGCTGAAGTCAGGGCTTGCAATTCAGCTTCTTGTGCAGACATAGTTGATGGTAAAGATGATGATTTGACAATTTCATCTGTTGTGGTTACGGCATATCCTGTATGGTATCTTCCTTCTTCATCAGCATATCTTGAGCCGTCCACAAACAGGGTGAGATCGGGATCTACCAATGGGTCTTCATGCACAGTTGGTAGATGTGTTGTTTCCATTTTCATCTGTTCAAAACAGTCATGAGGTGTATCTGGGTCGTATTCATTCACTATGGTTAAATCTTGGAACTTATTTTCCAGGAAATGACGTGGCCATGCTTTTAGGGTCAGTTGTTGGATATTTGACAACACCATTTTCCTGTAGCTGTGATTCGTCCATAGTGGCCCATGCTTTTGCCATAGGCCCAAGATCATTCCATGATATTGTTTTCAACTTGGTCACAGGGACATGTGGAATGGCAGTGTCCCAATGACGGTACAAATGCTTGAGTTCCGGAGGTAGATGAATCAAGACCATACTGTTGCCTTCAGAATCACAGTAGAAGTCTTGTGCAGTGAGTTTTACTTCGACCAGATGATAGAGTTCATCTTCATAGCAGGGTTCAGGAGTGATGTTTGATTTGTACCACATGGTACAGAAGGCATATCCTGCTCCGTCATGAAGGAGTGCTTGTCCATCATGAAAGGATAGGTTGGGATGCATTTCCTTCTTGATGGTGCCAGTGAGAAGAAAAACATGTTTCGTCCATGATGAATCCGTAGTATACAGTTTCGTCCATGATGAATCCGTAGTATACACCCCCCTCAGGGAGTGGCAGAAGAGTGGACGGATTGAGAACTTGACATCTTTGGAGGGTAATGTTGTCAAGCAACAAAAGGTGACATTGAAGGCAAAGATGCCTAGCAGGAGTAACATGCTTAAGTTGGACCTGGTTGACTATGGCAGAAATATCATGAGGGGCCAAGACAACCAGGGGGTGGCCAAGGACAAGATCTCCAGTTCTTTCAATGAGCTCTCTGGCAGCAAAGACGGCCCGAAGGCAAGAGGGACGTCCTCTGGCCACAATATCCAGTTGGCAGGAGAAAAATCCAATAGGCCTTTGGCGGCCTCCAGGACCATGGGCCTGAGTGAGTACTCCTGTTGCATGGCCTTGTCTTTCGGAAACAAACAGTTTGAAGGGTTTGGTATAGTCTGGTAGGCCAAGAGCAGGAGCAGAAGCAATAGCACGTTTGAGAGAACAGAAGTTGTCAAGGGCTTCTGTGGACAAGCAAAATGGGTCTGACTTGAGAGCATCATAAAGAGGTTGCATAAGGAGCGAGGCTTCTGGGATCCATGCTCGGCAATAGGAAATGAGGCCTAGGAAGGCGTGTAGTGACTTTGAGGTCCTTGGAGGTGGAATGTCCAGTACTGCTCTAACTCGGTCACGGGTAAGATGTCTGGTTCCCTGAGACAGACAATGGCCAAGGAAGATAACAGTAGGTTGGCAGAATTGCAGCTTGAGACGTGAAGCTTTACATCCTTGTTCTGCTAGGTAGCAAAGAATATTAAGTGAGCATTGTTCTGTTGTGGGTATATCATCTCCACAAAGCAGCAAATCATCCACATATTGAAGCAGGACGACCTCAGGGTGGTCAGATTGCCATGGATCAAGGATAGAGCACATGGCCTTCGCAAACTGACTTGGTGAATTTTGTGCCCCTTGGGGCATGACAGTCCATGTGTACTGTTGTTTTTCATGTGTGAAAGCAAACAGATATTGGCAAGTTGGATCCAGGGGAACACTGAAGAAGGCATTGGCCAGATCAATGACAGTGAAGTACTTGGCAGAGGGTGGAACGCCGGAAAGGAGAGTGTGTGGGTTGGGCACTATTGGAGTGTCCAAAACTGTGGCTTAATTTACCGCTCTGAGGTCTTGGACCAATCTGTACTTTTCTGGTTCGCCTTTTGGAGTCTTTTTCTTTACTGGAAATAATGGAGTATTGCATGGTGATTCACATTTGACAAGAGCACCCTTCTCCAGGAGTGCTTGAATTTGAATTGTAATGGCTGCAGCTTGAGCTGGTTTCAAAGGATACTGTGATTTTCGTGGCAATTTTTACGCCTGGGATGAGCTTTACCACCACAGGCGGGACCTTTAGATGGCCTATGTCCTCTGGGCCTGTGGACCACAGCTTCTTGGGAACATCAGTCTTTAGTGAATCAGGGAAATTAGTCCTTAGGTCTATTGCATCCCCATGAGGCTCTTCTAGATGTAGCATCAGGGGTAAGGAGCACAAAGCTGAGGTGTCTGAGACAGATAGAGGGGTGGATAGTTCCACTTGTCCATCTGGGGTAAAGGTGATGGATGCCTGCAGGCGTGAAAGAACATCAGCTCCTAACAGGTTAATGGGGCATGTGGAAGATACCACAAAGCGAGCAAGCAAGTTGTGGCAGTTACCAGCCCGCAGTGGGGTGGACAGGGGACTTTGCCTTGGAAGGCCGTCCACCCCAACACAGGAGACATCAATATTGGAAAGAAATGAGGTATCGGGCAGGTCTTGTTCTCTCAGAACACTTCAGGCTGCACCTGTGTCAACTAGGAAAGTGGTGGGCTGGCCCTCAATGGGTAAAATTACAGTAGCTAGAGGCCCCCCCTGTTCCCCTGAAGACACTGCCATGGCAGGGGCATTAAGCATCAGCGGGTTTGCTCTCCTCAGTATGGGCTGTGTTACTGACTCAAACCCCTTTTGTATGTCATTAGCCATAGCTTTTTGCAGTCTGAACATGTCTATCATTATAAATAATGGTTAATAGTAAGTGAAGTAAAGTTCCTATATGTCTTTGGATAAAACATTAACTATTGCGGTACTATCATTTATATTAATTAGACTATAACAATTATACCACCCTGTAACTAAAATGAACAACCAGTAGTGGCTGGGTTAATAAAACATGTCACAAACCCTTCTAATGCTAAACCATCATTTAACGTATAGGATGTTACTGTAAACATACGATCTGTAACTAGCA
>OW240914.1:192865899-192998414 GCA_933207985.1 Pelobates cultripes
ATATCTTCCTCAACCTATCCCTTTTGCTGAATAGCTCTTGCTACTCGGTACCAGGCTTCTGCTGTACAAACCAAATCTTGGTCCGACAGCTTCCCTTTCTTCTGTCAGTAACTTACGCCGGCTCTCTGGCTACAATCTGCCGCACAGAGGTACGGTAATTCCACATACTTTAGCAATCTTACTCACTTTCTTAACCATCTCTTCTCCTTCTCTGTCTTCCACTAGATCACATGCTAACCAACCCTTACTGGGTTTATCTAACTTCTGTCCCATCCTCCCCATACAAGGCGTCCCAGATATAGAGAGAGAAAGGAACAGAACGTCTACCGTGCTCGACTGCTACTTTAAGAGCAAGCTCTTTAAGTACGTCTTCCCAAAACGTAGACTAGTCACTGATTCCGCCTACCCGTGGTAGCCGCGGATTGGAGCGTGGCGAGAAGTGTGTGACCAATCACTTCTCTCAACAAAGAGAAAGAGAAATAGGAGGGGAAAGTGTAAATAGTACAGTGAGTAAGATAGAAGTAAACACAGGAATCTGTGTGACAGACAATTAAGACAATAACATTTCAGTGTAAATACAGTGAATGCATCACAGTTCAAATAAGTTCAACAGTTTTATCCCTTGCCTTTACTCGTGTGGCCAAAAGCCACCTCCCTCAACCTCGTAGTGTCCCTGTTGCGGACCCACCCGCAAGTCTCACTACCAGCAGCCACAGGAAACAGCAACAGCTTCCAACCCGAATCCTGTATAGCCTAAAGAATTGGAATCTTACCTGTCTCAGCGCTTGAGACTGGAATTTTACCAAGAAGAAGTGTCTGATGAGGCTAGCTAAGCGGTCAAAATGACACTCTGGGGATCCCCAGGAAGCAGTGAGTCTACTGCCCTCCACAGATCCCCCCTACTCTTTTTCCTTACAGCCACAGCCATGTGGCTCCTAAAAGAGTTAAACAGGCAATAGAGGACCCCCAGGAAAACTTCCACAGGTCCACCCCCCTTTTTCCTTACTACCACAGGCATGTGGTACCTAAAAGGGGTTAAACAGGCACTTACACTCCCCGGGTACTAAGTTAAACACATACCAATACAAACACACCCAGGCAACAGATAGTCAACATGCAGGTAAACTAGGTATCATTAACAATACAAAGACTCTGGGCAAGTTATTACCTGACTTTGATGTCCTCTCGGCAGCAGTCACAGACACTGGGGCAGGTCAATCACAGGGGTAGGAACATACCGGCTAGGTGCTGCAGCAATCTCTACCGTGTATTCAGAGGTGATCAGGCTCTTTTCCTTCCCCCAGGATTCAGCCCCCCCAGCGTCTTCTTGGACAGCTGCCCAGACTGGACATAGCCCAGAGCCCCACGTTGAGAGCGCCAATTGTTCTAGATAATTTACTGCAAACCAATTAGTTTGAATGACTATCTGTTCCTGTCCAAATTAAAGATAATAAAGTTGCGTGCACGCAGAAGTAAATTCACACTGAGACACAAGGTTCAGGGTAATGAAAGAACTTCAGAGAAGTTTAATGGCTTCTGCCAGAAAATGGGTGCGCAGACCCTTATAAAGGCATTATTACATCATTGAAGAAAATCAAGATATAGACAAATAGACATTGTTAATTGGCTTAGGTGCTAAGATGTTAGTAAAATGCCCTCCCCATTCTTAGGTCACTATCTACGTAATTTCTTAACTCCTACAGGTTTTAGCGCCATTTTGTTAAAATGAGGAGCTCACTCGACGGGAGGGGCCTTTTGGCAGCTATCCATTTGGAGCGTAGCTGGCACTTGTTAGTTTCTCAAGGTTAAGTTTCAAGGATTTTAGTAAATACACATTTTATCAAAGCTATTTCTTGCTGACATGCAAATTCTATGTTCTATAGACAAAGCTTCCTTGTAAAACTATGGGGGCCTCTTAGAGGTATAGCAAGAGGATTTAAAGGGGCCTTACAGATTTATAGAGGCCTAATAATTCTACAACATTAGCACCTCCTAATCACCGACCACCCCTGGCTGTTAACCACATATGAGCAATTAGTTCAAGTGCTTTCTGGGGATAGGTTGAATGTGGGGGTTCTGTTCAGTATGATAGGAGTTACGTACTTATGTGTCTTTTTGTGTCTTTTGCCAACATGTGGTTAATGGAGTCTGCCTCTATCCCTGGATATAAGTGGATTATTTTCCCCATTGTCTCCTGGATAGAGGGCTCTGTAAAACCGGTTTGGGCCAGATAACCATGCTGCCAGCCAGGCCCCAAAAGATACTTTTGCTAACTTTTGAACCTCTTGTCTGATTTGTGCCAATATGTTGCTCCACTGAATGGATTGATTCTAAATATGTAATTTGTATGAAGATTGGATGTATGGTTTTAAAGTTACAGGGTATGGGTAAAAACTGTATTTTTACTGCCTGTGTTTAATTATGTTAACCCATTGTGTACCATAATTAGATCACAGGCAGAGGGGAGGATTTTTGTGTGTAATTGCTGGGAGTGTTTCTGTAATGTACGTTTATTATTGGTTGTTGTGTAAAACCCTGTGGGTGGTCCTATCTCAGGGAAACCTGCATAAAAGAAGGTTCTTTGTGTGCCAATAAACAGATCTTCTTGACCCTCAATATGTAGCCTTGTCTCGTTATTGGAGGGAACTGCTATATCACACTGGGGATTGCTATGCTCTGCATATTCCCCTGAGCTTTTAATCACTTAGCTCTTGTAAGAGCTGTTCCTGTTACGCTCTCCTGGAGGAGAGGTCTTCCCCACATGGACCTGGAGGACAGAAGCTGATCCAGGGTGGAAGGAAGACGGCGAGACTCCAGTTAAGCTACGGCGGTTGTGGAGTCTGCGGTGGTTGTGGTGTCTGCTGCAGAGGATTTGTTCCCTAACAGCCAGGGGGAGCATTCGTCAGTGTTGGTGTGAGAATCCCTGAAAGATGATTGGTTGTTGCCTTGTTTTCTGTGGAACTATTTTGTGGCATACCTCGTGGCTGACCGGTCAAAATTTAATTAGAATGGTGTTTCAAAACCACCAAAGATATCTGAGCGCTATTTCTACAAAATGGGCGCTCAGACCCCAGCTATTCGGTGATATAACTTTTGTGGGGTTCCTATGTTGTTATAATGTATTTTTAGGGTGATTTATGATTATTTTTGATATTTTTCTGTAACTGAGAGATATTTGTGTTATAGTTTTCTCACTCAATTATCTCCCAGAAACAGAGGCTTCTGGGAGGAAACCTCATGCTAGGGGTCAATGCATAAAAGCCATGTGTGACTGAAATAAAATCAGTTGACTCCCAGAAATGTGTGTCGTATAGTTGCGGGGGGGAAAGGGTCTTGGATTATTACAGTTCTTCTTTCAGCTTCGAGGAAGGAATAGCAGAGATACCTAGTTGTGGTATTGGAGCTCTGCTACACTGGCATAATAAAACCTGCTCCCTTATAACTTCCAGATATTGGTGACATTACTTACGTAAAGATACAAAAGATTATGTTTTGGCATGTGATGTGTGCTAAAACTAAACTACCTCACACTCTCCTTTGTGGTCTGTTAAAAACCCTTGGAAAAAACAAACAAGCTATGGGTTAATCGCAATGGATTTTGTGGATTTACCAGTCTGAGATAAGAAAACGGTTATACTGGCAATTGTAGATAGATTTTCAGAGATGGCTGATTTAACCCTTTGAAAAAGTTGCCTTCTACAACAGAATTGGTTGACATATTTGGCAAAAAGGTCTTTAGGTTGCATGGCATACCAATGGAAATTTATTTTCCATTTCTGGAGGGCTTGCTGTGCTGTGCAAAACTCTATTTTTCATCAGCTTATCATCCCCAATCCAATTGGGATGTGGAGATGAGCGGAGTTTTCAGCGTGGATTTATCAGGGCCTGGTGCAGGGTAACCACACACCCCCTGGTGTTGAGCACCAGCGTTTGTGCGGCCACATACCAGGTCCCTGATACAGCTACTACGGATCCCAAGAGCTAGGAGATCTGCAGACCTCCCAGGAACTGGATAGGGGGCTCTGCAGCAGGAACCAGGAGCTTGGAAATAAACAGACCTCCCAGGAGCTGAAAAGGGAGGCTCTGCAGCAGGAATGTATCCAGTACAGAAACAAGGCGAGACTAGGATAGTCACCAAACATGACAAGACAAAACTAGGAGAACCCAGAACCAGAGAAGGATGGAAAGCTAAACCCAGAAAATGTACACAATACATAAGGGAAACATTAACATAACATGGGCAGGACAAGACAGGACTGTACATGGACTGGGAATAAAAATAAAACAAGACAAGATATAATAGGCAAAACAAGAGTAGACAAAACTAAGTACTATATATGAAAACCATGGGGATTTAGTTGCATTATATGATCATACATTGCATAAGCCTGCCACAACGCCAATGTACCCCATATTAGGCAGGCCCTACTCTGTCTAATGTTCGCTAAAAGAACCATAATAAAACACATAACACTTACTGACAAACGTAGACATGCTGCTCCTGTATATCATCCAGGTGATAAGGTCTGGTTAGGTACTAATCTCATATGCTTAAAGGTTCCATTCATGAAACTCACCCACAGATACATAGGTCCTTACAAGATCACTTGCCGCATCAATCCTGTGGCATAAAGTCTTGCGCTTCCTCCATATCCCCAATTCATTCCACGTGTATTTGTTGAAAACTTTAACTTGTATTTGATTTACTAGACATGTTGCTACTCCTCCTCCTGTTTAGGTTGAAGGTCAGGAAGCATATGAGTTGAAAGCCATTATTGATTCTAGCTTCTCCAGAGATCAACTTTAGCACTTGGTTAATTGGAAGGGGTAAGGCCCTAAGGAGAGGTAATGGATCAATTTTTCTGATGCTCCTCGTCTCCTCAAATCGCTCCATGCTCGCTTTTCCTTCTTGTCCAGGTTCTTTCCACCCTGTGGGACGTTATAATGTTATGTTATCTTTTGTTGCTCAGGCTGTGTCATAGCCTGGTTAGGTACATCATGTGGAGACGGGCCCCTCCCACAGTTCCAGTCATCTTCTCAGTGGTTCCGATGCCGACCGCTATAGCGTTTTTGAGGCATGGCTATGGAATTAAAGCTATAGACTATAAAAAGACTTCAAAGGGTGTGGTTCTAATTCTGGTTCCCAATAGTGCTTATACTTTCAGTGTGTTTTTTGGTTTATAGATATCGGCTATTCTGACTACTCTTGATTCTGGTATCCCTGACTTGACTATTGTTCCTCGCTTCCCTGATTTCGGGTTTCCCTGACTCGCCTATTGTACCTTGCTGTCCTAATTCTGGTGTCCATTACTCGGCTTGTCCCCGACCATTCTCTATCCTACAAACGTAAAGTCAGTATACATTTACTTACGTCTATTATCTTTTACACTCCGTGTGTTGGGTCACTAGGAAATCGTGACAGGAGGGAGGGAGAAGAGCAAATTAAAACAATAACTGATTGGGTAAGCAATTAGTTCAAGTGCTTTCCCTGCGTGGCCGCCGTTCATATAACCAAATTCACAAGCTCCAAGAATTGGCGGCCATTTTGTCTCCCGAATGCAAGTAGTGGTACATGGTCGTCAACGGCATGGAACTGTAACTCGGATACACGACCCCACGAGCACCCGAGAAACTTGTACCGCTGCCTGTCCAACTTCACGAACAGTTAGGAGAATGGCGTTCGGTAGGCAATAACTACCAAATAGGGGGAGGATTTGTTCCCTAACAGCCAGGGGGAGCATTCGTCAGTGTTGGTGTGAGAATCCCTGAAAGATGATTGGTTGTTGCCTTGTTTTCTATGGAACTATTTTGTGGCATACCTCGTGGCTGACCGGTCAAAACTTAATTAGAATGGTGTTTCAAAACCACCAAAGATATCTGAGCGCTATTTCTACAAAGTGGGCGCTCAGACCCCAGCTATTCGGTGATATAACTTTTGTGGGGTTCCTATGTTGTTATAATGTATTTTTAGGGTGATTTATGACATTTTTTATATTTTTCTGTAACTGAGAGATATTTGTGTTATAGTTTTCTTACTCAATTATCTCCCAGAAACAGAGGGGGGGAACAAGGGAGGGGACTTGCAGGCAGAGCCTGCAAAGGGAAGCTCAATATATCCATTGTCAGTGTGCACTGGTGACTAATGTATTTTATGCATAGAATTGACTTTTGGCAGCCTGAAACTGAGATTGCCAAAGTCACTTGTGCCGAGGATTTCCAATCTGTCAAAGTCATGTTTCCAGGCTGCCAAAATCATGTGGGCTGGGGGTACAAGTTGCCCCTAGCACACAACTGCTATTATCTCACTGTGTGTAGTATTTCAAGCCAAAACACTGCACATACTATCTCCTACCAGCATGATCACTTTTAAAAGCAGAAGTGGTCATGGTTGTTGTAGTAAATCTTTAATTCTCTTGATGCAGACTTTTGTTGAACTCTAAGAAAAATCTTTGAACATACAAACTGATGTTTACATAAAGACTTAGCAGGAAAGCAATTTATTATATAAATGATATTTACATTTACTGATTATACTTCTCATTGTATGTTTGTCTTTCCCTAACTTAATTTGATCATTAATATACTGATGGCCTCATTAAAACTGGATAAATGTAAAAATTGTCATCAGGATAGATAATGTAGCACAGATATTTCTGAACCATACTCCCTTTTTAACGCCAGTGCACAAACATATCAAATAGGATCAAAATTGATTGATGTTAAAGGCCAGTTTAAATTTGGTGGGCTCTACTCCAGGAAGCTCAAGCAGCTATTCCCAACCTCACGTCCTTTTTCTTGGTCTTGCTAGATTTCTTAGCTTCTTGCTATTTTCTGGTGTTTTTTTGTGTTTTTTAGATATTATCACAGCTGCAGAGTTTGCCAGGCGAGCGCCTGGATTAAACAGTAGCAGAAGCTAGAGCAATGGGATAAGGGGGTCCTGTTTTTGGTATCTGTCAGATACCAAAGTCTGGGTTATATGAGACCTGCCTCTGGGCCGAAGTCCTATAGATGGCAGTTAAGGATTTCAAGTCCATTATACTGTTTGATTTAAATAAAGCTGTGGCCAAGCACTTCTCCTTAATTTGGTATCGGTGTATTTATTGGGGAGTTTATGGAAAGTTGGGCTTGGTAAGGTGGTATTGTGGTCCAGACATGCCTTGGCAGTCATGGAATTTAACTGTGCCACCTGACTTATTGGATTCCATCCATCTCACCACATGTTCTCAACTCCTGACCCAATGCTACATGTATGTGAATATGTATTTGTGAAACAACAACCACATTAACACACATTATCATTAGTCTTTACCACAATACATTTGATCTTTTTTTATTTCAACACAAACTGGGCAAGTACTGACTCCCCTTCCCCTATATACCAACTACTATGTGTGATGATGGGGTGAATTTATGATTATAGTGCTTAGATCTCTGTTTAGAAACAGTTATAGTCAAATGGGTTCGATTTTGAACTTTGCACTCATGAGGTTGAATTCTATTACCAGAGTTTAGTTTATCACTTATAATTGTAGAGCAATTTCCTGAAAGTCTACAGTTGAAGAATTGCTTTTCAGTTGCCAGAGCTAAAATTATCTTTGGTTATAGAAACCAGTCCATGATGTTAACAAGGTAATGGCTGAAAACAAAGGTAGGGTCTGGTAATTTAATCATCTTTCCATCCTTCTGAATTGCTGTCAAGTGCACAAGATTAAATATAATTGCTACTAAACAAATTAAATAAGGACAGGGGACGATGGCATACACAAATAAAATAAGAGATTGCTTCTTACTTTCCAACAAAAACTATGTATTTATTTAATTATTAAACTATGAATTTTGATTAATTGAAAATTGACAAAACATTAAAGTTGAAAAACACAGCTCAATCAAAGAATTTCCCCAACTCTATTTTAACTTGAATTTTATAATTTTATTTTTAATTCACTATTTAGTAAACAGCAATTTCAAGTCTAACAGAATGTTATAGTTTTATTTAAAAACACAATGGGGGGAGTCAGGGGTGGAAAGGGGGGCTGAGCACCGCAGGGTGGGGAAAGGCTTATAAAGCCTAACCACGCTCTGCAATTTGACTTAGAGTACTGTGATTGGTCGATTCTAAGCCAACCAATCAGAGTGCTCTGACAGGTAAATGAAGAGACTGACAGGTAAGTCTCTACATTTACTTGTTACAGCACTCTGATTGGTTGGCTTAGAATCCAATCAATCAGAGTCCCTGAGTAATTTTACACAGCATGGGAAAGTTCTTTGGAATTTTCCCATGCTGTGTAATTTCACTCATAACTCTCTGGTTGATCAAGAGTATCTGATTATTATATTTACTGACTTGGCTTTGTTTATTGACATCTCTGTTTTCTGTGATACTTGACCTCTGCCTTTTCTTCAAATTTGTTTGTATTACGGTGACTTTATATTGTTTCTGACCACTCTGCTTTACAGACTGCTTCTTCTTCCTTTATATGCTAAGTCTGGCAACTCTCTGGAGTGGTAATACATTTTCTTTCACACTGTTTGCATGTTAGGTTATACTCACCTTGACATTAAGTTTGCTTCTTAATTCACTGAACTCATTCTTTAGCACCTCCCATATGTCTATGACTCTGACATTGGTTCCTGGTTTTTATGTAGACTTGGAATCTAGACCAGATTCCATTTGGGCTCTGTTGAGCTAAGCGTCCCATCCATCCACTATGGGTTCCCCTTTGGAGGTGACCACAGGAAAGCTTAAATTGAGGAGTCTCTGATAGCTGTTTAAGCTGTAAGTATTGCAAGTTAACATGTATATCTCCCGTTTTAAAATTTATGTAGGACCCACCAATATTGATGTACTGTGACATAGTGGTGGGATTAACACAATATGGTCATATGGTGGAACTGAATATTTGTTCCTGTATCTTTGTCTTTCACATATGTGTATACCCTGAGACACTAGAACTCACCCCTACTGAAACAACTACTCATCTATATCCCATCAAGCATTGTTGCTCTAGTGAGACTCTTTTGGACTATTTTACGTTATTTTACTTTCCGCTGGCGCAGCCCTACCCCATCTCTTTGTATTGTCTCATCTATTGAAGGATTTGAGGGGTCTCCTTCATTTGGGTTGCTGCCTATCTACATATTGTTTGTTAATTAGAGCTGTTTTCCTTTTGTTTTCTGAATCACTATATTTGTTTGCTAAGATAGGGGACTTTAAGTAACTTTGTAAAATTTTCAATTGTATTCTTTTTTTTGTGTGCACGCTGCTGCTTCAGCTGTATTCTGTCTTTGAATACCGTAGATAGATCTTCACAATAATCTATCTACTCTATCTAATCTATCTACTCTATCAGCCACATGTTGCCCACCCAGAAGACATGAAACTCCCCATCTGAGGTGATCAGAGCGGCAGATGTCTACTCTTAAAAATAGAGTCCTCTACTACCACAACATATGTAGCCTTTTCTCCATTCTGCACTCCATTCAGTTCATAAATGTTTATGGCCTCCCAGAGTAACTTCTATGTCACATATCTGTCTCTTGCTCTCTCCTACAGAGCCACACTCCACTCTCACCTCCAGCTCTGCTACTTTCCCACCTTGTTTTTTTGCTGCCCCTCCCCCCCATGCTGCCCTATTGTGTTTTTATACCCCACCTCCCCTGTACTGTAAGCTTGTTTGAGCAGAGTCCTCATCTACCTATTTTTCCTGTATTATTTTACAATTGTCTCATTTATTGTTAAATCTACCCCCTTTCATAATATTGTAAAGCGCTGTGGTATAAGTTGGCGCTATATAAATACCAATAATAATAATAATACTAGAGGAGCTGCCATTGAGTGTGAGAAGGGGTAGCTTCCTCTATCACAGCCACATCTGAGCGCATACTTTTTCATTTAAATTTTCACCCATTTTCACTCAAATGGGCAAATCTGCTGGAATACACAAAATCAGAGCTGGCCACATCCTTATTTCTCCCTCAAGCTGAAAGTAAATTCAGATAAAAGTGTTTTGAAACATATGTCTGATATAATTTTGTTTCTAATTAAACAGATGCATATTAAGAAGAGTAACTGATGTGTGAAAAGGAACATCTGTAAAAATGCAGGTATTACAACTTGACTGGCACACGATCGATAAACACATTTGCTTGGCAAAGAACTGCATTACTATTATGAGGAGAGAGAGAGAATTCCAGACCTTTACTGCAGTTGTCTTCAGTTGTTGTTTGTTCATGATTCTTTCTGTCTTACGTTTTGTCTCCAGCAAGTGAAATGCATGCTCAATCCGGTTGAGATCAGGTTATTGATTAGGCCATTGACAAATATTTCCCTCCTTTGCCTAAACTCCTGGGTTGGTTTCACAGTAAATTTTGGGTCATTGTCCATCTGTAAAGTGAAGCACTGTCTAATCAACTTTGCTGAACCTGAGTAGACAATATATCCCTATACATTTCAGAATATATTCTGCTTCTGTTGCATCATCAATAAACACTAGTGGCCAGTGCCATTGGAAGCCATGCATGTCCAAGCCATCACACTGCCCCATCATGTTTTACAGATGATGTGGCATGTTTCGGATCATGAGCCGTTCCAAGTCTTCTCTATATTTTTTTCTTCTCATCATTCTGGCACAGCTTGATCTTAGTTTAATTTGGCCAAATAATGATATCTTAGAACTGGGCAGGCTTTTCTAGATGTTTTTTGGCAGAATCTAATCTAGTCTTTCTATTCTTGAGGCTTATGAATGGCGTGCACCTTTTGGTGAACCCTCTATATTGCTCTTGTGAAGTTTTCTTTTTATGGTAGACTTGAATAATGAAATGCCTACCACCTGGAGAGTGTTCTTCACTTGGCTGGGTGTTGTGAATGTTTTTTTCTTTACCATAGAAAGGATGCTATGATCATCCACCACTACTGATTTCCGTGGACATCCAGACCTTTTTGTGTTGCCAAGTTCACCGGTGCATCCTTTTTTTTGTCAGAATGTAACAAACTGGTGATATAGCCATTACTAATGTATCTGCTATCTCTCTAAAGGATTTTTATTTTTTGCAGCCTAAGGATGGCTTGTTTCACTTGCACTTGTTCTGGCTTCACAGTAATAGCTTCCAAATGTCAACGCCAGACCTGGAATCAAGTCCAAACCTTTTACCTTCTTAATTGATGTGGAAATAACAAAGGAATATCCCACACCTGTCCATGAAACAGCATTTTTAATTAATTAAACCCTTTCTCCAATTTGGACGGAATACCCTCAAATTAAAACTGACAACCTGTACTGTAAGTCCATATTCATTATTTAACTGTAACATAAATTTATTTTGGAAAATGACTGAAATAATAAAACTTGATTCAGGGTCCAAATACTGTATAGTGTTTTAGAAGTATTTTGCACCCAAAGGGGTGAGCCACTGATTAGTTAAAAATGCTTGTATTGTTTGTGTTAGTATCCTGAGCATGTGTAATGGTGTTGTGAAGAATGCGCACACAGAAAGATTCCATATTAAAGCTGCAGTTAACTCATATCATTGTGCTTCAAAAACAACTCATTGAGCTGGAGAACAATAGGACTGATGAGTATAAATCAGCACTCTTGAAAGCATGTGCAGGTGAGGAACGAAGAATACAAATGCCGAAAGCAACGGAACAGCAGGAGTTCATTCTGTTTTGTGTGTGTATAAGGGGGGTTGTGTGAGAGTGGAACTGATTTTCGAAATAACTGCTTACACCCCCACATACTTCAGATGTTTCTAAAGCTCCCTCTTAGTTGTAGGAATTGTAATAATATAAATTATATACGTGTTTAAGTGTTGACTACTCTCCAATCGTGTCCAAGTTGTAATGCTAGGTGTGAAAACCTAGCACCTTGATGTTCCTATCAAAATCCAAAGAGAGAAAATTAGGAAAGTACATTACTAACTAATCAAATTACTGACATGGGACTTTCATGATGACATTTCTACATTTGACATCTATACTGTTTTACCTAGCAACATGGGGCATTTGCTTGCTGCTTAGACAATGTTCGTTAACCAAGCTCAGTGTTTGATAAATATCAGATTTACTGTATTCTTTATAGAATGCTGTACTTTTTGTAGCAGACATTTAATTGCACCAAGTGTAATTTCACATTTGCCTTTAGGGAACGTAAAGACGATTTAATCTGGAGGGTGATGAGGCTTGACCAAAGGTCAGTATGGTCTCCTTGAGCAAATTTGAGGCCCTTCTTTACACTAGCGCAACCGAATGACTCTTAATGCATTGCTCAAGGTCCTGGAAGCTCTGGTGAGATAAAGGAAAATGTAGTTCTTTTCGCTCTGTGGTTTGCAAGTGAGCGCAAAATATGAGCATCATCTGAAACTTCTGGCACTACTAGGAAGGTTTCAGGTGTTTGAGTAGAGGTTGACAGACGGGGGAGAATAATGTGGAGTCACAGCGTTGTACCGTAACTTACAGGAAATGGCAAATCCAACAAATAGAGGTTCTAGGTATATGTATTACCGGGCCTTAAAGCGGACGGTAGCGGTTATGATTTTTGGAGTACCCCTTTAGGAACTGGTTGTTATTCTGGTCTTAGTCAGCATTAATGGCTGAAACATTAACACAGCGTTTTTAAGTATCAAGTGAAAAAATTGCTTTTTAACATTAAAAACATAGATTTTCTTATTGTACACAGATATGTACATGCCTTCCTACTTAATTTGAAATTTCTGTAAAGCACTAGTACAGAATGTGTTAATGCAAACACACAGGACAGAGCCATCAGTCCTCCATAATTAAAGATTGTAGTGATAGCACCATTTAAACAAAAATCTCTTTGGTGGGGGAGGGTGCCTATCAGATCTGCAGCTCATGGTGACCAGTCTTGCTGCAGTTGTGAACACACATTTTTAGTGGAAAAAGAAAAAAAATTTTCTAATTAACACTGAGCATGGCATTCAGATTACAATCCAAATCACCAGAGGCCTACTTATTAAAAATTGGCACGTTTCACTACCCTCCCATCAACATGGCTTGTCACTTTTCCCAATCCTACATTCTGCAGTTATCCTACATGTTATTTTGCCTCATACCTCAAGCAAAATATATAGTTATACTGTCACAGAAATCTTACTAGTCTGTAAGATATTAAGAGAAGCCACCTTAACCCTTTGTAGCAGAATTTAAATGAAATTTTTTAAACTATACAGTTTAAAAACTAAAATGGTAATACACTGATCCTGTTTTACATCTGCCAGAGCAATCCTTCATAGTGGAAAAAAATGGAAGTAGCTTAGGGCTTCTATTTGAGCAGGGGAAAATATCTGTTTACTCTATTGTGGAATTGGGACACTCTGACCATGGCACCCGGCAGTCTACTGTTATTTAGCAAGTGCCGTCCTCTTCTGCAAACATACACATTTATTTTGGCTGAGGGCCTAGATAAGCTGCTATGCAGTTTTACAAGTGATGGGTTAAAAAAAACCCTGTCACATTGCAGGGTTTTTTTTTTTTTTTTTGTCTTTTAATTTAAATTAATCCCTTTATTTTATTTAGTTTTTATTTATTTAAAAGTCCTTATATTTTTTTTAATACACAAGATAATGCAGGCACTCCTTTTTCTTATATAGATCTCTGGCAATCTTTGGCAATGGTTGGAGTTTAAGCACAATTATTTTTTTCAATTGCCAAGGTAGTTTACTTACAATCCATCAGTCAAACGAATCCCACAGATGATATGGACAGTGGAGAACCAAATGGCAGTGCCCGGTTATTGAGATCTGACACAAGGAAGAAAAAATAATAAATATAAATGAAGGCAAGAGGGAATATGTAATCATTAAGATTCAAGAGGCATAAGGTAAGGAAAACTGAAAAGAGAATGGCAAGGCTGATAAAAGCATAGTCAAACTGGAGTTTATACGACAAGGAAAAAACATCCATGCACATGGGGATTAATTTATCAGAAGGACTTCCCACGGAAAAAACGTCCATTAAACAAAATTACCCCAGGATTTAATTTACTGTCTTACATAGCTGTTTTATGTCAACGGAAAAATATAGACTCAAAGGATATAATAGAAATTACAGTACCCTCACCATTTTACAAGATCACTAAGTAGATTTCTGGAAGTATAAAATGTTCATTATTCAGTGCTATTGGAACAAGGCATAATGTTTCATTATCTGTGTGCCCCCAGAGGACTAGGCATTACCTAATCCACTTCTGAAAACTACAAAAAACATGGTGGAACTTGCCAGACTGACCAGATGTAGTATCTGATACCTCACATAAAATCCACATAAACTTGCTAAATATCTCACGTCACAAGAGCAATCCAGCTCCAACCGACACCACACCTCTTTCTTGGAGCTCTCAGATACTTTTCTTTTATACCCCAAGGCTGACAAAGCAGGAATGCAAATCTGAGGCCTACTACACGCCGGCTTTCCCTGACTTAGAGACACCCCTCAGTGGATTATGTGCATTATGTTTCGGCCCACAACAGGGCCTTGGTCAAGCTTAACAAAGGCCCTCTTTTAGGATGAAACGTTGTTTAGATTTTCCTCCAATAAATCTGCCCACTGGATTGAACTTGAGTGCCTGGACCATGATTATTTTTTTGCAAAATACTCCATAACAGACACACTGATAGACACTCCCAGATTTACACTCACAAATTAATTTTATTTCTTCTGGTTTTATTTAATTTTTTTAAACCCATCCAGTCTCCCTACCTTTGGGAGAGCTGGTGTGGGTCCTCTCCCTGGGGTCCAGTGGGAATCTTCTCAGTGGGATCCAGTGGCTCCTGTAATCTTCCGGTTTCTTGCACACTGTTTAGTGATGCCGGGGCCATAAGGAAGTCATATTCCAGCTCCTAGCGTGATGCAGGGAACTAGGGAGCAGTCAGGAACTGGAATAACTTCAGCACTCCCTCACCGCCTACTTACCTCTCTCCTCTCACTTGCCATTCTGGTAAGTAGGTGCCTACTCTGCCTTTGTTAATAAGTGCCCTCTTTGGGCAGAGATATTACTGATATACAGGGCCGGATTAAGAGCACAGTGGGCCTGGTGCTGACCATTATGAGGGGCCTAATTACGGAATCTTATTGACCAAAAACACTAAAATAGTCATACCTCCCAAGTGTCATGTATCTGATGGAGATGGTGCTGGAGGGAAACTCATAGGATGCAGCTATAAGAAAACACATACTCTATGCTAATCTCTCTCTAATTTATGCTTTCATCTGTCAAGTAAATCCATAACCCCTAACAGCAGTGTCCAGTGAAGCAGGAAGTCAATGAGCGGGGTAAAAGGGTGTGCCACTGACGCGAATCACGTGACAAGACCTGCCAAAAGGGGTGAACATGCCCAAAAAGGGGCATGTTTGTCCAAAGAATTGGAAGGTCAGCCTGGCATGAATGCATGTCAGGCTGCCTGCCAATCCTGCAGGCTTTCCAACTAAGGGAATACTATGTAGGCAGCACCTTGAGCTTGACATAAATGCATCTAATGATGCACTCACTCCATTCTTTCTAAGGACTGTCCCCTAGCACTCGCTAGTCCACTTGTCTCCTTACCTTCTTACTAGCAGGCAGAAGTTCCTGGTATATAGTCTGAGACAGAGAAAAGGTGTCTGTAGAAGAAAGGGGACATGCCACAGTGTTAGAGAGACCAACGTCTGCATTACCTAAACTAACTTTAATGTCAGCAAGTGCACACAAGTTTTGTTCCCATACATCCCTCTTAAGCTTCCAAACTTAAAGAGACACTATAGTCACCAGAACAACTACAGCTTATTGTATTTGTTCTGGTAAGTAGAATCATTCCATTCAGGTTTTTTGCAGTAAACACTGTCTTTTCAGAAAAAAATAACTCCACTGGCTGCTCCTTAGATGGCTGCTAGAGGTGCTTCCTGGGGCAGTACTGCATAGTGTGCAGCACTGCCATTCAGTGTCTCCACTTTCCTCATAGAGATGCATTGATTCAATTTATCTTTATGAGGAGATGCTGATTGGCCAGGGCTATGTTGGACTTGTGCTGGCTCTGCCCCTGATCTGCCTAGTTGACAGTGTCAGCCAATCCTATGGGGAAGTATTGTAATTTGCTCAGACCACCACTTCTAAGCCAGCAGCTGCAGAATTGAATACAAGTAATATTTCACTATATTTAGGGAGGCAAGAAGGGGCCAGGGTGATGGTTTTAACATAATAGGGTCAGAAATACATGATTGTGTTCCTGACCCTATAGTGCTCCTTTAAGCAAGAGTATGTGAAGAGTAGTTAAGGTTGCCACCTTTCTTGGAAAAAAATACCAGCCTTAATCATTTGTATAATTAATTAGTTATGCGTGACATCACATGATGTAAATCACAAGGAGTGACATCAGAGAAAATTCAGTAAAATCACCAAACTACTCACAGTTTGATTCTGCTGTATAGACGGATTGCTCCCATTGTCTCCCTGTCTCCCAGTGTCTCAGTCTCGCAAGTCACCCAGTGTCTCAGTGTCCCTATGTATCACAGTGTCAGTGTCCCCATGTCGCCCAGTCCCCTAGTCTCCCAGTGTCTGTGTCCCCATTTCTCCCAGTGTCCCAATGTCTCAGTGTGTCCCCATGTCACTAGGATACTGGGGACACTGAGAGACATGGGGACACTGAGACACTAGGAACACACTGGAAGACATGGAGACACTGAAACATTTGGAGACACTAAGACACTAGGGACACAGACACTGGGAGACTAGGGGACACTGGGAGACTAGGGGACACTGGGAGTCTAGGGGACACTGGCTGGGAGACAGACACTTGGGGAGACATGGGGACAGTTGTGGACATAGACATGGGGACACTGGGTCACATGGGGACACTAGGCACACTGAGAGACATGGGACACAGACACTGGGAGACTTGGGGACACTGAGACACTAGGAACACTGGTGGGGGGACATGTCCCAATGTCTCCCAATGTCCCTATGTCTCACAGCGTCCCCATGTGTCTCAGCATCCCCATGTGTCCCAGTGTCCCCAAGTGTCTCAGTGTCCCCATGTTTTCCAGTGTCCCCAAGTATCTCAGTGTCCCCAGGTCTCCCAGTGTCTGTGTCCCCATGTGTCCTAGTGTCTCAGTGTCCCCTAGTGACAGTGTCCCCATGTTTCCCCTAGTGTCTGTGCCCCCTAGTGTCTGTGTCCCCATATGTCCCCAAGTATCTCAGTTTCCCCTAGTATCTCAGTGTCCCCATGTTTTCCAGTGTCCCCAAGTGTCTCAGTGTTCCCAGGTCTCCCAGTGTCTGTGTCCTAGTGTCTCAGTGTCCCCTAGTGTATGTGTCATCATGTGTCTGTGTCCCCTAGTGTCTCAGTGTCCCCATGTGTCCCCTAGTGTCTCAGTGTCCCCTAGTGTCTGTGTCCCCATGTGTCCCCTAGTGTCCCAGTGTCCCCAAGTGTCTCAGTGTTTCCGGGTCTCCCAGTGTCTGTGCCCCCATGTGTCCTAGTGTCGCCTAGTGTCTGTGTCCCCATGTGTCCCCTAATGTCTGCATCCCCTAGTGTCTGTGTCCCAATATGTCCCCTAGTGTCTCAGTGTCCCCATGTGTCCCCTAGTGTCTCAGTGTCCCCATGTGTCCCTGCTGCCTTTCCCCAATCCCTCACTTACCTGAGCTCTAGAGTTGCTGTCTGGACTCTCTGTGAGTAGTAGAGAGAGGCAGGGATATTCTGTAACTTCCTATCCCTGCCTCTCTCCACACACAGTGTCCCCTACTGGCCAGTGCTGGTATTGCAGAGTAATCTCCATTTATTCTGAGAAAAATACCTGCATTTGTATTGCTGGTATTACTGCAATACCGGCACGGCCAGGCAGCCTCAAATACCGTCTGTTCCATTAAAATACCAGTCAGGTGGCAAACCTGAGAGTAGTGTGTAAAAAAAAAAAAAAAAATTTTAATGGGCCTATTCCATGGGCCTGGAGCTACAGCTCCATCAGCCCCTATGTTAATCCGGCCCTGCTGATATAGCTAAATGATATACTATTTGAAGCTCACCTTGTTTCTTTTCTTGTTTATTTTTCCTGTTACAGGTAAGATTCATCTATAGGAAAAGGTTACTGATTGCACAAGGTTTGATTTCCTGTTGGTAATTGGTAAGGCATTTGGTTTGATTAGCTAGGTGTTTGCTATTAATTGTTGGTTAATTAGGTATTGTTTGCAAATAAGCATAGGCCTACCCAGGTGTTAAACATTTCTAGTGGGTGGTGCTTTTAGGAGTTATATAAGGGTTGTGGTCATTAGCTTGGCTAATATAGCTTAGTTGCTGCTTCTAAGTGTGTGCTTAGAGATATTCTGGAGATAAACTGAAGGTAATCTGAGGTATACAGGAGGACAAAATAAATTAATTAAGATCTGTTTGATTTAAATTACTCACCTCATTAAAATGGCAGATTTGGTTTAGTGTAATAGTTGTTATGCATTTGTTTCATGTTCCACTTTTTGGAGATTTGGATGCTGTCTAATATGTAGACAGTTCTCTATATTGCGGAAGGAGATTGTATTTTTGAAGTCTGTGATTTGTAAATTATCCGTTAAACAATCTCATGCTGGAACTGTTGTAAAGCTACTGCCACAGAGATGTCCTAGGAATGGCAGATGGATTACTGTAGGATCTGGTAGATTTAGAGTTGTGGATGAAAGGCATATTGCACAGTCTGTTGTTCTACATAATTCATTTTCAGTACTTTCAGAGTGTAGTGGTGTTATGGAGACCGGCTCAGGCATCAAGTGTAGTGTTGTTGTGGAGATAGGCTCAGGCACTGAGTGTAGTGGTATTATGGAGACAGGCTCAGGCACCGAGTGTAGTGGTGTTGTGGACAGGCTCAGGCACCGAGTGTAGTGGTGTTGTGGAGACAGGCTCAGGCACAGAGTTTGTGGAACCAATATCCTCTATGTCAAAGTTGAGCAAGACTGCAGCCAATGACAAAAAGGGTAAGGTGAGGCCTGATAGAAAGCAGTTGTTGTTGGGGGATTCTATCATAATAGGTGTGGAGCTGGAAAATAGTGGCATTGTGAGATGTCAACAGCTTCTTCTCATCCTCCGCAATATCGGTCTACAAGATACTGCTCTCTCCTGGTGCTGCTCCTACCTCTCCCAGCGCTCTTTCAGTGTTTCTTTCTCTGGCTCTGCTTCTTCTCCCCAACTCCTCTCTGTTGGTGTCCCCCAAGGTTCAGTCATTGGTCCCCTACTGTTCTCCATCTATATTGCCTCCCTTGGTAAACTCATTAGCTCCTTTGGCTTCCAATATCATTTCTATGCAGATGACACGCAAATCTACCTGTCCTCTCCTGATCTCTCCCCGTCCCTCTTGACTAGTGTCTCTGACTGCCTCTCTGCTGTTTCTAACTGGATGGCTGCCCACTTCCTTAAACTAAATTTGACCAAAACTGAAATTCTGGTCTTTCCTCCCTCAAGTGTTGTTACTCCTGTGTCTGTCTCCCTCCAAGTCAACGGTGCTACCATCAGCTCCACCACGCAGGCTCGCTGCCTAGGTGTTCTCTTTGACTCCGACCTCTCCTTCAAGCCTCATGTTCAATCTATCGCCAAATCCTGTCATTTCCATCTCAAAAACATTGCGCGCATCCGCCCCTACTTAACGCCAGATGCGACTAAGGTGTTGGTCCATTCCACTGTCCTTTCTCGCCTTGACTACTGTAATCCGCTTCTCAGTGGTCTTACGTGCTCCCAACTAGCGCCGTTACAGTCCATAATGAATGCGGCGGCGAGGCTCATCTTCCTGTCCGCCCGCACCTCCCATGCCTCACCCTTCTGTCAGTCCCTACATTGGCTTCCTATAAAATATAGAGCTCAATTTTAAATTCTGGTTCTTGCTTTCAAATCTCTACATAATGCTGCTCCCACCTATCTATCCTCCCTTATACACAAGTATGTCCCGTCTAGGCCCTTACGATCTGCTGAAGACTTACGTCTATCTTCTGTCCGTACTCCCACCTCTGATGCTCGCCTTCAAGATTTCTCGAGGGCTGCACCGTTCCTGTGGAACTCGCTTCCCTCCTCCGTTAGATGCTCACCCAGTCTCCACTCCTTCAAAAAAATCGTTAAAAACCCACTTCTTCATAAAAGCGTATCAATTAAACTGTTAATAGCTCCTGACTGATTCCTCTTCTGCAACTGTCATTAGTCTAATACTATCCTTACCTTTTTGTGTCATTTTACCCCACTCCCTCTAGCATGTAAGCTCATTAAGCAGGGCCCTCATCCCCTCTGTTCCTGTGTGTCCAACTTGTCTGGTTACAAATACATGTCTGTTCATCCACCCATTGTAAAGCGCTGCGGAATTTGACGGCGCTCTATAAATATCATAATAATAAGAATAATAATAATAATAATAATAATAATAACGTCTTCCTGGAGCTACTGTTCACAGAGACAGGAGACGTATTTGTAATATTGTTAAGCAAGCAAAGCAGGAAGGGGAATTGGATATACTTGTCAATCTGGGAACAAATAACTTGGCTTGCAATGAGGTTTCAGAGGTAAAGAAAGATTTTTGTGTTTTTGCCAATAATATACAGCAGGTTGCTTCCACACTGTCATTCTCTGAAGTTCTGCCTGTGTATAACACTCAGAATGGCAGGCACATGCGTATCAGGGCCTTTAGCTTGTGTTTTGGTGAATGTGTCGGGAGCAAGGATCTGGCTTCATTTCTCATGGTAGCTCTGTTTGGAATAGAATAAACTATACAAAAAAGATGGTTTGCATCTTTCTCAAAAGGGAACAAATGTTCTCAGTGAGCAGTTTACAGGTTTTGCTAGAATGTATTTAAACTAGAAGGGGGGCAAAAGGGTGATATATCATCAATACATTTGTCCCCCAAAACAAGGACAGAAGGTGCCTCTAGCAAGTGTGTTAAAAAATGTTAAGCTTAGAGTCATGTCTACAAATGCTCAACGTTTCGGGAATAAGATCCATGAACTTGTGGCAATAATGGCAACTGATAATGTAGATTTAGTCGCTGTTACTGAGACATGGAATAATGAGAAAAATGAATGGGACATAGCAATACCAGGTTACTCTTTATATAGAAAAGACAGGGAAGGCAAGAAAGGGTGAGGGGTGGCCTTGTATGTTAAGGATAGCATAAAATGTATCCTAATAAAAGTTAGTGAGGTGTCAGTTTGGGTTAAGTTAGAATTTAGTAATCAAACACTAACTCGTGTAGGTGTGATTTATAGGCCCCCAGGACAAATAGAAGAATTAGATAATCTACTAGTTGAGGAAATAGCTAAAATGACAATGAAGGGGGAAGTTATCATCATGGGTGACTTTAATCTTCCTGATGTGAACTGGAAAACCAAAATAGCTGCTTGTGCCAGGATGTGCCACATATTCTAAACTCCCTGCTGGGATTGTCTCTAAAACAAGGTCGTTGAGGAGCCAACTCGTAAAGAGGCCATACTAGCTTTAGTATTACAAATGGAGATTTCTGCAGTCTTTAAGTTTGGATCCCAATATTGTTGAATGGGTTAGGCAGTGGCTGAGTGACAGGCAATAGAGGGTTGTAGTCAATGGAGTACATGCAAACTATGGTCTTGTCACCAGTGGGGTACCTCAGCGATCTGTACTTGGACTCATTACCTTTAATATTTTTATTAGTGATACTGCAGAAGGTCTTGATGGTAAGGCATGTCTTTTTGCTGATGTTACTAAGATATGTAACAGGGTTGATGTTCCACGGGGGATAAGCCAGATGGCAAATGATTTAGGTAAACTAAAAAAACGGTGTGAGTTGTGGCAGCTGACATTTAATGTGGATAAGTGCAAGATAATGCATCTTGGACGTAAAAACCCAAGGACAGAGTATAGAATATTTGATAGAGTCCTAACCTCAACATCTGAGGAAAGGGATTTAGGGGTGATTATTTCTGTTGACTTAAAGGTGGGCCGACAATGTAATCGAGCAGTAGGAAATGCTAGCAGAATGCTTGGTTGTATAGGGAGAGGTATTAGCAGTGGAAAGAGAGAAATGCTCATGCCATTGTACATAACCCTGGTGAAACCTCACTTTGAGTATTGTAGGCAGTACTGGAGACCGTATTATTATTTTATTATTTATATAGCTCCAACAAATTCCATAGCGCTGTACAATGGGTGGACTAACAGACACATAATTGAGATCAGACCACTGACGTACAGGAACAGAGGGGGTTGAGGATCCTGCTCAATGAGCTTACATGCTAGAGGGAGTGGGGTATAGTGACACAAGGGGTTAAAGTAGGGGAATTAAATAGTTTGTTACAGAAGGGTTTATTGAGTGCTTGGTAGGACATTTTTGACAGGTGCAGGAACGGAGTCATGGGGTGGCGGATGAGAAACCTGCTGACAGTTTAATTGATACACTTTAATGAAGAAGTGAGTTTTCAAAGATTTTTTGAAGGAGTGGAGGCTGGGTGAAAGTCTGATTGAGGAGGGAATGGAGTTCCACAGAATAGGTGCAGCCCTGGAGAAGTCTTGAAGGCGAGCATCAGAGGTGGGGATCCGGGCAGAGGATATATGTAGGTCTTGGGCTGAACACAGGGGTCTCGACGGGACAATATTTAACTGGAAGCCAATGCAGGGACTCAGACTGTGGAGGCGTGGGAGGTGCGACCGGACAGGAAAATAAGCCTCGCAGCCGCATTCATTATAGATTGCAGCGGTGCAAGCTGGGAACATGTAAGACCGGTGAGAAGGGGATTGCAATAGTCAAGGCGAGAGAGAACAACAGCATGAACCAGTACCTTAGCCGCGTCCGGCGTTAAATATGGGCGGATGCGCGCTATGTTCTTGAGTTGGAAGCGACAGGATTTGGCTATCGATTGAACATGGGGAGTATCTCCAGAAGGATATTGATACCTTAGATAGAGTTCAGAGAAGGGCTACTAAACTGGTTCATAGATTGCAGGATAAAAACTTACCAGGAAAGGTTAAAGGGTCTTAACATGTATAGCTTGGAGGAAAGACGAGACGGGGGAGATACGATAGAAACATTTAAATACATAAAGGGAATCAACACAGTAAAGGAGGACACCATATTTAAAAGACGAAAAACTACCACAACAAGAGGACATAGTCTTAAATTAGAGGGGCAAAGGTTTAAGAATAATATCAGGAAGTATTACTTTACTAAGAGGCTAGTGGATGCATGGAATAGCCTTATAGCTTAAGTGGTAGAGGTTAACACAGTGAGGGAGTTTAAGCATGCATGGGATAGGCATAAGGCTATCCTAGCGATAAGATAGGAACTAATGAAAGTATTTAGAAAATTGGGCAGACTAGATGGGCCGAATGGTTCTTGTCTTCCGTCATATTCTATGTTTCTAGAACAGCTCATTTTCCTCTACCCAGCAAGTCTGACAGGAAGCAATTCAGCGTCCCATGCGCGCACTTCCTGTCAGATTTACTGTCAGAGTAGGTAGAGGGATACAAGCTCCTCTACTGCTGTCCCCACTTGGCCATGATACACACAGAGACCAGCATGGACGGATTGCTCTGCAGTGCGCACCCCTCTTGTCTGTCAGCCAGGCATTGCGCCACCCTGGGCCGGTGTACCCTAGGCGCCTGCATAATCCGCCTAGTGGTCGCGCCAGCTCTGGAACCAACTCACTTATGATCAGACAGTTTCTTACCATATATGTAGCAATGCAGCAAAAAAACTAAAACATAAGGCATATAACAGGTCTTTAACCCCTTAAGGATTGGACTGTTTATGCGATGTTGTACATTTGCGACCAGGCTGAATTGTTCTTATCTGCTGTCACATTCTATGTTTTTTCAAATTTAAACATTCTATCTCGCACCTAGAGCTCTGCAGACTATTTGTTATTTATATATCAGATAACAACGTTTAATCCAACAATTTTCTAGGGTGTTGACCTTAAAGGGACACAGTAGGCACCCAGACCACTTCAGCTCATTGCTGGTAGGGGTGCAGTGTCCCTTTTGCACTTTAATGTTTACATTGCAGCCTTAAGTCTGCCTACAGTGGCTGTCTACCAGACAGTCACTAGAGGACTTCCTGAATCGAAACTGACCTTTGGTCTGGTATCGGACGCTGGACGTCATCACACTCTGCATGAGGACATCCAGAATCAGATTCTTCCCCATAGGAAAGCATTGATTCAATGCTTTCCTATGTGGAGGTCTAATGCTTGCGCAGCATTTTCCGCACATGCGCTTTAGCACCCTTTATTTACCAGAGCAAAGGGGGCACGAGGGAGAAGGGAGGCAGAGGGAGCTATAGGGCCAGGAATACAGCTTTGTATTCCTGGCACTTATAGTATCCTTTTAAAAATGATTGATATTTGTAGTAACATGCTGGATTCATTGTTTTAAAATTCCACGCACAAAATACTTTGTGTTTACATTTTTTAAAATTTCATTTCATTTAAAAGAGGTTTTATTTATTAAAGAATTTGCATAATTGGAGTATGAAAATATCACAAATATGTCCTCTTAGCAAATCAATCTGTCAAAATTCGAAGCTTGAAAAGTGAGCTAGACATGCTGAACACTTTAGAACCTTAAGGCACTTCAGCTTGTTAAAGTACTTCTGAGTTTAACAGAGTTCCCCTCTTTTTTTACTTTATGAAGGTGCCCAACAAAGACAAATCTGCACTCTTAAGGTGCAATGGTTGCACCCTTCCAGTTGTCGGTCAGATAGCTAGGAGGGTGACTTCATGATTGTTTCTACTAGAGAAGGAGCAGATTCAATGCTTCTCTATAAAGAAAGGTCAGTGTATGTCCTCTGAATGATTTAGGTAACTGCATAGCTTGTGTGTATGACTTAAAGTAAGAAATCGCAAAATGCCCAACAAACAGACCTGGTCTCCAGTATGCACAAAATGCAAAACCACTCTGGCATTGAAATAGTTAATGGAAAAATATGTGGCTTTACTTTCGCAACCAGAGGGCACATTAATAATGTCGTTTTTGGATTTAAACTCCAAAGGAATCTGACACTGGTGTTTATTTGTTTCACAGTAATCAGGGATACTAATATTCCTATAGTCCCATGAGGTCTTCCCTGCAGTTTCTTTTTACAGAGGCTCAGTGAATTAATCTAAAATCCTTTAACACCTTATCATAAAGGTGTTTATGCAAGTGCTATTACTTTTACACTTCTACAGAAAGTAATGAACTATAGTAGAATCAGTGGACAAGCAATATTTCCTGCAGGCACCATTTTTATTTCATTCTATTATCTTTTATGAGAACTATTAATCTGTAACAAAAATCTTTCCAGTTTAAAGCATCAAAGGGCTACAAACTGCAGTACTTAAAGTGTTTTATAGTCCGCATATCAGAGAGATTTTTGATGTTGTCTTAATAATGCACAATAACATAAAAGGACACGCCAGAGTCGTAAAGAACTTTAGCTTGCTTTATTAATTTTACAAAAAAGTTTAGATTTCAATCGAATTTGGCTTTTTTATAACTTTAAATTGTTACAGCGCCCTGACTGTCAGACAACCAATCCTGTTGCTTCCTGGTTTGGATAGCTCAGTGAAGCTAAACTCAAGAGACAGTGATTGCTCAGAGTACCTGTCTTCCTGATTGGAAGGTATGCAGTCTAGCTAAAACTTTGAGAGATCGGTGTTATCTGAGCTGCTGGCTTGAGTCTGACCAACAGCCAATCACTGCCCTTTTTCTTATTTGTGCAGTACATCCAAGCCATGTTAACAAGAAAGGGGCAGATAGTAGGACAGTGATTGGCTTTGGGGTCAATTCATATTAGCAGCTAAACATAGTCATATTCACTGGATGAGCTGGGTACATACTCAGAGTACACCATTAAGGAGACTGCATTGTGAAAAAGATGGCATGGCTATTAGGGTGAAGTTACATTGCAGTAAGCTGATTTTTTTTGTCTTTATTAGCAATACTAAAGTGATTGAACATAGATAAAAATAGATCATGACATTTAAGCCAAAAACTTTCAAATGCACTTAATATATACGTGCAGGTATGCAGAGTGTGCCTGATATGCTATTTTAATTGATATAGCTCACTCATTAGTTTACATGGAGATTGCAAAAAAGGAAAAACTGAAATGGGTTAACTAAAACAGTGCACCCAAAATCAGAATCTAAACCCTAAAATGTATCTGCTCGGCCAATTCATTGCAAAACGTTGCCAGTAATGGAGCATAAAACAAACTAGTAATGGTATATATGAATCTTTATTAATCCCTCTTGAGGAAAATAAAATAAAGTAAAATAAATGAAGTGAAAAAGTGTGTATGTACAGTGACCAAATTCTAAAAAGGATCATCAATTAATCAATCCACACAATATCATTCACGCAGTATGAATCACTTGGGATAGCTATTGGGAGATAAAATATTAGCAAAGGCTTATTATAAATAGCTTCCAAATGCTACCTTGTCTGCAATCAGCTAGAAATATTAGAAAATGTGTGCCGAGCTCACAATAGATGCATGTCTCCTACTTAATATTGACACAGCTACGAGAAAATGTTAAAAGTAGCTTATAAGTGGATACAGTATCCGTAGGTCGGCTATGCAAAATGTGGAAGAGAGAAAATGATAGATAAGAATGTATCCCCCAAAAATGGAGACTGTTTGTATAAACTTTAATATAGCAATGTGCTTACAACTGCACATATATTACTGCTTACTAAAGTGATCCGAAATGGATACAGTCAAAAAAATTTATTAAAAACAGGGGTGGTGGGGGAAATATCAGCCGTCGAGGCAACAGATTGCACAGGGTATACAGGAGTATATGGGGAGCAGTGTAAGCCAAACTAGTAGGGTAATCGTAATGCTAGTCGGTGAATAACAATGTCCCCCCAATTGGAATACTCCAAATGGTCCCCAAATTCAATGTGGGTATGGGGGAACTAAGGGAAAGTAGAGAGTGAACGGCAATATAGGCCGTATTCAATAATATAGCCAGAATATTAGCCTATAAACCTCTTATCACCCTAGTTTACTCAATCAAAACCCCAATGCCATGGTTAGTAAAAAAGGAAATTATACAAAAAAAGCCAACAAAATGGGGTGAATAAGCTGGTCCGGCCGGACAGAACTCCAAAATCTCAAATGTTTGCTTAATGTATATAGACACCCCTCAGAGCATTGAATATCTAAAATGCTCTTAATTCAAACTCCATATATAGTATACGTGTAAATAGATCCTAAAAGAGTTAAATACTTGGAGATAATAACTAATCGTCTTTATATGGCATACTAAGGTTGGCAACAAAAATCTCCTTCCAAACTCAGATGTAAAACGAGCAATCCCCCGACCCAAATATCTAAATAAATTAAATAGTGATTCTAAGTAGAATGCATATTAATATCAGTAATGCCCAACGCGCGTTTCGGCGCCAGTATGCGCCTTTGTCAAGAGCTAACCGATTATGAGGTTGGCGCCTCTTTTTAAACCTTCATAAGCCAGCCCATCACAAAGTGTGACGTCATGATGTATGTCAGATGGCCCAAATTATGGGCGAGGCCAGAGAGGTGAATGACAGCCAACCTTATTGGCATGAGGAAATTAACCCCTTCCATGCCTATGATTCAAGAAATCCCTAAGAGTGAGGTTTAAAGTAAATGTATATAGTTCATAAGAACAAAATCGTCTGAGCAAAAAGTGTCTGTATTCAAAAGAGTGCAAGTTTGCAGATATATGTTGTTAATGTATAATTAAAACAGCCAGTGTCTGAACATTTTATGAAAAAAATAGTAGACTTATTTTATGTTGTATTATGTTTACAATATTTTTTTACTTATGTTCTTCCATTCTACTGTTGTATATAAAATCCAGATCCCACACAATATTTTAGATCCATTGTGTAGTAAAAGAGCAGACCTATATAGATAGAGCAGTCTGTTGCTTAGTCACGTACCCCTATTTCAGCAAATAAGTACTAGGTTTGACACTACTAAAAAAGGTGGTTAGTGTGAACTAAATAAATGGTGCAATTGAAAACCTTCATTCAGTCCTCTAGGTTGTGGGGTCTTAAGCCTCTAAATCCAGAAACGTTCCCGTTGTGTTAGGAATCTGTCATAATCCCCCCTTCTTCTATGCCGTTTTACAAGTTCTAAACCACAGAAACGTAAGCCATGTGATTTGCCTAAATGATGTTCTTTCAGGTGGCGGGCAATGGGGGTTTCAATACTCAGTTTAGGTGAACGGACATGTTCTTTAATCCTATCTTTAAAAGGACGGAAAGTTTTACCTACATATTTACAATCACCTTTCGCAGGTAAGAAGGTACACTAAACCTGTGGTGTTGCAATTAAAGAATGAGGTGATGTTAAAAGTTTGTTTCCACTGTCAGATATTCTTTTAGAGTCACGTTTAATATATTTACAGGCATCACATCGTAATAGGTGTATTGAGCCAGGTTCGAGTTTGAGGTCGTTGTGATTGATAATGACTCGGTACTAGGAGATCTCTCAAATTTTTACCTTTCCTTGCTGTCATTTCAATATTTGGGCCCAAAATCCTTTTGAGATGTATATCTCCCGTTAGGAAAGCCCCAAATTTCCGGATACCCAATTAGACTCTATCACACCCTGCATCATAGGTGGCAATCATGCGTGGTGGGGGGTTAGTAGCGGTAGCAGGTATGTTCTTTGTTAGTAATATCTCTCTATCTGACTCTACATCTCTCCTATACATGGAGATTGCCGCACTTTTACATACTTCTTCTAGAAATTCACAGTATGTTGTTATACTTATAGTTTCTAAAATGTCCATTCTAGTTTTCTACTCATATATTTTATCTTTTTCTTTCTTTCTTTTATCATCAGGTTCCATTAAAACTAAATTACAGTATTAATAACCACATGATGGGGTCTATGACGCAAGTCAACAGAACAGAAGACCTGATCATGCAAGGATGGCATTCAAAAATCATGAACTCACCATATCAAAATCTTCATGGTGCCAGCAGCATTATGATGGACAGTACCAAGATATTGGGAGTTCAAGCCATCCTCATTGCAGCTTATGCCTTGATTATTCTCCTTGGCCTTGTTGGAAACTCCCTAGTCATCTACATGATAATAAAATACAAAAATATGAGGACTGTAACCAACTTTTTCATAGCCAATTTAGCAGTTGCTGACCTGATGGTGGACAGCCTCTGTCTGCCGTTTACTCTGGTGTACACATTAATGGATGAGTGGAAATTTGGGTTAGTTTTGTGCCATTTGTTTCCTTATGCTCAAGCTATGAGTGTTAATGTCTCCACTCTTACCTTGATGGTAATTGCTTTGGACAGGTATTGGTGCATTGTCTTCCACCTCAGCAGTCGAATCTCTAAGAAATTCAGTTTTTTAACTATTACTGTTACATGGTTGGCAGCTGGTGTCTTTGCTATACCACTTGCTATTTTTAGAGAATATAGGTATGAGGACCTACCATATATCAACCTAAAGATTGCAGTCTGTGCTGAAAAATGGCCCTCAAATAATAGTCGGGATGCAACCATTTACAGTTTATCAATGCTTATTCTACAGTATGTCCTACCACTTGCTGTAATTTGCTACGCCTACATCAGAATATGGTTTAAGCTGAAGAATCACATCAGCCCAACACCCAGGAGTGACAATGAGCTACGAAGAAAAAACACCACCAAGATGCTTGTGATGATGGTGGTAGTATTTGCAGTTTGCTGGCTACCATTCCATATATTCCAGTTGGCCATCGACTTGGATTGGGCTTTGGTTTTCCATGAGTACAAGCTTCTCTATACCATATTTCATGTAATTGCAATGTGCTCCACTTTTGCAAATCCTTTACTCTATGGATGGATGAATAAAAACTATAGAAATGGATTCCTCATGTTTTTTGGTTGTAAGGACAAACTAAAGAGCAGTCAAGCTGATGGGTCACTCCGGGGACATTCCTATACATTTCGTGCTACCACAAATCATGGAAGCTTTCGCAATGCTGGTGAAAATGGACAGCCGCCAACACAGGTCTAAGTGACAGACATGAAAGTACATAATTGTGTAAAATCACTTTCTTGTAACTATATCTAAGGGTTGGAAGAAACAAAATTATTTTCTAGAGGCTAAGATATAAAAAACAGTTAAAAGAACACTAGTCACCTAAATTACTTTAGCTAAATAAAAAATTTTTAGTGTATAGATCTTTCTCCTGCAATGTCACTGCTCAATTCACTGTCATTTAGGAGTTAAATCACTTTGTTTCTGTTTATGCAGCCCTAGCCACACCTCCCCTGGCTATGATTGACAGAGCCTGCATGAAAAGAAAACTGGTTTCACTTTCAAACAGATGTAATTTACCTTAAAAAAGTGTATCTCAATCTCTAAATTGAACTTTAATCACATATAGGGGGCTCTTGTAGGGTCTAGTAAGCTATTAACATAGCAGGGGATAAGAAAATCTTAATTAAACAGAACTTGCAATAAATAAAGCCTAAATAGGGCTCTCTTTACAGGAAGTGTTTATGGAAGGCTGTGCAAGTCACATGCAGGGAGGTGTGACTGGGGTTCATAAACAAAGTGATTTAACTCCTAAATGGCAGAGGATTGAGCAGTGAGGCTGCAGGGGCATGCTCTATACACCAAAACTGCTTCATTAAGCTAAAGTTGTTCAGGGGACTATAGTGTCCCTTTAAACAGTATATTATCTTTTTTTGGAAGGCTGATCAACACTTTAATACAATTTTTATACACTTGCTCCATTGGCAGATACCTTGAATACATTTCCCTTCAGAGTAAATTCACACATATATCTGCTTTGAATTTCAATATAAGCATATAAATAGGTTTCAGAGGAAAAGACAAGAGCATTTTGGGGAACACCAGCTCCCATACTTACCCCAGCTTAATTATTTTGCTTCAAAAAAGGGTTCAATGTTATTTTCTTTCTAAATAGTAAATGGAATAACCTTGCTGTATCTATTGTATTTTTTCAAAGTCAATGTACCAGCTTTATGAGCATAACAGAGTTATTCACTAAATCATTTGGTATTGGAATTCACCAGTGAATTGCTATTTTTAGGCCAAAATAAGTAAAGTGGAAAAATTCTCTATGTCTGCTCTGTTTCTGGACATATCAGCTATTTTGGCCTTCCCTGGTGAATTTATGTCAATTTATCATTTAATGAATAAGCCTGAAGACATTTTTTTCAGAGGCTGTGTAATATGCTACCTGTATCAAGAAATGTCTCATAATCGTTGAAAAAAACTAAACATTATGATATTTATAAAGAAAGCATCAATACATTTATTACAGGTAATAAAATCATTGAAATAAAGTATTTAAATAAGTGTTTTTTTTCTTTTCATAGTACATATATTACAGAGCATGAGTACTATGAGACAGAAAGTTATGGCTTTTAATTTGCAGTGGTAACAGTAATCACGTTAGGTTTCTTTTATTGCTAATATTAAATGTATTGCTATACACACACACAATATAAAAGAATGTTTACCCGGTAACTTTTTAGATATCTGTAGGACTTCCTATGTAAGCTGACATGTAAGTGGATGTATTACTTTAACTTTTTGTATTTCTTTCAGGTAATAAATCATTTGAAAATATCACTGATTTTGCTTCAACATTCCATGTCTTCAGTATTTTGAATATTGTTTACTGATAGCCTATGTTTAAATATATGTTTGCAAGGTCTTAAAAATATTATTAAATGTAGAGATCCACATCTCACTATCATAGGCGTGCACACGGGGTATGCCTAGGCACAGCCTAATGCAGCTGAAGTGCTGACTGCTAAACATGCCGGCACGGAGATTAAAAGGTTTACCTGATCGGCGCTGAGTTCCCTCCTCGAGTAGCCAAGCCATGACCGCAAACGGCCCATGATCCAAGGTGGAGGAGGGAGAACTTGGCCTGTACTTCAGGACATGTCCTCTGCTCCCTCTGCTGTTTTAGAACACTCTTATCCCCAATACTGCTTCTAACCCCTACTACTGCCCCTTATCCATACACTACATTACCTAAGCCCCCAGAACAGCCCCTAGCCCTTCCACTATATATTCATGCCCCCACTACTGCCCTTATACTGCATCTTTTTCCATTATAGCCCTTATCCCCTACCTAATAATAATTTGAAATTTTGAGTCCAGCCTACATGTATGACTGAATGTGTATCTGTGAGTGTGTCTGCATGTGTGACTGAATGTTTATCTGCGAGTGGGTATTGATGTGTGTATATGTGTATCTGTGAGTACATCTTCATGCATACATGTGAATATGTTTCTGAGTGTATGTGTGTATTTGTGTGTCTTGATGTAGGTATTCATGAATATGCAACCATTTATGTCTGTATTTATTTATACGTGAGTGTGTATCTGTATATAAATATTTGTGTGTGTCCTTATGTATTTATCATAAGTATCTGTGTGAATGTGTCTCTATATGTGAATGTGAGGTTGTATCATGTATCTGTGTGTGTTTTTTTTTTTTTTTATGTGTGCATCTGTGAGCATCTCTAAATGAACACTTCCATGACTAAATGAAGTCTCTGTATGTGTATACTTGTGTGGGTTAGTGAGGTCTTTTAAATAATATCGAATCTGAAATAAAAAAGTTGTGAAAGTGGGCTACTGTGCTATAAAATGCCTAGATCTATTCTATCTCCAAGTACAGCTCTGTCAGCAACTTACACAGTTACCCATACACAGCAATTCACAATACTTACAACTATACACATATCACACATTGTCACACGCAACACTCAAAGCTATTCACGCAGCTACCCACATGCATCCACCCACATCACTCACACATTGCAGCCAGCCTTGTATATCACACACAGGACACCACAACACACACTTTACACTCAGCTAAACACTTACCGCCACCCTCGATCTATACTAGACACACACCCACACCACACATCTACTCAACATTTGAATAAATAATTACATTACATAACATTAAAAAAATAACATAGGGGGGGATTTCACGGTTGGCACCTTAATGAAATGGGCTGCCCACACCTAAGCTAACTACAACTAGGCACCCACATTTGATTCTCTGTCAATCATTGTTATAAACTCTGCCTTTTGCACCAGTTAGTTAGCATAGATAAAAAGAGGAGGAACCTCAAAATGTTTCTGCTTTTCCTCTTTATTTGCAATATGTACCCCGACAGTGCCTGGAATGTCTTGTAATTTGCTAAATCTTTAAAGAGGAACTGCCACCTCTCTGGAATTTAAACCAACAAAAGAAATATTGAAGAACATCTAGAAAACATTCCATTTTTCATGAGATCCTCCATTGTTGGAACAGCTCCTGTGATCACCAGACCTCTACTGCCATGGACTTTTCATTTCTATCCAGACCAAGCCATGCCACAAGTATTTGTGAAACAAACAATGATTAGACGAGACAAAGGAGTCAATGCAAAGAAAGTTCAAAGTTTATTAAACAGAGCAAACATATTAAGGCAAGCAATAAAGGGGCAGTGTAGGGAGTTTCACTACTTACCAAGCAAATATTGACAATTATTAAAGCGGCACTGTCATGGGCGAATCCTGGTTTTTTTTTTAACCCCCCTTCCGACTCCACTACATCTAATTGACCCCTTAGTCACCCCCAAATGTCCCTAAGCCCCCCATATTACCTATTTTTAATCTTTATTTTATGCCCGATCTATATTGAGGGTGCCGCCATCTTTATGTGGGTAGAGGAAGTCCCTGTGGGACACGTCATCTGCCCACACTAGACAGACTGAGATTCCCGCACATGCCCAGTTAAACACCTGGGCCTGCGAATGGGAATTTAATCTATTCATTCATTCATCAGAAAGACAAATGAATGACTAGGAATTTTAGACGAACAAACAAACACTGAATATCAGGGTTTGTTCGTTTGTTTAGTGTATTACAAGGAGGGAGCTACTGGCGCGCAGCTCCCTCCTTGTAACATGTAACTATAGAAGCGGCAGGGAGCAGTGCTCCCCGCCACTTCCTAACCCCCCCATGTCCTCCCTCATGGGCGTCCGCAGGGGGGGGAAAGGGGGGGCACTTGCCCCCCCCCCTGGATTTTTCAGCTTGTTCTGCTATTTTGTGTGATTTAAAATGAACTGCAATACCGGCGCCGGCCAGTATGGAGAGAGACAGGGATAGGAAGCTGCATCTTATCCCTGCTTCTCTCTGCTGATTGAAACCGCAGGGGAGCAACACATGCAGCCAGAGACAGCCTACAGATCAGGGAAGTGAGAGATGGGGGGCAGAGACAGCCTACAGATCAGGGGAGTGAGGGATGGGGGGCAGAGACAGCCTACAGATCAGGGGCGTGAGGGATGGGGGGCAGAGACAGCCTACAGATCAGGGGAGTGAGGATGGGGAGGCAGACAGCCTACAGATCAGGGAGTGAGGGATGGGGGCAGAGACAGCCTACAGATCAGGGAGTGAGGGATGGGGGCAGGAGGCCAGCCTACAGATCAGGAGTGAGGGATGGGGAGGCAGAGACAGCCTACAGATCAGGAGGAGGGATAGGGGCCAGAGACAGCCTACAGATGAGGGATGGGGGGCAGAGACAGCCTACAGATCAGGTAAGTGGGGGATGGGGGGGCAGAGACAGCCTACAGATCAGGGGAGTGAGGGATGGGGGGCAGAGACAGCCTACAGATCAGGGGAGTGAGGGATGGGGGGGCAGAGACAGCCTACAGATCAGGGGAGTGAGGGATGGGGGCCAGAGACAGCCTACAGATCAGGGGAGTGAGGGATGGGGGGCCAGAGACAGCCTACAGATCAGGGGAGTGAGGCTGGGGGGCAGAGACAGCCTACAGGATCAGGAGTGAGGGATGGGGCCAGAGACAGCCTACAGATCAGAGGAGTGAGGGATGGGGGCAGAGACAGCCTACAGATCAGGGAGCGGGGGGATGGGGGCAGAGACAGCCTACAGATCAGGGGACTGGAGGGATGGGGGCCAGACAGCCTGGGCACAGATCAGGAGTGAGAGAGATGGGAGGGTTTGAGAGTGGGGGCAGCAGCCCATAGATTTGTGGGGGGCAGCAGCCCATAGATTTGGGGAGGGGGGCAGCAGCCCATAGATTTGGGGGGGCAGCAGCCTTTAGATTTGGGGGGGCAGCAGCCCATAGATTTGGGGAGGGGGGCAGCAGCCCATAGATTTGGGGGCAGCAGCCCATAGATTTGGGGGGGCAGCAGCCCATAGATTTGGGGGGGCAGCAGCCCATAGATTTGGGGAGGGGGCAGCAGCCTATAGATATATAGAAATGAACAGGAAGGGTCAGCAAGGAGCTGGAAGGTAAAGCAGCAGCCTTTGATTTAGCAGCCCATAGATTTGGGCAGCCTATAGATATATAGAAATGAACAGGAAGGGTCAGCAAGTGAGCCAAGGCACAAAGGTAAAGCAGAAGGAGCAAAAAGGGTCAGAAATGAGCTGGAAGGGGCAGAAGGAGCACAAACATAAAGTAGGAGAATGAGCAGGAACGGCCTGCAAGGAGCAGGAAGGAGCACAAAGGTAAAGTAGGAGAAAGAGCAGAAAGGGACAGCAAGGAGCACAAAGGTAAAGTAGAAAAGGGAGCAGAAAGGGATCAGAATGAGAAAGGAGCAGAAGGGCGCAAAATAAGCGGAAAGGTAAAAGAGCAGAAAGGGGCCAAGGATAGAAAACAGTGTCAGAAGAAAAAAAAAGACTGTCAAATGAAGGAGAGGAATAGGAGATTGGAGCAGGAAGGACAAATGAAGTGAACCCTCCACTTTATTCTGGACACCACATCATAAGGCTTTGGTACCTGGGCCTGGCAGGGAAACGCTGGACCTTCTCATCTCCAAAGGTAAAAAAATATCGGTGATAATGTGTTCACTTTTATTTACTGAGTGTCAGGAAGCACAGAGTGCCGTTGGGTAGGGGTGTTGCTGATTGGCTAGAGCGGTCAGCTGGCACTCTAAGCCAATCAGTAGCTCCCCATTCATAAAAAAGTAAAAATATTTTATGAACCGGGAAGTAGCGATTGGCTTAGAGTGTCAACTGTCCACTCTAGCCAATCAGCGGCACCCACGCCTGACGTCAATCTGCACTTCCTGACACTCTGTTTCAGAAGCCAAATACCACTGAGCGACCTGGAGCTGGAGGAAGCCTTTGGGGTTAAACCATTTGAGAGCGATTTAACCCCTTAAAAGGTAAGCGAGCACCCAGAGGCTTCCTGGCATCATAGCATTTTCATTTAGGTGAAGTTGTTATGGTGACCAGAAATGTCCTTTAATTTGCTTAAAGGAACACTATAGTGTCAAGAATACAAACATATATTCCTGACACCATAGTTGTCAAAACGCTATTCACCCTGGCTTTATGTGATAATGGCTATGCCCCTTCCCTTTCATGACACTGTCAAAAAGGTACCAAGCATGGATGTCATTACAATTATGCCCCCCCTTGGAAAAATTCCTGCGGACGCCCATGTCCTCCCTCACTCTATGGGGGTCAATATGATCCCCATAATAGCATAAGGGAGATTAAAATCTCCCGAATGCCCCTACTCGCTATACCGCAAGTAGGGGCATGTCTGGCTGCTCACATTTTTTTTAAAAAACCTACTATCCGGCTCCCACCCCTGCACAGCGGGTGGGGGCCCTAAATAACAATAAGGGGGGGAACCTATTGTCCTCCCTGAGCGGTGGGTGGGGGCCATAAATTACAATGGGGGGGACCTACTGTCCTTTCCCCCACCCCCATAAAGATAATGGGGGGGGACCTACTGTCCTTCCCCCCGTCCCCCACCCCAGGGCGTCGGGTGCCATAAAGATAATGAGGGAGGGGACCTACTGTCCACCCCCCGGCCCCCACCCCTGCACAGTGGGTGGGGGCCATAAATTACAATGGGGACCTACTGTCCTCCCCCCTGGCCCCCACCCTTGAGTGGTGGGTGGGGGCCATAAAGATAATGGGGGGGACCTACTGTCCTCCCACCCCTGGGCGGCGGGCAGGGGCCATAAAGATAATTGGGGGGGGGAACCTACTTATAAAGCCTTGCCCCACCCTGCAATTAGGCTAAGAACACTGATTGGTTGGTTTAAGCCAATCAGAGTGCTCTTTGTCATTTTACACAGCGTGGGAACTTTCCCACGCTGTGTAAAATGACACAGGGCACTCTGATTAGGTGGCTTGAGTAGGTCCTCCCCTCATTATCTTTATGGCCCCCACCCACCGCTCAAGGGTGGGGGCCGGGGGGGAGGACAGTAGGTCCCCCCCATTGTAATTTATGGCCCCTACCCAGCGCCCAGGGCAGGGGGCCAGGGCGTGAGGTCCCCCCCCTCATTATCTTTATGGCCCCCACCCATCGCACAGGGGTGGGGGCAATAGGTTTTGTTTTGTTTTTACAGTGAGCATCCACAGGCTGCTCACTGTTTACTAGACATGCCCCTACTCACGGTATAGCGAGTAGGGGCGAATTTACTAATACTAAGTAATCTTTATTAGTAAATGTGGCTTAAAGACCAATTTAGATCTTTCAGCCTATTAGTAGATAACTCCCTGATACCGTGGGAATTAGGGAGTTATCTACTAAGCGGCTGCAAGATGCAGCCGCGGCAATGAATAGGATCGGAGTTTCATTAATTCGAATGAAATTCCAATCCGAACAAAGTCCCGAATTGCGTTCTAACACGAATGGAGCAACTGTTAGAACGCAATTCTGCAGTTTTGCCGGCGTCCTGTCTAAGTGACAGGAAGCATCGCGGGAACAGGGAGAAAAGGTAAGGATTGTGGAAAAATTGTTGTGATCACCGGAAACAAAGCACACTTTGCTCCTCTGCTGGTCACGGCGTAGGAAACCTCCATAAGAGAAATAGTCCCTACTTTTTCTTATGTTTTAATGAAAACTAGTGCAGACAGAAAGAAATGAAGAACAGATCCTGAGAGAGGGAGAGAAGAGGAATCGATTGGGGAAAGGTAAGTTCGGCATGACAGTGCCGCTTTAACTAATAGCTTGCACTAGAAACATGGTAAAAGCATATAACAAATCATTGCACTAAAACTTATCCAGGGTCCATTACTAGGTGTGGTCTTCTTAGATTAGGAGCGTATAGGGATATGGTCTTAGAATAGGAAGGTGTAGGGATAGGGTCTCCTTAGAATAGGAGAGTGTAGGGATAGGGTCTCCTTAGAATAGGAGGGTGTAGGGATAGGGTCTCCTTAGAATAGGAGAGTGTAGGGATAGGGTCTCCTTAGAATAGGAGGGTGTAGGGATAGGGTCTCCTTAGAATAGGAGGGTGTAGGGATAGGGTCTCCTTAGAATAGGAGGGTGTAGGGATAGGGTCTCCTTAGAATAGGAGGGTGTAGGGATAGGGTCTTAGAATAGGAAGGTGTAGGGATAGGGTCTCCTTAGAATAGGAGGGTGTAGGGATAGGGTCTCCTTAGAATAGGAAGGTGTAGGGATAGGGTCTCCTTAGAATAGGAGGGTGTAGGGATAGGGTCTCCTTAGAATAGGAGGGTGTAGGGATAGGGTCTCCTTAGAATAGGAGGGTGTAGGGATAGGGTCTCCTTAGAATAGGAGGGTGTAGGGATAGGGTCTCCTTAGAATAGGAAGGTGTAGGGATAGGGTCTCCTTAGAATAGGAGGGTGTAGGGATAGGGTCTCCTTAGAATAGGAGGGTGTAGGGATAGGGTCTCCTTAGAATAGGAGGGTGTAGGGATAGGGTCTCCTTAGAATAGGAGGGTGTAGGGATAGGGTCTCCTTAGAATAGGAGGAAGGGAGAAGATAGTCATGTGCAAAGAAGAGACTACATAAATGACGTCCTCGCAATGCACAAGGTTGTTTTTCTTGAAATTAACACTTTCATCCATTTTCTTTTAAATTTATAATAAAGTTTTAGTAGAAAATATAATCTGAAAAATCAAAGTTAAAAAGTTACTTGTGCACTAACCCAAATCCCTATGCATATTTAAAGAAATATCACTCCAATGGCCATCCAAGTGTAAGCTCTCCTGTTATGTCAATGCAAAACCTCTAAGGTGAGTCCCACATTAACAATTCACTATGCTGCTACAACTAAAAGATAAAATCTCCAATGAGACAGAGAGGGGTATTTTTCTAAACTCCTACACACTTATTAACCCTTAATAGGGAACACATGGGGTGGGTGGCAGCACTGTAACATGGCTGTGTGATACAAAAGCAAATACAAACACACAAAATTAAGCCCTGTGTCCAAACCTCCCCTACTCTTGGGCAGCAGCAATTGCTATTATCATGTTTATTTAAGGCAAAGCCAGGGTAAGCTTTGCACATTAACTGGAGAAATAGAATAACCATTCTATTTCTCCTGTTCAATAGAATATCATTTCTATGATGTTACTGCCAGGAGCACATGACAGAGTTTAGAACAATGATTGACAGGAAGCTAAGATGGAGACTCGCAATTGCGGATAAAATGTTGTGGATTTCTACACTTAATTTTCTTTTCACACACATCTACATATTGATAATTAAGGATCATAAAAATCCCAGATTTTTGACGGTTCCCCTTTTACATATATAATATAATTCTAAAATAAAATGGAGTATTACATGAAATAAAGATTAGCACAATTTTTTTCATGATTTTCAATGATTTATTTAATGTTGATGATTCCCCTTTAAACTGTAGACCACATGGTGTGATCTATAAAAAATTAAAATGCTGAAAAATATACAATAATCCTCCATGCAAATACCAGGAAACAAAACCACTGAGTGTCATCAGCTTTTTGCACAATGGTTACTGCAAATTTGTAAATAAAAAACAAAATCTTTATTTATAGAATGTCCATACCACTAGCTACCTCCCACTATAATATAAAACACTAACCTTGTGGTGAGTTGTTATGACTAATCAATGCCACTACCAAATTCTGTTTTGGGACAAAAAAATTAATCATAATCTTTATTTAAAATGTTGGATACTTATCTACATAAACATTCTTCCCTATATACATACTAGATATATAATAGACATATATTGTACAGTGCTATGGAATTTGTTGGTGCTTTATAAATAATAATAATAATATATATCCTTTCCATTTCTGTAGTTTTATGTATTGTGTAGTATATTCCTTCCTTTATACTTGGGGATTTTAATATCCCAGTCAACAACCCCAACTGCACTGATATCTCTCATCTGCTCTCTGTAACCTCCTACTTTGGCCTCACACAATGGTCTAATTCAGCAACCCATAAAGCGGGAAGCACTCATGATCTTGCCTTCACCAATCTCTGTACCGCCTCTAATCTTTCCAATATTCCTTTTCCTTTATCTGACCACCATCTGCTGACTTTTGACATCGGCATACCCAGAACCCTTGACACATCAATCTCTCAGAAATCTTCATTGTCTTGACCTAATGCAATTCTCCACTAACTCCTTTTACCTATCTCAAACCTCACTTGCCCTAGCTCTGCAATCTCCTTCTACAATTCCACCCTCCCCTCTCAACTTTGTCATGGCCCCTTCTACACTTAAAGCAGCAAGCGCTCCCAACTACAACCATGGCACACCAAGTTGACTTGATACCTCAAAAAATGCTCCAGAATTGCTGAATGCTGCTGGAGAAAATATCACTCCTCATCTGACTATCTACACTATAAATTTATGCAGTGCTCCTACAGCTTGGCTCTTTCCTTCAATACCCTCCTAACCACACTCTCCAGCAAACCCAAATAACTATTTTACACTTTCTTCTCTCTTCTTCGCCCTGTTGCTCCTCCTACGAACTAAACCACCACAAACTTTGCAAATCACCTCACTGACAAGCTCTCTACAATCAGGGAAGAGATCTCTCAACTCTCTCCTTCCCCAATCAGGGAAGAGATCTCTCATCTCTCTCCTTCCCCTTACAATACTTTATCCAACCTCATTCCCTCTGCTGTTCTAATTTATTCGTACCTGCTACACAGGAAGAGGCTTCTGCTCTGCCCCGGTCAGCCCGACCCAACACCTGCTCTCTTGATCCTATTCCCTCGCATCTCATCCGTACACTGTCACCTTCTCTTGCTCGGACTCTCACTAAAATAATCAATCTCTCCCTCTCCTCTGGCATATTTCTATCATCCTTCAAACATGCAACTGTCACCCCGATTCTAAAAAAGCCTAATCTTGACTCTAACTCTTGTGCAACTACCGCCCTATCTTGCAACTACCTTTTGCGTCCAAGCTCCTTGAAAAACTTGTGTATGTGAGATTAACAGACTTCCTTCACTCCAACTCTCTGCTTGACCCACTTCAATCTGATTTCTGCACTCAGCACTGTGTGGAAATGACTCTGACCAGAGTATCTAATGATCTACTCACTGCAAAATCTCATAGTTCCTATTCTATCTAATTCTCTTTGGTCTTTCATGCTGCTTTTGACACTGTTGTTCATCAACAGCTTCTTCTCATGCTCTGTAATCTTGGTCTACGAGATATTGTTTCTCTCCCAGCACTCTTTTAGTGTTTCTTTCTCTGGCTCTGCCTCTTCCCCCAACTCCTCTGTGGTGGTATCCACCAAGGTTCAGTCCTTGGTCCCCTACTGTTCTCGGTCTTTACTGCGGCCCTTGGTAAACTCATCAACTCCTTTGGCTTCCAATACCACTTCTATGCGGATGACACACAAATGTCTTCTTCTGATCTCTCCCCACCCCTATTTAACTGCCTCTCTGCTATTTCAAATTTGATGGCTGCCCACTTCCTTAAGCTCAACTTGTCCAAAACAGAACATCTGGTGTTTCCTCCCTGAAGTGTTGCTACTCCATTTTCTGTCTCCCTCCATGTTAATGGTGCTACCATCAGCTCCACCACACAGGCTCGCTGCCTAGGTGTTTTCTTTAACTCTGACCTCTCCTTCGCCCTCATGTCCAGTCGATCGCCAAATCCTGCTTCCATCTCAAAACCATTGTGAGCATCCGTCTACTGAACGCCAGATGCGGCTAAGGTGCTGGTCTATGCCACTGTTCTTTCTCACTTGACTACTTCAATCCGCTTCTCATTGGTTTTATGTGCTTCCAACTTGTCCCACTACAGTCTATAATGAATGCAGCAGCGAGGCTCATCTTCCTGTCCGCCTGCACCTCCCACACCTCTGTCAGTCCCTGCATTGGCTTCACGTAAAATTTAAAATTCTTGTTCTTGCTTTTAAATCTCAACATAATGCTACTCCCACCTATCTATCCTTCCTAATACACAAGTATGTCCCATCTAGGCACCTACGCTCTGACGAAGACCTACGTCACCATCCTGTGGAACTCCTTTCCCTTTTCCGTTAGACGCTCACCCAGTCTCCACTCCTTCAAACAATCATTAAAAAATCACTTTTTCACAAAAGTGTATCAATAAAACTGTTAATGGCTCCCAACTGATTCCTCTCCTGCAACTCTCATTTCAAATAAATAAATAAATAAATTGCAAAAAACACAGCGAATACTATTCTACCAATCTATTTCCCTAATATTATCCTTACCTTTGGTGTCCCTTTACTTGAATCCATCTAGCATGTAAGCTCATTGAGCAGGGCCCACAACCCCTCTGTTCCTGTGCGCCAAACTTGTCTGGTTAAAATTACACGTTTGTTAGTCCACCCATTTTAAAAGTACTACGGAATTTGTTGGCGCTATATAAATAAATAAATAAATAAATAAATAATAATATTCTGATTTTGCATATAATCCAACTTATTTAAAAAAAAATATATATATATATATAGCAATTTTATGTGAAACTAAACTGTAAAACAGGGTTAAAGCCCCAGATTTGAGGAGGACATTTAAAAGGACATTGCAATGTGTTAACATGCCCTTACTCTACCCATGGCTCCTATTCAGCAGCCTTCTACACATTAAGACATGCAGGCCCCTGTACAGTGCAAAAAGGTAAGCAGATTTAGTTAGTTTTTATTGTGTTTTAAATTACATTGTATTACTAAGCTAGACCACATATGTGATATAAATATAGCAAACATTAATGTTATATGTTGTTTATTTTCAGTGTACCAAAAATAACCAAACAAAAACAACATAATTTGAACTGAAACCCATAAACCCCTTAGCAAATGGTTTTCAAATGTACACAACCAACACCAAAAAACAGTTTCTCTGTTTACAACATAATGTACATGTATATAGTTACGTTGTTTGCTGCATCAGTACAATACTAACCTTGTTGGTTTATCATTTTCAACATGTGCTAAAAAACAAATTGTCATTACACAAGTATTATCTCGTAAAGAAGCATCCCTTCTTCCTCTATTTTATTTTTCGTTTGGTTCTCTTTAGAGTTGAGCGGACACCTGGATGTTCGGGTTCGCCGAGTTCGGCCGAACTTGACCCCGAGCTCGAACCCCATTCAAGTCAATGGGGACCCGAACTTTTGGGCACTAAAATGCCTCAAAAAAAGTCCTGGAAAGGGCTAGAGGGCTGCAAAAGGGAGTAAAATGGGGGTAAAAGTAGGACAAGTGCCCTGAAAACAAATGTGGGTAGGTAAATAACTTAAAATAACATAAAATAAGCAGCCGCCTAGTAGATAACTCACTAATTCCCACGATATTAGGGAGCTATCTACCAAAAGGCTGAAAGACCTAAATTGGGTGGGGGCCCCAAAGTAAAATAAGCGGGGGGACCTATTGTCCTCCCCCCGGCCCCCACCCCTGAGCAGCGGGTGGGGGCCCTAAATAACAATAGGGGGGACCTACTGTCCTCCCCCCGGGCCCCCACCCCTGCACGGCGGGTGGGGGCCCTACATAACAATGAGTGGGGGACCCCCCGGCCCCCACCGCTGAGTGGCTGAAAGACCTAAATTGGGTGGGGGCCCCAAAGTAAAATAAGGGGGGGGACCTATTGTCCTCCCCCCGGCCCCCACCCCTGAGTGGTGGTGGGGGCCCTAAATAAGAATGGGGGGCCTACTGTCCTCCCCCTAGCCCCCACCCCTGCGTGGTGGATGGGGGCCCTAAATAAGATTGAGAAGGGGGAACCTACCTGCGGGTAGTGGCCCTGAAGTAAAATAAGGGGGGGACCTACTGTCCTCCCCACTGGCCCCCACCCTTGAGCGGTGAGTGGGGGCCCTAAATAAAAATGAGGGGGGTGGACCTACTGTCCTCCTCCCAAGCCCCCACCTCTGCGTGGTGTGTGGGGGCCCTAAATAAGATTGAGGGGGGACCTACTGTCCTCCCCTTGGCCCCCCACCCCTGCGCAGTGGGTGTGGGCCCTAAATAAGATTGAGAGGGGGGACCTACTGTCCTCCCCCCGGCCCCCACCCCTGCACAGCAGGTGGGGGCCCTAAATAATATTGAGGGGGGGGACCTACTGTCCTTTACTTAGTATTAGTAAATGTGGCTGAAAGACCACCAATTTCAGCCTTTTGGTAGGTATGGCTGTGATGGCTTCTATGGGCACACTTGTCAAACGCTTGTTGATTTGCTGCCCTGCAGCCTTTCAAAACGCGCCATTAAATCGCCGAACACCGAACTCCAACCCGAACATACAGTGAAATGTCCGTGTTCGGGGTCCAAAAACCATAATGTTCGGTATGAACCCGAACTTTATAGTTCGGGTTTGCTCAACTCTAGTTCTCTTACTTGTTATATTATTTGATTAGATGCCTATTGGTGCTAAAGTTGCACACACCTGTGGGTACCCACTCTGTTCACACAAATTTTGTTGCAGTTGACATCTATTTGGGATTTGTTACTGCTTATATTTTGTATCTCTATATACAATTTAATTAACATGTTAATTACAAAACAAACAAAGAACCAAAAACAGTCATGAACTTAAATGAATACTTATTGTTAGGAATACAAACATTTCTACTATTAATTTAATTCTGAAGGGAAAATAAAACATAGAAACATAATATCATATAGTGTAGTAAGTGAGTTAACAGAATTATGAAACACTTAAACAGAATATGTAAAGCTCACTTAACAAATATAGAATATAGAATATTGCTTGGGTCTGCCAAATGGGGACGCAGTCTGTATCAGTGGAGCAATATGGGGAAAAAGAGACAAACAAAAATGGAAAAAAAAACAAACATCAGTGAGCCAGACATTGATTCGCAGGAAGTTAATAGACAGGATTTGTTGAGTAGCAATTTCTAGAGTCCATATGTAGAAGAGTCTATGAGTGAATGTAAGATTCCCCTATTTGAAAGAATCTCATTACTTTTTGTTCAGGGGTAAGAAGATCATCTAGCCAATTCACATCATAGATAAAGCCATCATTATTTGCATAATTGTAATGAGGGTGGCTGGTAATGGTTAGGATTTGAACAATTGTGTGCCTTGCTATAACAGAGAACACTGTTAGCAACAGTTTTTGGAATGGTTCTGTGTAAGAGGATATATGAACAATCTTCCAGGCATTTGGCTGTAACATTTTGTTGTGATATGCAGCGTTTATATAGTCCTATGCCAGTGCTGCCTCTCTTATCCATGCTGGAGGGCCTACCACCATTCATACATTTCCCTGCCATTGATATAGCAGGAGCTGGTATGTATGTGTACCTGGCACTATATGTTGTAATGGGTAGATTGTGATGTCACGCCCCCACTCACCAAAAAGTGTGTGGCATTGTGAGTGAGCCTATATGTAATTGTATGTACATCAATGTGTATGAGAGGTATTGTGTGTATATGTATGTGCATGTGTCTTTGGTTTTTGGGGTGGGTTTGAAGGGTGGAACAGGAGCAAGACTGCAAGCTACCTTCAACATGGATGCTGTCCAGGAGGTGGGAGGGTCTGGGAGGGAGGGTCTGCAGGAGATTGGCTGGGATGTGTCAGCTGACCGGAGCTCGCCGCGAACGGTTCGTGGTGAACCGTGGCGAGCCATTCTCGGGAAGTTCGCGAACGATTCGCGACATCACTAGTCATGGACCGAGGGCCTGAAGCAGTCAGGGGCCCGGATGCACTAACATGGTCTAGATTGCGAGATCGGATGATCTTCCCATCTGACCTGGCATAATTCTAGTGTTATTTGCTGGCCTCTCCTGATGTAGAGCCTGCAACCTATTGCTATACACTTTTCAAACTCCTCCCACTAGGGGCCCGGTTGAGCACTGTATCTGCACATCAGACTGGGCCCCTTTCCCCATGCAGTTACCCCTGCGCGGCAGCTGAATTGGGAGGAAGTGATCACACTTCACTTCCTCCCATCGCAAGTGGAGGATTAAAAAATGGAAGCCCCTGGCAGCCCATTCCTATCATCCCCAGCAAGCTCCAGCCCCCCACTGGACGCAGAGAAACCATCCTCCTCCTACACCCAAAAGGTATGGGGACATGAGGGTGGCTAAGAATATGGTATAGTAATTTATATGTATGTATATATGAGTGTATATGATCTGACTGTGTATATTATCTGACTGTGTGCCACTGTATGTATATCTGTGTGTATATTATCTGACTGTGTGTCACTGTATGTATATCTGTGTGTATATTATCTGACTGTGTGTCACTGTATGTATATCTGTGTGTATATTATCTGTGTGTGTGTGGGTGTCACTGTATGTATATATGTGTGTATATGATCTGATTGTGTGTGTCATACTGTGTATTTTATCTGACTGTGTCACTGTATGTATATCTGTGTGTGTATTATCTGTGTGTGTGTGTCACTGTATGTATATCTATGGGTATATGATCTGATTGTGTGTTTCACTGTATGTATATATGCGTGTATATGATATGTGTGTGTCATACAGTGTATATTATCTGACTGTGTGTCACTATATTATATCTGTGTGTATATTATCTGACTGTATGCATATCTGTGTGTATATTATCTGAATGTGTGTGTATGTGTGTGTCACTGTATGTATATCTGTGAGTATATGATCTGATTGTGTTTTTCACTTTATGTATATATGAGTGTATGTGATCTGACTGTGTGTGTCATACTGTGTATATTATCTGACTGGGTCACTGTATGTATATATGTGTTTATATTATCTGACTGTGTGTCATTGAATATATATCTGTGTGTATATTATCTGACTGTGTGTATATATGTGTGTATATGATCTGATTGTGTGTGTCACACTGTGTATATCTGTGTATATGATCTGTGTGTGTGTGTGTGTCACACTGTGTATATGATAGGTGTGTGTGTGTGTGTCACTGAATGTATGTGTGTATATTATCTGACTGTGTGTATATCTGTTTGTATATTATCTGACTGTATGCATATCTGTGTGTATATTATCTGAATGTGTGTATGTGTGTGTCACTGTATGTATCACTGTATGTATATCTGTGAGTATATGATCTGGCTGTGTGTTTCAGTGTATGTATATGATCTGATTGGGTTTTTCACTTTATGTATATATGAGTGTATGTGATCTGACTGTGTGTGTCATACTGTGTATATTATCTGACTGTGTGTCATTGAATATATATCTGTGTGTTTATTATCCGACTGTGTGTATATATGTGTGTATATGATCTGACTGTGTGTCACACTGTGTATATCTGTGTATATGATAGGTGTGTGTGTCACTGAATGTATGTGTGTATATTATCTGACTGTATGCATATCTGTGTGTATAGTATCTGAATGTGTATATGCGTGTGTCACTGTATGTATCACTGTATGTATATCTGTGTATATGATCTGGCTGTGTGTCACTGAATGTATATCTGTGTGTATATTATCTGACTGTGTATATATATGTGTGTATATGATCTGACTGTGTGTCACACTGTGTATATCTGTGTATGTGTCACACTGTGTTTATGATATGTGTGTGTGTCACTGAATGTATGTGTGTATATTATCTGACTGTGTGTATATATGTGTGTATATGATCTGACTGTGTGTCACACTGTGTATATCTGTGTATATGATAGGTGTGTGTGTGTCACTGAATGTATGTGTGTATATTATCTGACTGTGTGTATATCTGTTTGTATGTTTTCTGACTGTATGCATATCTGTGTGTATAGTATCTGAATGTGTGTATGCGTGTGTCACTGTATGTATCACTGTATGTATATCTGTGAGTATATGATCTGGCTGTGTGTCACTGAATGTATATCTGTGTGTATATTATCTGACTGTGTATATATATATATGTGTGTATATGATCTGACTGTGTGTCACACTGTGTATATCTGTGTATGTGTCACACTGTGTATATGATATGTGTGTCACTGAATGTATGTGTGTATATTATCTGACAGTATGCATCTCTGTGTGTATATTATCTGAATGTGTGTATGCGTGTGTCACTGTATGTATCACTGTATGTATATCTGAGTATATGATCTGGCTGTGTGTTTCAGTGTATGTATATCTGTGTGTATATGATCTGATTGTGTTTTTCACTTTATGTATATATGAGTGTATGTGATCTGACTGTGTGTGTGTCATACTGTGTATATTATCTGACTGTGTCACTGTATGTATATATGTGTGTATATTATCTGACTGTGTGTGTCACTGAATGTATATCTGTGTGTATATTATCTGACTGTGTGTATATATGTGTGTATAATATCTGACTGTGTGTATATATGTGTGTATATTATCTGACTGTGTGTCACACTGTGTATATCTGTGTATATGATGTGTGTGTGTGTCACACTGTGTATATGATATGTGTGTGTCACTGAATGTATGTTTGTATATTATCTGACTGTGTGTCACACTGTGTAAATCTGTGTATATATTATATAACTGCTCAAATTCACACACATCAGTACACAGACTGTCGCCATTAATACAGACATTCACATACCAGCGGTCACCTTCACCTACAGCTTCAACACAAATGCATTTTATATCCCTTCCTTTACATAGACACAAGCACTGCACACAAATACACTCCTACACACACTGATACTTTAAACAAACATACTCCTGTATTCACACACCAAAATTCCATAATAATACACTCCTGCATTTAATCCCAACAAATAAATCACTGCAATCACACATCTGTTCTGCATTCTAATAGAACACTGCCTGCCCATCATACATGTACACTGCATGCAAAAAAAACTCCTGCATTTTATTTTCACTGGCACTACACAACATATTCTTTGGGTTTTACACATATCAGCATTACACAAAATTATCCTTACTTTGACGCACACAATAATATTTTGAAATTGCATATAAATACAATATTGCATTCTTGCGGTAAAACAAATTATCCCTCCACTGACACATAGTTTACTACACTCAAATATGTTCTTGAATTCACACATATTGGCATTCTACAAACATATACGCATCCATAATAGTACAATATGCAAAAGTGTCCATTGACGATTTTAAATGCTCAAATGCAAACATGCATTCATAATCAATATTATAAGCAACAAACGAAATACCCAACATTATATGAAACTTATATTTAAAATTTAGCTAATACTTATATATTGGCCTTCAAAGGGCCCAGGACCTAATTTTGCACGGGGGCCCAAATGGCTGTCAGTCCGTCCCTGTTAGTATGCAAGACCAAGGAACATTTGTTCTGGAAATGCAGCGTACATTAGTATGCAGAAACACAGATAGTGTACATGACAAATAATAATGTGGGTTTGTATTTAATTTACTCTAAATCACTACGCATATCCACGCAACCTATAAATAAACATGCATTTAAAACAAATTTATAAATACAGTATTGAAAATTCCCAGCCTTATCTGCAAATAAAATAACAAAAATCCAACTCATCATTTAGATTGTATTCCCTATTTTGTTTGAATATATTTTATTATATTTGTAGGAATGACCATCAAACACACATTTTAGTAATATCTCACCGCTATAGCAAGCCTTTATTAAACACAAATCTATCACGTGGATGTGTAAATAGAAAACTGCTTGGTTTATTTCCCAATCAGCAAGACAACTGACTTCCAAAATTAAAGGGACATTCCAGGCACCCAGACCACTTCTGCTCATTGGAGTGGTCTGGGTGCCAACTCCCACTACTCAACCCTGCAAGTGTAATTATTGCAGTTTTTTTATAAACTGCAATAATTACATTGCAGTATTAACTCCACCTCTAATGGCTGTCTAGACAGCCACTAGAGGGCACTTCCTGGTTCCTAGCACAGGAAACCTGTGCTAGAGCGTCGCTGGACATCCTCACGCTTTCCTAGCACTGGAGTTTCCCTTTAAAGGTGTGGGTAACTGGTTATTTTTTTCAAAGTTCAAAAAACTGTTTGTTTGGCTAAATATGGAAAACATCTCTAAAACTTTCCCAACTCATCTCATTTGATTGAAAATTTGGAAGTCTGTTTTGACTTTTCCAAAATGTACAGGTTTATTCACAAACCTCCAATCAGTAACAAATTAATTATAAACTTAATTTCAAGATTCAGACTAAAATGCCCAAGCTGTTGGTAAGTGTTCCAAGATCAAATACATTTGAGATATATATATATTTGTGGTCGGTAACAAAAGCTGTGTAATAACCATTTAATGGAAAAAGTCGGTAGTAGTGTGCTGAAACCGACATAAAGAGGTCCCCCGTGGTAAAATGAAACTTAAAGGAGAAGAATGAGATGAGGTGGGTGGGATGAACTGAACGGCACGGCACAGGTAAGCAGGGCATGTGGGTTTTTATACTGGGAACACTAACTCCTCCCACATATACTGGTCTTTGGTCTTTAAACACAATATATATATATATATATATATATATATATATATATATATATATATATATATATATATATATATATATACACACACACACACAGTATATACAAAGAAAGGATGCACTCTCCGGACTTCAAAAAGTAGAAAAGTATTTATTCCATCAAAAGGTATACAATTGTGTGATCATGTGTGTATGCGTGTGAATATGCATGACTATGTGAATATGAATGTATGCTCTTGAGGAAGACCCGAATGGGTCGAAACGTCGATCACACAATTGTATACCTTTTGATGGAATAAATACTTTTATACTTTTTGAAGACCGGAGAGTGCATCCTTTCTTTGTATATACTGTATATAATTTCAGCGTAGGAGTGCACCAGGGCATTGAATTAACTATTGTGTCATCAGCAAGGGTGAGTTCCATTATATATATATATATATATATATATACACACACACACACACACACACACACACACACACGCACACAAACATACATAAGCACACATACTAAAATTCATAAACATGCATTCATATTCACATAGTCATGCATATTCACACATATTCTTAATCACACACATGCATATTCATGCACACACATATCTTCTCATTCATACATATTTGATTTTTATCTCTGGTGTGTAGTGGTTTGCTGCTGGGGCCAGTCTGTGCCCTGATAGCTCTGTACTGACGCCGGGGCTGGGGTGATCTTACTTCGGCGACAAGGGTGCTGTGCAGTGAGAATTTATACTGATCCTAGCTGTTTCACTACAGCTCGTGATGGCTGCCACAGATCGGAATGTGAAGTGCAAGTCCGTGCAATTCCCTGCCGCCTGTAAGCTCCCCTCGCGTACGTATGTGAACCTTTCTGAAATGGCCTAGGTAGGCAATCTTCAACACTCTAGATGTTATGGACTACATCTCCCTTGATGCTTTGCCAGCATTTTAGCTGTAAAAGCATTACAGGAGAAGAGTTGTCCACAACATCTAGAGTGCCGATGGTTGACTACCCCTGATCTAGACACTACTGACAAAGTTTATTCATGTTCCAAATAAATGTGTTAGTATAGTATATAATATTAGTGACATTTTAAACTCAATGCCACTCTAAATTAAACAGAACAACAGCAACTCCTTTTAAAAGGATTGTGAGCACTTTATTGTAATGAAGATTCTATGTACTTTCATTTATGTAGCTTGTAAGTTACTGTGATTTGGGGTTTTTTTACAGTAGAAAAACAAAGTTGACAAATGTATCATTCATTGTTACATAGATGTCTTTGATCTTCGTTCAGTGAGCGAAGTATTCTATCTGACAGCACCTGTGCTTCTAAGAATTGCAGAAAATGATTTTAGGGGGTTTAACCACGCTCTACACCCAATACACAGACAGATAAGAAACAGAATATACAAGCCATGCTATCTCCAGAAGACACCTTTTACTGTTCACGTTGCGCTTAATTATCTAGCCAGCAGCTGCTTAGCAAGAACGAGTGCAGAAGATTGACTACTGGTTTTAATTCCCAAGGAGAAATGCTTTTCCTGAAAATAACTTTAAAGCAATGTTGTGAATTGTTTACCTTGTCTCCCAAGATAGAAGAAAACCAATATATACGAATACTGTGTTTGTGTGACATCACACTGTGAATTACACGGTCTTAAAACATGATCTCTTCATTAAAAAAAAAAACAAAAGGACCATGAAATACGCATTTTGTGAATAAATCTCAATAATACTTTGAAATCACTGTAATTAAAGCCCCACGTAAACTTAATCCTTTAATGAGATGGAGGTGTGGTCATTTTTTGTTTTTATAATACAGACAACTTCAAATGGTTAACTGTTTAGCTTCAGTGAAGAATATTGTCTGGGTGCACATCCACCTCATTGTGTACAATAAAGAGCTCCATTATTAGATCTGCTGATGGGATTTTTATTTTACAATGAATACATCAAAATTGTGGCCCTAATTTCATGTGCACTGTGTCTGTGTGCACACGTGTGCATGTGTATGTGTGTCTGTGTGTTGTATTCTTCTTCAGCCGGGAGTGCAGGGAACAAGGTCTGGCATGAGCACATAGTAATAAAAATATTTTAAAACAGCATTTTAAAATGTATGCAATATACACAATACATAATTGAGAATTTTGAGAAAATAATGTAATCTCATGATTCTGGAGACATTAATGAACCACGGGCCTTCAGTCACTAGGCTTGTGATTTCTCTAGACCCTATTAACAACAAACTTTTTATATTTTAAGCATAATTGTAAAGACATTTAGACCTAGTCTTAAGAGGTTTTCAGTGCCCATTTAAACCATCAATTTAAAGTTTTAGTCACACAGGTATCCCCTGCAGTTATGAACTCACCTCAATGCAATATTCAGTAAAGAGCTGAATAGCATACGTTGTGCACAAGATGGTGTGGCTTGAAATTTATGAATTTGGATGCCAAGATGTCAGTGGTCATGGCAGAAGTAATTTTGAATCAGTCAACCAGTTCATCATGACCAGATTGATAAGATAGACTTTTCGGGACAAAATGTAAAGCTTTATGTATGATGTTAAACTAACACTAGCCAGGCAGTGTCTCAAAAGTAATATATGGTGCTTACTTCATAATGTGGGTTGCTTCTCATCAACATCATCCTGTTAAAAATTAAGTAGGCTGTTTGAAAACAAAAAAAGGATAGTGAAATCAAGACTGATGGTTTTACTACTTTAACAGCAGACATTTTTGTTTCATCAATAGTTAAAGAATAGAAAAGTGCATTTAAATGTATGCTTTGTTCAGTTTGCTCTGTTGTTTTTTTCCCAACTGTAACTTACATGTTTACCGTACTATTTCTTATATACTCACTCCTAATAAAAGTATTAAAACATTAAGCCATAACAGATAGATACATGTGTATAAGGCAAAGAACTAAGCCAAAGTAGAATTGGCTCTATTTGAAAATCATTATTTACAAAAACCTTGCAAACAACCTTGAGAACCTGGAGTAGAATGGATAATCACACACTTTCTTAAAGCTGGTACTTGTATCAATAAAATTATACCCAAAGTGGCTCTCTAAATGTTGAGGTCTTGGTATATTAAAAAGTCCCCTGAAGGTTATAAACCTGCATGTTGAGCAGCAGTTTGGGGGGTAAGCTAAAGGGATATAATTTACCTTACTCTTCCTCACATGTGTCACCACATTTATCCTGGCATCCATCTTCAGGTACTGGTTGTTCATTTTCCAGGAACAGCATCCACAACTTTGTCCACCACTTTAAGTCTACTGATGAGATGGAGCACTTTGTATGATGGTGTAACTTGAGCCATACTACAAGGAACTGAAAAAAAGTTAATTGATGTATGACCTAGTGGCTTATCAGGCTTCTTTAGTATACTCTCAGAACAATTTAAGATAATCTTTTGAGATGACCGACTATTTTGTAGCTGCAGTTGTTCCAATAACTCTATTTTCACGCTAGCAACCTCAGCCGTGATGGATGAATGGCCTCTATTCAGTGGCGGAACTACGCTTCATCAGCGTGGGGCCTATCAGGTAGCCCCTACACTTAGGGAAAAATATGCAAATTGAGATGTGTGTGTCCGTGTGGGTATATTTGTGTATCTGTGTGTAATGATATTGATGTTACAAAGTTTTGGAGTCCAGTAGCCAGATCAGCAATGTTTTCTGCCAGAGGTAGCCACTCGTTACCCAGGTGGTTGAGCCCCTGAGCCTTGAGTGGCCTTCTGGTCTTAAGCAGAGATGGGAGACTGGAACAGAAAGATGATAATCGTAGTGAGGCAAGCCGAGGTCAGTGGGAAGGAGAAGCAGCAAAGTCAAAACAGTCCAAATTCAGCAACAGGAAGGAGAAACAGGAACACGCTTGATTAGAGAGTACAGGAACCACAATAATCTGGCAAAGGTACAGAGACAGGAAGTGGCTTTTATAGGCCAAGAACCAGACACCTGACCAGACACAGCTGAAGAGAGTTGTCACTGATAACCTTGACTCTACAAGCAATGGTATCAGATCTCAGGTAAATTTGCAAAAGGCAGGCTGGTGTACTGGTAAGGAAGAGGTTTAGCACCATGTAAACCAGGGTTCGAAACCCAGCAGAGTCAGTTCCTCACATTACCTCCACCTCTACAGGCGCAGCCTCTGGATGCCCTATTTCCTGGTTTAGCAGGGTACTGTGCATGGAAAGACTGAAGAAGATCAGGAGCATGAATATTGTCCACTGGTTCCCACGATCTATCCTCCTCACCATAGCCTTTCCAATGAACCAAATATTGAAGCTTGTTGCGGAAGATCCTGGAGTCAAGAATTTTTTCCACCTCGTATTCATCTTCACCATCCACGAGGACTGGTGGTGGGGCAGGCAAGGCTCGACCAGGGAAAGTATTTTCATGAAAAGGTTTAAGCAGTGCCACGTGAAACACCGGATGTATTTTCATGGAATCCGGAAGTTGCAGACGGAAGGTGACTGCATTGATCTGAGCGATTATCTTAAAAGGTCCCATGAACTTTTGACCCAATTTATGAGAAGGAATCCTAAGCTTAAGATTCTTTGTTGACAGCCAAACCTTGTCACCAACATGATAAACTGGGGCCTCCTTTCTGTGCCTATCAGCAGCTCTTTTGTAACATTCCTGAGCCTCCGAAAGAGTCTCCTTCAACAGTTCTTGGGAATCTCGTAAGGCGGTTAGCCGGTCAGTGACTGCAGGAATGGGAGTAGTAATTGGGAGACTCACTAGAAAGGTTGGATGGTAACCATAATTGGCAAAAAATGGGCTCAGAGAAGTGGAGCAGTGTTGGGCATTGTTATAGGCAAACTCCGCCGTGGGTAGAAAATCCAGCCAGTCATCCTGCAGGTAACTAATATAGCACCGCAAATATTGTTCTAAAGTCTGGTTGGTTCGCTCAGTCTGTCCATTACTTTGTGGATGAAAAGCTGAAGACAGATTTACATTAATACCTAGAATAGAACAAAAATATTTCCAAAAATGAGATGTAAACTGCACTCCCCTGTCAGAAATTACTTCATCAGGCACTCCATGCAAGCGAAATATTTCCCGAATAACAAGGTCAGCAGTCTGTTTAGCTGAAGGGAGACCACGAGCTGGTATGAAATGACTCATCTTGGTTAACCGGTCCACAACAACAAGAATGGTAGTGTGTTCCTTAGAGGGAGGTAGTTCCACAATAAAGTCCATGGATATAGATCCCCAGGGACGATGAGGAATCGGAAGAGGCTGAAGCAAGCCAACAGGGGATGAGCGAGGAGTCTTATGTCTGGCACATACATCACAAGAGGACACATATTTCTTAACATCCTCATAATATTTAGGCCACCAAAAGGATCGGGTAAGTAGTTCTTGTGTCTTTCGGATTCCTGGATGACCTGCTGGTTTAGAGTCATGGTAGAGGCGTAAAACGTCCAGTCGCACTGATTCTGGAACAAACAGACGTTGTTGAAAAATCCAAAACCCATTAAGCATGGTCATATGAAGATCACGAGGAGGATCACGAAAAACTGGATCTTTAGAGTAGCCCTTTTTAATGCGAGACATTAGATCAGAAGGAAAGGTAACTCCTAAAAATCTGCTCTCCGGCAAGATGGTGGCCTTGGTTACTGTAGTATGGAGGGGGTCAGCTATCCTAGACAAGGCATCCGCCTTGCCATTTCTGGAACCAGGGCGGTATGAAATAAAAAAATTAAACCTTGAGAAAAATAGGGACCAGCGTGCTTGTCTGGCTGACAGTCTCTTAGCGGATTGGATACATTCCAGATTTTTGTGATCTGTGAGGACAGTAATTGGATGGGTGGCTCCCTCCAAGAGATGTCTCCATTCGGTGAAGGCAGCTTTTATAGCCAAAAGTTCTTTATTCCCTATGTCATAATTTCTTTCTGCTGGTAACATCTGGCGGGAATAGAAGGCACATGGATGTAACAACATCTTAGGTCCAGTCCTTTGAGACAGTATAGCCCCAACAGCTGAATCAGAAGCATCTACCTCTACAGTAAATGGCAATTCTGGCTGAGGATGTACCAAGATAGGGGCAGATGTAAACAGAGTCTTTAATCTGGAAAATGCAGTGTCAGCCTTATTGGACCACTGAAAAGGAGTCCCTTTACGTGTAAGTTCAGTGATCGGTGTAATAACGGCAGAGAAATTCTTAATGAAACGCCTGTAAAAATTGGCAAACCCCACAAATCTCTGTATATCTTTTTCATTCTTGGGGATGGGCCAGTCCAGCACAGCTTTAATTTTACTTGCGTCCATACTTAAACCTTTAGGAGTTATTACATACCCCAGGAACTGAATTTCTGTTTGTTCAAACTCACATTTTTCCAGTTTAATGTATAGGTGGTGGGTACGAAGGCGCTCAAGAACAATGCAGACCTGTTTTCTGTGATTTTCAAGATTATCAGAAAATATCAGGATATCATCCAAATATGCCACAACAAACTGATCCAGGAGATCCCGTAGTACATCATTGATTAGATGCTGAAAAGTTGCAGGGGCATTACAAAGCCCAAATGGCATTACTAGATATTCGTAATGTCCGTACCTGGTTCTGAAAGCTGTTTTCCATTCATCATTTGGTCTTATGCGAACCAGATTATATGCCCCCCGTAGATCAAGCTTCGTAAATATTTTAGCTGAACGAAGTCTCTCCAGAAGTTCAGGAATGAGAGGCAAGGGATAACGGTTTTTAACAGTGATTTTATTAATGTCCCTGTAATCGACACATGGCCGTAGACTGCCATCTTTCTTTTCTACAAAGAATATAGGAGCTCCTGCTGGAGAAGTGGATGGTCGAATAAAGCCTTTGGCAAGATTTTCTTGTATGTATTCACGAAGTGCTTTCAATTCAGGCTCAGAAAGGGAGTATATACGGCCAAATGGGATAGCAGCTCCAGGTAGCAGCTCTATGGGGCAATCATAAGGCCTGTGAGGTGGAAGCTGATCAGCATTCTTCTTATCACAGACATCTGCAAAATCCCGATATTGTAGCGGAAGCTTAGTTAAGTTTGTAGCAACCATTTCATTAATTGTTGTGGTAACAGGTGTCGCCTTAGAGGGTTGACAATTCATTAAGCAGTGTTCTGAAGGAAAGGACAAAGTTCTAGTCTTCCAATCAATCTGTGGGTTATGCAGAGCAAGCCAGGGTATACCCAAAATCACTGGAAACTGTGTTGAGGAAATTAGGTGGAAAGATATAGACTCATGGTGATTCACTTCCAGAATCAATTTTAAGGGCACAGTCTCATGTGTAACCGGGCCTGACGTAAGTGGAGAACCGTCTACTGTTTCCATTAACACAGGTGAAGATTTAGGGATAGACTGAATTTTATTTCCTGCTGCAAATTTAATGTCCATAAAGTTTCCGCCTGCTCCGGAATCTATCATAGCTGTAGTTGAAATTTTATTATCACCATATTGCAAAGTGATAGGCACCACCAAATGAGGATGTTGAGTCATCATACCTTCTTCACCCTGAGCCAGAGAAAACAAGGGTTGTGTGACAGAATCCAGTTGGTCTGAAATCTGGGATTGGTGTTGAATCTGTGCACCCTCAGCAGTCATAGCTATTGTTCTTTTAGACTTGTTAGGGCAATTGATGGCATAATGCCCTGCACTACCACAATACAGGCATAAGTTGTGAGTGCGTCGCCACTGTTTTTCTTCATTGGATAATGGCCCTCTTATTAGATCTACCTGCATAGCCTCAGGTTCAGAGTCTGTAGGTGTTTGTGGGGTCGGAGTAGAAATTCTTGAATAGAAAGTAGGAGTAGCACTTGGTTTAAAAGTCTTTCCAATCTTCTTTCTGAAAGTCTCCGATCAATACGGATAGCCAACCGCACAAATGCATCAAACTCAACAGGAAGATCAACACGAGCTAGCTCATCTTTTATAGCTTCTGAGAGACCCCTTCTGAAGTGGAACCTCTGGGCTGATTGGTTCCAAGTAGTATCAGTAACCCACTGTCTGAATTCAGCAGCATATTCAGCCACAGAGCGCCTCCCTTGATGTAAATGAAGGAGAGTGGCTTCTGCTGTAGCACAGCGATTGGGATCATCAAAAACTAGGCACATGGCCTCAAGAAAGTCTTTTAAATTTCCCAAGACTGGACTGTCCTGTTCCAGAAAAGGGGAGCCCCAGGCCAGGGCTTCATCTTTGAAGAGGGAAAAAATAAATCCCACCTTCTCTCTTTCAGATGGAAAACGGTTAGGTAACATCATGAAATGCAAACGGCATTGATTTAGGAAACCCCTGAATTTTTTGCGGTCTCCTCCAAATTTTTCTGGTAGAGGCAAGCGGGCATCTTGTGCAGGTGTAACAGTAGTAGTAGCAGCAGCCGCAACATCATGTGCCCTGTAGCTGGTAAGCTCACTATGCATTGATCGAACTTAATTTTGCAGTTCAGCTACCTGATCCTGCAGCACTTGAATGGTCTGTGCCTGGGTCTGCATAGTTCTTGCATTAAAAGCAACCTGCTGGGCCAATGCAGAATCTGATCCGACGGTCTCCATGAATGGGCCAGATTATTCTGTAATGATATTGATGTTACAAAGTTTTGGAGTCCAGTAGCCGGATCAGCAATGTTTTCTGCCAGAGGTAGCCACTCGTTACCCAGGTGGTTGAGCCCCTGAGCCTTGAGTGGCCTTCTGGTCTTAAGCAGAGATGGGAGACTGGAACAGAAAGATGATAATCGTAGTGAGGCAAGCCGAGGTCAGTGGGAAGGAGAAGCAGCAAAGTCAAAACAGTCCAAATTCAGCAACAGGAAGGAGAAACAGGAACACGCTTCATTAGAGAGTACAGGAACCACAATAATCTGGCAAAGGTACAGAGACAGGAAGTGGCTTTATAGGCCAAGAACCAGACACCTGACCAGACACAGCTGAAGAGAGTTGTCACTGATAACCTTGACTCTACAAGCAATGGTATCAGATCTCAGGTAAATTTGCAAAAGGCAGGCTGGTGTAGTGGTAAGGAAGAGGTTTAGCACCATGTAAACCAGGGTTCAAAACCCAGCAGAGTCAGTTCCTCACACTGTGTGTTATTGCGAGTCTCTGTCACTGTGTGCACGTGGCTGCATAGATCCAAGCATTCACAATCAGACATTAACCCTAGATACAAACACACCCCTCCAATCAAACATACTGTTTCAAACACCAAGACTACATACAATAAAACCCCTGTGTTAAAAGGCCAATATTATATACAAACATTGCTGCATTTAAACACCAAAACTACACAAAAATATACTTCTTTGTTCAAACATTTACACAAACACTAAATATAAACACACCATTGCATTCAAAACAGTACATACAAACACAGCCACATTCAAATGCCAACGCTATACAAAAAAATAGACCTCAACGTTCACACACATAATCTATACAAAAACATGCTTACATTCAAACATACAAACACTGCCCACAAATAAAACCCTTTAAGAATGGGCAAATGATAGATCCCCAGCTGGTAACACATTATGGAAGATGTTTGACAGATGAGAATCTACCTTTCTGGCGCTGGGTGGAGGGGAAGGGCACAAATTTCTCGCACCACTGCCTCTATTTTGTTTGTCTACATCTTAGAATCATGTTATATCTGTTTGTATATTATAGATGCATTATAAACATTTGGCTATCCCATTTCTCTTTTGCAGAAGGAAGAGGATGTTTATTTGGAAGATGTCCATGGACTGGGAATGTAAAAGAGAAATAAGGAGGTGGGGGACTGTGAATGTAATGATAGTGGTTCACTTGATACATTGAGATGATTGATATGGCATTGATTTGACTGCTGACTCCTAATCAGATCCAAGATTTTGTGGAGAAGGTCTTGGTAATTAAGGAACAAAATTCTCTTCAACACTTTTTGTTGAATCAGAAAAAAAATTATCATAGAGTGTGGTCACTGCAGTGGCAAAAAAAAAAAAAAATCACAAAATGGTCCCTTTCTAGTAAGCTGCACATTGTGTTGATTCTTGTTTTCCTGATACTTTTTGTTGAGGTAGTCACAGAGAGGTGAAATCTCTTCACAGTAGCTCTTCCACATGGATAGACTTGATTGTGTTTGTGACTTTCAGAGTGGCTTGAGATCAACATTAGCGAATGTTGTGGTGTGTATACCACAGAGTCTGTCCCTTTTGTGCTGTTGAAATATGTGAAATAATGTTAATGCAGGGATGGGGAACCTTCGGCCCTCCAGATGTTGTGAACTACATCTCCTTTGATGCTTTGCCAGAGTTAGGGCTGTAAGAGCATTATGGGAGCTGTAGTCCAAAACATCTGGAGGGCCAACAGTTCCCCATCCCTGTGTTAATGACATGCTTTAGATTCATTTCATGTTAAACATTAATGTCTTAAAGGGGAACTGACAGCAACATACCGTATTTTCCGGCGTATAAGACGACATTTTAACCCTTGAAAATCTTTTCAAAAGTCGGGGGTCGTCTTATACGCCGGGTATCGTCTTCTACGCCAGGTGCTGAAACCGGACTGGAGAATCTGTGGGTAATGTTAACAGGATTGGTCAAGCTTTAAGTTGCAGTGGTTAAGTGGGGGTAGTTTATACGGAGACAGCCTGGTCTATGGGACGAGTGTACTATAATTGGACAGTCACACAAGGACGCTCTACTAATGCGGAACTCCATGTACCGGTATATGTCCAAATATAGTACACTTGGTCTGCCTACTCAGGTGACTATAACAGAAGTTACCACAGCCAGCCATTACGTCGCCGCATATAGTCGGGAGAGCTCAAAAACGTCCGTGGCCGCATTCCCGCCCTATGCGGCGACTGTTTGAAAGCAGCAAGGGCGGTGCTGTAGAAGAAGGCCTTGTATCCTAATACCGTACCTCCTTCTCTGCCTCTCAGGTCTCGCACATGCGCAGATTCACTGCAGTCCTAAGGAGCGAGATCTCAGATCTGCAGTGAAGCGGCGCAGGCGTGCATGTGCAAGATCTGAGAGGCAGAGAAGGAGGTACGGTAATAGGATACAAGGGCGGGCCAGACGAGTGAAAGAGGCGTGTTTGCCATAGTCTTGGAGACAGGGAGGGCTGGGCAGGCAGGGAGAGCTGATCAATCCAACCAGCCAATCGCCGGTAAGGTACATCACTTGCCATGATTGGCTGGTTGTTTTGGTTAGCTCTGTTTTGGTTATACTGGGTACCACATAGAGTTCAGCACCAGTATCGGTACCTGTTCTTACAGTACAGTACCAGTATCTGTACCTGTTCATACAGTACAGTACCAGTACAGTAAATACAGTACATACAGTACAGTATACAAATGTCCAACAGTCAAAACCCCATCATGGCTCCACCAGCAAAGAAAGAAATATGAAGCCAGTTTCAAACTTAAAGTTGTAAACTTTGCCATGGAACATAATAACTGCGCTGCTGCAAGACAATATGGAGTAACAGAAAAGATGGTTCGGGATTGGAAAGCAAATGAAAAAGCATTAAAGAGTATGCCAAGGGGTAAGTGTGCATTAAGAAGAGGTACCCCACATTGGCCAGAACTCGAAAAACATGTAGCAGACATGGTGAATGAGCATCGCCAAAACGGTTATGTAGTGACACGAAATAAAATAGGTTTGTTTGCACTTCAGTGGGCCAAATCTAACCCAGATCACAGCAACAGATTTAAGGCCACTGTATCCTGGTGTACTAGATTCATGGGAAGGCATAATATGGTACTGAGGCAAAAGACGAAAATTGCCCAGAAATTACCTGCAGATCTTGATAGCAAAGTACATAGTTTCCATTGATACGTAATACAGCAGCGTACTAAACATGGCTATGCGTTAAGTAGTATTGGAATTATGGATGAAACTCCAATGAATTTTGATATGGTTGGAAATAAAACAGTCCATGAAAAAGGTGAAAAAACTATTTTAATTAAAACAACAGGACATGAGAAATCCAGTTTTACAGTGGTACTAGGATGCACAGCTGATGGTGCCAAACTGAGACCAATGATTATTTTTAAAAGAAAAACAATGCCAAAACTCAAGTTCCCTGTTGGTTGTTTTGTACATGTGAATGAAAATGGCTGGATGGATGAAGAAGGGGTAAAGCTATGGCTTGATAATGTATGGCGCAGGCAACCAGGTGGACTTATTCAAAAACTTAGTCTACTGGTGTGGGATATGTTTAGGGCTCATTTAACTCCCAGCACCAAGCAAAGGCTTGCAAGACTAAACACAGATGCGGCAGTTATTCCTGCAGGATTGACATCGTTGGTACAGCCACTGGATGTGTGCCTAAACAAGCCATTTAAAGATCGCATTCGAGAACGGTGTAATGAATGGATGGTTAGCGGCGAAAAGTCATTCACAAAAGGAGGAAACATGCGTGCTCCACTGTTGGATGTTTTGTGCAAGTTTGTCATAAAAGCCTGGAATGATATTGATGCAGAAACAGTAATCAAGTCCTTCAAGATGTGTGGCATATCAAATTCATTAGATGGTATGGAGGACGACTAATTGTGGCAAGATGAAGAGGAAGCCAAAGCTGAGACCACACCATCTGATACACCATCTGATACAGAATTTGATCCATACGATGACTGCATTACAAATGTATCACAAGATGTCATTGATGTACTTATGATATCAGATGACGAACGTATTTTTTTTTTTTTTTTTTTTCTTCCCTTCCCGGATTTTGAAGGCTTTTAAAGGGAAACTGTCACACCAGCAAAACCTGTAAAAATACAGTGGTTTGCAGTTATGATGGGCGTTGCTAACTCGCCAGGGACTTGCTCTCTCGCTATTGTTTGCTATCTTCCTCCTATCATCAGCAGTTCCAGTTTGGTTGACCGCTTAGAAAACAAACAGCATGGCAGCTCCCATGGGTTTATGGTCTTATCCTTCCTTTCAGCTTTAGAGTGAATTAGGAAAAGTTTAATCCACTTGCACTGTTTTATGTTTACATGTTTGATGACAAACAGCCTTATGTTTATAAGTGACAGTTTTCCTGCTAAGTACCTGCATGTCATAAGCATTTGAATTAAAATTACCATATTGAAATCAAATCTGATGTTTTTTTTAATTTTTATTTGGTGTGCGTTGGAAGAGGGGTAGTCTTATACGGTGAGTAATTTCCAAACTCTATATTTTAACTGGAAAAGTTGGGGGTCATCTTTTACGCCCAGTCGTCTTATACGCCGGAAAATATGGTAACTACTAAACTCAACTGTAGTTATGTTGCAATCAGTGCCCATTTAAAGGAACTCTAAAGCGTAATGAATAGAAACCTGTTTTACTAACACTTTAGTGTCCCTGTTTAAAAACAGGTGTGTGTGTCCCCTCACCCTACCCTGTTTGCCATGTGAAATAAAAAAAATAAAGGATCTAGTTACCTTTTTCATTGCCAAAACTCCTTTGGCACTGCTTAGCTCTCTGCCTCCCCTGACATTACAGAGGAGGCATGACCAATGACCTCATTCACCACTGTCCAATCCAATGCTCCTCACTGCTGACTCAATGAACATGCTCTGCAAAATCAATGGGTGCTTACAAGTCACGCGACTGTGTTTCACTTGACTAGTGCCACAGGAGCACCTATACTGGCTGTAAGTATGACAGCAAGTAGAGTAGGGTTTTAACCCTTATATGTGTTATATTGGAGGGTTACAAGGACATATTGGGCTTGGTTCATGATTCTTGTTCCTGGCTCCTGATCCTGGTTCTTGATTATTGTTTCTGGTTCCTGTTTCTTATCCTAGTTCCTTATTTCTGGTTACTGATTCCAGGTAAAATCTTCTTGGCTTTGACCCTGACCACGCTTCTTGTTTCCAACCCTTAAACCCTTGCATCCTGCTCCCAATTCCTGTTTTTTCTGGCTTTATGCTTGACTTCACTCCTATGCTGCCAGCCCTGACCACTTGAACACCTAACACCACTTCCTGTCTGCTCCTTTCTGGCTTTATCGCTTGCTCTGTAAATAAAGGCACCCATAGATCTCACAGGTTCCCGTATTAATCTCAGGCACCTGGGAAGGTCATGTTTGCAAGAGGGTGCCGTTCTGTTGTAGAGTTCATCTACAAGCAAACCAACCAGTAGGTTGTCACACAAAGATTGCCTAACCCTGGCAAAGAGTGTTGACTGACACTGTCCCGGCTGATCAGCAGCACCCCTGGGGCTTCCCTGAGGCTTCCTTGTTCAATAATCTCAGGAAAAAAGGACAGGGGTAGAGCTAAATGGCACTGGATTCAATAATTTAAGGTTAAACCATTTGTGAACAGTTTACCCCTAAAAGTATGCTGGTACTCCTGGCACCATAACACTCTGAACTCCACAATCAGCCTATCACCAGCAGTTTGGCTGCATCCTCTCACTGCATGCACCCAAATACCATAGACCTAATGTTTTCTGCTCTTCTCTTCATGCTTTGCCTTGCTGTCCCATCCATCCTGTAAACTTGCTCTGCTTCCCAGTTATTGGCAAGTGCATATCTAGGATGACTTCTGTGAGAGCTAGTTATATAGTGCTCTTCGTGAAGGATGCTTTTGATGCCACGTTCTTGGATTGGCTTTCCATAACCCAATTGAAAAGTACACAAAGGCATCAGTTTTCTTCTCATTATCCTAACTCAACATATTTAAAGGACCACTCTAGGCACCCAGACCACTTCAGCTTAATGAAGTGGTCTGGGTGCCTGGTCCCTCTAGGATTAACCCTTTTTTTTAATAAAGATAGCAGTTTCAGAGAAACTGCTACGTTTATATTAGGGTTAATCCAGCCTCCAAATCCTCTAGTGGCTGTCTCATTGACAGCCGCTAGAGGCGCTTACGTGATTCTCACTGTGAAAAATCACAGTGAGAACACGCAAGCGTCCATAGGAAAGCATTGTAAATGCTTTCCTATGAGACCGGCTGAATGTGCGCGCAGCTCTTGCCGCGTGTGCACATTCAGCCGAAAGGGATGAGAGGCGGAGGAGAGGAGGAGGAGAGCTCCCCACCCGGCGCTAGAAAAAAGGTAAGTTTTAACCCTTTCCTCTCCCCAGGGCCAGGCGGGAGGGGGACCCTGAGGGTGGGGGCACCCTCAGGGCACTATAGTGCCAGGAAAATGAATATGTTTTCCTGGCACTATAGTGGTCCTTTAACCCCTTAAGGACACATGACGGAAATATTTCTTCATGATTCCCTTTTATTCCCGAAGTTGTGTCCTTAAGGGGTTAATAATGAAATTGTGAATTAGGCCTTATTTTAAGATGATAATGTTATCTGACTTCTGTGGCGTTACCAGCAGTAAACTGGCTTTGATAACTGCTTCAAGTTATCAGCTGAAGACAACCCTCTACCAGCATTTATTGAACTATTCACATTCTTCTCATCATATATTGGGACTCCAGAGGGGAAAAAAAATGGAAGCCTTAATTTTGCCAATTATGTGAATAAACAGTGTCTATTTATTTACATTAGGAAGGACTGAGAAACATACATGGTTGGATAATCACCAGCTTGGAGGAAAGATATCCAAAGACATGCTGAACTCTCTAATGGTAATTTACTTACATGCCTTGAATGAAGATGAAGAAGATGGCTATTCAAAAATAATGAATATACATTTTGTGTGCAAGATTGATTTGCGTGTGTTCTGAGGCAAGAAATAACTCGGAGTAATATTTCAGTGGAGATTGCTTGGGCTGCTATTTCAGTGAGAACTGACACATTTCATCTGCAAATATCACACTTCATTTATAACATTTCCAGCCTGTAGAACTTGAATAAGTTTAACTAGCTCTGCTGCTGTCAAGCATGCTTTTTTTTTTTTTTTACAAAAACAATTTTAAAATACATTTGTTTGCTTTCATGTAGTTGACTAGGAAACGTGTATTAGTTGTTGCAAAATTTGAGCCAAAAAAAGTTTCTGTTTGTTTTTTCAATATGGTAAATAAGTTGGAAAATAAATGTTTTATTGAAATTATACTTTGCTTAGGACATTTCTCATAAGGGTATAACATAAGGAAATGTTAATCATCTTCCAGCTATCATGTCTCCTTGGGGTTCATCAGACATGTGGAGTTGACAAGGTTCAATGCACTTTAGGCAAATGCTCAGTGCTGCCCTAGCTTTGAGTGACATTTGACAAGTCTCTAGTTATGGATCTGGGTGTGATTTTTCAATCTCAAATCAATGCTCCAAGTTCCAAAATACCCATAGACTGAGCAACTTGAGATAGTGAGGGGAAGCACTGTCTTGAATCCTGTACCTGACTGGAGCTGTGGTGTGTGTGATTTGGATAGAAGACAGACTGTTATAATGTACAAATTATTTGTCACTATACTGTAGAACGTGCAATCAAGCCGACAAAATTACAAAAGATTTAGCCAGATACTTTCTCTAAAACCGTGTCCTACATATTTTGACCCTATACCGTTCGTATTGTTCCTCATTCATGGTAACCAATTTGCCTGAGATTAACCTTTTAAGTGCTGGCATTATGCGTATATTACCATACTGAATTGCTTTTTAGGTATCTCAAACTCTGGCCCCCAGACATAGGTGTGCGCCGGGTGTGCCTGGGCACACCTTAATCCCCGCGGCACACCTATGTATTGAGACCGGCAGGGGAGATCTCAGGATCCCCCCTGTCGGCTCATGCAGAGCCGGCGCTATCCGAGCACCGGCTCTGCTCTCAGCCTCCCTCCCCATCGACCCACAGGCAGTGAGGGAGGCAGGAGAGGACCCGGGGAGCTCTTGCCAGCAGCTCCGCCGTGTTCCTCTCGCGAGATCTGAGCGTTGCCGCGGTTACCACGGCAACGCTCAGATCTCGCGAGAGTGAACTCTAGCCCCGCAGGCTAGAGTTCACTCTCACCACTAGGACCACCAGGGAAGGCAGAAAGGATCCCACCTCCCTGGCATAAGGTAACAAGGGAGGGGGGATATTAAGCAATCTGCCCCCACCTCCACTGGACCACCAGGGAAGGCAGCAGCACGGTCCCCCATAAGGTAAGAAGGGAGGTGGGAACTTTATTAACTAATCTGCCCCCACCTCCACAAATCACCCAAACAGCACACACAAACAGCACACACACACCCACACATACAGCCAGCACACACACACCTCACATACACACACAGCACACATACACACACAGCACACCCACACATACAGCACACACACACATACAGCACACAAACAGCACACACAACATGCTCACACATACACCACACAAACAGAACACACATCACCCACACAAACACAAACAACACCCTCACACACACACAGCACACTAACAGTACCCTCACAAACACAAACAGCACCCTCACACAGCACACTAACAGGACCCTAACAAACACACAGCACACTACCAGCACCCTCACACACAAATAGCACCCTCACACACAGTACATTAACAGCACCCTCACAAGCGCACACACACACACACACACACACAAACACCCACATAGCACACTACCAGCACCCTCACACAGCAGTATGTATATATATATATATATATATATATACACACACACACACACACACACACACATCCATACATATACGCGGTGTGTGCTTGTGCTATAGGGTGCACACCCTAATGCAATAGGCTGTGCACGCCTATGCCCCCAGATGTTGTTGAACAACATCTCCTATGGTTCTCTGGCTATCTTTTACATTCAAGGAGTTGTAAGCAATTAACATTTGGGGGAAATGGGCAGAGATCCCTCCTGTAGGAAGTGCTTTATGCTTCAGCAGCCTTACCTAGAATAATTGATTTTAAGATCTGTACTTTCAATATGTTTACTCATACAGGGTTAATAACTAAAGTGAAAATCCAAAGTGAGTACAAAGTGAATTTCAAATTTAAAAGTTTAAACATTCACTGTATTATTAAACTATATTCCAAACCACATATCATTTAGCTGTGGCCTTTTACATCTGTGTGATCACTATTATTTCAATATCTTACTGATTCAGCAAACAGATGAAGAACAGTTAACGCGTAACTCTCATAAGACACAAGAGAGCCCTGTCCCCCTCTATTCTGTCTGATTTAGTAGTGTCAAAAGTGTTAAATTGACACTATTTCATTGTATTGCATTTCATTGTATTTTTGTAAAAATTGGTTCTGGGAGAGTGTGAAAGATCTAATTTTAACTAAATTGCTCTGCTGCTTCACAGACTGTGAACAATATTATCTACCTTGTTAAAATAAAGCAGTAGGTGAGAAGATCCATCAAACAAGTAACTGGAACATCTAATAGTTTGGAAAGGAATAGGCCTGGTCAAGCCCAAAGTGTGTCCACTAAATTATATTTTTGAAAATACAGTAAACAAACATTTGCACATTTATATTGCAATCATACTATACGTGCTTTGCTTACACAACATGAACACACTTTTTGCTAACTGTAAATCCATACAGGTTTATTTACTAGAGTGATAAATAAAAGTGAACTCAAAGTGAATTTAAAATTGTGTAAAATAGCCTAAGTGAAAAAAATCTCTAAGTTGGCTATGCTTTCACTTGCAGGGCTACATTGGACTTAAATTTGAAATTCACATTGAATTCTCACCTTATTAAACAAATTGACACAATTACACAATACTATGCATGCACACAGACACACACACACTATCGAAATACAAAAGGTTGATATGTCATCAACCTTCCAAAGGAAAAGAATTTTGTCGGCATATTACCAGAACTTAGAATGGCCAGGCTTACTGACTGGCAGAAATATGAACTATCAGAACTAAACACTAAAACAATTCAGGCCGGGATGGGCCACACCAAGAAGGGCTAGTGAGGTCTAGTACACTAAACACAGGATAAGCCGAGACTCAGGGTGGGAACAAAGACAGGTCCAATACACAGGAAATACAAGACTAAAACTAAATTCAAATTCAGGAATGTAGCCAGGACTGATAAACTGGACATGATGACTATATAAAATATTGCTGATTTCTTTAAAGAGATCAACTTAAATAGAAAAGGGATTCTAATTTGTATTTTTGTTCTAATTACTTATGTTATATTTTTCCAAATTCATTAACAATATATATAAAAATACATATATGAATAAAATATATAAAACATGCAGTTAAAATATCTAAAATAATTATCTTCTTAAATGGAATAGACTAAAAATACATTAACTTTTGTTTTTAAGAAATTTTAAAATAATTATAAAAAGTGACAACTCAAATTTTCCATTTAGTCCACTAGGATTTATCTGGTTTCATTTGAAGATCCATTTCATCCCTCTATGCCCTAATTTCCTAAGTAAGTTCTCTCCCTGCAAATTTTTAAAAACTTTGTATTCCCATAAAATTTAGGTGCCTAACATTTCCGTTGTGTACCTCATTAAAATAGACTTATCGTTCTCCCTATATAATTGAGGCTGTAAGGACAACTCAATTTCTAAACCACATTCATATGGCAGGCGATTAGTTATTTTATTCTTTATGTCTTCTCATTAACTGTAAATTCCTCAGTATGCTTCCTATATGCCCAAGTATTTGAACATGTTGCACACTGTTCACTGCCATAAAAACCTTTGTGCCAGTTTAAAATATTAGATTCCTTTATTTTATCCGCTCATACGCTTTTTTTTTTTTACCAATATATTTCTTAAATTTTGTACCTCCCTATAAACAATAAAAGGTTTATTGGGAACAGTATTCTTTAGAAATGAGTCTTCTAATAAAATTCATTATACTTTCTATATTTTGTTGTTGTGCCCTCCACTGTATGTACATATAAAAGGAGTTAAAATCTCTTTTTTTCCCTTAATATTATTTTTATGTATCAATAATTCCTTTCGGTCAATTTTAACTACTTTTCTAAAATCGTTCATCTTTTTCTGATGTAAAATCACACTTCTGCCTTGTATCTCAAAAGATTATATTTTAAAGCAATTTCTCTTTACCATCCACTTCAACAGAAATTGACAAATCTAGGAATTTTCCTTCTAGTTTTAATTTCCTTAATTAAATTTGACATTACTCACTCAATATTTATTGGCTGTATCTAGCTGTAGCCCATGAATCCATATATGTTTTATTGTAACAAATAAAAGTGGAGCAGGAGTGATGAAGACTGTGTCAGACCACCCAGTCATCTCAACTAGTACATGGCTTCCTAACCACCACCTCCCTCAAAGGAATTGTAATTCATTTCAATTACCCATCCAAAGTGTACCTCTCTGCCTAGCGCCCTTCACCGCAGCATCCTAGATCATCATGGGACCCCAGGAAGGCTTCAGAAGTATGGCGCACCTGACTGGGACCAACCTCCAAATGTTGTGGCATTCTAGTTCAGATCGGACACCAACCATGATCCGCTGAAACGTTATGGTGAGTGCTCTTGGTCCCAGGAGTGGCTAACACTGCGAATTTTGTAGGGGAGATAGAGGAGGTGGACTGGACTGGAGTGTGCTCCATGTACCCATAAAATACTGTGGGTTTTGTGACCGGGACCTTCCACCGAGTGCCATGGAACTTTGCACTGGATTGGAAACTAGCACCCGCTGGGGACCGGAACAGAGGGAGACTGGGCAACAGCACGCCGGGGCCAAGGTAACTCTGAAACATCTCTGCCGGCGTGGCTGCTTAGTTTGTGTGCAGCCACGCCGGCAGAGGGACCGAGAGCCGTGACACAAAGGCTCCAAGGCGCCACCACCAAGGTGCCAGAAATGTCGCAATCCTATTGTTCTCCATATAGACTTTCTGTTGAGACCCCAGGTATAAAAGGTGATAATGTGTGACAATAAAATCAGTTCTTCTTCACCCTTCACTAAGTTTCGACTAGTGCTTGGGTAAGACTGGTAGACAAGCTATAACACTGAAGCTATAATCACTGATATATGCCATGGGAGAGAGACTGCGAAGGGGAAAAGAGAGCCTTGGCGGTGACACTCAGATCCCCTAACGCATGGACAAAATGGAAAAAAAAAAACTTGCCATATGCACAATTTCTTTTTCTTATGAGCGTGTTACTTAAATTTGGACAGATGTTTGTGAACTATATATTTTCCATTATGCTTGGCCAATCTTTGTACCTGGCATGGTACCTGTATGGTTGGCTATTATAATAATGCTAATATTAATTTCTTCTTAAAAAGAACAGATATTTTACATTTCAATTTACTCACGCATACATAATCCACAACTGCACCAAAGTGGTATTAAACGTAGCTTAAAGGACCACTATAGTGCCAGGAAAACATACTCGTTTTCCTGACACTATAGTGCCCTGAGGGTGCCCCCACCCTCAGGGTCCCCCTCCCACCCGGCTCTGGAAGGGGGAAAGGGGTTAAATCTTACCTTTTTCCAGCGCTGGGCGGAGAGCTCTCCTCCTCCGATCCTCCTCTTCTCCTCCCCGTCGGCTGGCTGCGCGCGCATTCAGCCGGTCACATAGGAAAGCATTCATAATGCTTTCCTATGGACGCTTGGGTGCTCTCACTGTGATTTTCACAGTGAGAAGCACGCAAGCGCCTCTAGCGGCTGTCAATGAGACATCCGCTAGAGGAAATAGGGGAAGGCTTAACCCATTCATAAACATAGCAGTTTCTCTGAAACTGCTATGTTTATGAAAAAATGGGTTAACCCTAGCTGGACCTTGCACCCAGACCACTTCATTAAGCTTAAGTGGTCTGGGTGCCTAATGTGGTCCTTTAATTAGTGCTGTACATATTATAGAAATAGCAATAGAAAGTATCATCAAAACACTGTTTAATTTTACTTGCTTTCCCCTGTATGATTTTATTAGGAGAGCTAAATTCTCCACCCCTGTGGATATCAGGAGTTTGCTGTAATTATAAAGTACAAAACAAGCTATTGTAAATCCTATCAGCTACATCTGCTCACAGCAGGCTATCAGTTAAATGTCTGTGAAATGCTAAATTAAAAAAGACATTTTTAATTCCAACACTTTGGTTGTTATCAAAACTGACAACATCAAAGTGAAATATTAGAGCTGTATAGCTATCACTATGTGACATTGTTAATGGCTACTGTAGAATGGCTGGGTACCCTGATACCTGTTGACATCATGGTGCTAAGCAACACATAACCAATGCACTGTATTATTGTTATTATTATTATTATTATTTATAAAGTGACAACAAATTCCGCAGCATGGAACAATAGGTGGGCTAACAATTAGTTGCAGCAAGACAAGGTGGATATACAGGAACAGAAGTTGCAGAGGAGATTTGGTACGGAAAAGCTGTTAACAGTTAACTTCATGAAGAAGTGAGTTTTTAGTGATTTTTGATCAAATTGAGACAGGGTGAGAGTCTAACGGAGTGGGAAAGATTGATCCATAGGAACAGTGTGCGGTATACCCTTCTGAAGATGGGTTTCTACCGCCTGTGGTTGCCCCTTCCTAGATGTGATAACTCCAGAGTGATTAGAGCTGCCATACATTATAGGTATTGCTGAAGGGGTAACCGCAGTATCACCCAAACACGAGCCGAGGCTTAGTGAAGGGTGAAGAAGAACTGTTTATTTCCAGCTAAATGGCTTACATGTATACAGAATATGGTACAGTAGACACTCCCCAAAACACGCCCATAAACACACCCACAAAACGTCCACAAAATGCATTGTCATCCTGACTCAGCAAAAACAGTAACAAATCTGAAAAACATATTTCCCACATAGGAACCCCTATAGTCTATACGTCCCCGGATAGCCTGTGTCAGGAATAGCTGATGCTCAACACGCAGAACTTAAGTAAATATAAAGGAAAATCCCAAAATGTATTACCGAGCCTTAGAATGGCTGGATTTAATGTAAAAAGAAAAAAAACACAAGACAAGGGTAATGACAAGAACGCAGAAATCACGAAATAATGAACAAGCCAAGGGTCATGGAATATAGAATACAGAATAGTCAGGAGTCAAGCCAAAGGTCAAGGAATACAGAGATCGGATAGTCAGAAGGAAAGCCAACGTCAAATACACTAGAATCAATACCCGAAACGTGCTCTAGGATAACCACAATGGAAACCACGACAGGGCACAGAGAAATGGACAAAACAAGTTTTTTAATGTGGCAAAAGCACCTTCGTCACTGGAATTTGGAGAGGCCTGCTTGCCAGCCTCTTTCCCGGTGACTATGGCCCCTGGTATGTATTGCCCTTTAAGTACACTATTTGGGCATATTGGGACTTGGTACAATGCCCCTTTAAACTTTCGAAGTGGTCAAAGTGGGACTTCGAACCACCGAACAGCCGGACTACACACAAGTGGAGTGTGCAGCTCATTTTCCTCCTAGGAGCTGTGGTTAACCGCAGCCAAATTGACGAACGGCTGGGTGGCAGCGGCCATCTTGTTAAGTCGAACGCGTTCAGCTGTGTTTGGTCGTCGAGTTCATGGAACTGAAATCGGACACGAACACCGCTGAAATTTACCTTCTCCAGAACTTCAACGCTTCGACGGGAGTCGAACTGCGTTCGACAATTCGAATGCCACTTTCACTTTGGCTATTTGCAAGAACGGCCGCACAGCCAAAATCTGTGGAACTATTTTGGGCAGGAAAGCCATGCTTGCAGTCGGTCAGAAGAGACTTCCATAAACACTTGAACCCCATGGCGATTTGACTATGTTCGTGGGATCTGAGCGCTATTCGGATATATTGAGCGCTCAGATCCAAGCTATCTGGGGATATGTCAAATGTGGGGGTTCAGTTTTGTGGAATATAAGTTATGTATTTTAATGTGTTTTGTTGCAGTTGTAACTTAGAGATATTTTCGGTTAATTAAGCCAATTATCTCCAGGATAGAAGGGAGGGATTTTACTGTGTATGTGGGAGTGTTACGGTGTTAATTATTGTTCCCATCGGCTTGTGTCCCTTTTGTCCCTGTGTTCTATCAGGTCCAGGGGTGTGTCTCTGGCCTGAGAATGTGTATAAAATAAATGCCTTTGTGCTCAATAAACAGATCATCTTGTACCTTCATGAAGTTTCGGCTTATATTTGGGGGATTGGAGAACTACACTCTGGGGATTGCTATAATCACTATACTCCCCAGGGTATAATAACTAAGCTCTGGTAAGAGCTTGTTCCTGTTCCTGCTCTCTGGATTAAAGAGAGGTCTACCTACTGGAAGCTGGATCCTGGTCTTGGGTCCAGAATAGGCGGAAGACCGCGAGACCCCAACCAAGCTGCGGCGATTCGTGGGGTCTGCGCTGGTTATGGTGTCTGGTGGAGTGCTTGGAGCCTTCGGGAATCATTTTTATTATATCAAAAATTGATATCTTGGGAGTGCTCCACGATTAATGATATAAAGCTGAAAATTACCCACTATTTTAATTCTCTTAGATCCTAGAGGAAATTTCACCAGAAGATTTTTATCCCACACATTAATCACAAATTAATTCTAAAAATATAAGTTATTGTGACAATAATAATAAAAATAATAATAATAATAATAATATGTAACATGCGTGACAATAATCAGTGAATATTTAGGTATAACATAAGTATACAATATGGCAGTGGTTTAACACAATATAGACAGCTAAAAGCAACCGTTACATACACCAGTTGCCAACAAGATTTATGATAGGACACTGCTTAGAAACCAATATAACACAGACAAGACAGAACTTCACAGAACACAGCAGTGCAGCGTAAAGCAATAAAAATTTTGGCTGACAGTCAGATCACATCGAATTAACTCTTTCACTGCTAGTTACAATCCTCATAGGCAAGATCATTCACCATTCCTAGGACCATCCAATAAGACTAATTCTAACCAGATTTTACGTTTGCAGAATTTTAACTTTCCTAAATAAGATTCACTATATTATATCAGAACAAGTCAATACCTCTGGATAAACATTTGGTATGCTAACATTTGGCAAATGTACAGTTAATATATCGTTATCTTTATTCCACCTGCAGGAATGGAATTTTTATAACCGTATATTCCTTAGATAATTATGATTTCTAATAATTGAAATCTGACCAAGATTTATCCAGATTTATATTCCTGCTATTAGTAATAATTAATTTGATTAAATAAAACCAGCATAATTACCAGTTAGGTTGTAGATTTTCTATCAGATGTGTAGATGTGTCCCAGGAATTTTGATGAGGAATTTTTGATGAGAATTGTGGAAATAAAAAAATGTTTTCAGGGGGGCGGGGCCTGGCCACCGGGATCAGACGGGTTCTGTCTGAGCTCCCGCTCCAGGGCCGAAAGTCGGAGCAAATTGGAGGTTAACCGTGACTGGCAAACCCCACAGACCCCAAGTCACTGGGGAGAACAGGGATACCGCATGGGAGCCTGTCCGGCACCGACAGTAACCCGGCTGGGCTCAGAGCTCGTTGGGGCTTGAGCAGGCCGCTCTCCCGGGTCTCCTGGCTGGCGTCTTGTGTGTCCCCCCCTTTGGACCAGGGGGGTCATCCCAGTCTGCAGCAGCACTAACCAGCGCACCAACCTGAGCCTATTCAACCACCCTGGCGGGGAACATCACCCGGGCGCCAGTCCACAAGATGGCCGCCGCCATGTGTGCGAGCTGCCAGAGAGATCGAGCTGACACTTGCTCAAAAGGAATACTGCACAGCTAAAGAGAACAGCACCCACTATTATTCTACCAGCCTAATACAAAGCAATAAAGCTGAGATCGACACCAGCGATCTACCACTCAGGCACACGAACGATCTACCACTCAGGCACACAGAGTGGATCCTCGAAGAGAGAGAGACATGGCTCCAGCGAAGAAGCCCTGCATATCGATCCTCTCAGAGCACCGCGAGGAAGCCGACTCACACGGACCGAAAGCCCATAGCTGTGAGGTCACCCTAAAAACAACATAGCTGCAGGGATCTAACTCCCACCTGAGGCAGACACAGCAATAACTCGCAAGTACTCCACAAGGGGACTATCACTCTGCCACTTGCCTGGACTGTGCCTCACATGGCAGTTCCCAAGCTTTTGTCCCTCTGCAGCCACTACACTGCATAGGCAAGCCTCAAGGCACACAGACACTGATTCTTATCTAGCTGGCGGGAACTAACCTGGGGTGCATAAATTAACGCATGTTTAAAGCTTTTACCCATCGATATACTAAACTAACCGGTGTGATCATTTGCTTTAGTTAAAGTAGCCTTACTGTTGACAACACCAACTTTTCTAAAGTTATCGCATGAGACCTAGCCTGAATGTCATTTTATGCTTTAATAGTACTAGCCTGTCTAAGTAATTAGCGTTGCAAACCAGCATTACCTGTATCAATCATAGATTAGCTACTGTACTGCTCAAGCTTGTTTTCTATATACATTTACTCTATACCGTAAAAATTGTGCATGTTACTCATATGTCCCGCATGTTGCCTGAGGAAATTGTCTGAGGACTGCTCTTGGGGCACCTCAAACCTGTTTGCACCATCTAAACACAATGCAAAAATAAAAAATTATAAAAAAAAAAATGTTTTCAGAGTTCTGAAGTTGTGTTAGTGGTAAAAGAAAATACTAAGAATTAGGTGTGTGCAGGAGAGTGTTTGAGATTCTGGAAGTCTGAGCCTTGAGTCCAGTCCAAGAGTTAGAATATGTAAGTTCCCGAGAGTTTGAGAGTGTCTTTCAGTCAGAATCCCCTCTCTTCCCTTTGTCCTTACTTTTTAAAGGGGAAAATTCTCTGCACATCACTAGTTGATTGGATCAATAGGGAACTGTGGGTGTGTCTTCCCTACAGACTATCATCTAGATTTCAGTCAGTAGGTGGCGCAATTACATCACAGAAAATTCTTGTCAGGGGGTCCATTTACATTTTTTTTTTTGTATAATGGGTTAAAGGACCACTCTAGGCACCCAGACCACTTCAGCTTAATGAAGTGGTCTGGGTGCCAGGTCCAGCTAGGCTTAACCCATTTTTTCATAATTATAGCAGTTTCAGAGAAACTGCTATAATTATGAAATGGGTTAAGCCTTCCCCCTAATCCTCTAGTGGCTGTCTCATTGACAGCCACTAGAGGCGCTTGCGTGCTTCTCACTGTGATTTTCACAGTGAGAGCACGCCAGCGTCCATAGGGCATTGTAAATGCTTTCCGAGATGAATGCGCGAAGCTCTTGCCGCGCGTGCGCATTAGCGGGCGGGGCGAGAGGAGGAGGAGAGCTCTCCGCCCAGCTGGAAAAAGGTAAGTTTTTACCCCTTTCCCCCTTCCAGAGCCGGGCGGGAGGGGGTCCCTGAGGGTGGGGGCACCCTCAGGGCACTATAGTGCCAGGAAAACGAGTATGTTTTCCTGGCACTATAGTGGTCCTTTAACTGAATATGTGGATGCGTTTTACGTCATTTTTGTTATCTCTTATGTCTGCTACACATCACAGAACCTGCCATTTTCAAAGCAATTTGGTTTACTTCTACAAGGCATAGAGTCTGCAGTTCCGGTCGTAATTTTAGATACCTCCTAACCTTGATTTCACCCTTTCTCTTACAATGGAACTAGTAATGTTCCATTAATTTTTTAGAAAGTAAAATTAATTACTTAGTGTTATCTGTTATTTGGTGTCTGTCTGGTTTTCTTGTCTTGTTTACATAAGTTGCATTCCTAAGCTCAGACTTGAATAAATAGAGTGATAGAGAAATCTGGTGTCTGTCTTAGCCTTGTAATACAAAATGGAGTAATCTCTGCCAGTGGCGTACACACAACACATGGGGCCCCGGTGTGAAAACTGACCCGTGGGCACCTCCGACCGCGCGCTTACTCTGTGCGGGCTGGGGCCGCAACACATGGCGGCGTGCACCTGGTCGCAGGGCTGCGACCCCTGCAACCACGGTATGTACGCCAGTGCATGCATAAACACATACACTTAAAGGACCACTACAGACACCCAGATCACATCAGCTCAATGAAGTGGTCTGGGTGCCAGGTCTCTAGTTTTAACCCTGCAGCTGAAAACATAGCAGTTTCAGAGAAACTGCTATGTTTCACTGAGGGTTAATCCAGCCTCTAGTGGCTATCTCATTGACAGCCGCTAGAGGAGCTTCTGCGATTCTCACTGTGAAAATCACAGTGAGAAGATGCTGAACGTCCATAGGAAAGCATTAAGTAATGCTTTCCTATGGGCGGTTTGAATGCGCGCGTGGCTCTTGCCACGCATGCGCATTCAGAGCTGAGAGGCGGATCAGGGCGGAGAGATCACCAGCGCCAAGGGAGTCATGCGCTGGAGAAAGGTAAGCTAAGACACACACACACACTCATGAACAGACGCATACACACTAGCTAACAGACACACACTCCGTGAAAGACATACATACACACTCACTGACAGACAGACACACACTCACAAAACACTCACTAACAGACGCACACAAACACACTCAGTAACAGACACACACAGTAACACACTCACTGACACACTAACACACACACTCTAACACACACACTAACACACACTCACACATTTAAAAAAAAATATTAATCCCCCCAGCCTCCCTACCTTTTGGACAGCTGAGAGGATTCCCTGGGGTCCAGTGATGTCACCCGGCGGGCAGGCGAGATGAAGTCATCTTTCGGCTCCACTATCAGTGCGGTGCGCACGGGAGCTGAAGAGGAAGCACTCAGGGGAGAGTGCTCCCTCGCGCAACCGCCAGCCGGGTGCCACCAGGGCCAGCCTCGGGGGCCCTGAGGTGGCCAGCTCCTGGGCCCCCCAAGAGAAGAGGCTGACCCAGTGGGTACATATCTGGGTCGCAGGGCGACTCAGGTATGTACGCCACTGATCTCTGCTCTGAGGGTGACTGGCAGTATACACTTTTAATTTCTGTATTAACACAAAATGTCTGCCAGTATAAATATACTGACACGGTATTACTCTACAGAAGTTTTGAAGGTGAGAGTCAGAGGTGTGAGTATGAACAGAGACTAAATGCAGGTCTTCGGTGTGTAGAGTCCAGGGTGGAACTTACTTGTGGAATAGTGCATTTTGGAACAGTTTTAGGAGGAGATTTGTCAGCAAGGACCAGAATTTTAAATTGAGCCCTATATATTGTGGGAAACCAATTTAAGTACTGAAAGTGCAGGAGTTGCATCCAAGTGTTAGATACGGAAGGGTGCAAGCTATGTTTCTGAGAAGGAAGTGACAGGATATGAAAATTGATTGTGTGCGGTTTCCTTGAGTTGGAGGGTCCTTATCAGTCCTTAGGGTGGTTTAATGTAAATGTTTCGGTAGGTAAAAATGTTCGTGGAAGCTAGAAAAGCAGAGTCAAGGACCGACCGAGGGTCAAGGAACACAGAATAATGCCAGAACTATAAAATGAGCCAAAATTAAGGGATATAGAGAATCAGAGTAGTCAAACTAAGCTGGGTCGATAACATGAAGACCGAATATACAGAACAACGCACTCTCAGGTAGCAAGAACCACTACAGGGCACAGACAGATCAGAAGAATAGAATTATATAGGTTGTGATGCAATACTATTAGACTGTGTCCTCTGAGCGACGCCAAAATTCAGGTGTTCCCTGAATATGATGTAAAACATTTTTTCCATAAAAGGATATGCGTGTGCATCGTCCTATCTCTTCAAGGACTCCTCCATGATGCCATGACATGTTGCCATGGTTATTCAGCAACTCCACAACCTCCCCAATGCTGGGTGAATATTGTATGTTGTCTACTACATCCGGAGAACACTGCATGGCAGCTTGGGAAATTCATGGCTTTCACACTGTGTTTAGCTGAGCTGGAGAAAGACAGCCACAGGTATGACACATGGCAGTAATAGTGTTTTTAAGGAATAGTTGCTCTGTTTTGAGAGATTGAAGTGAGCAGCCAGCAAGTTATAAATAGTAAGTAGTAAATTAAAGGCACAATTCAAGAAGGACAGAGAAAGATCAAGAGAAGACAGATAGATTTGCTTGTCATTTATACAGAAACGATATTAGAAGCCAAATGAACTGATAGGCAAGGGAGGCAATATAGATAAAGAGAGATAGAGAACAGACCCTTAACCCCTTAAGGACCAAACTTCTGGAATAAAAGGGAATCATGACATGTCACACATGTCATGTGTCCTTAAGGGGTTGAAGGGACACAGTAGGCACTGTATCTGCGTCATCTAATTAAGCTGGTTATAGTGTCTGGAGTCCCCTGGTACCATCATTTCTTTCAGCATTAAACAGTTTTTAATGTTAAACAAGAGTCCCCGGCAGTCCATCCCCTCTGTGCTGCTTTGGCTAATAAGGAAGTATTAGCCTGAGCAGCAATAGGCAGCTGTGATTGGCTGAGAGTGTCAGCTGACTGCTTTTAACCTGTCAGAGTTCCAACTGACGGTATGAATGGGTATGACAACAAGGAAGTGTGTAATCTCTGCCTTAGCTACACATACATTGGGTGGCCAGGGACTCTTATTTAGTGGCATACTGCACAAACATGGTACAACACTGAATGGAGGGACAGTGCCAGGTCACTCCAGGCACTATAACCAATTCAAAGAGATGAAATGGTTATAATGACTACAGTGTCCATTTAAGGAGCACCAAAAGAGAGGGGTTGTGGTGGAGTCAGCCCATCCAAACAGGTCCAATTAATTCTAAATTAAGGTTAGGTTACTTGATCATTTTTAATTTTCTTAAGATGGGGCAGTAGCCATCTTTGTGTCATGGTGCACAACTCATTTTGGTTATACAGATGTTTACAGAAACCTCAGTATCTCATTTGACCAAAAACTGATCACATTAAAGGATGTATGTGTGTATATATATATACACACACACACACACACACACACACACACACATATCCTTTAATGTGATCAGTTTTTGGTCAAATGAGATACTGAGGTTTCTGTAAACATCTGTATAACCAAAATGAGTTGTGCACCATGACACCGTTGCAATAAGCATGCTGTCTACTCATCTTGATATGCCACATCTGTAAGGTGAATGGATTATCTCAGCAAAGAAGAAGTGCTCACTAACACGGATTTAGACAGATTTGTGAACAATATTTGAGAGAAATAGGCCTTTTGTGTACATAGAAGAAGTCCAGGACACATTCAGTTCGGTTTTCCTTTTTATTTGATAGGAAAAACAGGTGCTTTAAATAATAATAAACAAAACAAAATGCCTTGCTCTTACTAGACAGAAATCACTATCTGTAATTGGGTGGCTTTCCCACTTACCAATTTTCCAAAAAAACAAAATAGATTTGCAATAAACACAATTGTTGTTGTTGTTGTTATTGTTGTTGTTGTTGTTGTTGTTGTCTCTCCTTCAGTTCTCCTAGCTGTCTTTTTCTCCCTCATGCTGCAGCAGGCTGATCTCTTCTTTTAAAGGCCTGCCTGCTAATTGACCAGGTACAGGTGAGTGCCAATTAGTAAACTCTTAAGTTAAATCCAAATTCTGGTCTGTTACACAGCAACTAGTGCTGTTGGAGCATTGGCCCACCCTGCTCTCCAAATGTTCCGCCTCAGAGACCCATACCGTGTTTTACAGAGCATCAGCAATGTATATTGCAAACTTAACATTTCTCCCTGGGGCATTTAACTGAAAAATCTCTGGCTGCTGTTTAGCAAATCAGGCCTGATGTATCTTCCATCAACCACTATTCCACTTTTTCGCTCACATATCCTCCACCCCCCAGTCAAACCCATGTGTTTGAGCAACCATGTAAATCAGAGAGTGTACCCTGGAAAGCCCATCAGCATTTCCTTGTTTTAGACCAGCCCTGTGTTCGACAGTGAAATTAAAAAAGATTGTAAACTCAAAAACCATCTGGTTACTCTGGAGTTATTTTCCTTGTTTTGATACATCCATGTCAGAGGTGCATGGTCCGTTATCAATCGGAACTTTCTACCTAGCAGGTAGTATTTAAGAGAGTCTAATGCCCACTCTAATGCCCACTCTTTTTCAACAATAGAGTAGTTCTTCTCATGTGGGTTTAACATCCTGCTCAAAAAGAAAACAGGGTGTTCTTCACCCTGGTATTCCTGTGAACGAACAGCCCCCAAGCCCACATCAGAAGCATCTGTCTGAACTATAAAGTCCCTGGAAAAATCTGGGGTCACCAAGACAGGATGACTACAGATAGCTTCCTTCAGACTCTTAAAATACTTTTGTGCCTCAAGGTCTGTTAGAGGTGCAGCAATGGTAGCAAAATCTTGGATGAATTGCCTATAGTATCCAATTAAACCCAAAAATGCCTTTACTTGGTTTTTTGTAAGGAGCTGTGGCCATTTTTGTATGGCTTCCAATTTGGCTTCCTGTGGTTTAACCAAATCCCTCCCAATAGAATACACACTAAAATATATATATATATATGTACTTTGCTTCCTCTAAACCAATTGTACACTTGGAAGGATTGGCAGTGAAGCCCGCTGAGCAGATAGCATCAAGCACCGCTTGAACTTTGGGGAGGTGGGATTCCCAGTCTGCACTGTGGATGACGACATCATCCAAGTATGCTGCAGCATAGCGATCATGAGGTTTAAGAATTCTGTCCATCGTTCGTTGGAATGTGGCAGGTGCCCCATGTAACCCAAATGGCAATACAGTGTACTAAAACAGGCCACTGGATGTTGAAAAGGCTGTCTTTTCTTTGGCTCTTTCAGTGAGAGGGACCTGCCAGTAACCCTTTGTTAAACCCAAGGTTGTTAGATAACAAGCTTTACCCAGTCTTTCTATTAACTCATCAACTCTGGGCATTGGGTAAGCATTGAATTTTGAGATGGCATTTAACTTGCGGTAGTCATTACAAAACCTCCATGTGCCATCAGGTTTTGGCACCAATACAATAGGACTACTCCAGTTACTCTGGGATTCTTCAATGACTCCAAATGTTAACGTGTTCTCAACGTCTAAGTTTATCAGGAATTCTATAGGGTTTGAGATTAACTCTTTTACTTGGTTCGGTTATTATGTCATGTTTAATCACCTTAGTCTTTCCTGGAACTATCGAGAAAACATCCCTATTTCTTCTGATGAAATCTCTGACCTCTTGCTTTTGATGTACAGACAGAGTCTCAGATATGTTCACCTCTGGCTCTACTATAGGAGGTGAAGGTTTTAAAGCAACCAGGACCTCCCTGCCCTTGCAAGGCTTTAACAGATTTATATGATACAACTGTTCAGGCTTTCTGACTTTATAATTGACATCACTCACTTTTTCTATTATTTCATAGGGTCCATGCCAAGTCGCAAGAAACTTGTTCACTACAGTAGGGACCAGAACCAAGATCCTGTCTCCAGGTTGGAACACTCTGAGCCTGCTGGGCTTCCAGCAAGTGTTCCCTGACAATAGGCATGATGGTGGCCATTCTATCCTGCATTTGAGCTATATGCTCAATTACACTCCTGTGAGGAGTAGTCTCCTGTTCCCAGGTCTCCTTAGCAATATCCAGTATTCCCCTGGGATGTCTTCCATATAACAATTCAAAAGGTGAGAAGCCTGTGGAGGCCTGTGGAACATCCCTAATGGAAAACAGTAGATATGGCAATAAAAAAAATCCCAATTTTTTCCATCTGCATCAATTACCTTACGTAGCATACTCTTAAGGGTTTTGTTGAACCTCTCTACTAAACCATCAGTCCGTGGGTGATATACTGAGGTCTTAAGATGTTTAACCTGCAAGAGCCTGCACAACTCTTTTGTGACTCTGGACATGAACGGGGTCCCCTGGTCTGTCAGGATTTCTTTAGGGATGCCCACCCTACTGAACATCAACATAAGTTCCTTAGCTATTAACTTTGCAGAGGTATTACGCAAGGGGATGGCCTCAGGGTAGCGAGTTGCATAGTCCAAGATAACTAATATATACTGGTGTCCCCTAGTGGACTTTAAAGGTGGCCCCACTAAGTCCATAGCGATCCTTTCAAAAGGCACATCAATTATGGGTAAGGGTACAAGTGGACTCCGAAAAGTCTTGAAAGGAGCCCTGCACTGGTACTCAGGACATGAGGAGCAATAGTTTGTAATAGCAGCAAACACTCTCCAGGCCAGTAAAACCTTCTAAGGACTCTCTAGTTTTTTCGACTCCCAAATGTCCCCCTAATAGGTGGCTGTGAGCCAACTTTAGTACTATGTTTTGTTAAGTCTGAGGTACCAACAGCTGCTTAATGATATCTGAAGCCTTTTTTTCTACACGGTAAATGAGGTAATTTTTTACTTCAAAATAGGGGAACGGCAGTGCTTCTCCTGGCTGATTAGCAACCTCATTTACAACTTTAATATCATTTCTAGCTGTCACTAAAGTGGGATCTTCCCATTGAGCACTTTTAAAATTACCCGGACTGATCCCAATATCAATTAAGTCATTATCCTTGTCTGCAGTATTAGTAGGCTCCTCACTAGTTTGAGCTGGGTTATCTCCTATTAATACTGGTTTAGGGCAGTAGCTTTTACTTTCTTATGTTTCTGTCACAGTGGTCAAAACCCAAGTCAATATCGGAAAAAGGGAACACATCCTTGGCAGATTGACTAATTTCTGATAAACTTTGGTCTGTCTTTTGTACAGCTGCCCATAATTCTAGAAAATGAGGAAAGGCTCTACCGATCACTACCTCATGGGCTAATCTAGGTACTACACCCACTCGGTACTTTAAATCCCCATACTGGGTTCCAATATTTACTTCCGCAGTGGGGTATTCTCTTTTATTACCATGAACACAGATAATGCCTATTTTCTGAACATGATCAGGTTTTACACAAGGTATTATAGACTCTGCTACCAACGTAACCATACTACCTGAATCAAGTAATGATTTAGACATTTTTCCATTCACAGTTACACAGCATTTATGAGGGTTATTATCATAGTCATTGTTAACAGCAACATAACAGTTGGGTAAAAATGAACGTGTTCCCTCATCTTTGCCCATATTGCATTCCATAGGTTCATCCTTCAATGGACAGTCTTTGGCCATATGACCATCCTCTTTGCACTTGAAACATTTGACAGTATAATCTGACCACCAATTAGTTCCTCTACCAGGCCTATTAGACCTGGATGCCCCCCTGGTGTTTTGTGTATAGAGCTGCAGCTCTTCAGCTCCCCTTAAACCTTGAACAGTCTTACCAGGTCTTGCAGAATCTTGGGGCTTAGGATTCCGGGGGTTTTCCTGTGAAGTAGGACATAGCAGTTCTCCTGCAGCCACATATCTTTCCACCAAGGCAATCAGTTGGTCTGCTGTATGGGGATCACTTTGGCTGACCCAGCGACGCAAGGCAGCTGGTAAACCACGCAAAAAACGGTCCATTACTAAAGTTTCCACAATGTGGCTAGCTGAATGGATTTCAGGTTGTAGCCATTTCCTTGCATGGTGTATGAAGTCAAACATTTGGGAATGTGCGGCTTTGTCAGAAGAATATGACCATGAGTGGAACCTTTGGGCACGTACTGCAGAGGTTACACCCAGTTGTACCAAGATTTCAGCTTTCAATTTGCTGTAGTTACTTGCATCCGCTGGTTCTAGGTCATAATATGCCTTCCACGGCTCTCCACTTAGGAACGGTGCCAGTATGCTTGCCCACTCATCAGCCGGCCATCCCTCCCTCTCAGCAGTGCGTTCAAATGCCAAAAGGTACGCCTCAACATCATCTGATGCAGTCATTTTATGAAGGTAGTGGCTCGCCCGAATCATGTTTGGCCCCTGGTATCTTCCATCAGGGTCTCCATTCAGCTTTTCAGAGATAGCTTGGATTTCCTGTTGTAGTCCCTGGGTGACTTTTTGCTGCTCCTCACAGGCTACTTTAAACATCTCTGCTTGTGTCACAGCAATCTGTTTCACCAAAGACTCAGTGCACTCCATCTGTGTTTTGGCCAGGACTTTAGCACACTCTGCCTGGGCTAGCAACAGTTGCTGCAGGGCTGCACTGTTTTCTGCAGCTCTCCTGTTAGCCTCCTGTTGCACAGAGGTAGATTGGATCAGAGCCTTGATAACATCCTCCATGTTGAGCTTTAAATTACTTCTACCCTTACGTGGCTGCCCGCATTCTCCACCATATGTAACAAACCACCTCTTTTACAGGTAGGATTGTCACAGATCTTGCAGTAACCATAGCCTTCTCGGGTATTCAAAGTCCAGGACACATTCAGTTCGGTTTTCCTTTTTATTTGATAGGAAAAACAGCCGCTTTAACCCCTTAACGCTGTTACGGCGTTCTATGCCGTCGCGGCTTTAAAGCCGTTGCAGCGGCATAGAACGCCTTAACGGCTTAAGCCCAGGGGAGGTGAGATCTACTTACCTCCGCCCCGATCCTCTTCTGGAGGGCTGCCTGACAGCCCAGGCAGACCTCCCCCGGCAAATGAGGCCCCCAGGGGCCATGTGATCGCTCTCAAAGAGCTTTAGGGCTGGTGGAAAGTGTAAAAAAAAATTTAAAAAAATTTAACAGGTTTAAAATTAAACTAAAAGTATTTGTATATATATATATATATATACACACACACACACACACACACACACACATATATATATATATATGTATATATATATATATATATATATATATATATATATACATATATATATATATATATATACATACATACATACATAACACATACACACACACACACACATATATATACACATATATATATGTAACGTCACACAAAGTGTATTTTAATACTAATATTAATATATATATTAAAATACACTTAGAATGACGTTACATATATAATATGTATATATATTATATATAAAATAGATATACACACACAAATATATATATACACATATATATATATATATTTACAATAATAAATAAATAAAATATTGAAACTAAATTTAATATAAATTATATACAGGGAGTGCAGAATTATTAGGCAAATGAGTATTTTGACCACATCATCCTCTTTATGCATGTTGTCTTACTCCAAGCTGTATAGGCTCGAAAGCCTACTACCAATTAAGCATATTAGGTGATGTGCATCTCTGTAATGAGAAGGGGTGTGGTCTAATGACATCAACACCCTATATCAGGTGTGCATAATTATTAGGCAACTTCCTTTCCTTTGGCAAAATGGGTCAAAAGAAGGACTTGACAGGCTCAGAAAAGTCAAAAATAGTGAGATATCTTGCAGAGGGATGCAGCACTCTTAAAATTGCAAAGCTTCTGAAGCGTGATCATCAAGCGTTTCATTCAAAATAGTCAACAGGGTCGCAAGAAGGAAAAACCAAGGCGCAAAATAACTGCCCATGAACTGAGAAAAGTCAAGCGTGCAGCTGCCACGATGCCACTTGCCACCAGTTTGGCCATATTTCAGAGCTGCAACATCACTGGAGTGCCCAAAAGCACAAGGTGTGCAATACTCAGAGACATGGCCAAGGTAAGAAAGGCTGAAAGACGACCACCACTGAACAAGACACACAAGCTGAAACGTCAAGACTGGGCCAAGAAATATCTCAAGACTGATTTTTCTAAGGTTTTATGGACTGATGAAATGAGAGTGAGTCTTGATGGGCCAGATGGATGGGCCCGTGGCTGGATTGGTAAAGGGCAGAGAGCTCCAGTCCGACTCAGACGCCAGCAAGGTGGAGGTGGAGTACTGGTTTGGGCTGGTATCATCAAAGATGAGCTTGTGGGGCCTTTTCGGGTTGAGGATGGAGTCAAGCTCAACTCCCAGTCCTACTGCCAGTTCCTGGAAGACACCTTCTTCAAGCAGTGGTACAGGAAGAAGTCTGCATCCTTCAAGAAAAACATGATTTTCATGCAGGACAATGCTCCATCACACGCGTCCAAGTACTCCACAGCGTGGCTGGCAAGAAAGGGTATAAAAGAAGAAAATCTAATGACATGGCCTCCTTTTTCACCTGATCTGAACCCCATTGAGAACCTGTGGTCCATCATCAAATGTGAGATTTACAAGGAGGGAAAACAGTACACCTCTCTGAACAGTGTCTGGGAGGCTGTGGTTGCTGCTGCACGCAATGTTGATGGTGAACAGATCAAAACACTGACAGAATCCATGGATGGCAGGCTTTTGAGTGTCCTTGCAAAGAAAGGTGGCTATATTGGTCACTGATTTGTTTTTGTTTTGTTTTTGAATGTCAGAAATGTATATTTGTGAATGTTGAGATGTTATATTGGTTTCACTGGTAATAATAAATAATTGAAATGGGTATATATTTGTTTTTTGTTAAGTTGCCTAATAATTATGCACAGTAATAGTCACCTGCACACACAGATATCCCCCTAACATAGCTAAAACTAAAAACAAACTAAAAACTACTTCCAAAAATATTCAGCTTTGATATTAATGAGTTTTTTGGGTTCATTGAGAACATGGTTGTTGTTCAATAATAAAATTAATCCTCAAAAATACAACTTGCCTAATAATTCTGCACTCCCTGTATTCATATGTAATTTCATTCTAACTGTTATTAATATTATGTGTATATATATATATATATATATATATATATATATATATGTAACAAAATACACTTAGAATGACATTCTATATATATCTATATATAAAATACAAATAACCGCAATATATATAAATACATATAATTGCATAAAAGATTACATTAGTATATACGTAGAATTTAAATACCTATAAATGCATATATATTAAAATTTTACATGTATATTTAAGGAATCTTCTAACATAATTATGTGATTTGATTAATTAAAATTTGATTGACAAGCCTGACAACACAGGGAGAAAGTGCAGAGAATTTAATTCGCAAGCACTATATTTGACCCTGTAACTCTCCAAGACACCATAAAACCTGTACATAGGGGGTACTGTTTTACTCGGTAGACTTTGCTGAACTCAAATATTAGTGTTTCAAACTGGTAAATTGTATTACAACGATGATATTTTAAGTAAAAGTGAAGTTTTTTGCATTTTTTACAAACAAACAGCACTTTTATGGACTATATTATTGTTGTAATATGTTTTACTGTTTTAAAACACTAATATTTGTGTTTAGTGAAGTCTCCCGAGAATAACAATACCCCCCATGTACAGGTTTTATTGTGTTTTGGAAAGTTAGAGAGTCACATATAAGGCTTGCATTTCATTTTTTTGACATTGAAATTTGCCAGATTGGTTATGTTGCCTTTGAGAACGTATGGTAGCCCAGGAATGAGAATTACCCCCATGATGGCATACCATTTGCAAAAGTAGACAACCCGAGGTATTGCAAGCAAGGTATGTCCAGTCTTTCTTAGTAGCCACTTCGTCACAAACACTGGCCAAAAATTAGTTTTTTGTTTTTTTCACACAAAAATAAATATGAACACTAATTTTGGCCAGTCTTTGTGACTAAGTGGCTACTAAAAAAGACTAAGCATACTCCACTTTCAACACTTTGGGTTGTCTACTTTTTCAAATGGTATGCCATTATGGGGGTAATTCTCATTCCTGGGCTACCACACCGTCTCAAAGGTAACATTACTAATCTGGCAAATTTCAATGTGAAAATGGAACGTTCTATATTTGACCCTGTAACTTTCCAAAACACCATACAACCTGTTAATGGGGGGTACTGTTGTACTCGTGAGACATCACGGATTACAAATATGTGCATTTTTTTGCAGTAAAACCTAACAGTATTATGACATCTAAAATGTGAGGCGGAACTACAATTTTTTTTTTAAAATTTAGTTTTTTTTAATTTTATTCATAATAAATTATGTTTCATAGCTAAATATTTGATATAAAATTAAAGCGCTGTTTCTCCTGAACAAAATGATATATAATAAGTGTGGGTGCATTTAATATGAAAGAGGTGAATAACGGTTGAACAGACATATAGCGCAAATTCCAGTTTTTGTTTACGTTTTGTTTTGATCAAAACGTGTACTATTGACTCCATCCAGAAGGGGTTAAATTATAATAAACAAAACAAAATTCCTTGCTCTTACTAGACAGAAATCACTATCTGTAATTGGGTGGCTTTCCCACTTACCAATTTTCCAAAAAAAAAAAAAAGTGGTCGTCGTCGTCGTCGTCGTCGTCGTCATCTCTACTAGCTGTCTTTTTCTCCCTCACTCTGCAGCAGGCTGATCTCTTCTTTTAAAGGCCTGTTTGCTAATTGACCAGCTACAGGTGAGTGCCAATTAGTAAACTCTTAAGTCAGATCCAAATTCTGATCTGTTACACAGCAACTAGTGCTGTTGGGGCATTGGCCCACCCTGCTCTCCAAATACTCTGCCCCAGGGACCCATACCATGTTTTGCAGAGCATCAGCAATGTATATTGCAAACTTAACATCTCTCCCTGGGGCATTTAACTGAAAATTCTCTGGCTGCTGTTTAGCAAATGAGGCAAATCTTCCATCAACCACTATTCCACTTTTTCGCTCACAATATATATACACACACACACACACATTTTGCATATTATTGTTCCTTAGACATAAAGTCCTAATTTAATTGTCAAGACAGTTAAAAATTCCACTTTTATAGTCAGTTTAAAATGGGAATGGTTCGATTGTCAGCCTTACCTACGCAAGTATAGAATGCATACAGAACATTTCAGGTTTGAGAGTTCTCTTACTTTTTATGTATTTATTTTATGGTGGCAAGATTTCCACTCATTTTGTGAGTTGATTATCTCTGGTTAGGGACCATATGAGTACCTGAAGTTGTAAAATACTGCAAATCTTTAGTATTTGTTATGCTTACATTACATCTGTCCATTTCTAAAAATGCAATAATAAAATAGTATTTTACCCAGATTTCTACTAGCCTTAGCTTCCTAACAAGTGGAATCTCAAACTCAAACATTTTACAGCAGAATGTCTAAAACATGTCCTCCTGAGCTGAGATATTGAGGTTTCCTAAATATATGTATAAGCAAAATTTGTTGTGCACAATGACACAAAGATGGATAATGTGCTTGAAATGTTATACCAAACGCCATGGCCACTTCAGTGATGTGAAGTGGTAATGGTGCCTGGAGTCTATATGTGCAGCATTGCTATGAAAATACTGCACATACGGATAAACCCACTAGCTGCTTGAAGTGTGATTTCACATCTAGCAGCATTATTAGCCAGTACAGAACAAAGTCCTGGGCCGACTAATGTCAATTCTGTGCCAAATTGAAGTATGAATCCAACCATGCAACATGTTGAAGCAAGACAGCCAATGACAGCATAAACCCTTCTGTTCTTCCCCTGTCCTCCCCTCAGTCTGACAAGGGATGTGAAGTCAGTGGTGGAAGACTGGGTTGAGGGAGCATCAGCACTGGAAATAAAAAGGTAAGTTAAGGCTTTTTTACTTTATTTATTCTTTTATTTTGGTGGGGGGAGGGGGAACTGGTTGACCACAGTGAGGGTTACTCCAACCAAAACCAGCATTTTATTAAAATACTGGGTTTTGGTTGATGTAAACCTTTAACCCCTTAAGGACACATGACATGTGTGACATGTCACGATTCCCTTTTATTCCAGAAGTTTGGTCCTTAAGGGGTTAAACCAAGTTACATAAAAATAAAATATATGGTTTTGCAATAGCAATCCATAGGAGTAATCACACCAAAAAGACTAAAATAAAAACTGTAAACCAACCTATGTTAAATCACTTGAGATAGTTTAAAGGAACACTCTGTGCACCAGTACAACCTTAATGCATTTAATAGGTTTTGTCCTCATTAATATGCTTTGTTTTTTGCATGCTCTAATCTTTATAGTTTTTGCACAAATAAAATATATATTTATTTTCAGAATGCTGCACGATAAGCCTGCCTCTTTAGCCACACCCATTCCATCCAGAAAAAAACTTCCTTATCAAATATACGCACATAGCCTCTCACAGTACTGAATGATCTGAACTATAAAGTAAACTGGGTTAGCAGGGCAAGACACTGTGGAAAACATATAGTAAGGATATCACTACCGGTTTTTAGTTTCTCTGTCCGTTTGCAGCCTGGTCAGCGCTGATTTGTGAGCTCTCCCTGCTCAGCTCCCTCGCGAGCCGCAGAGTAATGCTGGGAGCCAGAATGACATCACATTTCGGCTCCCGGCATCACTCTGCGGTGTGCAAAGGAGCTGAGCAGAGAGGTTACAAATCAACGCTCTCTCTCCACCCATCTAGACCTCAACTGGTTTCCTGCCTGGACCTCAGCTGGCCGTCTGCCTAGACCTCAACTGGCCCCCCGCCTGCCAGCACGCCCTCCTGCCAAAACAGTCCTACTGGACCCCAGGTAAAAAATCCAACCAGCTATCCCAAAGGTAGGAAGCTGAGTGGATTTAAATTAAAATAAAAAAGATAATCTGTGAGTTTTGGGGGGAAATGTGTGTGTGTGTGTGTGTGTGTCTGTCAGTGAGTCTGTGTGTGTATATCTGTCAGTGTGTGTCTGTGAGTGAGGAGTGAGTGTATGTCTGTCAGTGTGTGTCTGAGTGAGTGAGTGACTGAGTGTGTGTGTGTATGTCTGTCAGTGTGTGTCTGTGAGGGAGCCTGTGTGTCTGAGTGACTGTGTGTGTCTGTCAGTGAGTGTGTGTATATCAGTGAATGTGTGTGTCTGAGTGAATGTGTATGCCTGTCAGTGGTTGTGTCTGTGAGTGGATGGGTGTATGTCAGTGAGTGAGTGTGTGTGTGTGTGTGTCTGCGTCATTGTGCATGTATGTCAGTGAGCGTGTGTGTCTGTCAGATTGTGTCAAATCAGTGAGTGTGTGTATGTCAGTGTATCTGAGAGTGTGTGTCTGTCAGTCAAAGTGTGTGCTAGTCTTTAAAAGGAAGACAATTAGCCTTGACAGGAAGTGGTGGGGCAAATGTAAATTAGGGGGTGCCCAAGTTCCATCATGCCTAGGGCAGAACAGATCCAAAATACACCACTGAGCCTGGTAGTGACTGAAAAGCAGCTCACCCCATTGCTTTGGGGCTGAGCTATATGCATAGATTTGATAAGGTCCTGGCATGAGGAGTGTGGCTAGGGTTGACACCTGGCCACTATTTTACCGGCACAGCCGGTAATTCAGCAATACAGGTAATTAATTTATTTATTTTAAAGGCCAGAATTTATTTTTCTGATGCTGTGCTCTGTACTCAGATGTGGATCCAGTGTGGGAGCAGCAAGTCTCTGTTTGCAGCTGCATATCTTACATGTGTTAATACACATAAGTGGGTAATAAATTGCATAATTTTTATTTTAATCTTTGGACCAAAGTCACTTTTTTTCTCTGCATTATTTACGGTTTAGAACTAGCTGTATGTGTTTGGGCCAAATGGGAACACATAACTTCAATGATTTCCACTTAATAAGGATGGTGCTGTCAGGACTTTTGCCTGGGGACATGCCTCTGGTATTGTCAAACTGACATCTACTAATGACGTTTCCTCATGAAAACCTTTGACAATGATGCCCAATGCTGATACTACTTCTCATAAAGAAGCACTGGATTCTATGAAAAACATCCAATTAGCAATTGAATTTTATGAACTGTATAATGAGAAGCACTGGATTATAAAAGAGTAACTATAACGGATGACTTCACAGAAGGAAGAGCAGATACTCTGAGGGAACTGTCTTGACACTAGAACTGATGTAAGCTTTATGATATTTTTTACTTTTATTTTACAGCCAAGGGTAGTGCAAATGACACAACTAAAATGAAATATATTTGTTTGTTTTTTTACCATTTGAAAACTTTATTCAGATTTTCAATGTCAGTTACAAAGCAGCATTTGTACATGTCACAGTAAAATTATTCTGTGTATCATATTAAACCTGTCAGAAAACAATTTCCTGAGCTTGTTAATATAACAGTGTTTAAGGAAGTGAAGTAAAAACAGAAAATAGCAGACCATAATAGGTGAGGCAAACTGGGGTAAGACAAGGGAAAGAGGTTGGAAAATTGGGAGAGTCAGCAAGACCACATTACTGTGGACCTTGACACTCTATGGGAATAGTAGACCAAAAATTACTACAGCCATGTAAACCCTCTGGGTCTATCAGCCACTTTTTTTAGACTTAAATTTGGAAATTATTTGTCAAGTAAATACATGAGTTCTCTCATGTACATCACTCTATAGGGTTTTCTATAAAATACTCATTTAACTTGCACATCTCCCGAGTCACCCACGTCACCTCTGGAGTTTAGGCTATCAATTCGTATTTGCAATTTAATGAAACTTGCAATATTAATTCTTGTATGGTTGGGGTCGCTACATTCTTCCATTTCCAAACGATCAATAACAGAACCGCAGTTTAGATTTGGAGGATTAATTTTAAAATTGGTTTTGATAGATCATCAGTCAGAATTAATAGAATAAACACTTGTATGGGTGGTGTTAAAAAGATTCTTGTTGCTGAAATAATAATTTAGACTGGCCCCTGGGCAGTGTCCCCCCCCCATTACGCCAACCCCCAATCACACTGACAGACATACTGACACATACACACAGACATATTAAAACATTTGCAGATACATACTGACACACACATAGACTGACACACAAATATCATATTGACACACATTCAGACATACTGACACACACAGACACATACATTGACAGAAATACTGAAACACACACAGACAGACTGACAGGCGTATTGACATACACACAGACATACTGACATACACACACACACAGACATACTGACATACACACACACAGACATACTGACATACATACACACACAGACATACTGACATACATTTAGCTACCCTCCAGGTTCTTACCTTTTTATGGAGGGTGGTTTCCCTGGGGTCCAGTGGCAGGCTGAGGCAGTTAGGAGTTATCTTGTAGAACTCCCCTCCTCCCTGCCTTCCTCCTCCTGCGCGGCTATTATCTCCGGTGGGAGGAAGTGACGTTCTGCACTCACTTCCTCCCAGCCGGTACAGGAAGGTGCCCGGTCACGCTGTTTAAGCATCACAGCGGCCGACCGGGCTCCTGCTGACACATGCTCACCGGATGGCCCTTAGTGCATGGGCCACCCAGGGGACTCCTTAGTTTGCGGGCCGCTGCAGCTCTGTGCAGCCGCACCGCCGGGTAAATTGGGGCTGCTCAAATCGCGGGGCCCATGGGGTAGCTGCTCAGGGGCCCCCAAGGAGCAACTGGGCCCAGGGCAGCTGCCCCGCGCTAGAGACGGCCCTGGCTAATATGCTGGTGTTATGCAATTCACCTGTTCACCTAAAGGCCTATTTTAAAACAATTACCTTCTCTAGTTAGTGTGAACTTAATTTTGTCAAAAAAAAAAAAATGTTATGAGGCTTTAAATATCATGCACCCAAGACCAAATTTCTTACTTTTGTTTTTGTAATGATTCAATTTATGTTGTCAGATTTGGTGCTGATTAATTTTCTTTCTTCTTTTAATTTTTTTCTTCTCCCTTCTCCTTTCCCCTTCCCTTTTCTTTTCCTTTTATACTTTAGTTGCAATTAATATTCCATTTATCAGGAACTTTTTAGGAGGATGCTAAATGTGGTTATTGGCATTTACTGTCCTGACAGGAAAAGTTGTGCCGAGCAACATTACTGTCCTGACAGGAAAAGTTGTGCCAAGCAGCAATCAAATCCACAGGAGGGTTTGTGCTGAGCAGCAATCATGCAAATGGAAACCTGGTAATTGCCTTTGAGGTCAGAGGCTGGTTACAGCAAATCAGATCCAGAGGAGGGGTATTTAGGCCCAGTTCTCCTCTTGCTCAGTGCCCTGTCGTGGTTTCATGCCTATGTTTATCTGAGAGTGCGTTCCTGATCTTGATTTTCTGGTATTTGACTTTGGCTTTGTTTTAACTTCCCTGATATCTGGTATCCTTGACTTTTGGCTTTCCCTCATCTTTGTGTCTGATTCTGTGTCCCTGACCTCGGCAAGTATTTTGACTATTCTTGGAGACGAAGTCCGGCCATTCTAAGGTCCGGTTATATGTTATCTTTAGTCCTAGGTGTGACACAGTACTGCGTGCTGGATCAACTTGTAATCCTGACACACTCCTCCAGCCATTCCCGGGGGAGATGTTGCATAGAAAGGACCGCTGGGGCAAACAATGCAAAGTTCTCAGATGGAGTGATGTCTAGAGCTCTTAGGAATCTTCTCACATCTTAGGTCGGCTGTAGTGTAAAGGTTTTTGCTCAGTGGAATTCCAAGACTTTGAAGGGGTAAACCCAGGCAAATCTGATATTGTGGTTCCGTAACAATTGATACCTCTGTGGGGTAGCAGGGCACAGGTCTAAGGACATTTATAGGGTTGTTTCTTTGTAGCAGATGATGGTGTTGCTACTCATTTTCATAATAGCTTCTACTGTATTAAAGTAATGGAATCTGACTATAATTTCCCTTGACTGCTCCCTTTCGGACCTTCAGGCTCTCAAAGCCCTATATGCTCTGGCAATAACCCAGCACTGGTCTGGGACGTCATTGCCTAACCCAGCACTGGTCTGGGACGTCATCTCCTAAATCAGGTGTAACTTGCCTTCACCTGCTTTCTCTGGTAGGCATCTGGTATGGAAATTATGCATTCTTGTGCAATTAGAGAGGTTTTCCAAAGTGTTTTCCATCTCAGCAACGCAGCTCTGGAGGGGTTTGGAGCCATCCATCACTGTGTTGTGGGCTTCCACTATGTTTTCTACTCTGGATTCTAGGTCAGCCGTCCTCTGTTCCACACTCAGATGTCTTCTACAGGAAAACTCTTGAATTAGGTGGGTTTTCAGGACCTCTATCTGTGCCAGTATGTGGTCTGTGTCTGTAGGGGCCAATAGAAGCACCCGGCCTCCACCTCCTCAGTGCTCATGGGCTCTCCCGCCCGTCATTGCCTTTCTTTTCTACTCTTTTTTTCAAGACATAGGGATGTGAAAAGGATTTTACCATATGGATGTGAATTAATCAAGGATCTGCAAGGTGTGAAGTTCTACACTTGGAAACATCTGAATGTCCCATTTGGCATGTACATTGTAAGTAATGAGTCAATCTATTTTGATATGTTAATGGCCATTAGCCTTGTTCCAGTATCATATCCAAAGGAAGGAAAAACATTCATATTTACCCTACAGAATAATAATTAAGCCTCATTTTTGTTATATTTGGAATGTGACAAGCACCATCTTCTAAACAAGTCCAAACATGAGTGGCATGGCTTGACCATGAGGAGGGAATTGTGATGTCCGTCCTATTGAATCGCGGGTGGGGCATGCGACATGTCCAGGGAATGGGAAAATAAATTTGTAGATGCAATAATTTTTTCTGTGGCAGGTACATAAGAGAAGATAGAGCCAAATGTTTCCATTTGGATTGACGTTGGTCTGGAACAAAGGAGGTGGTCACTTAACTCCACCACCTGGGCAAGACTTGATAATCCACAGTGTATATATGCAATGATTTGGAGGGGTGTTGGTGTACTTGCTTGGGGCCAAGATCTAATTTTGAGTGAGTCACCATCATCCTTCCTTGCCAGAGACCCCCGGGGCAGAAGTTTTACTTTGAAAACCTAAGTGAGTAATTAGGACTTCTGTTATTTTATCCTTTTTGTTTTTATCTGTTGTTGGTGTAAATAATGTGTTTATCATATATTTTTGTATGCACTGTGAGTATTTTTTGCTCATAATAAACATTCATTTATTAAGTTCTGCCTTTGTCTGGTTAAGAATCATGTTACTTGAAGAAACTAATTAGTATTTTGCAATTACATAGATATTTTGCTAATTACATAGATATTTTGCTAATTAATATTTGGTGAGTTTTTATTTATTGATTTACTTGGGGGACCAAGGCACCCCCTTTATAAATTGTCTTGGTGGTGGTAGCTTTAAAATAGTAATAGTTATATTATTATATTTAAGTGTGGGTGGTGTTAAGGGGGATTTTGTCATTATTTACAGTCTAGAGCAGACAAATAGTGATCTTTAACCCTTTCACCACCACAACTATGTCACGCACACTCTTGAAGTAGGGTATTCAAACCAGAACCCTGTCACAGGTAGGTGATGCTTGACTCATGGACAGGCCCATTTCCATTTGGGTAGCAGTTTTGGTCTCTGCTCTGCTGATGGCACTTCGGCCAATGCCCAAGATTATGGAACCCCTCTGACAAAGAAGACAGAGGTATGATCATTCTGTTCTTAGATACAAGCAGTCTTGTAGTGAATCCCCACCGGTAAGGTACTTGATGGGACCTCACCACATGTGAACTCCCTGAAGGCTCTGTGTCTTCTCATGGTTCAGACAGTTCTGCATATACAGTAACCTCTATGTAAATGTCCAGCACGTCTTTTTTGGCCTTGCTAGATCATAGTAGTGTGTCCTTTACATGATAGTAAACATGCACCAGCACATCTCTGGATATTGCGATTGGCAAATATGTTGGTTTTGCAACCCAGCAACATGTCTGATGGATTATCAGGGGCCAAGGCCATAACCATACCTTGCAGATATGAGGGCAGAGATGTGGGTGTCCATTTTCAGGAACACCCTGATTGCTTGCAACTGAGTGCTTGCAAAAGTCGCTTTTAGAGCTCTCCATGGCGAAGCTACTCCGTTACAGAGCAATTTGGCTCGAGATCTGGTCATGCCCCCAATATATTTGGTTTTAACATTAGAGCTTATCTTTAATACTGTCTATGTTTTTTACAACCTTTATTTAAAAAGTTTTGTTTGTTTAAAAAAAAAAAAAAAAAAAAGGTTTTTTTAATGTCACTTACAACAACAACTAATAAACATACGGAAGTAACAGTTCCAAAATTGTTTCAACCTGTTAAATACATAATTTGTCATTGTATATATCAATATATAAGTTTGAGTATGTTCAAGGTGTGTGAGGTGTACATAGCCTTTGCAAGAATGGCACCATATTACATGTCAGATTGAAGGAGAGATTTTTGGAAGTAATATAATATGTGAGCAAGTAAAGCAAGGAGGGAGGGGGGGAGTAAGAAAGATGGAGAAAAAAAGGGGGGTTCATTTTAGGAGGGAATGAGGGAGTTGGGAAGATGGACCAACGTAAAACCATATTACATCAATTGGTGGTACTCAAGTAATACTGCCATGATCTTTACACTTCGTCATATCTATGTGAACGTTTAGTGCTGCTATGCTCAATTTCCTTCCCTGGTGGGATGGTGGGCCGTGTTGCAGCTAGAGGGCAGGGATCAATGATTTAGCCGCTGTCAGCAAAAGTTTATATTTGGGAATCAGTAATTTGGTGTGGCTCAGGAGCATATCTGCAGGGTTAATTTTCACAGTCTCATCAGCAACTGTAGCCATAACGCTATACACCCTCCCCCAGGAAGGAGACAGGACCAGACATTTCCAAAACATGTGCAGTAAGGTTCCGACAGCCCCCACCATCTCCAGCATTGATCTATAACCAACGGAAAGAATCTATGCAGCTTTTGTGGAGTGATGTACTAATTCACAATTATTTTATAATTAATTTCTTGATACTTTGAGGATTGAGAACTGAGATAAATATTTACAATGTTATTCACTAAAATGAGGATTGATGAGAATTCAAAGCGAACTCAAAATGAATTTCAAATTTAAGGCCAAAATACCCAAACCGGAAAAAACTAAAACTTCCAAGTCTGTTTCCAGTGAGCTACTTTGGCCTTAAATTTAAAATTCACTTTGAATTCCCCAAAACTCTCACTTTAGTGAATAATCCTGCATGCTTTTATTTTGATTTGAATAAAAGTCCATATGCTGGAACATTAACACATATCATGGGGGGGATATCATTTTTACTCGCCGGGTATATTCTTATTCCGTAAACTAGGAGTTGTTTATCCCATTGTACAGTGCTACGGAATTTGCAGTCGCTATATAAATGATTAAATAATAACATTAAAGGGTCACTACAGGGAAGGGGTTTTACTTACCCGGATACAGCGCCGGGATCCTCCTGATGCCGCGCCCCCTATTTCGTCAAAATGACGACATAGGAGGGTGCGAGCAGGGAGCAATAAAACGCTTCTATTCAGAAGCGTCATTGCTCTCTGGTGCACATGCGCAGCTTTGCCGCACATGCGCAGATACTTCATAGGGCGGCATTCATGTCTCGACTAGGAAGCACCTCTAGTGGCCATCTGAGTGTCCACTAGAGGTATTCCTCATCAGTAATGTAAATACTGCCTTTTTACGAAATGGCAGTGCTTACATTAAAAAGCCTGCAAAGACATGCTATAGACACCAGAACTACTACGTTTAGCTGTTGTGGTTCTGGTGACTATAGTGTCCCATGAATATAGAGAGGAAAAAAGAATCATCACAAATGTAAGAAATAAAATGTCTGTATCATTATTCTAAAAATTATTTTAAAAAAATAAAAAAATATGCACATTCCTAGCTTAATTTTTAGCATGACACAAACATTTTGTACTTTGCAGATTACTTTTTATATTTTTTTATACATATACAGATTGTGTAATACTGCCCCTGACTTAGGGTGACCACATTTCCTAACTGCCATTCAGTGACACTGTCAGAAATGCATTCTATACATTTTACTACCCGTCTCTACCCCTTCCATTTATATTAGAACCCCACCTACCCCTTCCATGAATATTAGAACCACCCCTACCCCTTCCATGCACAAAATAACCCCACCTACCCCTTCCATGCATATTAGTACCCCCCTAACCCCTTCCATGCATATTAGTACCCCCTAACCCCTTCCATGCATATTAGAACCCACCCTACCCCTTCCATTCATATTAGTACTCCCCTAACCCCTTCCAATAATTTTTCTACCTCCCCCCTCCTCCCATCCTTATTAGTAGCCCCCCTAACCCTTTCCAATTATTTTTCTACCTACCCCTACCCCCATCCATATTAGTAACCCCCCTAAACCCTTCCCAATTATTTTTCTACCTACCCCTACCCCCATCCATATTAGTAGCCCCCCTAAACCCTTCTTATTATTTTTCTACCATGGTCCCCCCTTTTACCTGACCAGCAGGGGGACCTCTGGACGTCTGGCAGGCGCAGTGTCAGACTGAGCGCCGGGTAGTCACGTGACACTCGGCCAGGGCCGGTGCAAGGATTTTTGCTGACCTAGGCAAAAGTAAAGTTTGCCGCCCCCCCCCATGTGCCATCACAATGCCCCACCCATATGATCTGCCATGTTAACTAACGCCAGTGCTGGAGTGCCGCCGTGTCTACATTAAAAGGCCTGCAGGGATAGGCTATAGACACCAGAACCACTACATTAAGCTGCAGTGGTTCTGGGAACTATAGTGTTTCTTTAATGTGAGGTAAATTAGAGATTAGTGCCACGAATAATATGCTAGATTGCCTACTTACAACCAGATGAGGATGATGATGGGCTCTAGCTGCAGTCTGGCTCCACTGGTCTGGTGTAGAACAGGCTCTCTGGAGGCTGTTTGTAACTGTGGTCACAAAAATCAATGTTCTGGGAGAACGGGAAGCAGCTCCATTTTTTTGGGGCCTTTACACAGCTCAAGGTCTGGGTCCCAGGGTCCACCTTCATGTTCCACCAATGAGTTTGTTCACAGGGGGTGGAGTGTGTAGGGAATGTCCTGATATATGTGTAAGGAATGCATTGTGTGAATCTGTGTTTGTATGTGTAAGGGCTGCAAGGTGTGTTTCTGTGTATGTATGGGATGCAGTGTGTGCGTCTGTAAGGGGTGCATTGAGTGTGTGTAAGGAATGCATTGTGTGTTTCTGTGTGTGTAAGGTTTGTGCGATTGTGTGTGTGTGATGGATGTCAATCTCTCTCCCTCCCTCGTCACTCTCTTTCTCCCCCTCCCTCGTCACTCTCTTTCTCCCCCTCCCCCCTACCTCTGTTGTAGCGTGGCCGAGCTCTGTATCATGGTCCGCGGGTACAGGGAGCTTTTGTTTCCTGTACCCGGCCGGACTAAAAGGAAGTGAACACTCAGTGTTTACTTCCTGTTAGTCCGGCCGGGTACAAGAGAGAGATGCTCCCTGTACCCGCGGACCATGATACAGGGCTCAGCTCGGCCACGCTACAGAGAGGGAGTGACAGGAGAGAGCGCTGAGTGCTCCCTTCTGTCAGCTCCTCTCCACATGCTGCGCCCGGGCGGGCAAAGCTGCAGACGCCTGAGGCTCTCTACAGAGTGCTCGGGCGGCTGCAGCATGAGGGGTGCCGGCAGAGGTGGGGGGGGATTTCCCCATAACCTGTCCCCCCCCCACATGATTTGCTGGGGGGGATGCGTCCCTCCCATACCCCCCGGTTCCTACGCCCATGACTGGAGATGCAAAACACAGACGCACTATGCTACATACATTTTGGGATTGTCCTGCCCTGGGAGAATACTGGGACCGGGTGGGGAAATTTATCTCTGATATCACACTCTGTAGAATACCAAAGAAGCCAACCTTCTGCATATCATCCCGGGGCTACACCACCCCAACCACAAAGTATTGCTCATCATTCTCACGGTAGCTAAGATAAACTTGGCGTTCCACTGGAAGAGCACGACAATTCCCTCATTAGATACTCTCATACAGAGATTGAATACGATAAGTTTTATGGTTATAAGTAGAATGGTTAGCAAAACACAGGGTTGTATAAGTAGGTATGTGAGAGATTGGGAATGCTGGACCACAAATATTGGAAAGGCACAGGACAGCAATGCTAACAATGAGGAAACTGATCGGAATAGATATCTTATAGGGCACCACTTTTGTGTGACTTGAATGTCCAGCCAGGCTCTAGGGTTCTAAGGCCAGGGTATGTGTCACAAGAACTGTTGCATAAGCAATATCAATGTGAACCTAACCCCCCACCCCTTTTTTCCTTTCTGTATTCCCCTGCCTCTATGTTATCTTTCTATGGTATTCTTATGTTTTAACCCCTTCAGGACGGGTGACGGACGAGGTCCGTCACAGAGGGGAGACCCTTAATGACGGGTGACGGACCTCGGCCGACACGCGGTAAAATTAGCCCCGGATCGCCGCTCTTGCGGCGATCGCGGGGTTAATGGTGCTCCGGTCTGCCTCTGTATACGCAAGTCAGAGCGAGCACATGTGCTCTGTATACTTACCTTCCGGCTCCCTGCACTTCCTGGTTCTGTGTGAAGTGCAGGGAGCCGGAACAGTTCTCATCCTGCCCCCTGTAGGAAAAAAATATAAAGTTTATTTAAAGTCCCACCCCCCCTTTACCCATTGTAATAAAAAATTAACTCCTTCCCTGCCAATTGATCACTGACTACAGTGATCAATTAGCAGGGATTACATTTTACTATGATCTGATTATTATTTTTTTAACCCCTGAGGGTTAATTCTTTTTTTTTTTTTTTTTTAACCCTCAGGGGTTAAATTTATTTAATTAAAATATTTTAAAATTATATATTTAGCTAGCTGGGGTGGGTGGAAGTTAGTGGGGAATTGGGGAATTTGGCGTTAGGCTAACTAGGGGTTAACGTTAAAAAAAGTTTTAAAATAAACTTTAAAAAGTAAAAAATTAAGCTTAAAAAAAGTTTTAATAACGTTTAAGTAAAAAATAAAAAAACACCCCCCTTTACCCAGTCCAAATAAAAATTAACCCCTTCCCTGTCAGTCGATCACTGCGTACAGTGATGAAATACAGATCACAGTATTATACTGTGATTGGGATTTGGGATATTATAACAGTTTGACTGTTAAAAAAAAACCACAAAGGCCTACCATTTGTAAAAGTGGACACTCCAGGGTATCTCATAAGGTGCATATTGTGCCTTAACATTCCCCCATTTCTTCACCAATATATGCCAAAGTATGTGGTAAATAATTTTGTGCATTTTTTACATACGGATTGCATTTTTGCTGGGCGTTTTGTATATTTCATATGTGCCACTAAGTTCAAACCCCCCAAATTATGCTCAGCTAAGTCTTCTGAGTAAAAGGACACCCCCATTGTATGTCTTTGGCACTATTTTGTGAAGCTACAGTGCCATATAGGAGACCTGTCCTTTTCAGTATTCACAGTAGAATTTTGAGAGATGGATTTAATGAGCCTTAGCTTCCATTTGGGGTATTATAAGGCTCATTAAATCCATCTCTGAACACAAAATAAAACTTTGTACAGGAATAGCACACACCAACTTTACAAAATATACATGAGAATTTCTTTGTTATAAGTTTGTGTGCCAAAAACCAAAAAAACCCCCACAATTTTACTCCAATATTTAGCAGAGGTTGGCGGTGAAATGGCTACGTAGAAAGTGTCAAAACAACCTTAGGACAATAGCCTGTGATGTCTACTTTATATAAATATATACTTTTGTGTGGCAATTTTGTTTTCTTTTATGGCTATTAAGCTTACAAGACAAACACACCAAATTCTAAAATCGCTCCACATTAAAGGTTTAGTTTACTCCTTGTGCTTTGTGACCTGTAACTACTAAAAAAAAACCTTAAAATCTCAGACACATTATATATTCTGTAAATCAGAACAACTAAATGAATTTATTTTTAATTACTTTTCTTAACCTGCAATAATTATGCACACATTATTATTGCAAAAACTGTAAAAAAAAACACATTTTCATTTTTTTTTTACATTTTTCTGTATTTTTTTTATAATAAATAAGCATTTATATATATGTGTGTTACATCAAATTAAAGCCCTTTCTGCTCTTTAAAAAACGATGTATAATATGTGTTGGTGCAACAAATTAGTAAAATGCAAATTGCAGTTGAACGCAAACAGCAAAAAATGAAAAAAATGCTGTTGTCATTAAGTGAAAGACAAGCTTTTGAAGCTCTGTCCTTATGAGGTTAATGAAGACAATAAGGCTACCATTACCGGAGGACAACAGCATAATACGTTTAAGCAAAGCTTTGTTGTCAATCTTGGAAAAATAGTTGTAAATTGTCATATAGCAATTGTTTACTCTGTTGTATGAAAATGTTACAGTTTTGATATTATATGCATTGATAACATTCTCTAATAAATATGATATATGGAAAAGAAAAAAAAATAAACGTGAAAATTAAAATAAAGATTGTCTAAAAGTCTGTGGCATTAAAGATATTTCTAGATTAATATGGAATTCTAAGGGTATCAACTATTCACCTTCTTGTTTACTAAATCATATTAAACCAATTTTGGAAAGGAGAAAACGAAATTAAAGCTCAATGATAAAAAATTTTAACTTTCAAACATTAGATGTTATTGAGACTGAAGTTGAAAATGTATCCTTAATCCTTATCCAGTTGGAAAATAGCTCAGTGCTGAGAAAATAATAAAGAAAAATCAAATCGCCAGGGCTACCATAGTGAACAAAAAAAGTCCTAGGTGCTACGCGCGTCGGGTTTTAAGTTTAACACTTTTTTTGTTCACTATGGCAGCACTGGCGATTTGATTTTTCTTTATTATTTTCTCAGCACTGAGCTATTTTCTTTGAAGGGATTTTACTTAGAAGCAGCTGTCTCTTTTTCCTCCTCCTATTTAGGGAGAGCATAGAACACCCACGAAGGTGTTTCCTTTAGGAGTTGTAGGGATTTTTCACTTTATTTCTTACCTTGCTGGAGATGCTGTCTTTACTGGGAACTTTCCCATATATAAGTAGGGACAGCACACTACACCCTTGAAGGTGTCTCATGTAGGAGATATATATAGGATTTTTCTCCAATGTGTTCTAATTTAGAATAAGGTGGTGAATTTTGTATATATTTATATACTTTGTCCTTCTAAGTACCTGCTAATTAGTCATGTATTGCCCCCCACTCAGTCCTTGGGGATCCTACTATTACCTACTACTTTAAGGCTCCAGCCTATCCCTTCTTAGAATCCTTGATATATGGTATTTTCTCTTCCCATATATTTTTAGTGCCCCCACCTTCTCCTTTTTTTAGTATAATTAATAAAGCAATTTTTGTTCAGGTTGGGGCATCTCCTGGGATGACTCTACAATATATCTATATATACCATATATTAATAGACTAGATATTTGTGTCTATATGTTTCTCAGTGCTGTGGGTGTAGTTCAAATATATATAATTTTCCTATTCATTGTATTTAAAACCAGCTTTGAGACTCTTTCTTCTCTCCTTTGAGTCTCTATTTTTTTCTTATCTTTAAATAACTTACATTTTATATGAACGTGTTACTTGATAGTTGTAACTTTAAAAAATGGGGAAGCACAATTGGGATTTTGGACATTCTAAATCATAAAAAAGTATGTAAAGTATCAGAGATGCATTAATGTTGGAATGGCAGACTAAGGTCCCATTCTGAATTAAGAACCGGCTGTTGCCTCATGTGAAGTGCAAAGATTCATCATTTATTTGTAGAAAATTAAGCCAGTTTGCGCTACCCCAAACCTGGGTAAGGATAGATAGATATGTGTGTATATACAGGGCCGGATTAACATAGGGGCTGATGGAGCTGCAGCTCCAGGCCCAGGCCCAGGCCCATGGAATAGGCCCACTGAAAGGAAAAACATTAAAAAAAAAAAAAAAAAACACACACACACACACTACTCTTAGGGGTTCCACCTGGCTTTTATTTTATTTTCACAGCCAGTATTTGAGGCTGCCGGGATGGTGCCGATATTGCAGTCATACTGGCAATAAAAATGCTGGTATTTTTCTCAGTGTAAACAAGACATTACTCTGCAATACCAGCACTGGCCAGTAGGGGTCGCTGTGTGTGGAGAGAGGCAGGGATAGGAAGTTCCAGCATATCCCTCCCTGCCTATCTCTACTCACTGATCTGCATGGGTGCAGCTACAACTCCCACCCTGCAGAGACAGCCTAAAGCTCAGGGATGTGAGAGATGGAGAGGGAGGGGGGGGGGAAATGCTGCAAGGAGACACTGGGAGATATGGGGACACTGAGACACTAAGGGTCATTGGGAGACATTATGACAGACAGTGGGAGACATAGGAAACTGAGACACCAGGGCCACAGACACTAGTGCCAGTGGGCTTGGAGACATGGGGACATTGAGACACTTGGGGCACGGTGAGACACTGGGAGACATTATGACACAGTCACTTGGGGACACAGTGTCCCAGCCAGTGTTCCTGGTGTCTCAGGTGTTTTAGTTCGATAAGATTCTGTAATTAGGCTCATCATAATTGTCAGCACTAGGCCCACTGGGCTGTTAATCTGGCCCTATTTATATGTATATAATCCTTATTACATGCCTGTTCATGCATTTGGATAACAATAGTGTAAGCAATTTCAATAACACATTGTGGCATAAGAATGAATGTTAACCCCTTAACGCCATTACGGCGTTCTATGCCGTCGCGGCTTTAAAGCCGTTGCGGCAGCATAGAACGTGATAACGGCTTTCTGCTCCAGGGGATCGCAGCTACTTACCTCCGCTGCGATCCTCTTCTGGAGGGCTGCCAGACCGCCCAGGCAGACCTCCCCCGGCGAATGAGGCCCCCGGGGGCCATGTGATCGCTCTCAAAGAGCGATCACATGGCCCCCTATAGCTGGCTATGGATCTGCCAGCAGGGGGTCTGTCTAAAATATCAGACAGTCCCCCTGCTGGTGGGAGCTGTAAAAAAACAAAAATTAGACATGTTTTAAAATAAAATAAATAGATTTATATATATATATATATATATATATATGTACACACATACATATATATATATATATATATATATACACACACACACACACGTCATACGTTGTGTATTTTAAAACTAATATAAGTATATATATATATTAGTATTAAAATACACTTAGAATGACGTTACATATATATAATATGTATATATATTATATATAATAGATATACGTATAATTACATTAATAAATAATAAAATATTGAAACAAAATTTTATTAAAATTATATATTCATATGTAATTTCATTCTAACTGTATTTTGTTATATATATATATATATATATATATATATATATATCAAAATACACGTAGAATGACATTCTATATATATATATATATATATATATATTTATATATGAAATACAAATAACCGCAAATTATATATATATATATATATACACACACACACACACACACATATACACACACATATATATATATATATATATATATATATATACATACATATATATACACATACACACACATACACATATACACATAATTACATAAAAGATTACATTAGTATACACGTAGAATTTAAATACCTATAAATGCATATATATTAAAATTCTACGTGTATATTTAAGTAATCTTTTAACATAATTATGTGATTTGATTAATTAAAATTTGATTGACAAGCCTGACAACACAGGGAGAAAGTGCAGAGAATTTAATTCGCAAGCACTATATTTGACCCTGTAACTCTCCAAGACACCATAAAACCTGTACATAGGGGGTACTGTTTTACTCGGGAGACTTCGCTGAACTCAAATATTAGTGTTTCAAACTGGTAAATTGTATTACAACAATGATATTTTAAGTAAAAGTGACGTTTTTTGCATTTTTTACAAACAAACGGCACTTTTATGGACTATATTATTGTTGTAATATGTTTTACTGTTTTAAAACACCAATATTTGTGTTACGTGAAGTCTCCCGGGAATAACAATACCCCCCATGTACAGGTTTTATTGTGTTTTGGAAAGTTAGAGAGTCACATATAAGGCTTGCATTTCATTTTTTTGACATTGAAATTTGCCAGATTGGTTATGTTGCCTTTGAGAGTGTATGGAAGCCCAGGAATAAGAATTACCCCCATGATGGCATACCATTTGCAAAAGTAGACAACCCGAGGTATTGCAAATAGGGTATGTCCAGTCATTTCTAGTAGCCACACTGGCCAAATATTAGTTTTTTGCTTTTTTCACACAAAAACAAATATGAACGCTAACTTTGGCCAGTGTTTGTGACTAAGTGGCTACTAAAAAAGACTAAACATACCCCACGTTCAATACCTTGGGTTGTCTACTTTTTCAAATGGTATGCCATTATGGGGGTAATTCTCATTCCTGGGCTACCACACCATCTCAAAGGTAACATTACTTATCTGGCAAATTTCAATGTGAAAATGGAACGTTCTATATTTGACCATGTAACTTTCCAAAACACCATAAAACCTGTTAATGGGGGGTACTGTTGTACTCGTGAGACATCGCTGATTACAAATATGGGCATTTTTTTTTGCAGTAATACCTAACAGTATTATGACATTCACAGCTAAAATGTCAGACGGAAATACAAATTTAAAAAAAAATCTTATTTTCTAAATTTTTTAAATTTTTTATTCATAATAAATGATGTTCCATATATGAATAGTTAATGATAAATTAAAGCCCTGTTTCTCCTGATATATAATGATATATAATAAGTGTGGGTGCACTTAATGTAACAGCGGTGAATTACGGGTAAAGAGACATATAGCGCAAATTCCAGTTTTTGTTTACGTTTTGATCAGAACGTGTACTATTGACCCCGTCCTGAAGGGGTTAACCCCTTCAGACCGGAGGGCGTACAATTACGCCCTATTTTAGGCGGCTCTAAACGCCGCCGGGCGTAATTGTACGCCCTCCGGGCTTTCCTTACTTACCCGGTCGCCTGCGGTCCCACGCCGGCGATGGCGGTGGGTGGGGGGACTCCCAGGGAGCCCCCCCCGGTAGATCCTCCTCCTCTGGTGACCCCTGGCCATATGAGAGTGAGGTCTTTGTGAGGACCTCACAATCACATGGCCGGGTAGGCTGCCTCCTGCATTGCCAGCAGGGGGGCTGCCTGTAATGACAGGTGGTCCCCTGCTGGCTGAAAATAAAAATAAAATAAATTAAAAAGTGTAAAAAAAAATAATAATGTATACTTAGATCATATATGTATTAAGGCAATTTGCCTGGATTTGTGGGAGGTGCTTGGTATCCACTCCTAACCTACTTAAGGCACACCCCTTACCTTGCTCCTTACCGTTCGAGGTCAGCGTTGAATGAGGATCCACTTCCGGGTTCTCTCAGACGCCATCTTGGTTTCAGTATCCACAAGGTTTTACCGCGGCAAGCTGTGTCCAGGAATCCTGTTCAGGCCTTTTCCGTCCATCCAGCTTCTTCTGACCCCGGTCTTCGTCGTAGATGTCGTCCCAGGGACTCCTAAACCGTAAGTCAGACCTACCTGTCACACCAGAATCGTTTCCCACAGCGTACGGTACAGCACGGGTCCTCGCTGTAAGTTTTTCCCTGATATGTCACAAAATTGTACAAACCGTTCGCGGTTTTCATTCGTACGGTCATTCGGCTAATCGGGATATTCGTATAAATAGTCATTTCGCATATAACTATTCTAGGTCATTGGAACAGATTATCATTTCGGTTGTTTTGCCGTTCGGCACTTTTTTCATGATACGCTCAAACACGCTTGCGGTTCGCATAAAATTCATACGTTTAAACTATTCGTTCCAACTTCTGTTTTCCCCTCACATAATATAAAAAAATTTAATATGTAAATACGTTAAAAAATAAAATTAAAAAATAATTTAAAAAAATAATAAAAAAATATATAGATGTGTTTAATTTCGTTCTAACTGTATTGTGATATTAATCTATATATTTATATCAAAATACACGTAGAACAAAATAATATATATATCTACATACATAAATATATACGTATATATCACTATATATATCTATATATCTATAAAAATAGTTTGAAAAAATTATATATAATATATATATATATATATATATATATATACACACACACACACACATATATTAATTCTACATATATATTTATGTAATATTTTTACATAATTAGGTATCTTAATTAATTACAATTAGCGGGACCTGCCTGACAACCCATGCCGAAAGTAAAGGGAATTTAATTTTCTAGCACTATATTTAACCCTATAACTTTCCAAGACACCATAAAACCTGTACATGGGGGTTACTGTTCTACTCGAGAGACTTCGCTGAACACAAATATTAGTGTTTCAAAACAGTAAAATGTATTACAACAATATCGCCAGTAAAAGTGTTTTTTGCATTTTTCACGCACAAACAGCACTTACACGGACGATATTGCTGCGATACTTTTTACTGTTTTGAAACACAAATATTTGTGTTCAGTGAAGTCTCCCGAGTACAACAGTACCCCTCATGTACAGGTTTTATGGTGTTTTCAAAAGTTACAGCGTCAAATATAAGGCTTGCGTTTTATTTTTTTCATATTAAAATTCGCCAGATTGGTTACGGTGCCTTTGAGACCCTATGGCAGCCCAAGAATGAAAATTATCCCTATGATGGCATACCATTTGCAGTAGTAGACAACCCAAGGTATTGCAAACGGGGTGTGTCCAGTCTTTTTTAGTAGCCACTTAGTCACAAACACTGGCCAAAATTGGCGTTTTTTGCATTTTTCACACAAACAAATACTAACGCTAACTTTGGCCAGTGTTTGTGACCAAATGGCTACTAAAAAAAGATTGGACATACCCCATTTGCAATACCTTGGGTTGTCTACTCGCATATTTCATTCCTGGGCTACTATAAAGTTCCAAAGGCAACGTAACCAATCTGGCGAATTTCAATTTCAAATGTAACGTGCTATATTTGACCCTGTAACTTCCCAAAACGCCATAAAACCTGTACATAGGGGGTACTGTTTTACACGTGAGACTTTGCTGAATACAAATATGTGTATTTTATTGCAGTAAAAGCAAACAGTATTATGACATTGACAGTTAAAATGTCATGTAGAACTAAAAAAATCTTATTTTCTCCCATTTTTTTCATATTAAATTATGTTTCATAGCTAAATATTTGATATTAAATGAAAGCCCTGTTTCCCCTGAATAAAATGATATATAATAAGGGTGGGTGCATTTACTATGAAAGAGGTGAATTACGGTTGGAGAGACATGTAGCGCAAATGCCAGGTTTTGTTTACATTTTGTTTTGTTCATAACGTGTACATTTGGCTCCGTCCTTAAGGGGTTAAGTAACATACATCCTCAGAATATTAATTAATGGGCTTCCCCTTTGAGCACATTCTTTTGATTAATACTTACCTCCAGCTTTATCTCATATCATGTGTTTTGTCCACTGCTTGCATTAGTGGGGCACTTGTAATGGGCAAATGGACTCACAGCAATAAATACATAGAAACATTACTTATAAACCGGGCCGGACTGGCCCACCGGGATACCGGGAAATTCCCCGGTGGGCCGGTGCTCCTGGGGCCGGCAGTGCAGCACATTACTCTTTTTTTTTTCCTCCTCTGATCTTTTTGTTTGGGGCTGGAGCCTGGGGCAGAAAGTTTGCTGGATGGCCGCAGTGAGGCTGCCAGAGGCTGGTAGCAGAAACAGGTGACAGCTGATTTGCAGCAGAGAGGAGTGAGAGAGCACTGAAAGTCTCTATCACTCCCTCACAAAACCAGCTTCTTTCCAGCTCTGCATGGACAGTCTGGCAGATCCAGCCCCTGAACTAGAGCTCCGCCCCCAGCCTCTCCCTGGTGAAGTGGAAGAGTTTCATGAAAAATACTCATACTGCACGCTAAGTCCAGGTACAGTGAAGTTACGGGTACTTATATATCCACTAAGCAGCCCAGGATTGATAGTGAGAGAGAGAGAGTGTGTGAGTGTGACTGTGTGAGTGTGAGTGTGTGTGTATAGCTTGTAGTGATCTAGTGTGTGTCAGTGAGTTTGTAGTGAGTGTGTGTGTGTATATAGAGCTTGTAGTGAGCTTCTTTGTGTGAATTAATCCCTATGGAAAACACTGGCAGGTTTATTCATTAAACTGAAAATTGACAGGAATTTACCACAGACTTTAAATTTAAAGGGACACTTATGAGTTTCAGACAATCCACTGTTTAAATCAGGGTTGCCTAAAATGTAAATCCCCAGATGTTGTAGAACTACAACTTCCATGATGCTTTTCATGCCTTTTGAATGAAAAGGCATCATGGGAGTTGTAGTTCTACAACGTCTGGGGATCTACCTATTGGGCAGCCCTGGTTTAAATAATACAACTTTGTGGAGTATATACACTAAGCACCAGTTTATAGTAAACCGTAAACTGAAATTCTAAATTGATGAAACAATTCAAATACCATAACTGCTACAGCATGCAGATTGAGGACAGCACTGATTATCTCCGCTTATGACTCCAGTCCTAGTTTGTTCTAAGCAGTGAAATATAGCTTCTCCTGCTGTTGAATACCAGATGTAACAGTTGTGGGATGGGCGCCCAGTAAAACCTAGATAAATGTCAATCCATGCTAAAAAAGTTTGACACCTTAGTGATGAATGGCAGCAAGGCTCTCATGGCACCATGACCACTACAGAGGTCTGTAGTGGTTAAAAAGCATTTGTTTATGATATTAGATGATGTAGACAAATTTTCCAACTTAGCAATAGTCCCAGCGGGCTGTAGTGGTTAGGATGCTTGGAGTGTTCCTTTAAGACACTAGTAGATGAGCATGTGTGTGTCAGTGAGTCTGTAGTGAGTTTATGTGTGTGAGCCTGTGTGTGCTTTAGTGAGCATGTCTGTAGTGAGCTTGTGTGTGTCAGTGAGTTTGTAGTGAGCTCCTGTGTGTGTGTCAGTGAGAATGTCTGTAGTGAGCTTGTGTGTCAGTTAGTTTGTAGTGAGCTTATGTGTGTGTGTCAGTGAGCTTGTAGTGAACATGTCTGTACTGTGCTTGAGTGTGTGTCACTGAGCTTATAGTGAGCTTGTTTGTGTCAGTGTGCTTGTAGTGAGCTTGTCTGTATTATGCTTTTGTGTGTTTTAGAGAGCTTGTCTATAGTGAGCTTGTGTGTGTGTCAGTGAGCATGTAGTGAGCTTATGTGTGTGTGTGAGCCTCTGTGTGTGTCAGTGAGCTTGTAGTGAGCATGTCTGTAGTGAGCTTGTGTGTTTCAGTGCGTTTGTAGTGAGCTTATGTGTGTGTGTCAGTGAGCATGTCTGTACTATGCTTGAGTGTGTGTCAGTGAGATGATAGGGACATTGTGTATGTCAGTGAGCAGGTCTGTAGCATGCTTGTGTGTGTCATTGAGCTTGTATGTGTGTCATTGAGCTTGTCTTTAGTGAGCTTATGTGTGTATCAGTGATCTTGACTTGAGTTAGCTTGTGCGTGTCAGCGAGCTTGTCTGTAGTGAGCTTGTGTGTATCAGTAAGCTTGTCTGTAGTGAGCTTGTGCATGAGTAAGAGAACTTGTGTGTGTTGTTGAGCTTGTCTGTAGTGAGTTTGTGTGTGTCAGCCTGGAGGGTGGGTATTACAGCACCGTAATACCCATGGATCAAATGGAGTGAGGGGCTGCAGGTAAGAAACAATATAACAGCCCCCAAAGCACATTGAGATAAAAAACACAAACACTCTGTGGCACGATAAATTATAAGGCTGGAATATTTTTTTTTCCAGAGCTGCTTTCTGTTCCCAGTCTGGCCCTGCTTATAAAGGGCATAGTCTTTAAAAAAAAAAAATATTTTAAATGTTCCACAACTGCAGAAATTCTGTCAGAGCAGCTGCATCAGGGGCTGCAAACTGATGGGACCAATTTAGTGGCCATCACACTTGGGTCCATCTGATGAGGTTTGCTGATCATGTGTCTAGTTTGCACTTACGAGTGCACTGGACCAATCTTGGGTACAATCCTTGAGAACATATGGTTGCTGTGTGATAGTCCATAGCACAACCTACTGCATACTTAGATCACAGGAAAAAAAAAAAAGGACTAGGTTCTGTAGCAGAGCTGCAATATTAAATCCCACGATCTCCGCTAGTACAGAAGGTAATCCAAAGTAAAGTGCTGAAAAGTAAGACAATATCCCAAATCCCCCAGTAACCAGACAAAACACAGTTCTGGGAGTCAACTGATGTTTTTATTCAGAGGTCACAGTATTTATGCAAGTCCCCATGCAAGGGGTTTCCCTACTGACATAGCAGGGGTAATACAGTAGGGGACTACATAGGGGATTTAGCAATCTGGACATTTCTCCCATCAGGCACTGCTGGACGAGAGGGATACTCCCACTGGAATATACCGTTAAGTGGATTATCCCTCCGTGCAGCAGAACCAACATTTTACATGAAAATCTATAACTTTGACAATATTTATGTTATTTAGACGAATGGACGTTCGGTAGATAGCTGGGGTCTGAGTGCACATTTTGTGGGAATACCGCTCAGATCCCAGCTTAAACAACCGAACGCCGCACGAAATACACTTTAACATTGGGTTTGCCTAAAAGTACCGAACACTGATGGGGAACCACAATAGTGAAAAGACCAGAGCTCCCGAACGGCCTGGAAGTTCAGCGGTGTTCGTGCCATCGAGTAGCCGATTTCGGCTCCACGACCAAACACCGCTGGTGAGACAAAGGATCCAAGATGGCCGACCGCCGTGTGGTCGGTAGCCGAATGAGGGCCACCTAGGGAAGCCTTTAACTACCGATTGCAACAATGTTGCAATCGGTTAATGAGTGCCACACGCCTCTCTATGTGTGGGCTACTGGGGGGTAGCTCATTCGTTTCATGAACAGCCGGTAAAGTCGCTGTTTGTGAAACGAAATACATGAATGCTAGCGGCTTTTAGGCTGCCAGCATACGAATTCTATACACATAGCAGTACAGACCAATGTTACAACATATAATACAGCAGTTATTGCAGACAACCTTTAGTACAGATAGTTTAGCATCCCACAAGTGGCTAGGTTTGCCACATGTTCCCCTCCTGCTCTTATATTAATATACTAACAAACATATGGAGCAAATAGAAATAAATTAAAAAAGCTTTTGGAAAATGTTCCAATTAGTAATTTTATAATAGTTTTTTTTTTTTTTTTTTTACAAAGATTAGTTCTGTTGTTTAAATCGCGTACAGCCACACCTATCATGTGATTTTTGTCCAAAAAGTAAATATTAATTTTGTATGTTATATACAGTTTTGCAGTATTTAAATGTCATAAATAGATTCATGTTTTTCCTAATTATTTGCATGCTGCACTTTTTATATGCACAAAATATTTGTTGTACATTTTTTACACATATTTATTACCATGTTTGGCACTTAGATATTTAAAAATATGCTGCAATTTATCACCCTATTTTGAGAAAAATATTTTAAAAGAACTTTCCCTGTGCTGGTGCCATTTAAAATTAGAATTAAGAGACACTTATAATATTTTGGATGAGGTGCAAATACAAATATGCCTCTAAGAGTCTAAATGCAAACCATGTCTCTGTTTTCCAAACAATCTAATATCCATGGTGTCTGTGATTACATTCACAGCTGATCTATAATAGTATAAAAAGAATTACTGCTATTTACATAAATGTTACTTGTCATTTAACCCCTTAAGGACAGAGGCAACTGTACATGTTCTGATCAAAACAAAACCTGGACTATATCTCTGTTCAACCATAATTTACTACTTTCATATTAATTGCACACACACTTATTATACAATTTTGTACAGGGGAAACAGAGCCTTTATTTCAATTAAAATTTTTTTATAAAAGAAACATAATTTGATATGAATAAAATCTAAAAAAAGTGTGGGAAAGTAAGACATTTTGTTATTTTCTTAGTTCTGCATAGCATTTTGTTTTTCCAATTCTTTATTTTCAGCTTAAAGGACCACTCTAGGTACCCAGACCACTTCAGCTTAATGAAGTGGTCTGGGTGCCAGGTCCCTCTAGGATTAACCCATTTTTTTTATAAACATAGCAGTTTCAGAGAAACTGCTATGTTTATAAATGGGTTAATCCATCCTCCAAATCCTCTAGTGGCTGTCTCACTGACAGCCGCTAGAGGCGCTTGCGTGATTCTCACTGTGAGAACACGCAAGCGTCCATAGGAAAGCATTGTAAATGCTTTCCTATGAGACCGGCTGAATGCGCGCTCAGCTCTTGCCGCGCGTGCGCATTCAGCCGAATGGGAGGAGAGGAGGAGGATCGGAGGAGGAGAGCTCCCCGCCCGGCGCTGGAGTTAAATTTAACCCCTTTTCTCTCCACAGAGCCGGGCGGGAGTGGGACCCTGAGGGTGGGGGCACCCTCAGGGCACTATAGTGCCAGGAAAATGAGTATGTTTTCCTGGCACTATAGTGGTTCTTTAACCCCTTAAGGACCAAACTTCTGGAATAAAAGGGAATCATGACATGCCACACATGTCATGTGTCCTTAAGGGGTTAAACAGTAGGCATGTAATCACATAGTTGACAAAATATATAGGGAGATGACAGTGCTAGTTACAGTGTACAGTGTAGAGGAATTGTTATTGCCAATGTAGTAAAACAGATATCTCATAGCAAATTAGTTATCAGATAAAGGTAACAATAAATATTAGTTTCAGTCCAGTGTAGTAAGGAGAAGAACTATGCATTTCAGGTATCCTTGACATAGTCCCACCGAGATTTTTACTTAATGGAGATAAGAGGTAGTATAGTAAGATAGTGAAAGGCAGAAAGAAGAGAGAAAAGTGTCAGAAGACTAAGAAATAGTGGTCAGTGAGAGAAGGGGATATTGTCATGTTTTTTCTTTAACAAATGCCAAACAAAAAAATAAGAACCACTCACTTTTTATTTTGAGGCAGTTTCAGCACGACAAACTGATGTGGCAGCAAAGCAGAGAGAAAAAAACGACAGTCCTTGAAAATAGAAGTTTGGTTGATGTGTCCAGGGTTAGTCCATAAGCAAAGTCCTTTATCCAGTCCAAGGTCGTTCAATAGGAGATCAAGCAGTATTGAAAGAAATTCCAAAAGCAGAGTCAAGGCCAGTCCAAATTATTTAGGCAGGAATTCAAAGTTATAGTTGCATGAAGAGGAGATTCAGAAGGGATCCGGTGACGGAACACACGGTCTCTCTAAGAGTGATCCAAAGTATTAGGAAGGAACTTCATGCAATTGGTCAGATTAACACATTAATTGTGCCCTGAGGTGTTGGAGATTGGAGTTTAAATAGCCCAAAAGGGGTGTGTACTACCATGCTGTCTTAAAGGGCCAGTAATAAATCAATACAATTCCTGACAGATATAGAAGATCAATGACAGGATAGGACAAAGGGAGGTGGGGGGATGTGTTGCTGGTTCCACCGCTGCCAATGGGGAAGGCTGTGACACCACCTAGGCCCATTAATGCGTCTCCACCATCTCCTCCTCCCCTAGTTCATCTTGGAGTACTCCATGCAGGGTTCCCACACCTTTGTAAAGGATTTGATGGCCCCCCTCACCTGAGCGGTTAGTTTGTCCATAATATAGTTGTCTTTCAGTTTGAGGAGCATTGTGGACATAGGGGATATGGTTGGCTGAAACCAGGTTTGGGCTGCTGATGGGATTTTGTTGAGTAGTGCCTTTTCTGTTCTAGTCCTATTGTCTATATGTTTAGATTATAAAAAGACCCAATGGTCTAGGTCAATGGGCTTGTTCAAGATCTGGGAAACGAGGTCTCTTACCTTTTTCCAAAATACTGTCAAATGCGGGCAGCCCCACCACATGTGAGAATACGCTTCCCTGTTCCTACACAATCTGCAGCATAGGTCAGTCTGGGTTTTATGCATGCAGAATAGTTTCACTGGTGTAGTGTATTAACGGAACATAATTTTGTAGGACTGCTCCTGTAAGGTCACACATATGGAAGTTTTGCTATTTGTCTCCCAAATATCTTGCCAGTTAGTAGACCTCCTCTAAGTCTATTTCCCATTGGTTAGTGTAGTTTAGTCTACCCCAGCCGTTCATGGTGGAGCAAAGGTGTGCGAATACAGTAGTGATCAGGCCCCGTCTGTAGGATTCAGCATCACAAATTGGTTAAAAAAAGGTGAAATCGCATATTTGTATGTATCTGAAGAAATCTGTTGACTTAAGTGTGGTTCTAGCCTGAAGGTCTGAGAATGGGATGATTATATCTTGTGGGTATAACTGATGTGTTTGTTGCAGCCCTGCGTACTCAATGCCTTTAAACTCCCTCGCTCTCATACCCGGTATGAGGACCCTGTTGCGGAGCGGGGGCATCATAGGGGATAGGGAAGACATCAGGTTGTATTTCTGTGCTGTGCTATCCCAGATCCGGATGGAATTCATTATAGATGGGCAATTGGTGCGTAAAAGAGCTCTGTGTTCCTTCGGGATACATATATAAAACTGTAAGCGATCTGCTCCCATCATGAGGGATTCAGGGTCCACCCATCTTCTTTCTCCCAGAAAGAAATGCCACAGTAGTACTATTTGTGCCAATTTAGCTGCAAGGTAACAGAAGGTAATAGAAGTGGAGGTGGTGTAAGCCCAGTTTTTGGAGCAGTATAAGATATTACGTGCTACCCTGTGTCTCTTGTTTTGCCAAATATACCTATCAATGGCTTTTTGTAGGGGAGCTAGATCAGATTTAGAAATTGGGAGGGGTAGTGTCTGAAATAAGAATAGTATGTGGGGGAGGATGTTCATTTTAAAGCATGTATTCTGCTGATCCAGGAGGTTGGCTTGTCTATCCACCGATCCATATCTTCTGTTACTGTTTCTATCATGGGGGTGAAGTTGACCTGATGCAGCCTCGATGGGTAGGCGGGGAGGTTGACCTCTAAATATTTCATGTGACTGTGCGTGATCTGGAGATTGTAGGTAGGGTAAATGTGTGCCATGTCAGTCACGAGAAGTTGAGAAGTGCGCTGGATTTTCCCATGTTAACCCTCTACCTGATATGTCCCCACAAGCAGCAAGTAGCCTGCATGAAGTCAAAGGGCTTTGTTAGAGTAAGGAGAACGTCATCCGCATAACCTGAAACTATATATTTATTACTGTAAATTAAGGGCCCAAAAATTTCAAGTGGTTGTGGATAGCCTGCAGCAGGGGTTCTAGTGTTAACACGAAAAGTAGAGGGGAGAGAGGGCAGCCCTGACGTGTACTATTGCTTAGTGCAAACGGGGCATTAGCTGCACCTGTGATTCTAATCTGTGTTGCTACATTAGAGTACATCTGTCACAGGTTTGGGGCTCGGTATGCAAAGGTTTTATATGGACAAAGTCACTGAATTTAAGTTTTTATTTTAAAACAAATAAGTATAATCCAAGAGTCCCAATGCAAAATAGCAACGGTAAATAAAGCAATATCTTCATGAGAAATAAAAGTCCCTAAGGTAAAATAAAGTCTTTTGCCAGAGTTTCAGCACTGGGCAAATGATGAAAGGCTTGATTGAAGTTGTAGAAGAATTGCAGAAGTTAAATCAAGGCTGGAACAGGGTTGCAGGGGTTAACCAAGGCTGGAACAGCGTTGCAGAGGTTAACCAAGGCTGGAACCGGATTACAGGGGTTAACCAAGGCTGGAAAAGGGCTGCAGGGGTTAACCAAGGCTGGGTTCAGGCAGACAAGAATTAATTTAGAAACTCTACAGGTGAGGGTAATCAACTTACTTCAGTCAGGATCTGGCTCTGTACTCTAGGGAAACAACTGAGCACAGACCCTAGGGTGGTCTGTGCTGAAATAGGGAAAAGGGAATAGGAGCCCTCCCATGAGGAGGGGTCTAAGGGCCTATATAACTAGGTGTCCACACCTCCCTATGTGGGCGGGACACTATGTCTGTTTATAGCCGAAAGCCATTGATCCCCACACTGCTTCCAGGTAACCCAGTATGGCTCCCACAGGGTTTTGTTAGCCTAGGGAATCCTGGGGCAGTGTGTAGGACATGGCACATATACTACTTGGTCCGTCAGCTGGAGAGGTACACCGGCAGACGGGCAGAGTTTGTGTCCCTTCCCCCGCACACCGCAACCCACGTGGTGCGGTCGCGGGGTTTGGGAAAGTGATTAATTCTGTAGTGACCGAGTCCGCGATATTGTTTTCCTTAAGTAGAGAGGTATTCAGTCTCCACATCCATGGGGTAGAAATGCAGAGCCTGTCTAAGTGCATGTCAGCATGGTCACCATGTCAGCATGGTCCGACTATGTTATGGAGCCAGTTTCTGTTTTAGAGACTTTGGCTATCTCAAGATTATTAGTGAGAAAATTATCTATCCTTGAGTAGGTGTTGTGAGGGGCCGAGTGAAAGGTAAAATCCCTTGTGTCGGGGTGTTGTGCCCTCCACACTTCTATAAGCCCTATGTGCTGAATTAATTGGTGAAATAGTTTATCCTGTTTGCCCAAACCATTGGACCATGGTGTGACAAACACTCATTGGCCTGGATGTTTGCCACAAATTCATGGAGTAGTGTAGAAGCTGACCTCCTGCCCACCGACTATGGGCCATATACAAAGACTCTGTTCAGGATTTAAATCTCCCCAACTGCGATTAGTAGCTTTCCCTGTGTGCCCCTGGTTCGGCACTTTCCCTTCATGCGAAGTGAACCAAAAGCTGGCTCTCTGGCAGCCGTTCGCATGAACCACACCCACGAATAGTTCCAGCAGTACTTAGCCACGACCACCATGGAACTAATTTCAGCATGAGGACTTCGTGGGTTCCCAATCACCTCAGCGAAACATAGCCGCGAATGTTATGGAACTGTTTTCAGCATGAGGCGACCGCGTGGTTTCTGGACAACTTGGTTCACGGTTTTGAACCACTTTGAAAAGCTTTTTGGAGGGAAGGTACCTGAGACTAAGGGGAACAAATGCTACTTAGGATCCAGCCGGGGTACCCCTTATTCAGTGGCGTCGCTAGGGGGCGGCCAGAGGTGGCCATGGCCCCCCTACATCATGCTGTGCACCCCCTTGGGCCCCCCCAAATGCTGGCAACTTGCTGGCCATGTGTTTAAATTATATTCCCTCGGGCTGTAACAGTGTGTTACAGCCCGAGGGAATGCAGGACAGAGGGGCTGGAACGGAGCACTGACAGGCTCTCCGGCACAGGCCCCGCCCCCAAATGAAACTCCGCCTCCCGCACATAAGCTCCACAGTCTCTGTGTGTGTGTCTCTGTGTGTATGGACTCAGCAGTGTGTGTGTATGGACTCAGCAGTCTGTCTGTGTGTGTGTGTGTATGGACTCAGCAGTCTGTGTGTGTGTATGGACTCAGCCGTCTGAATGTGTGTGTGTGTGTGTGTGTGTGTGTATGAACTCAGCAGTCTCTGTGTGTGTGTATGAACTCAGCAGTCTGTGTGTGTATGGACTCAGAAGTCTGTGTGTGTGTGTGTGTGTGTGTGTGTGTGTGGACTCAGCAGTCTGTGTGTGTGTATGGACTTAGCAGTCTGTGCGTGTGAGTCTGTGTGTATGGACTGAGCAGTCTGTGTGTGTGGACTCAGCAGTCTGTGTGTGTGTGTGTGTATGGACTCAGCAGTCTGTGTTTGTATATGGACTCAGCAGTCTGTGTGTGTGTGTGTGTGTGGATTCAGCAGTCTGTGTTTGTGTGTGTGTATGGCCTCAGCACACAGTCTGTGTGTGTGCATGTACTCAGCAGTCTGTGAGTGTATGGATTCGGCAGTCTCTGTGTGTCTGGACTAAGCAGTCTCTGTGTGTATATGGACTCAGCAGTCTGTGTGTGTGTATGGACTCAGCAGTCTGTGTGTGTGTGTGTGTGTGTGTGTGTGTGTATGAACTCAGCAGTCTGTGTGTGTGGACTCAGCAATCTGTGTGTGTGTGTGTGTGTGTGTATGGACTCAGTAGTCTGTGTGTGTGTGTATGGACTCAGCAGTCTATGTGTGTGTATGGACTCAGCAGTCTGTGTGTGTGGATTCAGCAGTCTGTGTTTGTGTGTGTGTGTGTGTATGGACTCAGCACGCAGTCTGTGTTTGTGTGTGTGTGTGTGTGTATGGACTCAGCACGCAGTCTGTGTGTGTGCATGGACTCAGCACGCAGTCTGTGTGTGTGCATGTACTCAGCAGTCTGTGCGTGTATGGACTCAGCAGTCTCTGTGTGTCTGGACTCAGCAGTCTGTGTGTATGGACTCAGTAGTCTGTGGGTGTGTGTGTGTATGGACTCAGCAGTCTGTGTGTGTGTGTGTGTGTGTATGTATGGACTCAGCAGTCTGTGTGTGTATGGACTCAGCAGTTTGTATGTGTGTGTGTATGGACTCAGCAGTCTCTATTTGTGTATGGACTCAGCAGTCTGTGTTTGTGTCTGTGTGTGTGTGCATAGACTCAGCAGTCTGTGTGTGTGTGTGTGTGTCTGTGTGTGTATTTGGACTCAGCAGTCTGTGTGTGTGTATGGACTCAGCAGTCTGTGTGTAAGTGTATAAATCAGCCTGTGTGCATTCAGCAACGCCTGTGTGCATTCAGGAGTCTGTGTGCATTCAGAAATCTGTGTGTGTGTGTATTCAGCAGTCTCTCGGTGTTCATATTTAGTGTACTGTGTGTATGTACTCAGCAGTCTATCAATAATTAAATGTTTTATTGCTGTGAGTTGTTGTGTAGGAAGGGCCCTAGTGCACTGCTTTGCCCGGGGCCCTTAACACTGTTAAGATGGTACTGCTTGTCTGTGTCAGTGAGCTTCTATTTAGTGAGCATGTGTGTGTCAGTGAGCTTGTCTTTAGTGAGTTTATGTGTGTCCCTGAACTTCTTTATAGTGAGCCTTGTATTTATACAAGTGAGTTTGTCTGTAGTAAGCTTGTGTGTGAGTCAGAGTTTTTTGTCTGTCAGTGAGCCTATTTGTGCATGTCAGTGAGCTTGTGTGCTCACTGTACTATAGACTTGTAGGAATGACATACATTTTTTTCCAGGGCTGCTTTGGATTCCCAGTTTGGCTCTGCCAGCGAGTGCGCTTTACCGCTGAATCATCTGTGTGAGCTGCCGCACACTTTAGCACTTTTGCACGCGTCTGGGAGCTGCTGTTGACAGGTACTAGAATTCTAGAGATTGGGACATGGGGTATATGCTCAGCTATCTGTATAAAACTATAGTGCTGTTCTCTGTATAATACAGATCTGTGTGTGTATAATATCCCAGGATAGTCAGTGCTTCCTGTATAGTGCTGCTCTTTGTATAATACAGGGCTGTGGCTGTATAATATCCTGGGACAGTCAGTGTTCCCTGTATAGTGCTGCTCTCTGTCTTGGGCTATTTTACACAAACAGACCTGTATTATACAAAGAGCAGCACTATACAGGGAGCACTGACTTTACCGGGATATTATACACACAGCCATGTATTATACAGAGAGCAGCACTGCACAGGGACCGCTGACTGTCACAAATTATTATACACGCAACCCTGTATTATACAGAGAGCACTGACTGTCCTGGGATATTATGATAGCTATGCTGCAAAATGTCCTTGGAACTTTTTTTCAAATGTTGGCAACTATGGCACTGTATCAAGGGAAATGTGTTTGTTTTTTTAATAATCCCTGGTGGAAAATAATGAATCCTCCACTATGGATTATTTAAAAAACAACAACACATTGTGTCAGGGGCGGGGCTTAACATGCGGCAGGGGTGGGGTCAAACTGCAGCAAGGGTGGGGTTAAATGTGCCCCCCTACTTTTGCCCCTGGCCCAACATGTGCCCCCCATAAAAATAAATCCTAGAGACGCCACTGCCCGTATTGCGTCCGCAAGAGCTCCCGGAAGTTGACCGGCAAAAGCACCAAACGCCCTGGAACGGTTATGGGCATAGGACCATGTGTGCAGCCGGTCGGAACTTCCACGTGGAGGTTTTTTTATCCTACACTGCGTGGATCTGAGCACTATTTGGAGAACTTGGGCGCTCAGATCAGGGCTATTTAACTATATATAATTTGTGGGGGTTTCTATTTGTTTTGTATGTATTTTTTATGTATTTTAATATTTTATGTTTTCATGTCGCGTCACTCTGACACAGGAATTTGTAGACATTTTGTGGGAGTGTTCTGGGCATGTTTTACTGCATCCTTGTTTTGTATATAAGTGGGCCATTTGGACATGATTAAAGACATTAATTTCTACCCTTCATCAAGTCTAGGCTGATGTTTGGGGAATTGGGAGCTATAATCACTGCTTCACTGGGTATTTGGGAGAACTACAGCGGATATACTCAGCCGGGGTATAGGGGATCCGTTACACATGGTATTCCGTGAGATGAGCTCCTATCAGCAGCTGGACATGGCACTGCATTGAAGTCTCCGCCGAGCAGCACAATCCCTCAGGGTAAAGAGTTGAGAAGAGTAGTTAATTTATTCTGAAAGTCAGTGATAGGGGTGTTAGGGACGTAGACAGTGATTTGAACAGGGATCGCTTGTGGATCAGGATCGTAACCCCATTACATTTGCGATATGCTCGGGTCTCATGTAGGGTGGAGTATATGTGATATTTAAGTGTTATATGTGCTATTACTGGTAAGTCGGTTCCTGGGAGGAGACGTTTGAGTTCCCTTAAAAATACCTTTTTTTTAAAAGTACCTTTACCTTCCGGGAAGAGATTTTTAATGTCAGAGGCTTGATGCAGTCATCTGCTGCCCAACCCAACCACCACCCCCCCCCAGACAGGATAGCGACTAAGCCCCCCCTGCGAATGACCATTCAGAACAAGGGAGAAGGAAGGAGAGAAGAAGATAATATAGAAGAAGTAAGAAGGAAAAAAGATAATATGCAAGACATCTGGTCTTATACATCGCCAGAGATGAAAGGGGTGCATGTACCCCAGCTTCCTACAGGACAGACGACTGTTAGAAAGTAGAGGGCCATGGACCACATTACCGTTTTGAACCCCAGCAATGAAAACTACATAGAAACATTTAAATACATAACGGGAATCAACACAGTAAAGGGAGAGACTACAGTTGCAAGAAAAAGTATGTGAACCCTTTGGAATGATATGGATTTCTGCACAAATTGGTCATAAAATGTGATCTGATCATCATCTAAGTCACAACAATAGACAATCACAGTCTGCTTAAACTAATAACACACAAAGAATGAAATGTTGCCATGTTTTTATTGAACACACCATTTAAACATTCACAGTACAGGTGGAAAAAGTATGTGAACCCCTAGACTAATGACATCTCCAAGAGCTTATTGTTGTAATTGAGTGAGATGTCAGCCAACTGGAGTCCAATCAATGAGATGAGATTGGAGGTGTTGGTTACAGCTGCCCTGCCCTATAAAAAAAACACACACCAGTTCTGGGTTTGCTTTTCACAAGAAGCATTGTCTGATGTGAATGATGCCTCGGACAAAAGAGCTCTCAGTAGACCTACGATTAAGAATTGTTGACTTGCATAAAGCTGGAAAGGGTTATAAGAGTATCTCCAAAAGCCTTGCTGTTCATCAGTCCACGGTAAGACAAATTGTCTATAAATGGAGAAAGTTCAGCACTGCTGCTACTCTCCCTAGGAGTGGCCGTCCTGTAAAGATGACTGCAAGAGCACAGAGCAGACTGCTCAATGAGGTGAAGAAGAATCCTAGAGTGTCAGCTAAAGACTTACAAAAGTCACTGGCAAATGCTAACATCCCTGTTAGCGAATCTACAATATGTAAAACACTAAACAAGAATGGATTTCATGGGAGGATACCACAGAGGAAGCCACTGCTGTCCAAACAAAACATTGCTGCACGTTTACAGTTTGCACAAGAGCACCTCGATGTTCCACAGCAGTACTGGCAAAATATTCTGTGGACAGATGAAAAGAAAGTTGAGTTGAAGAAACACACAACACCATGTGTGGCGAAAAAAAGGCACAGCACACCAACATCAAAACCTCATCCCAACTGTGAAGTATGGTAGTGGGGGCATCATGGTTTGGGGCTGCTTTGCTGCGTCAGGGCCTGGACGGATTGCTATCATCGAAGGAAAAATGAATTCCCAAGTTTATCAAGACATTTTGCAGGAGAACTTAAGGCCATCTGTCTACCAGCTGAAGCTCAACAGAAGATGGGTGTTGCAACAGGACAATGACCCAAATCATAGAAGTAAATCAACAACAGAATGGCTTAAACAGAAGAAAATATGCCTGCTGAAGTGGCGAAAAAAAGGCACACCAACATCAAAATCTCATCCCAACTGTGAAGTATGGTAGTGGGGGCATCATGGTTTGGGGCTGCTTTGCTGCGTTAGGGCCTGGACGGATTGCTATCATCAAAGGAAAAATGAATTCCCAAGTTTATCAAGACATTTTGCAGGAGAACTTAAGGCCATCTGTCTACCAGCTGAAGCTCAACAGAAGATGGGTGTTGCAACAGGACAATGACCCAAAGCATAGAAGTAAATCAACAACAGAATGGCTTAAACAGAAGAAAATACGCCTGCTGAAGTGGCCCAGTCAGTCCTGACCTCAACCCGATTGAGATGCTGTGGCATGACCTCAAGAAAGCGATTCACACCAGACATCCCAAGAATATTGCTGAACTGAAACAGTTCTGTAAAGAGGAATTGTCAAGAATTACTCCTGACCTTGGTCCATGTCTGATCTGCAACGACAGGAAACGTTTGGTTGAAGTTATTGCTGCCAAAGGAGGTTCAACCAGTTATTAAATCCAAGCGTTCGCATACTTTTTCCACTTGCACTGTGAATATTTACATGGTGTGTTCAATAAAAACATGGCAACATCTTTTTATTCTTTGTGTGTTATTAGTTTAAGCAGACTGTGATTGTCTATTGTTGTGACTTAAATGATGATCAGATTACATTTTATGACCAATTTGTGCAGAAATCCATATCATTCCAAAGGGTTCACATACTTTTTCTTGCAACTGTAGTGTAGATTGGATTAGCCGTATTAGTCCAGTAGACAAGATGTCAAAATACCAGAGTATTGCAATATGCAATGATACAGTTTTTATAAGACTAACATAATATTTCAATGACAAGCTTTTGAGAGTTTTCCTTTCTTCCCCAAGTCTGAAGCAATTCTGATCAATCTGATAGAGTTTAACACTTAAAACAACTGATGTTAGAGAAAAGGGGCGTGGGGTGTCATAAATAGCAGAAGATGTGCCTGCCAGTTAAAGGTGCAGATTGGCTGAGAATAGCCATAAAAAGTAAATAAACAGAACAGAGTCAATAAGCTACCGTATATATACGAGTATAAGACAAGTTTTTCAGCACATTTTTTGTCTTATACTCGAGTCAATATCTGTATTGTGGCAACTTACATTGCCATAATACAGACCAGGACCGCCAGGCTCATTATAAGCCCGGCGGTCCTGTTGGGGGCTGGCAGAGAGCTGTAACTTACCTTTCCTGCAGCTCCTGTCAGCTCCACTGTAAGTCTCGTGAGAGCCGCGGGGTCAGAGCGTTGCCACTGGTTACCGTGGCAACGCTCCACGCGGCACTCACCACAAGACTTGCAGTGGAGCTGACGGGAGCTGACTGGACCGGAGGAGAAGGGAGTTGACAGGAGCTGCAGGAAAGGTAAGTTACAGCTCTCTGCCAGCCCCCCCTCCTGCAAAGCCCATCCACTGGACCACCAGGGAATGAGAGCCCCCCTCCCTGTCCAGCTAACAAGCAGGGAGGGGGGACGAAACAAATATAAATAAATAAATAAAAATGTAAATAATGATAAAATAAAAATAAAATATTAATAATATAAAAAAATAATAATATTAAAATGATAATTAAAAAAAAATAATAAAAATGCCCACCCCCACCAATGCTCTGCATCACACACACACAAACACACTCTGCACTCATACACACACACCGCATTATATACACACACACTGCACTCATACACACACACACTGCATTCATACACACACACACTGCATTATATACACACACACTGCATTCATACACACACACACTGCACTTATACACACACCGCATTCATACAAACACTGCATTCATTATATACACACACTGTAAATAAATATTCAACTAATATAATTTTGGGAGGCTCTAATTTTATTTAGAAATTTACCAATAGCTGCTGCATTTCCCACCCTAATCTTATACTTGAGTCAATAAATTTTCCCAGTTTTTGGGGGTAAAATTAGGGGTCTCAACTTATATTCGGGTCGACTTATACTCCAGTATCTCAGACATCAGCGCACACTGCACGCAAGCAACAAAAAGCATTGCATCTCTGCCTTGCAGGCAGAAATCACATTCCAGCCTAACAGGTTAAACTATTGAGAAAATCTTATTAGGACTATAAGGGTCAACCATATGGAGCACGAACAAATATGGACAACAAATGGTTAACACTGTGTGAGATTTGTGTAGTTTATAAAAGAGTCATGTATTGCTTTAAAAACATGAAAAAGTTGTGTGCTTGTTTTACAGTTTAATATACAATTCACCATCTCATGGTTCTCTGATGGGCAATCCTGGACGAATGCAAGTGCACCGTTCCCTGCAGAGTTTCCTGGCACACAGTGGTATAAGTCTTGGAGCTTTACCGATACTCTATGGATAGCAATACCCAACTGCAAGTTAAGTCGTGAATACCCGCTAACGATCCGGAGTGTGACGTACTGACTTCTTGTGACTGGAATGTCTGATCTTTACACTATAGGTACCGGAGGGCAAACCCTATTGAGTGGTGTCCTTTGTTTCAAGTGGCTCTTTTCCTGTACAGATAGTTCCCTTTTCTTTTTTTGTCCCCCTTTGAACACATAATGACATGCCCCCTTCAACCTTAGCCATTTGTCCAGTTTAGCTCAGGCATCCCAGCACCAGAAGGGTGTATATGCCCAGCACTGTGTCACTGAATTTTCCCACAAGGTCCACACACTCTTTTACATGTTCATCCTGACTTTATGTAACATCTTGTACTGTCTAACTAAATTGTCTGTTGATAAAGAAAAAAAATGAAAAATAATCTTGTCAGTCTTTTGTGAAGATCATAATTATTTTATCAAGAATCCCGGCCGATGATTAGGAGAGATCAGTGGGGAAAGTAGCCATAAGATACCAAGCTGCTGAAGTAGCTCCTGAATGTCACTGGTGGCATGGAGAAGGGGAGGACGCAGTACCAGGTTCTGGTCTGGGCATAGAGTCAGGGAACAGGCACACTGTTAATGTTACAGACACAAATCATGCAGAAACATTAAAATGGATGCACATACTTGCCCACCCACAATGATATGTGTATATATAAAAAAACACGACCTATACATACAATATGTGTATATATGAAACACGACCTATGAGTTTGTGGCTGGGTGTGATTATCCAATATTTAGGAAAAATTAGGTCATGATTTCTCTTTCGTGCTTTGTGAACAAAAAATTCCTGCACACTATCCAAAAAAGCAAAAAGTAGTGTGTATCCCAAACTCAATCTCTTATGATCTATGCTGTTTCCAATGTTTTCCATCAGTGCCCATCTACTAAGTAGCAGGAATATAAAAACTGTTACATCATTAATGGCATTTAGGATGAACTCAATGTGCCCAATGTGCCCACAATGACATCCACAATGTCAATGCCCACAATGACATCCACACTGGTAAAAGTCCCGTGTTGCATTTCTGAGGTGGGCAAAGCCCATGCAGTTCCCATGCAAAATCCACAAACAATGCATGCAGGCCAGTTTCAATAGGACAGTCCTTTTTTCTGTGTCCTGTCCTGCTATCCCTGTGTATGTTCCCTGCTGTCCCACTTTTGGGGATTCCAAGGAACTGTCCTCAGACAATGTAGAGTGAGTGCAGTTTTAGGAGGGCTTTCAGTATGCTAAGTGCATTAGGTCCATGCAGAGATGATTGTAACAGCTCTCTGCATGAAGCACTCTTCATGGTGCCAGTGTGAGTGATTGCCAATCATTGCCATGCCATGTTGCCAGTGTGAGTGATTAACGTGCATTCACACCAAGCTAACATGCCGAAAACGTGGGCACAGCAGACCTATTTCTTGGCAGATCTGCCCCTTTGGGCAGCACCAGTGTAGGGGTTCACATCACTGGCCCACCCCATTTTACCCCCTCCCATAGCGTTCCACTTTACACCAATGTTGGTTGTATACACAATGAGCTCATCCAGAAAATAAATCCAAGCAAGAAGCCATGAACTGACAATACATATATGAAAAATTTTCATAGAAGTAAATGTGACTGTAAGTGCTGCCTAAATATGCCTCATTTTATACCAGATGCCGCTCAAGTTATTAAAAGGACAATCTAAGCATGATAACCATTACATGCTGTCATAGTCAGTATGGTACTGTTAAGCTGCAGATACTGAGCTCTACTAACATGTGAACAAGTTGTAAAGGAACGCTAAACATTTAAACCAACACCAGGCAATGATCTTCCACGGCGTCTCCGCCCTCACACCTTATCACTCCTTTACTCTACTTGATCCAATCAAATGCTTCTCTTTGAGACCCATTTTCAGGTTCAGAGCAAAGGTGTGTGCTCTGAGCCAAGAAGGGAGTGGGAGATGGACAAAGATGGGAATATTTAAATAACTAGAAAAGCTACAATTTCTGGGGAAATTGTGTGAAGTGTTCTTGCCTCCACCAGTAGTCTACAACTAGTAACTGTTATTATTTATTTATATAGCACATTTAATTGCAACGTTGTTTCCCAAAGTGCATTCCCAAAGTGTTACATTAAAACATACATTTATAAAAACATTAGCAGGTGTACAAAAGGCCCTGTCTATGACATCACTTGCTGCTCCAACCTGGAACAGTTCAGAATATTTTGGTGGTTGTCATCTTCAAACGGTCGTATTTTAAACACTATAAATCCTACAGTGAAGAGCTTTATATTGTGAGAATCACAAGACCCAGATCTACATTTTGTGATGCATAGTATGTCTCTGAAGTATTAAAAATGAAGGCACAGTCGCAGTTTAGAAATTGCCCTTCAGGTTTGAGCTGGCTAGAGTGGAGTTACAATGAATGTCAATGGACGGCGTGAGTTGCAAACAAATGGTCATATTGTGAAAACTATCAGTACTATGGCTTAGCCGTGGACATGTTTAGTGGCAGCAGGGATAGCTGAACGTTTTGATATAAGATTTGTGTAGGTGGGCTTGAAAATGAGGGAGCGGTGGCAGTTTAGAAATCATGTCCTGATTTTTCAGCTTTTGCCAGCTCCCACTCTAGTTTTGAACATTTTGCCATTCATTCCTATGGGACCAATTTCGCCACAAGAACGACGATATTCCGTGAACCATTCGGCGAAACGTTCCACAAAGTAATAGCAATCCGATCGGGAACAATCCGCACGTTTCGGTATATTACTGTCTATATAGTGTAAAACCTGTGGGAGGAGTTAAGGTGGTAAATTTGGCTATAATAATAATAACTAGAAAAGTTACAATTTCTGGGGAAATTGTGTGAAGTGTTCTTGCCTCCACCTGTAGTCTACAACTGGAGTGGGCGGAGTAACTTATCATTTACATAGCACATTTAATTGCAACGTTGTTGCACAGTTACATTAAACCATACATTTATAAAAACATTAGCAGGTGTTCAAAAGGCCCTGTCTAT
>OW240914.1:192998514-193023042 GCA_933207985.1 Pelobates cultripes
ATATATATATGTGAGATAACATTAAGTGGTCTTGCTATGCAAGAACACTTAATAATAATAATAATATATATGTGAGATAACATTAAGTGGTCTTGCTATGCAAGAACACTTAATAATATATATGTGAGATAACATTAAGTGGTCTTGCTATGCAAGAACACTTAATAATAATAATAATAATAATAATAATACAAGAGACCCTGTCTATGACATCACTTGCTGCTCCAGCCTGGCACAGGTCAGAGTATTTTGGCGGTTGCCATCTTCAAACTGTCGTATTTTAAAAACTATATATCCTACAGCAAATAGCTTTATATTGTGAGAATCACAAGACCCAGACCTACATTTTGATGCATAGTATGTCTCTGAAGTATTAAAAATAATGGCACAGTCGCAGTTTAGAAATTGCCCTTCAATTTTAAGTTGGCTGCAGTGGAGTTTCAATGAATGTCAATGGACGGCGTGAGTTGCAAACAAATGGTCATATCGTGAAAACTATCAGTACTATGGCTTAGCCGTGGACATTTTTAGTGGCAGCAGGATTAGCTGAACGTTTTGATACAAGATTTGTGTAGGTGGGCTTGAAAATGAGGGAGTGGTGGCAGTTTAGATAGTACAGAAAGGAGATGGGCTTTAGCACAGTATAAGGGGGGTGGAGATGGGGGGAGGGGCAAGCTCAGAACAGAGAAGCTATGTAATGTTGATAATTCACAAAATATACAAGTGACGGATAATATTAAATGTATGCTTACTAATGCAAGGAGCCTAAATAACAAAATGGGGGAACTATAGGCATTAGCATACACTAAACAATATGATATAATAGGGATAACTGAAACATAGTGGGATGAGAAACATGGCTGGGCAGTTAACTTAAATGGGTACATGTTATTTAGGAAGGATAGGAAAAACAAGAAGGGTGGTGGGGTATGTTTGTATGTCAACCATGATTTAAAGCCAAATCTTAAGCAAATGGAATGCGATGAGGAAAATGTAGAAGCTTTACGGGTAAATATCTGCTTGGGGGAAAAGAAGGGAAACCAACTATTGATCTTGATCTTTTGACCAACATTCAAGTAAGTGAGCACTTGGGAAATCGTGATCACAATATAGTGTCCTTTGAAATAAACTCAAAAAAACAAAAGCACATGGGGTATACTAAAACATATAATTTTTAAAAAGGCCAATTTCAATAAGTTAAGGGAAGCTTTACAATATATTGACTGGCATAAACTCTTTAGTGAAAAGAACACTGAGGATAAATGGATCATCTTCCAACAAATATTAGAAAGGTACATTTTTCAGTATGTACCATTGGGAAATAAATATAAAAGAAACAAATTAAAACCAATGTGGCTTAGTAGAGAAGTAAAACAAGAGATTAAAAATAAGAAAAGAGCATTTAAAGCATTTAAATCGGACAAATCAGATGCATCTTATAAAAGATATAAGGAAGCAAATAATGCGTGCAAAAAGGCAATTAGACTTGCTAAACTTCAAAATGAAAAAATGATAGCTAAAGAGAGCAAAACCAACCCCAAAGCATTTTTTAAGTACATAAATTCTAAAAAACCCAAAAATGAAAGTGTAGGTACACTAAAAACTGAAACGGGGGTGTTGGTTAATGAAGACCAGGAAAAGGCAGGAATTTTAAATAACTATTTCTTCTCCGTATATATTAAGGAAGAACCCATGGCAATAGATGTGCAAATGATTGCTACTAAAAACTTGCAGAATAATTGTAATTGGTTAACTTAAGACAAGGTGCTACAGCAACTAAAGAAAGTTAATACAAACAAAGCTCCAGGGCCTGACGGTATCCATCCACGTGTACTTAAGGAACTAAGTGTAGAAATAAGTGAACCTCTGTTTTTAATCTTTCAAGATTCTTTTCTTTCAGGAAGTGTTCTGGAGGATTGGAGAAAAGAAGATGTGGTTCCTATATTCAAAAAGGGTTCAAAATCCTTGCCTGGAAATTATAGACCTGTGAGCTTAACTTCTGTGGCTGGTAAAATATTTGAAAGGTTATTATGGGACAATATTCAAGAATTCCTTGAGAAGAACATGGTTATCAGCAAAAATCAGCACAGTTTTATGAAGCACAGGTCATGTCAAACTAACTTGATTGCGTTCTACGAAGAAGTAAGTAGAAGTATAGATCGGGGTGTTGCAGTGGATGTGATTTATTTGGATTTTGCCAAGGCATTTGATACAGTTCCACACAATAGATTAGTGTTCAAATTCAAGGAAATTGGTCTAGATGAAAATGCTTGTTCTTGGGTAGAACATTGGCTTAAAACAGAGTACAAAGAGTTGTCATTAATGGTAAATTTTCAAGCTGGACAGAAGTGGTAAGTGGGGTCCCTCAGGGGTCTGTTCTGGGACCCCTTCTATTTAACATGTTTATAAATGATCTTGAAGACAGCATTAAAAGTCATGTTTCAGTGTTTGCAGATGACACAAAACTTTGTAAAATAATACAATGTGAGCAAGATATTACTTTGCTGCAGAGGGATTTAGATAGACTGGGGGACTGGGCACTCAAATGTCAGACGAAATTTAATGTTGAAAAATGCAAAGTTATGCATTTCGAAGTAAAGAATACACAAGCAACGTATACCCTTAATGGAAGCGAATTAGGGATAACACACGAAAAGGACTTGGGAATTGTTATAGACAACAAACTATGCAACAATGTGCAATGTCAAGCAGTGGCCAAGGCCAGTAAGGTATTGTCATGCATGAAAAAGGGCATTCAATCTCGGGACGAGAATATCATTTTGCCTCTTTATAAATCACTGGTAAGACCCCATCTTGAATATGCTGTGCAGTTTTGGGCACCTGTTCTAAAGAAGGATATTATGGCACTAGAAAAAGTGCAGAGGCGGGCTACAAAATTAATAAAAGGAATGGAACATATCAGCTATGAAGAAAGGTTAACAAATTTAAACCTATTTAGTTTAGAAAAACGTCGCCTGAGAGGGGATATGATAACATTATACAAATATATTCGGGGCCAATACAAACCATTGTGTGGAAATCTATTCACAAACCAGACTTTACATAGGACACAAGGCCATGCGTTTAGACTGGAAGAAAGAAGATTTCGTCTAAGGCAAAGGAAAGTTTTTTTTACTGTAAGAACAATCAGGATGTGGAATTCTCTGCCTGAATAAGTGGTTTTATCAGAGTCCAAACAGATGTTCAAACAGCTACTAGATGCATACTTGCAAAACAGAATATTCAATGATATAATCTTTCAATGTAGGGTAATAACTGCTTGATCCAAGGATAAATCTGACTGCCATTCTGGGGTCAAGAAGGAATTTTTTTCCTAGCTTGTTGCAAAATTGTGCTTCAAACTGTTTTTTTTTGCCTTCTTTTGGATCAACAGCAAAAAACAAATGTGAGGAAGGCTGAACTTGATGGACGCAAGTCTCTTTTCAGCTTTGTTACTATGTCTTGATTTTTCAGCTTTTGCCAGCTCCCACTCTAGTTTTGAAGATTTTGCCATTCATTCCTATGGGACCAATTTCGCCACAAGAACGACGATATTCCATGAACCATTCTGCAAAACGTTCCACAAAGTAATAGCAATGCAATCGGGAACAATCCGCACGTTTCGGTATATTACTGTCTATGTAGTGTAAAACCTGTGGGAGGAGTTAGGGTGGTAAATTTGGCTAAAATAAGAATAATATATGTGTGAGATAACATTAAGTGGTCTTGCTATGCAAAAACACAATGTTATCTCACATATATATTATTAAGTGTTCTTGCATAGCAAGACCACTTAATGTTATCTCACATATATATTATTAAGTGGTCTTGCTATGCAAGAACACATAATAATATATGTGTGATAACATTAAGTGGTCTTGCTATGCAAGAAGACTTAATAATGAGAAAAGGTTTAACTGTGAATGCAGGCAGCACACAAAGGGAGGGGAGATCTAGACTTCCCTTTACAGGCGCTTTCCCAGCAAGAGTAGGAGCGTATTAGGTCTATTAACAGTGCACGCCAATCAAGAATAAAAAAAAATTTATGCACAAATTTAACATTAGGCAGCACAGAACATAATTCCGGGCTGCCTATATCACATGTGCCAGGGATGTAATTAGCCCCCTTCACAAAAGCGCATATTTCTCTGTATGTGTTGCATTTCAAGCAGAAATACTGCCCCATACAGATTCCTACCACCATGACCACTTCTAAAAGTAGTTACAAATACATGTCTGACAGTCCACCCATTGTACATCGCTGTGGTATTTGTTGGCGCTTTATAAATCATAAAAGTAAAAGTGGTCATGGTGGTTAGAACCCCTTAAGTCACCCATTGCCTGGACCCTCTCTCAACAAATTACTCATACAGAAGGTCTGCAGTAACAATAACATGCACACTCTGAAACCATCCATGGGCTGTGTCCATCAGCTGACATAAACCTATTGGAATTAGAGCAGCACAATAAGCATTGCTCATTCTAGCTGCAATGTCAGTTCTTTAACTGGGGGCAGCACTTCAACATCACACGTTTAAAGACTATCACACAGTTACAAGTTCTCCCTGCCATCCTTACGAACATGCTTTGGTATCGTGCTGCTAAAACCACAACATAATATACTTTCTTTCTTTTTCTCTCCCTCTCTCTCTGCCAGCCAGGCACACCCTGACAACACAATCAATGACTATTTTAATCTGCCTCACTGTCTCTCGCCTAAGGACACACGTGGCTAAAAGGCCGGCTGCGATTGGCTCTACACTTTTCATTCCCCGCTTCCATTGGTTGCTCCGCCCTAGCAACGAGTCCGCCATCTTGGGGAGGGCATGGAGGAGAAGTGAAGGCTTTAACCCGGCGCTTCGTCTCGCTTATAGGTAAGCAGCGGGGAGCGACCTCGCAGGGTTTGGGAGGCTAATGGGGTTCTGGGGGTTCGGTTACAATGAATAAAAGGGGTCATAAAGTGTGTAAAAATGCAGAGCCCGGTAGTGAAGTAATAAGGAGGCCGCTCATTGGACGTTGGGGAGTGCCCGAGTCAGTATACAGAGACATGAATAGGCAGAGGGGGAGGGGGAGAGAGAGAGAGAGTGAGACAGATCAGAGACACACACACACACACACAGAGCTCAGCTGGGGAGGGGGGGTAAACAAATAGAGGACAGAGAGCTATATTATAAGACACAACACATGCACACTCAGGGTTACATGCTGGTTAGGATATATAAAACATGCCATGAAAGTAAGGTTTGTGCAAGTACTGGAGATTTATGATGACCAATGCAGAATAACACACATACCTGGGATGGAATAAGTTCTGGTTGAAGGTTGTTTAGGGATTGTTTTAAGATGGTGACCGTATTGACCTCTGTGATTACACTAAATAAGGGATGGTCTCCGCATGTCTCATATTTACTAAACAAGGAATTATGGACAGGGTTATTCACTAAAATGTGAACTGAAACATGGCAGGGGCTTATTAATTAAACAGTGAATTGTAGTAAATGGAAAGCTGAATCAGAAAGTTCAGAACAAACGTTTCATATTGGCAGATTTATGTAAAAATTATTCCAGGCCGCTATGCTTTTAGCTTGGCTACTTTAACTTTAAATTTGAATTCCCCGACCATTCTCAATTTATTAAATAACCCTGTTCGTCTGCTTTTTCACAATTCGTTTTATTTTAATACTTTGAGAAGTTTTCTATCCTATCTGTTTTGACCTAATATTTAAAATTCACTTAGAATTATTGCCAAATCACACTAGTAAACAATCTTACTAGAGCTGACAATGGAATTTCAATTTTCTTCCAAGATAGTAGATTTGTAAAAGTGGATCAGCTGGAGATATTCTCCCTTCCAGTTGGACTATTATGGGCTAACATTTTAATGTCCCTTCTCAGTTCTTCACAAACATATACACTTTGAGACAACTGTCTGTAAATATATTTTTTGCTTCTTTGTTATGCATGCCACGCCCACTTCAGAGGGGCACTGATCTAACCAATCATTGTCCTATCCATAGGAATGCTGGAAAAGTGCATTGGGCATGCCTGTCAGATTTACACATGTGTTTTTGGAAAATCTTTTTCTTGTAATATCCTGACGGTTGTGGCCGGGGGGAAGAGATGGAGTCGGATCACGCCATTCAGGCTCCAGTGTTGGGTTTATTCCTTCTGCTGCACTATGATCTTGTGGGAGAAAGGGGGAGGGGGGAGCTAAAGAAACTCCTCTAGCTTGGAGGCGTGCCAAATAATGCCATCTGGCTAAATTTATAGTTAGTTTATAAAATAGTTTATTTTGTTTGTATATAGGTTTAAGAGCACTGCATGGTTGTTAATTTTTTAAAATTGTGTATTGACATTTTTGAGGGGTTGGGAATTCCCCTAGAATCTGATGCATCTCTTTGGATGAGTGCTAGGGCCATCCATTGTTTTTTGGTTCTCACATATCTAAAACCAGCTTCCAGACAATAAAGGTCTTGTCTGCAGCTTGTGCAAGCCTTCCTCTTCTAACCAGGGCCCAGACCTTATGTGGCTGTCTAATTACAAACTTCTCAGTGCAGTTCATTAAAAGTCTTTGCAAGTTTGTAACTTCACTGTGATAAACCACAATGGGATAAATGACAGACCGGCTGTGTAACAAGGTTAATACTTAAAAGTGCCCATTATTATAGAAACCTTCACTTTTTGTAAAGTTAAACAAAGACACACACTCTTCACACATAAAGCACTTCAGGCAGCTGAAGTACTTTGTGTGTGGAGTATCCATTAAAATGTATATTGCCAGAAATTGAAAGTGCATTCAAAATGATAGACTAAAATAGCAAAACTAGAAAAATTCAAGTCCGCTATGTTTTGGGTTCCGTCATTTAGGTCTATAATTTTAAGTTCACTTTTAGGTTTATTCATTAAACTCATAATTGTAGTAAATGAGAATATAAAACTGTTTATTGCAGAGTTGGAGAATATTTTCACATTGGCTATTTCAGCCAATATTTTGCCATTTGTAAATTTACTATTAGTTGTCGTTTTGTGACTAAGCTCCTCTGACTTCACTCTATTTCTGTTTCGATATATGAGTTTCTGGTGCAAGAAATTATAACAATTCCATGACACATAACACTGTGCATTCATCTGACAGTATTTTTGGCAGCATACCTTGGCGCAGGAGCGATATCTTCTGAGTGATAGATATGTTTCCCGATTATTGAAAGGGATTAAAAAAAACAAAACAAAACACTGCTTGTTGACTTGACTTTCTCTCTGCCACCAAAAACTGTACAAAAAACAAAACTTGCACTGTCCCAATTACACAGGTATCAATTACATACGTTATAGTGTAATATAAGATCATTTGCCCAAATTGTATAATGTATGTAAAATTCTTAAATAAAACAATATTACAGAAAATAAGAAGGCAAGGTAGTGGTGGAAAAAGAAATGGATTGCTCTTCCCTGTTTACCCAAAGAGGACTATTTGCCTGAAACAAAAAAAGGCCTGGATTAGTAGGTTGGTATTGTGGTGTAAATAAAATTTCTGGTGTGCACAGAACATTAAAGAATACAGATACTAAGCACACTTGTCATAGCAACCATGCTGATTAATATAGTCAGTCATTTGGAGAAATAAGGATAGCTGGAATTACTCACTGTTATACCTGATTTGACACTCATGTCTAAGTGTACCACTTTGCTTCTACAATTTCCTGCTGATAGACAAATTGGAAAAAAAATCAGTCTGAGACATATTTGCATCATATTGTTGTGCATGCAGACGCCTCAAAAGGTCACTCCGCGTGCCATCAAAACTGCGTTGTGGCAAAGCTTATGGTGCAGAGAGTACCCATCATCTGTTGTTATGAAAGTGGCTTATAACTGAAGACATTTGTAAAAATTGCTACAGCTATAATACCTCTCCACAGTAGTTCAAATATACATCTATTCTACTAACATTTCAAACAGCAATACATACCTAAAAACTTAACAGGTGGTATAGCTTAACAATGTTACAGAGAGAGAGAGAGATCTTTGATAGAGATTAATCATCTTTGTCCAGAAAGTCAAGGAAACAACAGAAGAGCAGTAGTAGTAGCTCGTGTTCCTTTGTCTACTATTCTATTACAGACATGACTAAAATGACATCAGAACTTTTAAATGAAACTCTGGACATATAAGGACACAAATGAATCTTCAATCCTCTCATTGTAAACAATCATTCAAGATTTCTTATGTTCTTTTCAACCCATTAGACATCCATACCGAATATGAATAGGAACATAGAATATGTAATAGTCTACATTTAGACACAACAAAGGAGTTTTCACTAGATATGTGCAAATATTTGTACCTGGATGAATGAAATGCCTTTTAATACATGTATGGATGAATCGATAAGTGCAAGACTTATTGGAGGAGTCTAAAGACTCCTCCGGTAAATCTTGGATGGATCGATTCATCCTTATATGGATGTAATATTATCAAGAATTTATAGCATTGTTTTTTTTCTCTTCTATAGCATGAATAATTAGTTTTACTCTAGTACAAAATTATAAGTAATCATTTGAAAGCAAAGATCAATCAAATAAGATCAGTAGGAGGATTCAAATTGGAATTATATATATATATATATATTTTTTTTTTTAATCCAGATTTTACATTTTTTCATTAGGCTGCAAATGAATGGCTTTTTTGTTGTTGTTGTTGTTGTTTTTACCTTTCTTAGAAAGTGTGGGATGCTGCAAGTGAAATTGCTTTCTGTGCTTTCTTAAAAAGAGCTTGTTCAGGTTTTGGAATATTTAGCATTGCACTGATAATATAGCTTAAAAACAACTCAATCTTTCATCCCTTCCAGGTTGATAAAGTTAGTAGATAATGGAATAACACAAAGGTTTGTCATTCAGGATTATATAAAGGATTATCATTGTGAATAAATATACAAGGTGCAGGGCTCTTAGTTACTTGATACTACATCTTATGTGATATCTGGGTATTAATAGGGTGGCCACATGCACAACAGTCCTCTTATAACGTGAACTCTGATTTAAAGGCTAACCACAGTGACGTTAAGGAACCAATAACTTAAGTTTCTGTGATTAACCCTTATAGTTTTTTGTGTGTGTGTGTGTGTTTGTGTGTATATGTATGTATATATATATATATATATAACTAAAACGTTGACACAAATGAGGTGTATTTATATTGTACAATAACAGAATTGGAAGTAAGCACCCAGGCAATTACAAGACTGTGAGAGAGTGGATAAATATATATATTTAACACTGCCCATAAAAATAAAGGGAACACTTAAACAACACAATGTAACTCCAAGTCAGTCACACTTCTCTGAAATCAAACTGTCCACTTAGGAAGCAACACTGAGTGACAATCAATTTCAAATGCTGTTGTGCAAATGGGATAGACAACAGGTGGAAATTCTAGGCAATTAGCAAGACACACCCAATAAAGGAGCGGTTCTGCAGGTGGTGACCACAGACCACTTCTCAGTTCCTATGCTTCCTGGCTGATGTTTTGGTCACTTTTGAATGCTGGTGGTGCTTTCACTCTGGTAGTGGTAGCATGAGATGGAGTCTACAACCCACACAAGTGGCTCAAGTAGTGCATCTCATCCAGGATGGCACATCAATGCGAGCTGTGGCAAGAAGATTTGCTGTCTGTCAGCGTAGTGTCCAGAGCATGGAGGCGCTACCAGGAGACAGGCCAGTACATCAGGATACGTGGAGGAGGCAGTAGGAGGGCAACAATTGAGCAGCAGGACCGCTACCTTCGCCTTTGTGCAAGGAGGAACAGGAGGAGCACTGCCAGAGACCTGCAAAATGACCTCCAGCAGGCCACAAATATGCATGTGTCTGCTCAAACGGTCAGAAACAGACTCCTTGAGGGTGGTATGAGGGCCCGACGTCCACGGCTGGGGGTTGTGCTTGCAGCCCAACACCGTGCAGGACGTTTGGCATTTGCCAGACAACACCAAGATTGTCAAATTCGCCACTGGCGCCCTGTGCTCTTCACAGATGAAAGCAGGTTGACACTGAGCACGTGACAGTCTGGAGACGCCGTGGAGAATGTTCTGCTGCCTGCAACATGCTCCAGCATGACCCGTTTGGCAGTGGGTAAGTAATGGTGTGGCGTGGCATTTCTTTGGGGGACCGCACAGCCCTCCATGTGCTCACCAGAGGTAGCCTGACTGCCATTAGGTACCGAGATGAGATCCTCAGACCCCTTGTGAGACCAAATGCTGGTGCGGTTGGCCCTGGGTTCCTCCTAATGCAAGACAATGCTAGACCTCATGTGGCTGCCTGGAAGGCATACCGGCTGTTTTTGCAGCATTTGAAGTACTTTTGAATGATAAGTCTCTTCCTTACCTAGTGAATGCAGAGATATCCAGGTGTCTTTGCAGAACTCTAAGATGGTCATCTATTTTATATTTTTGTGCGTTCATGTTTACACATATGACTCAGTCTAGTATCATGATGTCAGTTTTTGTCATAAATATGGCAGGTGACTACCAATCTGCACTGCACACGCCCTGGGTAGTGAACATGAGCATGCTCAAGGGATGTGTCCAGATCCTAATGCGGGACAGATTTGTTCTCACTGTTTCATGTTTAGGTCCTCTATGGGCAGTTTTACATGAGTTATTTTAAGTTATGTCTTTGAAGGGAAAAATGTGACGTTACTATATACACCAGTAGAGTAAAAAATAAGTAACGTACAGATGGTAATTTTCTCTGGATGCTTTCCCCTTACAGTGGTGAAGGTGGTATTAAATGTTCTTGGACCTTTACACATTTAACCATTTCTCTTCTCACCATGCAGGCAGTGTGGGAAAGATAGGGGTACTAGTCAGTGTGGCATTCATGTTTATTTAGGTGGTACCTGGGAACTTTGATCATTCCATCGCTTATCCACTGCCTAGCAATGAATAGAATAAGCAAGCTGCTTCTTTTAGTGGGGGGTGCTGGGAGCGTTCTATTTACAGTGGAGGTAAGGAAGGAGTTATGGCCACAGACAGCAACACTGTTTTATGCAGCCTTGCTTAGCTTTTACTGTGTTTGATACCAGTAGGTAAACGCTGAGAAACTCCTGATTGGGAGAATCATTCCCCCTTATCTCTGTGTATTTTTTTGCAGATTATATTTGTGAAGTGCAGAGTTAATGTACAAAACATACGCCAAATGTGGTGACTCATATTTGAAATTCACCTTGCGATACTCCGCAGAATACAGCATTGCTCTAAAGGCTGGACTCTAGCAATAAATCTATAACTAAGAAATATGCCGGGCAGTAAATTGACTTCATTCTGTGTAACACTAATGCATGTGCAATAGATGCACCTTACACTCCAAACACCAATATTACTTTAATGCATTTGGTAGGTTTTGGCTTCATTAAAATGTTGTATTTTTTTTGCACGCTCAAATCTTTATAGTTTTTGCATTAAAAGATCACTATAGTGTCAGGAAAACAAACATTAGCATCCTTAGGACTCCCCACCCTCAGGGCCCCCCTCCATTGGCGCTGAAGGGGTTAAAACCCCTTCAGCCACTTACCTTTATCCAGCGCCGGGCTCCCTCAGCGCTGGTGACCTCTCCTCCTCCTCCGACGTCAGCTCCCGAGGGGAGCGGAATGGGCAATGTTTTCCTATGGACGTTCTGCACGCTGGATGCAAATTTTGTATCCAGCGTTGCAGAAGCGCCTCTAGCGGCTGTCAGGAAGACAGCCACTGTAGGTTGGATTAACTCTGCAATGTCAACATAGCAGTTTCTCTGAAACTACTATGTTTACATCTGAAGGGTTAAAACCTGGGGACCTGGCACCCAGACCACTTCATTGAGCTGAAGTGGTCTGGGTGACTATAGTGTCCCTTTAAATAAATAAATAAATAAATGTTTTGCAGAATGCTTCACCATAAGCCTGCCTCTTTAGCCACACTCGCTCACTCACTCAAAAAAAAAAAAAGACTTCCTTATCAAAGGTATTCATAAAGACTTCCTTATCAAAGGTATTCATACCTTTTGATTAGGAAGTCTCTCTGGCATGAGGTGTATGACTAAGGAGGCAGGCTTATGGTGCAGAAGTCTACAAAACATGTATTTGTTTGTGCAAAAAGGATAAAGATTTGAGCATGCACAAATTACAGCATATTAATGATGTAACAATCTATCCAATGACTTAAACTTGTATTGTTGCCTGGAGTGTCCCTTTAAAGTAAATCTGTCATCTAAAAATAATGTGGATGAAAAGTTAATCTTCAGATAGGCATACATTCATTTTATATACTCTACTGGTTGAAATCTCTAGCAGTTGTTTAACTTAAAAAACTATATAATTTGCCCGCAGTTCCTCTTTCTCCCTAGCCGACATGGTCTCCTGGACCAGTTGTAGAGGCTATCCTTCAAGTTAGTAGTCTTTACTGCCCTGCCGATGGCGTGCCAACAGCATAACAGTAAAGCCTAAAATGTCAAGATATTAAACTATATCAATTGTATTGTCTTTAAAGTTGACTCCACACATTGTTGGTCGTGGCAGGTGCACTTTAAATTTTAAATGTAAAACATTGTATTTTAAGCCAGCTGTGCTCCTTTACTTGACTACTACTTATTTGGTAATAAGCCTGTTTGAAGCCATTTAAGCGTATGTAATTCTATTACTCATTATAGAAATACCTGAAGTGCTAGTTTTAAAAAAGTATTAAAAGGACAGTATTTAAATGGTCACATGGTAAGATTATGCTACTTTGTACATCTTCATATAAAATGTATCAGTGCTGTGTCCCTGATCTATAATTACGGGAATAATTGTTCAAGCGACTTCAGCATAACAGCACATTAAAGCCCTGCAATCATTTCGCTATAATTACACACTCTGTGTACTGCTGCATACAAATTGTGTGCCTTTGTAATTACCACCTGCATTGTCACTTTCCTTTATATAGAAGTTTACAATAAATCCACCTTTTTAAAAAAAGTTTACTGTTGTTGTTTTGTTGTAGTGCATGTAGTTTCACATTTTTTTTTTATAATTCTTTATTTTTGTGGTGCAAGGAAAAGAACATATGCAAGTAAAGACGTGACATTGACTGATAATGCAATAAAAGTAGTTTGCGTGTACAGAGCATGTTGAAAAAGTTGCACCATTTTTATTTTTTATACATAAAGCAGTAGGCCAGGAATCCTGGCTTGAACCAGATATTTCACAAATATAACAATAGTAAACTTTTTTGGTTTTTATCGAGGGTACCCAGTGCTATGATATAGTATGCTATAGCATGTAAAACTAGGCTTAAGTACCGCTTGGACTGAGGTGCTCCTCTGGAATTTGCGTGTCAATCTAGTGAGCGCTGGCCTACTGCTTTATGTCCAGACTAGGGACAACGCCCTGCGACCTGTGCTTGTGGGTATGTGATGCCTGTATAGGAGCTAGGTAGAAGTGATTGAGGGCTGAGTTGAACAGCTCTAAACTAGAACAAATAAAATTGCTACTGTCATTCAGGTGTTGTGTAGCTTGCCGTGAGCTGAAGTACATGAGTGTGAGTGTCAGCTAGTGCCTCAGGTTTTGAGCAGGTGTTCTGGTTTAGTGTATATAATAGTTGCGGCTAATAGAGATCGGGTCATTTTTAGTTGTTAGTGCCCCTAACCAGGGGGGCTGCGGAGTGGGCGGGGGGGTAGATGGGGTCGTGGTGGGTATCTTGCCCTATTCCTATCTTGTGTGTTATTACCCCTCTTTGTAAGGCCTCATATGGAGGACAGACATTTGCCAGCTTTTAAGCAAGGAGGGAATTCTGGGTTTGGTACCCATGGCTAGCCAGAGGCAAAACAAAAAGCAAAAAGAGCTAACAAAACAAGAGTAAAAAATTGTGGAATGGGTGCAGTCCATAGCTGCCCTTTGCCTGTTGGGTTCTGAGCCCAGTCATGTCCCAGTGCCTGTAGTCATGTGGTCTCGTGGGGTGAAGGCGATTACTGTGGCTGGGTCCCAGGTTAGTGTTCCCCTCCTGTTTCTTGACTCCTCGCCAGGGGCAGACAGTCCCAGTGCCCGCAGCAATGCCGGTGCCTCTTCAGCTGAGGTGATCTTGTGACTTGTCCCATTGTGGTTCACCGTGAGAGCTCGTAGTGTGGTCCATTGGTATAGTATTCCCGCGTTTCTCAGTTGGCTCGTAGCTTGGAGGAGTGTTTTGCGCCATTGCAAGGTGGACCTTGATAGGTCCTGTTAGAAGGATAATTCAGCACCCTCAAATGTTTAAGGTGTTTGGTTTCGTAGATCTGAAAGGAGTGCCCGTTTGTCTTGGGCTAGAGCGCAGCGGACTATGATGTCACTTACTGCAGTTGTTGGGGCCCTTGGTGATTTTGGTAGGCGAAACATGCTATCAAATGCAAGCTTTTTGGCTTGTGGCGGTGGCAGTAGTGAGGCCATTAGTCATCTCAGGTAGTGGGGCAATTCTGCCATGGTGACAGACTCAGGCACCCCTCTTATCTTCAGGTTATTACGTCTGGAGTGGTCCTCCAGCGTGGCAAGGTACGTGGAGAAAGCTTGTTGCGTCTTTTGGACATTTTGCAAAGATGTCCTCTTCAGTGGCTCTCACCCTGTCTGTAACCACCTGTAGGTCAGCCTGGATGACTGCTATGTCTGTGGCTAGTGTCTGGCGAAATTCGGTGAGGTCGTTTTTAATGTCCTGCTTGGTGGCCAGAGCTGTTAGATCAGGAAAGCCTGCAGCTGTTATCTCTGCTGCTTGTGGTAGGGTGTGAGCTTGAGGGGAGTCAGGTGTTTGGGTCTGAGGGTAGACAGGGACCTCCTGGTATACTGGGGCCACCATTTTGGGCTGGGCCTGGCTTTGCAAAAGAGCCCCAATGTCTTAGGATTCGCTTGGTGTACTTGGCTGAGGTTTCTGGGAGCGTCTCCCCATGGTTGAGGGTGGATTTGCTGGTGAGGGGTGTTCTGTGCTCCAGTCCCACTCTCTCTGGAGGGGGATGCACCCCAATAGGTCTTCCAGGCGTGCAGGGAGATGGTAGGCCGTGGTCTTTTTCCGTCGCCGGTTTTGTTTGCAAAGAACGGCATGTGCCGACACCGGTGGACGTCTGTGTGTGGATGCTTATGTTGGTTTGGTTGGATGGGCTGGATATATTGTGATTTTCGGCGGATTGTGCAGAGCGCCGTCGGAGCTGCGGAAAATGGCGCCTGCTTCGTTCCGCGGTTAAGCCCCCTCTACCCCCCATTTCTTTTTTGTTTGTTTTTTAACTGTGACTTGAGTGACTCAAGGCTACTGTTTATTCTGCCAAAGATAATGTGATTTTATATGTGAAAGTAACATTAAATCCAAATCATTTTATATAATGAACAATAAACAGTAATAGACAGTAAATGTGGTTTAATATATTTTATTTCATAAACTGTATATAAACCATCACCACTCATCTTGATATCAACAATGCCTATCTTAATTGATTGCATGCCGCCAGGATATATAGTATGTAGAGTTCTGCAGCAAAGTATTATGGACAGATGAGATAATGACCCATCTGTACTAGAGTGATTGAAAGAGTTATGTGGAATTTAATACTTTAACAATGTGCCGTTATTAAAGGAAGCCAAAGAGAAATAAAGACAAGTTCAAGATTATGACCACAGGCAAGCACCATTTCTAGCCATGGAACTAGACAGGGGTCAGGTTTACAGAATACAGGAACAATGGACTGGCAAATCCAATAATCCAGAATAAAGGAGATCAGGATGATAATCTAGAATTTAGAAGTACATGGAATGCTTGCAAAGTGTTCAAGAATAGTGCTAAGCCAATAAGCTCTCTAAATAGCCTGAGTTTTGTTAAGAAGGTGATATGGATGTTGTTCCAAGCTAGCACATCGTTTTCTTGATGGTTTGCATTAAATCACTTTTAGTATTTTGTATAAACCGTAAATGGTTTTTGAGGTTGTGCTTTGAAATTCCCTTTTTTTATAGCATTATTTTGAATGAGAGTCTAGTGCTCAATCAAACTGAATAAATGCTGGATTGTCTGAAATTGACTAGTGTTCTATATAAAGCACAATAAAGTATTTGATGTACACCCTAAGGGTTCTTTACAAAACAAAAATAATAAGGAAATGGAGTTCACTGGACACAAACGTTGTTCTATCAAACTCCATTTAAAAAGGATTGTATTGTTTTGTATTATTTGTTTAACCAAAGAAATGGAGCTGTGTAATACAAACATTAAAAGTAATGACATCCATATGCTTTAAATTGTTTTTTGGGTCAACTGCATTAATAAGTATGTTTGAAGGATTAAACATGAATCCTAAATTACCGTCTTGCTATATCTATTTAATAATGTATTATGGGAAAAAAAAGAGTAAAAGGAAATGTAAGGAAAAAAACAGTAAAAGAAAAAATAACATACCAATAAAATCTAAAGATCAGATAATAAATATACTATAGCGTACCATTTATGGAAGAATAGAACAAGTGGTGGATTAATTACGTTTCAGAAGGGCTGTTTACTCGGGTTACCTTTATATAAGGGTTCTTCATTCTGGTGCAAATGTTTGCATCCAGATATTCAGAATTCAAGTTGAGGAGCTTCACATTATATTGTAACCTACATCCTCATATGTTCTTAAAATGTGCGTGTCATGGTACGTACAACTTGGATTGATTTAAGTGGATTCCGTTTCATCTATATTTTGAGCTAGCCGTAATACTACCAAATGATTATTATTAATATTATAATTTAGGTGTTGGCACCTACCCCACCAGCCAGTCAGTTACCAAGCATGGCCTTTAGGAAATGTCCCCAAGCAGGGATAAGCGCAGCATAAAAGGGATTGCAGTGCGGGGTGGGTGTTACAATATTGTAACACCCATATACCCATTAAGAATGGAGGCACTGGTGCAAGGAGTGGCAGGTGAGAACTAATTTAACATCTCCCAAACTTTTTAGTCTACAAATTTGACGAAGAGTCACTCATAAAACTATAACAACTTGACGTTATCAAAATTATTAATGGTACAGTAGACATACTGTGCCCACTCTCATACATGTAATATAGCTGGAGTGATTTATAAAAGGCAGCCTCTCCAGGCAGCTATAGCTCTCTGTTCTATGCTGTCTTTGTAAATTTTGTCCAAGTTGTGTGTGCAGAATACAGGTGCACATACCTTAAACTGAGTCTTCTTTCAGGGCCAAATATGCATTCTATCGATCTCTGCACACAGTTTGGTTAACTAAACTGCTGTGTATAAATTGATAGCAGTTCCAGTAGGTCTGCCATATATTAAGAGTAATTCTACTCATCCATCTGAGACGGTATTGGTGAGTTTTGATTACAAAAGTGGTGCATTTCAGATCTTTAAACAAAATTATCCAAATGTGTCTTTGTTATAGCAGTCTAAAAATGTATGGTACACAGCTGTAGCCGTTGTCCTTTTATTGAGCCTAATTACAGTTTATGTTCTAATATGCAGAGTTGCATGCAAGAAAAAAAAAAAAGTTTAGGGTTTAAAATTATTATTGTTTTATATTTTATTTTATTTTTTTGCAAATTATTAATATAGTTTTTGGATTACATTTTATATGCTGATGGCAAGCATAATCCATATACAATTAGATGTTTAAATTATGTTTGGATATAACAAAGGGGTTGTATTTTGCTTTTTGTATTTTTTGTTTTTCTAAAATTAGCAGTGCATACTAGGAAAAGAAAAAATCTATATTTAAAAAAAAAAGAAATACATCTAAATTTAGAAATGATGTAACCCTGTTATCTACTCCGTGGTTAGTAAATAAACCTTATAGCCTTTAACAGGAGGAATACTTAGAAATGATATGGTTAACGTTTGGCTCTCTTAGTGCATCTTTAATAAGGCTTTTTTTTTCAAGGGACACTATCACCCATTAAACAATAGTCATGTGATGCTTCATAAAACAACAAGTACAGGGTGAGCCAAGAACAAAGTGAATAAATAAAATAAATAATTGAAAAAAATACCAGGGAAACAGGCAAATTAAAGTCTCTAATTCACAGGTATGTTCTTCAGAAATTCTCAAAGCGTCTTGGGTGAAATCCTCATCAGCATATATGAAAGAAAAAAACACACAGAGGGGACCAATGGTGCAGTAACTTAAAGGAGTATGGCCACAGACAACACTGAGGTTAAGAAATGCCAACTCACATTTATGGGAGCTATAACCAGCTCGAGTTAAAACCGCATACAGTGGTATTTAAACTCCCCACATGTAGGATATTCCTCAGACGATATTTTCAGTGCAAGTCATATGAAATAAAAACACAAGAGAAGGCCCATAGTGCTCTCTATATTAAAAAGTGCTGGATAAAATTGGCGATGTACTTACAATTTACAGAGCAGACAAACCGCTCTGTGTAAAGCTCCTGGGTGGAACAATCCCTACCATGGATTCTTTGGATGGTATAGAAGCTTCAGATGTTAGGATATGCCAGGTAAAAAATTTTTTAGGATAAATATAAAAGTATTTAAAATTAAAAAGACTACCCAAAATATTAGGTAGTCAGAAAAAAATATACTTTTATTCAGATTAAAACACAACGCATTTCGCCACAAAGGGCTTCTTCAAGATGTACACTTATATTTTGGTTAGTCTCTTTAATTTGAAATACTTTTTATATTTATCCTAATTTTTTTTTACCTGGTATATCCCAACATCTGAAGCTTTTATACCATCCAAAGAATCCATGGTGGGGTTTGTTCCACCCAGGCACTTTACACAGAGCACTTTGTCTGCTCTGTAAATTGTAAGTACATCTCCTATTTTATCAAGCACTTTTTTTAATATAGAGAGCACTATGGGCCTTCTCTTGTGTTTTTATTTCATATGACCTGCACTGAAAATATCGTCAGAGAAATATCCTACATGTGGGGAATTTAAATACCACTGTATGCTGTTTTAACTCGAGCTGGTTATAGCTCCCATAAATGTGAGTTGGCATTTCTTAACCTCAGTGTTGTCTGTGGCCATATTCCTTTAAGTTACTGCACCATTGGTCCCCTCTGTGTGTGTTTTTTCTTTCATATATGCTGATGAGGATTTGACCCAAGACGCTTTGAGAATTTCTGAATATACCTGTGAATTAGAGACTTTAATTTGCCTGTTTCCCTGGTATTTTTTTCTATTATTTATTTTATTTATTCACTTTGTTCTTGGCGCACCCTGTACTTGTTGTTTTCTGTTTTTCCAGTCCTTTGAAGGGTTTTGAGGGTTACCCTTCCTTTCAGGTGTGCAGCCTCCCCCTCCCTGTTGTGATCAGTTTGGATAGCGCTGTGCCATCCCTCTTTTTTCCTTATGTGATGCTTCATGCCTACTTTAAAAAAATCTTAAGCATTTTATTGCAATGTTTGGACGGCAGAATGGGAAACATTGAATATATAGAGAACATTTGTTTGGCTCTGAGTTTCCAAGACTATATCTATCAATGGTTTCAAGTGGCTAGAAAAGTTCACATTCTCATATTAATGGTGTAGCTGGATTGTGGCTTAAATTTTCACTTCATTTTTAAATGGAACGCAGACACAAAATGTATCAACAGAGGAGGGTGGTCACAAGAAAATAAAAATAGAGCAAACAGACAAGGCCTCCCTATTTTATTAAGATCCATATCTCATATATCAGGCAAACATTTAGTAATTTAGCTTTGCGTTGTTATTGTAATCATGTTTCTGATTTTAACATAATTTGCATAAAATTAGATGATGAATGACAGTTGCTCTTTTGTATTCATGGTAATTCAGTCATTAATAATTGTGACCTCCTTTCAAAATCATTTTAGTGTGTCTTCTCCAATGTTAACCTATTAACAGTTGAGCACCGACAGAATGCAGTTCTCTACCCTGGTTTTTAAAGATACCATGAATCTAAACATATTTTGTTCTTGTGGGTGTATGGATCAAAGTGTATTCTGGTTAATAAAAATATTATATATCCTACCCCACCACCTGCCCTAAATAGGTAGCTTGCCCACTGTTTTCTGCCCTTTTCAAGATGTCTTGATTTCAAATATCTTAGAAGCAAGGGTTAATTAAGATGCATCACTGGATATAATTGCATTAAAGGACCACTCTAGGCACCCAGACCACTTCAGCTTAATGAAGTGGTCTGGGTGCCAGGTCCAGCTAGGGTTAACCCATTTTTTTATAAACATAGCAGTTTCAGAGAAACTGCTATGTTTATGAATGGGTTAAGCCTTCCCCCTAATCCTCTAGTGGCTGTCTCATTGACAGCCACTAGAGGCGCTTGCGTGCTTCTCACTGTGATTTTCACAGAGAGAACGCACGTCATACATTGTTTCCTGCTACCTTGCGCGCTAGCGCGCACAAGGAGAGAAGGAGGAGAGCTCTCCGCCCAGCGCTGGAAAAAGGTAAGTTTTTACCCCTTTCCCCTTCCAGAGCCGGGCGGGAGGGGGTCCCTGAGGGTGGGGGCACCCTCAGGGCACTATAGTGCCAGGAAAACGAGTATGTTTTCCTGGCACTATAGTGGTCCTTTAAATAAAATGTCTGCATTGAATAAAGTGTTGCTGATGCACACTGTTTGCTCAGGAGATGTTGCTGAAACCCATATTGGGGTGTTCTTTGGCAGTAACCCTTAAAGTTCTCAGTGCATGTATTTTTAAACTGCTATGTGTGTCTCAAAATCACCAATTATTTATTTATTTTTTTAGTTTGGCATAGATTGGTGGTAAAATGGGGTTGCATGAAAAGAGTCAAAATACCCCAAATTTAAAGTGCTACTTGTACTTATTGCCCTATAACTTGCAAAAAAAAAAAAGCAAAGAACATGTTAACATTTGGTATTTCTAAACTCAGGACAAAATTTAGAAACTATTTAGCATGGGTGTTTTTTGGCGGTTGTAGATGCATAACAGATTTTGGAGGTCAAAGTTAGAAAAAGTGTCGTTCTTTTTAAATTGTTTCATTATATTTTATAAAAAAAAATTTCAAAGCAAATTATATATGATGAAAATAATGGTATCTTTAGAAAAACCATTTAATGGTGAGAAAAACGGTATATAATATGTGTGGGTACAGTAAATGAGTAAGAGGAAAATTACAGCTAAACACAAACACAGCAGAAATATAAAAACAGCACTGGTCCCAAACGGTAAGAAAATTGAAAAGCAGTCTGGTCACTAAGGAGTTAAATAACGAGTTTTTTGTTTTGTTTTTTTATCATTCCACTGGTTATTAAAATTCAAGCTCACCAGCCACATCAAGGCAAAACCTCTTTGGTGAGTCCTACACTAGCAAATCACCTTGCTTTTTTGAGCTGAAAAGTAAAATCTCTGAGTCAAAAAGTAGCATTTTTTTTCTAAACCCCTATACACTTATTAATATTCTATTAACTCATTCAATATGTGTTTACCTCAAGTATTTTGGCCCGAAGTATGCAATTCCCATTTCCCAAGAATTTAGAGTTTAGTGAATAAGCCTGAGAAAGTGTAATTTTTGGGGGGAGGTGTACAATTTTTTTTCTTTTCATCTCTCGTTTTAATTGGAGGTTAACATGCAGAGTTATAAACAAATATTGGGTGTATAATCAAGTAATTAGATATAACAAAATTAAGTTAGTCGTGATACTGAAAGAACAAGGCCAGTTAGCAGTTGTATGGAGTGTACAAAATAGATAATAATATATGTAGATATTGTACAAAGCCAATTGTGTAAAAATCCATTTTTTTTTTCGGTTTAAAGCATTTTATTTCTAGAAATTCATACATTGTTAGAGGCAAATGCAAAAAAGATTACAAGGTGAAGAAGCGTGGGATTTTATCAACGTTTTTGAAGCTGTATCTTGCTCAACACCCTCAGTACAGATATGTATTTGTAAAATTATTTGAAAGACTGTAGAGTATTATCCATCCTTGAAAAAGAACAAAAAAAGTGTAATTTCTAGGTACATAGAGGAATTGTCTTGTTGATACTTGCATGTACTGAATTGCAAGTAACTAAATTCTTGTCTTATAGAGATGGACGCCCCATTTGATGGTACAGAAGTCACAGTTGTCTCAGAGGATATAGAGGGAAGTTATGTGCCCTCCAAGCCACCCATAAAGAAAAAGCGGTACAAAGGTAGTGCCGAACATGGCGACATTGCCAAGAAACCAAGGTGAGCAGACCTATAAACATCAACTTGTTTTTGTGTAATAATCTAGATTTTTGTGTAGCTTGGCTATCATTAGCCAAACAACCTTTAGCATTTACCCCATATCAGGATCCCTTTCTCACAAATTCTCCAATAAACTACCAGTGATTTTCTTTTTGACTGCATCTTTAGTCTACTCATCAGCCTTTTCTCCTGGTCTGTGGAAGAGAGCTTTCCTATTGTCTGTGTGCATATTGTACGCACAGAACACAATGCCATAAACAATTAGATTACAATGTTCAATGACTAAACCGTATTTTCTATTTAATCGACATTTAATTTGACAATGGAATTGTAAAATTATTCTGGATGGGAATCAAATATTTCTCCTACACAGTTTTTAAATGTTGAAAAGTATTTGTCCATTAACCACATTCTACAGTTTAGCAAATAATCCAGAAATAGAATGGCATATGATATTATCTAGTGCAATTTTTGCCCCAGACCAAATAATACATGACCTTAACAAGGTAAAACACAAATCTAAATAACTTATTTATTAAAGGGACACTATAGTCCACATATAAAAGCAAGAAAGACAGGTCCCACAGCCTTCTTTCTTGCTTTTATATGAACTTGCCATAAAAAAATAAATAAATCCAAGTAAGTTTTAATAATAAAACTTACCTCCGTTCCAGCGCCGAGCTCCCCTCTAGGCGATGCCCCCTTTTTCGTCAAAATGACGAAATCGCAGGGCCCAATAGGACGCTTCTCCTTGAGAAGCGTCATCGCATTCTTCATAGAGCGTCATTGAATGCCGCCCTATGAAGAAACTCAGAGCTCATCCGCGCATGTGCGCGGAATGCGCGTTCGCAAGCTGAGCTGTCTGACAGCTCAGCTCGCTTTCTTTACCCGCCCTCCTCCTCACCAAACTGCGTTTGCATAGAAACACTATATATAGAGATCTCTCTATATATAGTGTTTCTATGCAAACACACGAGTAGTAAAAAATTAGACATACACACACACACTCTTTCTCATCAATATACATCCATATCCATACCCATCATCCATCCATCCCCACCATCCATATCCATCATCCATCCATCCCCATCATTCATTCCCATCATCCATATCCATCCATTCCCATCATCCATATCCATCCATTCCCATCATCCATATCCATCCAGTCACCCACTCACCCTCAGTCACCCACCCACACTCCCTAAATAAGTTTACTTACAGTTTGAATCCTCCCCTCCTCCTCGGTCTCTGGTCTTCAGCTTGTCCGCTCAAGCCACTCCCACGCAGACAGGATGCTCATGTACAGTGTTGCACAGAGCTGCTCTCTGTCTGCTGACAGCCGATCTGAGTGGATTGAGGCATTTTATGCCTCAATCAACTCGGAAGTCCCTCTGGTGGCATTCTGAGTGACTGCAACTGGAGGTGTCCCTAGCTTTGAATGTAAACACTGTATTTTCTCAGAAAATACAGTGTTTACATGGGAAAGGCTACAGGGAGCTATTGATCACACCTGAACAACCTCATTAAGCTGAAGTTGTTCAGGTGACTATAGTGTCCCTTTAATTTAAAGGAGTACTCCAAGCATCATAACCTTTATAGCTCACTGTATGATTTGATTATTGTTTGATATGTTATCCTATATCAAAATGGAATGTCCCACTCATTTAGTGACTGCAGTTCAATGCTATTTGTCACTGATCCTTAAAGTGTTAAATACAGTAATATAGATCAAGTTAATAGTTGAAAATGACAGAAATGGTTGGTGGGTATTTTTCCTTAAGCTCTGTAAATCAAGGTGTGTGAGTATCTTGATGCAGAAAAATTAAGTATAAACAGGTTAGTCGTATCGCAATAACATCTGTTAGGACTGGCTTACAACATATGTCTGTGTTCCAGGTCTGCCTACCTTCTGTATTACTATGACATCTACTTAAAGGTACATCAAGAAGTTCCTCATCTGCCCCAGTCAGAAATTAACAAGAAGATAAGTGAAAGTTGGAAGCTTTTGAGTGTGGCTGAGAAAAGCTATTACCTGGAACGAGCAAAATTGGAGAAGGAAGGACTAGATTCTGTAAGTGGCTCATATTTAATAGTCTAGTTTATATTTTATTGTTTTGCTTTTATAGCTATAGTTGTACTGTGTCTAATGCATATTCCTGTCACGTAAGTTAAATAGTAAACAAGGGTCAGGTGTCTGAGTGATCAGTTGGATAACAAGTCACTCACATTACTCGAGTAGTACTGATTTGCAGTAATTAAGCACTATCACTCTTTTTTGCATACAAGGATCCACAATACCACAGCCTTCTGTCATATGGACATGTGTAACACAGATTTCCAGCAGTTCTAAATAACATAAAATAAACTTTTCAGGAGGGTACCAAATGCAA
>OW240914.1:193023142-193357571 GCA_933207985.1 Pelobates cultripes
CAGTGAAGTGCCCCCGGTGGCTGTTTGGTAGACATCCACTGGAGACAGAATTAGTTTTACATTGCAGCACTAAGTGCAAAATGGGCATTGCACCCAGACCACTTCAATTAACTTAAGTTGTGTGGGTCCCTGTAGTGTCCCTTTAAGGGGATATTTTAGCCCTTCAGTATATTTTCTTTTTCGTTTGCATTACCCACCACTCTGCCTGATGACAGACCGATCAAATATTTATATTTAGTAAGAGAGAGAAGTGGATACATTGGAGGAGAAGGACAGTTTAAAAAGAAACAAAGAGTGGATGGTATTTGTACACATTGCTGGGCAGCAAATTGATCTTTGCCTAGGGCAACTAAACTCTTTGCACTTGCCCTGACAATTAGTAAAGACATTAAAGAGAAGTGAGTCCAGGACAGAACTCTGAGGTGCTCTGTTTTTGTCATGTTTGATCTTTTTCCATTAACAGTTACTCTCTGTGTTTTGTCTTTAAACCAACGTCCCTTCTAAGACATAAGTGTTAAAGGACCACTCTAGGCACCCAGACCACTTCAGCTTAATGACGTGGTCTGGGTGCAAGGTCCAGCTAGGGTTAACCCATTTTTTAATAAACATAGCAGTTTCAGAGAAACTGCTATGTTTATTAATGGGTTAAGCCTTCCCCCAAAGCCTCTAGCTGCTGTCTCATTGACAGCCGCTAGAGGCGCTTGTGTGCTTCTCACTGTGCATTGTAAATGCTTTCCTATGTGACTGGCTGAATGCGCGTGCAGCCAGCCGACTGGGTGGAACGGAGGAGGATCAGAGGAGGAGAGCTCCCCGCCCAGCACTGGAAAAAGGTAAGTTTTACCCCTTTCCAGAGCCGGGCGGGAGGGGGACCCTGAGGGTGGGGGCACCCTCAGGGCACTATAGTGCCAGGAAAACGAGTATGTTTTCCTGGCACTATAGTGGTCCTTTAAGGATAAACCGTAAATAGACATACATTTACAGCACATTGGTGATTTTGTCAACTTTCACCTAGTGATACAGTATGGTGTAAATCTTCTCTTGTCTATGTCCTGATTTTGGCTAGTGTATCATTTCATATATTTGTTCATATTGCTGATTTGTTCCTCCTGTTTTTTATGGTTTATAACTTAAGATTAAAGGTCACTTATGTAATGTACATTTTCATTGCCTCCTCTCAGTAGAACAGGGTATGGATCACGATTTCATATTAGATTTCCTTGGTTTCAGGTTTGTGTATATGTGTTTTCTCTGTGCACAAATATATTGTTTTCCTTTATCATGTTAGCATTATGTGATGGATGACATTCTCTAAGGTCTCTAACTGAATTTAAATTCCTTGACTGATGGGCTGCTTAATAAGAACATACAGAAGACTTTTCTCTGAATGTCAAAATGCTCTAGTTCAGAACTACTGCAATTGCATCTGTCCTTAAAGGGTTACGATAAACAAACACTTTTTTCATATGTAGGTTTTGAGTGCTTACATTTTGGAACAAGTAAAAAGGTTTGTTGAGAGGGGTAGATGTATAGTTAGAGAAAAGGATGAGGGCATGTTCAGTTTGAAGGGTTATATCCAAAGTACTCACCATCCTACATCTTCTGTAGTTCAGTTAGCCTCCTGTGATTGATTGTTGAGTTGCAGTATCTGTTATACAGTGTGTATCACTCTATGCTGTCCATGCCTCTCCTGCAAGTCACTTCCTGTGTAAGAGGCTGTTATTAGGCAAGTGGTAAATAATGCCTTCCTCTTCCTAGAAAAAATGGGAATTGGGGGCACACCTAGAACATGCATTTCTATGTAGTGGTGCTCCTGTAAACACCAAAATCTATACAAAATACAGTTAAAGGAACAGCGCACACACAAAAACAAAAATACAGTTTTCAATTTTACAAGGCTACTTAAAATCACCTATCTTAGCATTAAATATGAAAAATTGAGCACAGGAAAGCTTAAATTGAGGAGTCTCTGAAAGCAGTTGAAGCTGTTAGTATTGCATGTAAATCTCCCATGTTAAATGTAGTGTAGGACCCACCGATATTGGGGTACTGTGACTTAGCGGAGGGCTTTACACAATTTAATGGAATCCCCATATTTGTTTGCAAAGATAGGTGATTTTAAGTTACCTTGTAGAATTTAAAACTGTATTGTTTTTAGTTTTAGTTTTTTGTGTGTATACGCTGTTCCTTTAACTGTATTTTGTATAGACTTTGCTTTACAGCAACACTACTACATATAAATGCATGTTCTGGGTGTGCCCCAATTCTTATTTTTTTCTGAGTAGATTTAGAATCCTGCCCAGATTCCTATTGGGCTAAGCCTTCCACTTCCCGTATAGTCTAAAGCACAGTCACTGGAAAAGCTGGAACAGAAATGAGTTTTACACCCTCCAAAACTGGTCCTGCAGCTCTACTGACTGGACTACAAAGGACACTGGCCAAGGCTCCTGGTACTTATCTCTCCATCAGCCCACTTGACCTCCAGAAAGGCACATTATAAGTGATAAAGAAGACAACCCCATGCAAAAAAAAACAAACCAAAAAAAAAACTCCCCACAAAATCAGAGAGGGCTCTGCTAAAAGCTCTCCCCAAGTAAAACTGGCAAATGAAGGTTTATTGACTGGTCTGGGTAGCATTATTGTAGGGTTGGTGACGAGTAGCTTGGAGACTCTTGAACTAGCATTGCCACTAACCATATCACTTGTCCCAGCTAACACATTTCGATTATTCATGCTAAGAAATATGCTTTATATGTAGCATGTTTAAAATGGAAATTGCAATACTTACAAAACGGTATTCCTGGCACTGTCGCTCCTCCCTCCCCCTCTCCCTGTGAATAAAGGGTTAAAAATCCTTTATTTACTTCCCTGATCCCATTGTACTGTCTGTATTTTTTTTTTTTTTGCCCTTAACCCCTTAAGGACACGTGACATGTCATGATTCCCTTTTATTCCAGAAGTTTGGTCCTTGAGGGGTTAAAGGCTTAAATTTGTTTTAAAAATCTGTGTCTTGGTCTGTCTTAGTCAGTCAGTTTCCTTCCCCCAAATCTCCATTAGATTTTTGTGACAGGAGTTAGTTTAGGGATTGCTGTTTAGTCTGTTTTAGTAAAAAAAAAAAGTCTAAAAAAAAATGTGTGTGTTTGTAATTTGTTTTAGTCATGTGTAAAACATGCAGCGTATGTATAACTTGCAGGAGTCCTATGCCTTCTTGGCGTCAGACTCTGACGCCACTGACACTGCGTCAGATTTTGACCCAGGCCAGTTTTCTGACACATCTAGTCAAGATGACATGTCATCTGTGTGTGAGCCGGCTGAAGAAAGTAGCTGTGCTTCCTCTGCCAACCCGAATATGGAGGAGGATTGGGTACACAGTTAGCCGAGCCCAATGTCCCCCCTTTTAGTGCCAACGCAGGCATTAATGTTAATGTGGATGGCTTCTCCCCAATGCAGTATGTAGAACTATTTTTAGGGGATACCCTCTGGGAGAAGATTGCTTCCTAGACTAACTAGTATGCTACCCAATTTATTGATAACAATCCAGGTAGCTATACAGTCAGGGAGCATGACTGGCATCCCACAGATGTCACAGAGCTTAAGAAATTCTGGGCTCTTACAATGCTCATGGGGATTATAAAGAAGCCATCGATTCGCTCATACTGGAGCACCAACCCAATAATGTCTAGTCCAGTATTCTCCCAAACCATGCTTAGAGCCAGATACGAGTTACTGCTGAGATTTTTACATTTCAGTGACAATACCCTCTATCACCCTAGAGATCACCTTCAGAAAATACGCCCACTGCTAGACCATTTTCAGGACAAATTTTCAGATGTTTATACCCACCCAACAAAATTTATCCATAGATGAATCGCTAATGAAATATAAAGGGAGATTAGGGTTCAGACAATACATCCCCTCAAAGCGCTCTAGGTATGGCATAAAACTGTACAAACTGTGCGAGGGCGAAAGTGTATACACGTTTGCCTTTCGTGTATATGAGTGGAAAGATGGTCATCTGGACCCTCCTGGCTGTCCTGACTTCCTGGGGACAAGTGGGAAACTTTTATGGGACGTACTAAACCCCTTGTTTAATAAAGGTTACCACCTTTATGTGGATAATTTTTATAGTAGTGTCCGTCTGTTTAAAACACTTTATGGTTTACAGACACTGGCCTGCGGCACTGCCAGAAAAATTCCAAAGACTTTCCACGATCTCTCATAGAGGCAAAATTTAAAAAAGGCAAATGTAAAGCACTTCGCAAAGCTGAAGTGCTTGCACTAAAATTTAGGGACAGGAAGGATATCAACATGCTAGCCACCATCCATGACGAACGCATGTCAGACGACTCTGTCCGGGGCAGAGTAGAGTCCAAACCAGTTTGCATCAGGGCGTATAATAAGTACATGGGGGGTGTTGATTTGGCTGATCAGCTGTTGCAGCCATATCTTATTTTACGAAAAACCAAAGCATGGTGTAAAAAGGGTGGTTATCTATCTGATGCAAATAGCAACCCACAACTCATTTTTGCTTTTTAAAAAAAATAATCCAGGGAAAACCACCTTTCTCCAATTTCAGTTGAAAGTAATTTCTTTAACAATTTATGTAGATGGACAAGTTTCAACAACGGTGCAAGCTGAGTCCAGGCATTTTATTTTTAAGTTACCACCAACTGCTAGAAAAAACCCCCCCCAGAAACGTTGCCGGGTCTGTTTTAAAAACGTGAAAAGGACAGACACCCCTTTTCACTGTCCTGATTGCCCTTCGAAACCAGGACTGTGTGTAGGAACATGTTTCAAGCTGTACCACACAGAACAGTTGTAAGAAGTGTTTCTGAATTTTTATTTTATTTTTTGTTTCTTTGGAAAGCAGCCATTTTTTGTTAGTCAGTTTCCTTCCCCCAAATCTACAGTTAGATTCTATTTGCAGGAGTCCGTTTAAAGATTGCTACTAAATGTACATTTGCTACCTGCACATTTGGTCTAACAAGTTTTCTGGCAGTAACACATAATCAGCTGGCCAAAACCAGATGACGTGTGCATAAAAACCAGAGTTAAAAAATTACCACTACACTTTCTTTGGGGGGCAAAATGGTTGGGGGGGAAAAAAGTCAAAACACCCTATCTTCTATAACCTTTGATGTCTACAATAAATAAATATATAAATAAAAATATATACTATACATACTGTCATGATGGTAAAATTAACTGGGGGGTGCAGATGTACATACTTTTTCCACCTGCACTGTGAATGTTTACACAGTTTGTTCAATAAAAACATGGCAACATTTCATTCTTTGTGTGTTATTAGTTTAAGCAGACTGTGATTGTCTATTGTTGTGACTTAGATGATGATCAGATCACATTTTATGACCAATTTGTGCAGAAATCCATGTCATTCCAAAGGGTTCACATACTTTTTCTTGCAACTGTATACATGGGGGTTATCTCTGTACTCGGGAGATGTTGCTGAACACTTATTGGGGTGTTGTTTGGCAGTGACACATAACAGGATCTGTTAATTCATGCCTAAAGTACAATGTGTGTGAGAAAAAAAAAACAGATTTTTTTTTTTACTAACTCAATGTTTGACAAAGCTTGGTGGTAGAATAAGTGGAAAGTGTTAAAATACCACCATGTGAAATACCCACGGTGTCTACGTTTCCAAAATATATGGTTTGATGGGGGTAAAATACATTGGCCGGCTTAAAAAAATGTCCCAAATAGGACATGCATGCAGGTTGACTACATGTCAAAATTCCAAGCTGGGAAACTGATATGCGCACCTGCCAAATGTGGCCTTTTAGCCACCCAACAAACCGACACCTATACATGGGGGGGTAGCCCTGTACTCGGGAGATGTTGCTGAGCACATATTGGGGTGTTTTTTGGTAGTGACACCTAACAGAATCTGTGAATTTATACCCTGAATTGCAATGTATGTGAAAAAAATAAAAAAAATAAACTACCTATGCAAAGTTTTGCAAAGGTTTGTGGTAAAATGGCTGCATAGAAAGTATCAAAATATTCTTAGATGAATACCCTGGGTTATCTAGTTTAAGAAAAATATATACATGTGGGGTGTTTTTTTGGAGATTTATGACATAAGTGTTACAATGTCACTATTGATACATTTGAAAAGGTACATTTTGAAACAGCAATTTCCTACTTGTACTTATAGCCCTAAAGCTTGCAAATAAAAGCAAAAAAACATTGGGTGTTTTTAAACTCAGGACAAAATTTTTAATCTATTTAGCAGTTTGTTTCATTCGATTTTGTAGATCAGTAAAAGATTTTTTAAGTAGAAGTCAAAAAACTTGTTTTTTTTTAATTTTTCATCATATTTTTTTTTTTAAAATTTAATTATATGACATGATAAAAATAATAGTATGTAAAGAAAGCCCTTTTTGTCCTGAAAAAAACAATGTATAATTTGTATCGGAACAGTAAATGAGAGAGCGGAAAATTACAGCTAAACACTAACACCACAAAAGTGTTAAAATAGCTCTGGTCCTTAACGTACAAACATTGCAAAAACAGTCCGGTTCTGAAGGGGTTAAATGTTTAGAAATCCAAATTCTGCATGTATTCCTGTCTATAGGACCTTTTATTTCCTGTTATACATGGAAAGTTCATCTTTTAATGTGTACGCGATTGTTAATCTGCTTCATTACTGCTTTAGATTTGTTGATTCAGTTTTGAACACAAAAAGTATATTATTTTTTGCTTAAACACTGGTAACATTTTTTTTTATCTGCTTGTAATACTTATTCTATGTTATCTACACTCTTATTACAAACCTCACTAAGTCCACTATTCAGGATATTACAGTGTTTCTTGAAAGTTTTATGTCTTGATATTCTTTTAGTACTTTTTAATTTTATATGACTCATTTTTCCAATCACTATTTCTCATTTGGAATTTGCCAATCAAATTCCTTCATTCTCCTAACATTGATTTATTGCAGGGTACTTGCAGATTGGTCTTTTAAAACTACATTCATCAGCTGTTATCTTTCTTTGATCCTTTAAAGCATTTCAGTCCTCACATATCATCACAGTTCTGTCTGAACAGCCCTTGAACACAGGCTTCCCCTCTCTCCTCCACTTATCTTTGATAGTGCATGCATGTACTCCATTGTAATCAGTAAACCAAAATAAAAACATGGCATTATAAACTATTACAAAAATGTCAGTGCTTTGCCAGTATCCTCATTGGAAACAAATCCACACTGGTGGTAGCTGTAGCCTGTGTACCTTCATGTACAATAATTTTTACAATTCTCTATTTAGAATGTAAAGTCAAGCACACCCACCATGGTTTCAGATGTCCCTGGCTTCAGGAAGATTCTTCCTCGCTCAGATTACATTCTGATACCAAAGAGATCACCTAGTAAAGACAAGGTTGTTCGACAGCAAATGGAAATCTGTGTGGCTCAACCTCGAGAAACTGGAATAATGACCCCATCAACTGACGTGTCTCACAATTTGGAACAGACCATCTTGTCTTTGGACACTGGGCAGGTTAGCCTTTCTGAGCAGTGCATTGACATTGAAGGCCTAACTGAAGAGGCAACAAGTTACAGTTCAGGAGATGGAGCACAAGAACAACTTCTTAGTGGTGTTTTCTCTAACTACACTGGGTCAGTGGGCGATAAATTGAGTGGGGATATTATTCTTGATGACGCAACACTGGAGATCGGTGACTCAAGTCTTTATCAAGCAACAAGCATGGTCATTGAAGAGAATGGGGGAATATCTTTGGCACAGTCAGAAATCCCAGCAGGCTTGTCAGTTCTGACAGTTATGGCAATTCAGGTGTGTACATGCTTCATAGGTGTGTAATCCCTCAGCCATTGGATAATTATCTAGGAATATATTCTAATGTACCGTTAGAACTCCTATGCTTGTGGTAGCTTACAATACATAATATTTTTCTTTGACCCACAGGATACAGAAGATCACTCTGCACAAAATCCCACTTCACATTATTTCATGTTTCCTATGGCAAGTCGTCCCACTGCAGAGACAACAAGGCCTGTTAAACTGGTAAGAGAGAGTAGTATTCCACAATTTCTGCTACTTGTCTGTTTGTTCCTTTCATCACCATATTGTAAGTTTTAAACTGTCAATGTGTGGTTACTTATAATTGCACCAACCTACTGGGATAATTTGTGTCACGATCAGTAATAGTTTTGTGTTGAGATAGACCATCTGAAGTTGAAATAATTCCTTGGTAATTTTACTAAGTAAGGATGCACCAAAACCATATTTAAAGGACCACTATAGTGCCAGTAAAACATACTCATTTTCCTGGCACTATAGTGCCCTGAGGGTGCCCCCACCCTCAGGGTCCCCCTCCCGCTGGGCTGGATGGCGAGGAAAGGGGTTAAACTTACCTTTATTCCAGCGCCAGGCGGGGAGCTCTCCGCCTCCGATCCTCCTCTTCGGCTGAATGCGCATGCGTGGCAGGAGCTGCACGCGCATTCAGCCGGTCTCATAGGAAGGCATTCATAATGCTTTCCTATGGACGCTGGCGTCTTCTCACTGTGATTTTCACAGTGAGAAGCACGGAAATGCCTCTAGCGCCTGTCAATGAGACAGCCACTAGAGGCTTGAGAGGCTGGATTAACCCATTTATAAACATAGCAGTTTCTCTGAAACTGCTATGTTTATAAAAAAAAGGGTTAATCCTAGAGGGACCTGGCACCCAGACCACTTCATTAAGCTGAAGAAGTCTGGGTGCCTAGAGTGGTCCTTTAATTTTGTTTAACCATCACATACATTTTATACTGGGTCTTTACTAACCTAGAACAATAAATATAAAGTTGCTTGCCAAATGTGTTCCAGTTTAACCCTAACCCAGAGCTACATGATTTGATGGACAACAAAGCTATTTTATTTTTATTTTTTTTAATTCTTTATTTTGGGTAACATGGCATATTATGAACACATAGACATTAAATTGTATATTTCCCGAGTGAATATTTGTATAAGAAAATAATTAATAAACATAATATTAACAATAAACGTCAATTCCTAGCTTGTATTCCTGCTAAAACCTCTACGTAGGCTAGGTTGGTATGTACGTGAAGGAGACAGTGATGTTCGTCTGGGGGCTTACCACCCTCCTTGAGACCAAGTTATGTAGACATGTGCATTACAAGAGGGAGTGAGGGGACGGGGAGGTGGTACAACAGGTTGGGTGTGCAATACCCTCTGAGATGTATCCGGGTATAGGAGGAACCGTTGGGATGGTGTTTCAACCCACTTCCCCCACTATATGTGTTTTCCAAGTAAAAGTAAAACAATAAGAAAACTATGCATCACAACAAAAGGAACAATGTGAACTAAGTTAAGCATAATAGAAGCATTAGCCAGCAATGGTTATATAAACACTGGTGGTTCGTGGTGGTGGAAAATATGAGACTGAATGGTCTGATCCCGTCTAGCCCATCATGTCTTTCCTCTTGATTTCGACGGTTGCTGGGTCAGACTGGGTGTGAATTCCCCTATCTAAATAAGATAGTCCAGCTCCCGAAGGGCTGGTTAGGTCTAGCTTTCATAGGTGGTTCTCCAACTCGGTGTAGCCTTGTGCCCTGTGAGTAGTCCTCTGGTGTGTGAATGACAGCACTTTAGGTATCCTTCAGCAATATGGGACGTCCTTGGCACGGAGCTGTTGCAGGAGTGGCTGTAGAGTTTTCCTCCAGGTAAGTGTGCTTCTGGTGAGGTCTGGATGCACAGCAAGCATGGAGCTCTCAAAGAGCAGGGGAGATTTTCCATGGACTGCCGCAAGTATTGATGTTTTGTCTTGGAGAGACTGGAATGATGTTGTCCCCTGATGTTGATGGCGTGGCTGACACCGGTTTCAACAATCGTAATAAGCCTATAAGGCGTCTAACATAATGAGGCAGGTCGGCGAGGCCAACTGATTCCGGTACACCTCTGATTTTCAGGTTGTACTACCATCTTTGGTCCTCCAGCATATCAACTCTGTCAGTAATACAGAGCTGCTGTCGCTGTAGTTCATCAACCTTTTGCTCAACTTGCTTGAGCCTGGTGTCCTGGATGCTCGTGGAGGCCTCCAAGATATTTATCTTAGCGGTAGCTCCCTCAATTGCTTCCTTGAAGTAGGCCGTGTCTGTGTTTATGTCTTTACACAAGTCTGCCAACATTGGTTTGAGCAGGTCTGCTGTTACCGCTCACCACCAGTTGTTTTTTTTTTGGTGGGGGTCTTGACATTGGATCCACAAACTGGTCTTCCCCCAGATCAAAGGAGATGTCCTCCGTTGAATAGGAGGATCCCTCTTCCTCCTTCACCATTTTGTCCCAGACGAACCTCTGTGTGCTCCGCAGTAGTTTGCCGATACACGGCTGGAAGACCCTTTATCGGGCTTTGGTTTTTTATTTTTCCTGCCCATTGTTCTAGCAGGCAAGGTTCAAAGGTAAGTGGCAAGTTTCATGCCAGAATCCCACCAGGTAAATCCAATCTTTCTCTGGCCAATTCGGAGCTTCAGTTAACGCGACCGTTCCTCTGCTATTTTCTTAATACTAATAAAGTATAAAATTTTTCTAGACAACAGAGGGCTATGTACAACATATAATGCTCATTTCTTTTCTATGCCAATGATGAGTTATTGATTTTAATTCATACGTTAATCTTCCTCTTTCTAAGAGAGCTGCCGAGATTGATTCCAGGAGCTGTGCTGGAGCTTACTTATTATATTTCTCAATCACTTGACTAGTCCTTGTAGACTCATTTGCACAATTCTGCGCATTCAGAGCTCCTTTGTTAAACTAGAACATCTAACAGCCACAGAGAAGCCGTGAGTGTTTATGCACAGAAATTATTTTAATTAGAATAAGATTGTATCAAGTGGTTTATCCAATGAAATGTTACTTTCAAGTCGCATCATTATGAGATAGGGGGACTTATTTAGTCTTAAGACATGTTGTACCATAAATATTAACTGCATATATTTGATCAATAGGGGCAATGTGGCCTTGAATAACTATTTTTTTCCTTTTTTTTTTCAGGCCTCCACCTACACCAGGAGGGGACGTGGAAACTGCACTAATCCCAGCTGCTCATTTACATATGTTACAAGACACAAACCTCCTAAGTGCCCCCTTTGCAACAACTTTCTAGGTGGAAAATGGGTTCCAAAAGTAAGTACATATTATATGGCCCTCGAGATGAAGTAGTCTGGGCGACTTTAAGAAAAAGAGTAATTTGTGATTGTGTGGGACACATTTTTATTTTTTTAAATGTACATAATTTATATTTGTGCACAGTTTTTTTTTTTGTATATTTTTGGCATGCATTCAAAAAAATAAGTAAGTACCTTGTGGACATGGGGGACACTAAAAAAAAACAAACAAAAAACACCTATCCATAAAGCAAGCGAATAGATGGGAGAGATTTGCTTAATAGAATTTGATTTATTTATTTTTATGCTTTTTGGTAATTGCCCAGTCTTAATTCACAAGCAATTTTCAGTTAGGTGAAACAAATCTTGTCACTATGGCTTCAAATTCATTAGCTTTCTTGCAGGCCCATCTGACCCTAATATATCTCTCTCCCTCAACCTGATTTAAAATGTATCCTGCCCCAGACTGGCAAGCAACACAGAGCTCCATCAGCTGTTCCACTGCCCTATGCAACTGCCTGATATAAAATCTATATTGCCCCAGACATAGGCATGCACAAGCCTATGGAGTGAGACCGGCAGGGGAGATCTCAGAATCTCCCCTGTCGGTTCATGCTATCCGAGTGCCAGCTCTGCTCTCAGCCTCCCTCCCCACCGACCCACAGGCCGTGAGGGAGGCAGGAGAGGACCCGGGGAGCTCCGCCGGGTTACTCTCGCCGCGGCAACGCTCAGATCTCGCGAGAGTGAACTCTATCCCCACAGGGGCTAGAGTTCACTCTCCACTGGACCGCCAGGGAAAGCAGCAGGAACAAGAATCCCCCCTCCCTATATAAGGTAAGAAGGGAGGAGGGATATTAAGTAATGTACCTCCACCCTCCACAATTACCCACACGCATACAGCACACACACCTATACACATACAGCACACACAGACATACACAGCACCTACACACATACAGCACACATAGAGCACCCACACACATACAGCACCCACAGACATACACAGCACCCACAGACATACACAGCACCCACACACATACACAGCACCAACACACATCCACAGCACCAACACACATCCACAGCACCAACACACATTCACAGCACCCACACACATACAGCACCCACACACATACAGCACCCACACACATACACAGCACCCACACACATACAGCACCTACACACATACAGCACCCACACGCATACACAGCACCCACACGCATACACAGCACCCACACACATACAGCACCCACACACATACAGCACCCACACACATACAGCACCCACACACATACACAGCACCTACACACATACACAGCACCTACACACATACACAGCACCTACACACATACACAGCACCTACACACATACACAGCACCTACACACATACAGCACATACACAGCACCTACACATATACAGCACCTACACACATACAGCACCCACAGACATACACAGCAACTACACACATACAGCACCCACACACATACACAGCACCACACACACAGCACCCTTACACACAGCACACAAACAGCACCCTCACACACACACACACACACAGCACACTAACAGGACCCTAACAAACACATACACAGCACACTACCAGTACCCTCACACACAGTACATTTACAGCACCCTCACAAGCGCGCACACACACACAAACAGCACCCTCATACACAGTACATTAACAGCACCCTAACAAGCGCGCGCACACAAACACCCTCACCCACATAGCACACTACCAGCACCCTCACACACACATCACACTAACATCACCCTCACACAGCACACACACACACACACATCAGTGTATGTGTGTGTGTATATATATATATATATATATATATATATATATATATATATATATATATATATATATATATATATATATATATATATATATATACATATACATACATATATATACGCGGTGTGTGCTTGTGCTTTAGGGTGCACACTCTAATGCAATAGGCTGCGCACGCCTATGGCCCCAGACTTGCAAGCAACACAAAGCTCCATCAGCTGTTCCACTGCCCTATGCAACAGCATCAATATTATATACTTTTTAATGGTTTACTATTTGTGTTTTGTTTTCATCTACACACCTCATACCACTAACATGAATCCAAATATGACCATACTGTTATTCGTGATAACCCTTATAACACCTCAAACTGTAAAACAATTTATCATGCACCATGGTCTGCTCTGTTGCCACTGGCAAACATACCACGGTCGCAGGGGTCGCAGCTGCAACTGGGCCCGTCACTCCAGGGGGCCCGACCGCCCTGTTGACCCCTGCGACCAGGTACCCGCCGCCATGTTTTGCAGCCCCGGCCCGTGCGGCATACCGCCAGGGCCGCACGTGAAGGGGTCCATCGTGTGGCCCATGCTTGAGATGGATTTCCAGGGAGCCCGGTCACCGCTGCGGCGCTTTAACAGCGTGACGGGGCCTCGGTGATGACATCAGACATAGCTGGGAGAAGGTGACAGCCCCGGTCACTCCTCCCAGCTATCAGAGAGCCGCGCGTGAGGAAGCAGAGGAGGGAGTCAGAGTGGGAACCCCACTGGACCCCAGGGAAAGTAACCCTCCTGCAAAAAGATAGGAAACAGGAGGGTGACTTAAACATTTTGTATATGTGTGTGTTTGTATGTGTGTGTGTGTGTATGTATGTGTCTGTATGTATGTCTGTATCATACAGACACATACATACATACAGAGACACACATACATACACAGACACATACATACAGTGTCTCTATGTATGTGTCTCTGTATGTAGGCGTGTCTCTGTATATATGTGTCTCTGTATGTATGTGTCTGTATAATACAGACACATACACACACACACACACATACAGACACATACATACACATACAGATTGTATGTGTGTGTCTCTGTATCATACAGAGACACACATACATACACACACACACACACACACACACACACACACATACAAAGACACACACATACAGACTGTATGTATGTGTGTGTGTGTGTCTCTGTATGTGTGTGGGTGTGTGGGTGTCTGTATGTTGTGTTCAAAATTCTTGCCTGGAATTTATAGACCTGTGAGCTTAACTTCTGTGACTGGGAAAATATTTGAAGGGCTACTAACGGATAATATTAAGGAATTCATTGGGAAGAACCTTGTTATTAGCAATAATCAGCATGGTTTTATGAAACATAGGTCATGTCAAACTAACCTAATTGCATTCTACGGAGAAGAAAGTAGAAGTATAGATCAGGGTGTTGCAGTGGATGTGATCTACTTGGATTTTGCCAAGGCATTTGATACGGGTCCTCACAATAGATTAGTCTTCAAACTAAAAGAAATGGGTTTAGATGAATATTCTATTTCTTGGGTAGAACATTGGCTTAAGGATAGAGTACAACGAGTTGTCATTAATGGTAAATTTTCAGGCTGGACAAAAGTAGTAAGGGTTCTGTTTTGGGACTGCTTCTATTTAACATATTTATAAATGATCTTGAAATAGGCATTGAAAGCCATGTTTCAGTGTTTGCAGATGACACAAAACTTTGTAAAGTAATAAAATGTGAGCAGGATATTGCTTTGCTGCAGAGGGATTAAGATAGATTGGGGGACCGAGCACTAAAATGGCAGATGAAATTTCATGTAGAGAAATGCACCCTAAACTTACACACTAAATGGTAGTGAATTAGGGATAACCATACACGAGAAAGATTTGGGAATTGTGATTCTATGGATGTGACTCAGAGAAGTGGAAAGATTATACTAATATTATTACAATATGTAAAAAGGACATAAGGGCCTCCTGTTTATTATGAGATGTTTTGCTATTTGTATCTATCGGTTGCTACTTTCGTTTGGTAACTTTTAGCAATTCACTCAAACCACATTTAGTAGGATACAACGACCTCTGATAATCCAAGGATATAGGATCCTAGTGGAGGCATTTGGTTAGTTGTAGATTTTATGTACATGCGTTATTCACATAGGTTATGTACCCCCAATGCACGTTAGCCTGTCCTACCATATCTCATTACGCTACCTGTATATAGGATATGAGTTATTTCCCATGGTGGTATTGGTTCCTTTAGTGACTATAGTTTTAGGGAAACTCACATGTATAAGTGAATATTTCATAATTTTTTCATTATCATTCCTTTTAGCTCTATTTTTTGTTTTTTTCATTATTTATAATTTTATTTACAGTGGTCAATAAAAGTTATGTTTTAACTACACACATGTGGACTTTTGAGGGACTTCCTACCTTGTGACTACAGGGGTGTTGTTTCCCCCTGGGATCCTTTCTTCTGCAAAAACACGTTAAGTGAGGGTTAACCCCTTTTAGGTCGTCCCTGACACACATTAAGCTAGTCCCCTCTAGGGGTGTTAGTTCTCTCTTTTGAATTGTGATAAACAACAAATTAGGCAGCAATATGCAATGTCAATCTGCAGTTGCTAAGGCCAGTAAGGTTTTGTCGTGTATAAATAGGGGCTTAAATTCTCGGAATGAAAATATAATTTTGCCTCTTTATTAATCGCTGGTAAGACCACACCTTGAATATGCTGTGCAGTTTTGGGCACCTGTTCTAAAGAAGAATATCATGATGCGCTACGAAATTGGTAAAAGAAATGGAGCACTTTAGCTATGAAGAAAGGTTAAAACAATGTAAATCTCTTTAGTTTGGAAAAATGGCGCCTCAGAGGGGATATGATAACCTTATACAAATATATTCAGGGCAAGTACAAACCATTATCTGAAAATCTATTCATAAACAGGGCTATACATAGGACACGAGGTCATGCATTTAGGCTGGAAGAAAGGAGATTTCATCTAAGGCAAATAAAAGGTGTTTTTTTACGGTAAGATATGGAATTCTCTGCCTGAAGGGGTGGTTTTATCAGAGACATACAAATGCTTCAACAGCAATTGGATAAATACTTGCAAAAACATAACATACAGGGATATCTTTTCTAATTAGTAGGGTAGCTGCTTGATCCAAGGAGATATCAGACTGCTATTTTGGGGTCAATAATTATATTTTTCCTAGTTTGTTGCAAAATTGGAAGTGCTTCAAGCTGGGTTTTTGCCTTCTTTTGGATCAACAGCAAAAACATATGTGAGGAAGGCTGAATTTGAAGGATGCAAGTATCTTTTCAGCTATGTAACTATGACAAGTCCATAAAATGTACTCCTTTAAAAAAAATATAACTCCCCTTCTGCCTTTGATTTCCCTTCTGGCACAATTGAGATCCCTTTCAGTCATTGTTGCTGAAATCTACCGCCCACCTAACTCTCCGGTGTACTCCCTTTCTAACATAGCCCAACTACTAAGTGAAATTGTAGCTCAAAAACAAAAAAGTGAACTGTTGGTTTTTGGAGATTTTAATATTGATTGGCTGAATCCTAAAAATAATCATGTCCGCTGTTTAAGACTTTGCAGCTAACACAATTACTTTCCTCCCCAACTTGCATTGATATTAAAAGCCAGAACCATGCTTTGCTAGATTGGATGTGTTCTAATTGTCCTGACAGAATCCAGGAGGTGGGTGTTCTCCCTAACAGTTTCAGTGAACACTGTCTAGTGTACTGCATATGCAAAATAAAGGCCACCAAATCCCCTCCCAAGATTATAATCACCAGGTCTTTCAAAAAATGTAATCTGGAATCTTTTTAAAACTATCTCAAGAACATATCATGGCACAGATTAGGTCTAATACCAGGTCTAGACTCTCCAAATGCATTTTTTCAGTCCGAGCTCTTGCGTGTTCTGTATTTGCATGCACCTCTGCGAATAAAAGGGACAAACATTCCCTAGGTTACAGCTGACCTCATTCAAATGTACCAGTTTAGATATTCATTGTGGTCAAAGTTCAAGCGTACTGGTGCCATGAACGATCACTGTACCTACAGACAATGGCGAAATGCATGCACAAAACAAACAAAAATTGCAAATTCCCAATATATCAGTGAAAATTTGAACAATAACATATCAAACCCAAGAAACATTTGGAAAATCATAAATAGCATACACACCCCCACAATCCACTCCCAACCATCCACTGTCAAAATGGACAGTAACTCAAGCTATTTTTCTTGATTCTGCCAAGGCCTTTGACACAGCAGACCATGGCATTATTTTGCAAAAAACATAAAAACAAAGGCATTGGTGATCGTCCGCTAACCTGGTTTCGATCATATGTTGCAGACCGATTGCAATATGTGGCCAATTCTGATAGAGCCTCCCTCCCTCTTCCAGTCACGTGTGGAGCTCCCCAAGGCCCCATACTCGGCCCCCTGCTATTCACATTATTTATAAATGATCTTCCTAACGTTTGCAAATCCTCAACTGTACACATGTATGCAGACAACACTGAAATCTATGCTAGTAAACCCAATCTACCGCAGCTTGAGGCTGTGCTTTTAAACCAATGATCTTTGGAAATGTACCTAAATTACGTAAACTACAAAATCAACAACTATGTATCAAAACAAATTCAAATAGCACAAATAGCAGTCTGTTCTTTTAAATATCTAGGTATGTTGCTAGACCCCCAATCTATCCTTTGGCCTTCACATTGAAAAAATATCTTCAAAACTTTACCCAAAACTAGGTGCCCTGTACAGAAACAAATCCTGCCTAAGCCCTACAGTAAGGAAACAGATAGTGCAACAAATGCTAAAGCCAGTCATTGATCATGGGGATGTCGTTAATGCACCTGCATCGCAAACCCACCTTAATAAACTTAATACGTTATATAATCTATGCTTTGTACTAGAATGCAATTACTTTAACCACCATTGTGACATGTTAAAAGAGCTAAACTGGCTATTGCTGGAATCCCGACACACTCTTCGTCTTTCCAGTCTTGTGCATAAGCGCTTTTCTGGGAAGCTCCCACCCTACCTGAGTAGAATGCTCTCCCCAACAGTTTCAACCTCCTATAACCTCCGATCCAGTACCAGCACTTTATTTAGCGAACCGCAACACAACACAAGTGGCTCGATTCTCATTTTCCTACAGAGAACCGCAATTATGGAATAACCTCAGGGACACAGTCATTCAATCTAAAATCTTTTAAGAGATCTATGGCGATATACCTCAGCACAGAATGCACCTGTCATAGTTGAATATATTTATTACCCGTTATGTATTAAATTTATATATATATATATATGTGTGTGTGTGTGTGTGTGTGTGTGTGTGTATATATATATATATATATATATATATATATATATATATATGTGTGTATGTATGTTTGTGTGTGTGTATATGTATATATATATATTTATTTATTTGTATTTTTTGTAATATTGTATCCTATTATAACAATGCAATGTTTTGTGGACCTAGGACATACTTGAAAATGAAAGAAATTTCAAAGTATCCATCCTGGTAAAATATTTTATAAATAAACAAATAAAATTAAAATAGTTGGATACTTTTTTTTTAAATTGTTTAATATTTTTGGATAAACTTTTTTAAATGATTTACTATTATGAAAAATTCTTTAAATGTTTCATATTTTTTATATGTGATATATTTTTGATATTTTAATAATAATATATTAAAATATAAAAACATATTAATAGTTTATGCAAAAATATTAAATAATTTCGTGTCTAATAATATTAAGTTGTGTATGCAGGGCCTATTTAGACAATATCAGAGAGGCTCAAATGTGTGGGGATATTTTGAAGCAGTTCCATGAATGATAGATTTGTGATTTTCTTGAAATATTTATTTTGAATTACTCTGAATTTTTCACATTTGCACTAGTTGTTTCCTAACTCAAAGTGGGACTATTAGAGGGTTAGATGACATTAAAGAAACCACAGCCATCATCAACATTTATTTGTTTTAAAATATATTAACAAGATACCAATTGCATTCTTTTAAGACTAAACCGGCCAAAGAAAAATGTCCTTCCACCTCCAAAATTGTAACACCGCTGTCTGAACATCCAGTCCTTGAAGATCCATTTTCAAACATTGCAAGTGGCTCTAAATCAAGTGAAGAGAACAATGAGGCAGTTACCCAGCTCCTTCATGCTTCTTCACCATCATGTGGCGAGTGGGAAGAGGTCATAATTTCAGACCTGCACATTTTACCACACAACTTGGATGGTACACCAGTAAGAGACACATGCAGCAAAGACAAGAGCATAAGTTCGGAAGTTGAGACTACAGAGAAGGTGGAAACTGATGACCCTCACAACAAAACACAGTCTTCAGCTGAACATGAGAACATGGAATGCCAGATCTCCAATGCACAGTAAGTTCACACAAATAGTATGAATAAAATGTCTGGACTTCTTGTCATGTAAGATGACTCCACATATTTAAACATAATATGAATATGACAGAGGTTGGGTATAATAGTTAGACAAAGCAAATTTAACTAAAATAGGACCGACATTAAACTTACCTTTTCAGACACAGAGATCAGTTCATAGTACTGCCACAATATTTACCCACACCAAGATCTGCCGTCTAGTAATATATGAATATATGGTTTATAGGTGCACACTAAATTTTCAACTGTAAAACTCTATGAAGATTTAATAAAAACGAGGCTATTGGTTTATTCCACAGACTAGAAATTGGGCTTTCCCAGTAGATGAACTCCAGGGCTTTTTGGCATAACCAAAACATTTTTATCATTTACACTTCTACACTGGTACTGACGATCTGCAATTTGGCATCCTTCATAATATTTGCAATTTGCAGGGCTAGCCCGAGAAGCTTTGTGGTGATCCAAATGGCTAAATAGCTGGCAAATAGTCAAATAATTTAAAATACCACTGCTCGCTTTAACAAATCCTGTATCCTGAACCTTCAAAGAAAAAGTTGTGAGATCATGAAATCAAATCAAGTGCTGTAGTAGTATAGTGATAAGAAAAAAAGGTTTATTAACCACAATATTTCTATGAAGCACAGGTGCTTGAACAGTTAGGTTTGAGTCAAGCCTAGCATTATGTATCTTGTGCATTGATGCATTTCCCTATAGGCTATTTGGTTTTCGTAAATGATGTGGCAAGCTTATTGCTGCAGTAGGTAACCAAGGTGCATCATCAGTGTTATTGATTTTGCAATTAACAGTTGGAGGTCTGTTCAGAAAAGGCTCATGTGATTAGTTATTATTCTGAATGTTTCCTCATTTCACCCAATTTGATAAACTGCCCAAGTGAAAAATGAATTTAGATATAGAAATCTGACGGCTGTACTGTGCATGCGCGTGGCACGTTCTTCAGATATAGAAACACAGGAGATGGGGTTAATGAAGGTGACACACAGGAGATGGGGATTAACGAAGGTGATGAAGGATGAAGTTAATTGATTCACACCTGTATCTCTGGTTTAATTGATTGTAAAGTGTTTTGTGCTATATATAAGAAAGTTGTTGTATTCCCAAACACATATGCGCCTGAGGAAGACCTTTTGTATAAGGTCGAAATGCGTTGTGCTGTTTATTGTGTTTTAGCTTTTAATGTTTAAATAAAAGAATTTACTATATATCCATCCTGGTACCTGGTTCCTGATCTACTAAACAGAGGATTGTCTACACCTTCTGTGGGACCCAATACCTGCAAACTTACATCTGACTGATGTACCCTACCTTCATAGTTTAGAGCAAACTCATAAATGCTCTAAATATTGTGAGTTTTCCGAATTATTTAATTCTCAGTATTTTGTGTTTGAATTTACTACGCTATGTTGGCTTTTTATATTTACAGATCTTAGAGATTATTAATATAATCCAAGAATTTAATGTACACAAGTGCGCAATCACCTTTTCTCCATTTTGTATAACTAAAATAATAGATCAGGGTGGTGCAGTAGACATTGCTTACCTAGATTTCAGTTAGGTTTATGACACTGTTGCACATAGAAGGCTTATCAATAAACTGCAATCTTTAAGTTTGGATTCCAATATTGTTGAACGGGTAAGGCAGTGGCTGAATGACAGGGAACAGAGGGTTGTAGTCAATGGAGTAAATTTCGAAGTTTGGGCTTGTCACCAGTGGGGTACCTCGGGGATCTGTACTTGGACCCATTCTTTTTAATATTTTTATTAGGGATATTGCAGAAGGACTTGATGGTAAGGTATGTCTTTTTGCTGATGATACTAAGATATGTAACAGGGTTGATGTTCCAGGAGGGATAAGCCAAATGGCAAATGATTTAGGTAAACTAGAAAAATGGTCAGAGTTGTGGCAACTGACATTTAATGTGGCTAAGTGCAAGATAATGCATCTTGAACGTAAAAACCCATGGGCAGAGTACAGAATATTTGATAGTCACAACCTCAACATCTGAGGAAAGGGTGATTATTTCTGATGACTTAATGGTAGGCAGACATGTAATAGAGCAGCAGGAAATGCTATCAGAATGCATGGTTGTATAGGGAGAGGTATTAGCAGTAGGAAGAGGGAAGTGCTCATGCCATTGTACAGAACACTGGGGAGACTCTTGGAGTATTGTACGCAGTACTGGAGACCATATCTTCAGAAGGATATTGATACTTTAGAGAGAGTTCAGAGAAGGGCTACTAAGCTGGTTCATGGATTGCAGGATAATACTTACCAGGAAAGGTTAAAGTATCTTAACATGTATAGCTTGGAGGAAAGACAAAACAGGGGGGATATAATATAAACATTTAAATATATAAAGGGAATCAACACAATAAAGGAGGAGACCATAGTTGAAAGAAGAAAAACTACCACAACAAGAGGACATGGTCTTAAATTAGAGGGGCAAAGGTTTAAAAATAATATCAGGAAGTATTACTTTACTGAGAGGGTAGTGGATGCATGGAATAACCTTCCACCTGAAGTGGTAGAGGTTAACACAGTAAAGGAGTTTAAGCATGCGTGGGATAGGCATAAGGCTATCCTAACTATAAGATAAGGCCAGGGACTAATGAAAGTATTTAGAAAATTGGGCAGACTAGATGGGCCGAATGGTTCTTATCTGCCGTCTAATTCTATGTTTCTATGTTTCTGATAGAACACCTGCCTCTTGCGTTTAGCTCCACTGAGCTAAACATCCAGGAAATAACAGGACAAATTGTCTAAATTGACAGTCAGGGTGTTATATCAAGATTAATTTATAAAAGTGCCAATTTCTATTGAAATCTGTAAAAAAGTGTGGTGGGGGGATGGGAAAAGAAAAGAGAAAATACTCTTTACACTTCGAGCAAGCTAAAGTGCTTGAGGGGTCTGGAGTGTCCTTTTAAAATTATCAAATATACCGTATGAAAATGGTGATTTAATTGCTTTCTGCAGTGTTTGCTCTTATATTTAAATAAAAATGTTTCTTTGCAGAGGAGAAATGTTGTCTTCTGTAACAGCCCAGAAAACACAGGAAGCAAAGTGCGCAACAAAACTCCGCACAACATCACTGGCAGCTGCCAGACCAATCCGGGCCATTTTACCTGCCCCTGCCAATACAAACAGAAGTTTTAATGCAAAATGTGTTGGTAATGGACTGACTATTTTAAAATCTGGTAAGTGGCCAACCCATTCTTTATTTTTATATAGAAAAAAATAAAAGGTTTCATTATTACTCCAACGTGGCCCTGCTATATAGTCATTTCCTTCACATTTTCCTCCCATACTTTCCACCTTTGAGGTATTTGAAGTTAGTACTGCATTTTGTCTTTAGTAATACATATACTATTCATTTTTCAAATCTATGAGTTTTGTGCTGCAGGTACATTAGCTTTGCACCTCTCCGCCATTCCACTGAGAATAGCTAAACCTTCCCCTGACTGAACTATGTGTACCATCTTTCCTCTGCATGAGTGTTACACCTCCCCTGTGCGGGAATTGTATGCTGCCCCTTCCTTTTACTTGAAGTTTGTAGTGCATGTTCTACATAAATCATCCTTTTTTACTATGGTTTTCTAAAACATTTAACACCAGAGAGGTTTAATTCCTCCTGTGTGAACTTTGTACTGTACTTTCTCCCCACAGAATCATATAGTACATATATATATTCCCCCCTGCATGACATTTATTCTGCAGCTGCACCGTTAATGAGATTTGTGCTGCAAATTTTCCTTGAGCTGCACCCTTTTCTTTGTTCTACATCGTCTTCCTATAGAAGATTGATCTTTCACCTGCAGATCCCAGATAGTGGCCATTACATTGTGCAGCCAGATGTACATGCAGGGAGCTTTTCTGTATCACACAGGGGTTTACATTTCTTCTGTAATATAGAAAATTGCTTTCAAAATAGGCTCCAGAATGGATTTACCTCAGTCTAAGAAAGGAAAACAAAAACAAATCTTTAGTGCTCATGGCATCACACAGATCTCCGCTACTAATCTTCTTAGCTTTTTAATGGATGTACCTGACATAATGTGAAACATTCCAAATTGTTTTTATTTATGTTTGTTTTTATGCATTTAGTTCTCGATTGTTCCTTTAAAATATCCTATGTTTTGTGTACTCCAAAATACTATTTCTTACGTGTACACTTACCTTTCATGCCTTTTATTTTCTGCTGATTCTTACGTTCCGGAGATTATAGGATATGTGCAGGGCATTTGGCTGACATATCATGTTTTGAAGTTGCATGCTCAGCTTATCTATTCCTCTAGCTGTATTATATATGTTATTTTTTACTCTTTGCACAGAGACGCACAGCTCCATCAACGCCTCTGGTCTAAAACCCAGTACTTTGAAGCAGCTTGGCCATTCTGTGCTGCCACAGCCTTTGACTCAAGAAATAATGGTAAAATCTTTTATTGAACTCTATATAAGTTCCAACTCTTATAGTAGACGAGGTATACACGTGTCAGTGGATGACAGAGTTAATTACAAACTCAGAATATAATTTAATCAATATGCTAGCAATATTTTTTTTTGAATATTTAACCTTTATTTTATATTTTTTTCTTTTAAATCTCATTAAATACATATATCATACAAAAACAAATATCATACAGATATACATTTATAATACAAAAAAACAACACAGCAGCAAAATAGGGGAGGGAAAAGAAAAATACATCGAAAAGACTTCCATAGTAGAGTGATAATATCATTTAGATAAGTCTCATAATTATTTACAATGTTCATGGAATTATTCTACTGCTAATTGATCGTCATTGTTTTCTACATCAATCATCTCAATACACTTTGACCAAACAGAAATTTTATTGCTTAATCTTTGTTTACTTAGCATCAGCTCCATTTTAATCTGAAACTCGAGTTGAATTTTAACTTTCTTCCAGGGGACTTCTAAATCCCTTTTCCACCATCTCGCAATTACTATTTTAGCCGCTAAAAACAGATGTATAAGAATTGCTTTTAATTCATATGTCATATGAGGCCAATTCAGATGGAGTAGAACTACCTCTGGAGAAATTATCAACTCGAGTTTTAAATTATTAGATATGAAATGCTGTATTTTCAACCAGAGATTTTTTAATTTATAACAATCCCACCAAATATGTCTAAAATTGCCTCTAATACTGTTGCATCTCCAGCAGATAGGATTAACTAGAGGGTAAATTTTATTCAATTTAGCTGGTACTAAGTACCACCTATTTAAAACTTTAAAGTGCGTTTCTAATAAATTTAATGAATGTATATTTTTCTTGACATCCATCATTGAAGAACCCCATTGATTCAGATTAATATCGATATTCAAATCTTGTTTCCAGGCCTGTATGGCAGTAGGATTTGTGTCTTTAGCTATTGATTTAATTAATATTAGAGCTTTGGAAAGTGGTTTATTAATTTTTTTTGATGTAAATAATAAATCTATCAAATTGCTTAGATTAGATTTTAATGTTATAAGGTGTGTATTAATATAACTTTTAAGTTTTAAAAATTAAACACCTCTCTAGGAGGAAGATTATGTATCTCTGTTATTTGAGCAAAGGTTTTGATTGATCCTTCTGTCAATAATTGGTCCAGAGTCGTTATCCCTACTTTTTTCCAATTATTTAAGTTTAGATCTTCCACTTGTTTTTCTACAATGTCTAACTCTAAATAACTTGGAACTTTTTTTTCTATATTCATTGCTTTTTTAATTTTTGACCAATTTTCCAGTAATTGAGTTAAGATAATGCTGGCATACTCTTTTTTTTTTTCTTTGGCATTTTATTTATGTTCCAAATTAAACAATCTAAGCTAGGGACTTCTCCTGCCTTCAATTCCATTTTATACCATCCCTCATCTTTATTTTCTTTCATTTGCATTCTGTAAACATGTAGAATAGTAGCTGCTTTAAAATTATTCATTATAAATGGATAATCAAGTCCACCTTTATGTGTTTTCTGCACTAATATTGACTGTTTCAGTCTCGGCTTCTTGCCTTTCCAGATATATTGAGTAAAACTTCTTTGTATTAATTGAAGCCAATGGATTGGAATATGGAGAGGTAACATTTGAAACATATAATTCCACTTTGGTATAACGTATGAATTGATAACATTTATTCGCCCCCAAAAAGTAATCTCTAGGTTTCTATGATCTTTTAACCATTTATTAAGATCTAATAATAATGATAGGAAATTTACTTCCATAATCTTTTTTGTCTCTCTGGTTATTTTAATTCCTAAGTAATCCATACTTTCTTTAACCCAAATAAAATCATATTTGTTTTTAATCTCTTGTTGTATCTTTTTGTTTAGGTTAACATCTAATATCAAAGATTTATTTGTATTTAACTTATAATTTGATATAAGGCTGTATCGCTCTATTTCTTGCATTATGCGTTCTAAAGAATTTTTAGGATTTGTAAGAGTAATTAAGATGTCGTCAGCATATAAGCTAATTTTTTGGTCCTCATCCATTATTTTGTAACCGTGAATCTCTTTATTATTTCTAATATTGTCAGCCAATGGCTCGATAGTCAGCAAGTAGAGCAATGGTGAAAGTGGACAACCCTGTCGAGTACCATTTCTAAGTTGGAACCATGGGGCGACAATATTAGGTCCAATAGTTCGTGCAACAGGATTTACGTATAGTGCCATTATAGCTTTCTTAATCCAACCTTCCAATCCATAATGTTGTAAAACGGCTTCTAAATATTTCCAGCTGACTCTGTCGAATGCTTTTTCAGCATCAATCGACAGAGTCAGAACTGGAACATCATATCTATTTGCATCATCCAAGATATTAATAATTTTCCTTATACTTGTATAAGAATTTCTACCTGGAACATATCCTATTTGATCTTTATGAATGATTAGTGGAAGAAGTTTTTTTATTCTGGCAGCCAAAACCGAAGCATATAACTTAGTGTCTACGTCTATTAAAGATATCGGGCGATAGTTTTTGATATCAGTGGGGTTTTTATCGTTTTTTAGAATAGGCAAGATATTAGCTTTAAGCATCTCTGCTGGTAAAAATCCTCTGTTTGCCGCTATGTTGAAAGCGGAGGTCAAATGTGAACATATTGAATCTTTAAATGTTTTATAAAATAGATTGCTAAACCCATCCGGGCCTGGTGTTTTAGATCTTTCTAAATCATTTATTGCTTTCATGGTCTCCTCCATAGTTATAGGTTTATTCAAGAAATCATTTTCAGTAGAAGTTAATTGAGGCTTCTTTATATTATTTAAATAGTTTTTAATATCCTCATCTGTGTTAATCTGAGAAATATTGTATAAATTGGCATAGTATTCATTAAAACACTTTCCAATCTCTCTAGGGGTTTGTGCTATTTTTCCATTCTGTATTATTTTGTCTACCTTATTTTGTCCTTTTTGTTTTCTAAGTTTTTGGGATAGCATCTTTTTCAGCTCGATTGCCTTTGGAATAATATTTAAGTTTTAATCTATCCATATTTTTAGCTATCGTATCCATTAATTTTTGCTTTATTTTTTCTTTAAGTTCTAATATTTTTTCATAAATTTCAGGAGATGGAGATTGTTTATTAATATGAGTCAAATCTCTTAATTCTGTGTGTAAAAATGCCAAAGTATTATTTTTATCCAGTTGGCTTTGTAGCTTAATGATATGACCTCTTATAACAGCCTTAAAGGCACACCACAAAATAGAAGAATCAATATTTTCTGAGATGTTTTCTTTAAAATAGTTTTTTATATTATCTCTTATATAAGTTTTTTTTGATTCACAACAAAGCAAATTATCTCTTAACCGCCAAGTATAGGGTTCTCTTTTAAATGTACTAAAAATCATTTCACAAAAAACTCCATTGTGGTCTGTCCAGACTATCTCGTCAATCTTTATTTTTTTGGTCATATCAATAATACTTGGATCGAATATGCTAGCAATATTGATTGCAAACGAGTAAGATAAATTATTGTACTTGAAGTTTTTTGCCTATAGAAAATGTTCCATATTCTAAAAATTGATGATGAAGATTCAATGTTGCATAAGATTCAATGTTGCATGCACAAAACATAGGTGTGGTTGTTTGTTGAACTAACGTTAACATACCTGACAAATGTATTTGATCAGGCTAGCAGGGGATCCTTGGCATGCCATCCCTTTATTTTTCTGCTGTTCTGGTTCATTGACACTCCAGAGAAAATCACAGACAGAGCACTTATGTGAACTCCTTCAGTAGTCTGTGAATGTAAGAGCACTTTCACACTTTTCATGTGCTCAAAGCTGACAAACTGTTGGCAAAATGTCTTCTGTGGCGTTCTTTTGTGCTCTGTTAACAAACTCTTTAGGTTATGCCTCTGACACTTGCTGTATTGCCTCTTTGAATTAATGTATCTTATTCCACAAAAGATATAGTGGTTATTGATAAACTGACAGGAAACTCCTTTTTCTATCCTTTACTATGTATGTAGATAAGGAGTGATCCTCAAGGACCTGCATCACAGCCGCAGCTAAAGGTTGTGACCGAAACCTTCCCAGCTTACAAATATAGCAGCCCTGTAACCTTGGTAAGTTTCAACGCTCTTAACAAAAACCACCCTCTAAATTAGAGGGGCAAAGGTTTAAAAATAATTTTTGGAAGTATTACTTTACCGAGAGGGTAGTGGATGCATGGAATAGCCTTCCAGCTGAAGTGGTAGAGGTTAACACAGTGAGGGGATTTAAGCATGCGTGGGGTAGGCATAAGGCTATCCTAACTATAAGATAAGGCCAGGGACTAATGAAAGTATTTAGAAAATTGGACAGACTAGATGGGCCGAATGGTTCTTCTCTGCCATCACATTTATGTTCTTTAATCCTCATGTTTTTGATATATCGGTTATGCTTCTCTTTACTATGTCCAGTTTCATTTTTATTGTTGTGTAAAAGTAGATACAGTGTATGTAGCACAAGAATAATGTTAACTAGTTTTAGGTTGTTAACATTTTCTAACATTCAGCAGCATTACCGTCAGAAAATGAAACGGTCCATTAACTTTGGATTGTGATATCTTTGAAAACTGTCTTGCAATTCAGCACAAAAGTAAGAACACATTATTGATCAGTTACTGACCCTGGATTGTAATTTATCTCAAGATGTTCAGCTGAAAAGATACATATATTTTACTTTTCTTTATGAATGGAGATATTTTTTAAAACTGCTGGTACTCGAGCATGTTTTGTAAAGTGCTAGTTTTGATTAAAGGAACACTATAGTCACCTAAATTACCTTAGCTAAATAAAGCAGTTTTAGTGTATAGATCATTCCCCTGCAATTTCACTGCTCAATTCACTGTCATTTAGGAGTTAAATCACTTTGTTTCTGTTTATGTTGCCCTAGCCACACCTCCCCTGGCTATGATTGACAGAGCCTGCATGAAAAAAAAAACTGGTTTCACTTTCACACATGTAATTTACCTTAAATAATTGTATCTCAATCTCTAAATTGAACTTTAATCACATACAGGAGGCTCTTGCAGGGTCTAGCAAACAATTAACATAGCAGGGGATAAGAAAATCTTAATTAAACAGAACTTGCAATAAAGAAAGCCTAAAAAGGGCTCTCTTTACAGGAAGTGTTTATGGAAGGCTGGGCAAGTCACATGCAGGGAGGTGTGACTAGGATTCATAAACAAAGGGATTTAACTCCTAAATGGCAGAGGATTGAGCAGTGAGGCTGCAGGGGCATGTTCTATACACCAAAACTGCTTCATTAAGCTAAAGTTGTTCAGGTGACTATAGTGTCCCTTTAAATAAGTAACAGTACAGTACACATATTCAGTTAAAGGACCACTATAGGCACCCAGACCACTTCAGCTCAATGAAGTGGTCCGGGTGCCAGGTCCCTCTAGTTTTAACCTTGCAGCTGAAAAAATAGCAGTTTCAGAGAAACTGCTATGTTTACACTGAGAGTTAATCCAGCCTCTAGTGGCTGTCTCCCTGACAACCCTTAGAGGCCGCTTCCGCGATTCTCACTGTGAAAATCACAGTGAGAAAATGCTGGACATCCATAGGAAAGCATTGAGTAATGCTTTCCTTTGGGCGATTTGAATGCACGCGTGGCTGTTTCCATGCATGCGCATTCGGCGCTGACGTCGGCACGAGGAGGAGAGGTCACCAGCGCTGCGATAGCCCAGCGCTGGATTAAGGTAAGTGGCTGAAGGGGTTTTAGCCCCGTCAGACCAGTGGGAGGGGGGCCATGAGGGTGGGGGGGACCTAATAACCCTAAAGTGCCAGGAAAACGAGTTTGTATTCCTGGCACTATAGTGCTCCTTTAATCTTACAAATGCTTGGCTTGAAATGCGCACTTACCATCTATACACTTTCAAACTTAATTTGCTATTCTGAAGCATACACAGGATTAGAAATTGCATTATTTGGTTGAAATAGGTGAAATTATTCTGCATGCCAGCTATTATCACCTAAAACAGCCTTTACATGGTCAACCCCAGACTATTTCAAATTTAGTGAATAACCGCACCTTAGATGAATATTTGTTTTTTGTTGATATGCCGTCATCTCTTATTGTAAACCCCGGTTTAACCCCTTAAGGACCAAACTTCTGGAATAAAATGGAATCACGACATGTCAGACATGTCATGTGTCCTTAAGGGGTTAATTGCCATGGTTGTATTTCCTGTGTGTGTTTGCTGTATGCCTAGGTACACATATAATATCTTGGGTTCTCTTCTAACTCCCAAAGTTCTTTGTATCTATCTTCACAATAATGTACCCACGAGTTCGGTGTGTACACACAACCAAGATCCATATATGCACATGCAGCTTATACTATCCGTAGACGACAATTCCCACTAGGCATGACAAATGCTGCCTAAATAAAATAAATAAATGTGATGGAGAAAACATTACATACATGCACGGAAAATGCTGCAAAAATTCAAATTATATTTTAAAGGGAGACTATAGTCACCAGAACAACTACAGCTTATTGAATTTGTCCTGGTGAGTATATTCGTTCCCTTCAGGCTTTTTGCAGTAAACACTGTCTTCTCATAAATGTTTGTGTTCCTGACCCTATAGTGTTCCATTAAGCTTTATACATTTTAAATAAACAACATTTTAAGTGCAGTGTGTAGTAGGCGCTGGACTGTGTTCATTTTTCAAAACACATGTTTCTGCTTAGATAGAACTGTCACATGTCTCATCACGATAACAATAACCACAGACTCTGTTTATTGTAGTGTTCATTCTCATTATCCACAGAGCAGAATAATACTGAATGTGTGTGCATGGAACAGCCTACGTCTGTACAAAACACAATGGACACAATAGCACAATAATGCCCAGCTATTGTAAGAGATAGACTTATTCTTCAGCATGCTGCTAGGGTGTTCCATATTTTCTGTAGCAGATTATGCCTATTACCATAAGCAATTCTATTCTGCATTACAACATTGAGAATTTGCTCATGGAATGACATTTCATTTTAAAGGAACACTATAGTCACCTAAATTACTTTAGCTAAATAAAGCAGTTTTAGTGTATAGAACATTCCCCTGCAATTTCACTGCTCAATTCACTGTCATTTAGGAGTTAAATCACTTTGTTTTTATTTATGCAGCCCTAGCCACACCTCCCCTGGCTATGATTGACAGAGCCTGCATGAAAAAAAAACTGGTTTCACTTTCAAACAGAAGTAATTTACCTTAAATAATTGTATCTCAATCTCTAAATTGAACTTTAATCACATACAGGAGGCAGGGTCTAGCAAGCTATTAACATAGCAGGGGATAAGATAATCTTAATTAAACAGAACTTGCAATAAAGAAAGCCTAAATAAGGCTCTCTGTACAGGAAGTGTTTATGGAAGGCTGTGCAAGTCACATGCAGGGAGGTGTGACTATGGTTCATAAACAAAGGGATTTAACTCCTAAATGGCAGAGGATTGAGCAGTGAGGCTGCAGGGGCATGTTCTATACACCAAAACTGCTTCATTAAGCTAAAGTTGTTCAGGTGACTATAGTGTCCCTTTAACTATAACGTTTCAGAGGGCTTCATAACAATGTCAATAATAGGTTGCTCAACTCTCTGATGATAAAATACATTGACAAAATAACACACTTCTATTGAACATCACCAAGCTTGCATTTTTTATTTTCAACATAATGCTGGGATCACAAATCTCAAAGAATACACTTTTCACTTTTAGTTTTCTTTTCTTTTTGTTATGGGAACACATAAAGAATATTGTATGGAAAATATAGAATCGATTAATTAAGGGGCAATTTACAATTTTCACTCAAAGAACAAACATATGTCACAACATTCAAAACCCAAACATGGTGTGAAATATGAGCCTTTATCTGGTTAAACTTGATTGCGTTTTAATTTTAGTTTTATCTATATTTTCTGTTTGCAGTGTAACCTGCACCAATTTCAAAGAGAGTATCTTTATTTTTTGGACCTGCATTGTATTGGCAAAATATGATCATTTTCTGCAATTTGTTTGGCTAACACACACTCTAGTTAGTTTTTCAACAGTAGTGCTTGCTGCACACCCATCTAGTGGTGAAAATCTGTAATCATTTTTATCTCCTTTACAGATATTTGTAAAAATAGACAGCCATTTGCATGGCCGGTAAAGAAACTAAGCATGCATATTCTGAGTGGTATGACCTTAATAACTTTTAAAACCTCAGGGCCCCAGCAAGGTCAAAACCTAGGTTAGTTAAAGTGAGTACCACTGTGGACTTGTTGCTATGCGTGTTGATAAAAGACAGGCATTAAGTGTTATTGATACAAACGGCCAGTAGATGTAGGTATGTTCCATCCCTGCTTTTAACATCTACACAGAACTTATGTCCTCCTCCACAGATACTGCAGCATAGAGCAACCAGTAATGTGGATCTGTTAGGTGAAAGCTACAAAAACCTGATCTGTGAACCAAAAGTGTCTTTCTTAAGGTGATGTCAGGAGATGGCTTTTCAGTGGACAATACCTGCCATGTTAAAGGATTAAGCAGAAGTGTCTATACCTGCAAGTCCAGTGGACTGAGGAAAAGACACTTTACTTTGAATGATTACTGCAAAAGTCAAAAATAAGCTTTGGTTGCAGAAGAAAAAGGACAAACAGCATTGTGGGGCAGGTTTCGAATCCAAGCCAGGGACCAATCACCCCCTTTTCCATTATGCGTCCTTTGTTTTAGTTTTCTCTTGCTCTCTCTCTCTCTCTCTCTTTTTTTTTTTTTTTTCCTCTGTAACAATCCAAAATAAAGTGCTACACAAGAAGCCGTGAATAGAGGGTCCACTCAATATTTCAGCTCAGTAATAAATACTGTGTGTCCATAGCTGCTATGGAACACATGAGCACTTGTGAAAACCTTTAATAGTAAGTTATTTAATTACAAATAAAATTCCATACACAGGAGCATGTGTAGATGAAAAACATCAAGCAACTGCTTCCAGGGGCGCATACTCATATGTTAATATATAGTATTGGTACTCCTTTTTTTGTAATTTCTTCTAAATGTTGGCTAATCATGGAGTGTGTTCTCATGCATATCCTTACAGTTTATGGATACAAAGCATTTTTTTTTCTACCTTTGTTTGGCAGAATACGATTAATTTCCTTGGGTCATAACATACCTATAAAATATTTGTTTTGTACAAATTTATTTTCATAGAAGGAGGCACCAACTCACAAATGATCCTTTGACTTTTTCTATACTACCTTTCTGATGTGAAATATGGCTTAGTTGTTACCAAAATACAATGGTGCATATGGATATGAACGGATAATGTGACCCCAATGCCCCACATTTGTGTGTGCTCGAATGCTGCAAACGTTCAAGTAGAATGCTTAAAATTTGTATGTGAAATGAACTTGAACTGTACATTAAGATGTTTCTTATTTGTGTATTTAATGCTACTGAGGAGACTTAAAAAGTTTGTATTTTCCTGGTCTGAAACCACATACATACTGCTCTGAAAATGCTAAATAAATTTGCATATTAAAGTGATGTTATTGTACACTAATTTGTGTCTACGATGTTATGTAGAATATACCTGTGTTTCATTAAAGGGACATGCATCACTTTGAGACAGCGGTCTCATTTAAAAGCTTTAGCTTTGAATGAGAGAGCTGACTCACTCTGCAGGCTGAAATGTTTTTGTTTTTTTTGACAAAACAGATTTAGATTTTCCATATTTTCCATTCTTATTCTTTCCAATGCTTTTCACAACCCTCCCGGGGCACTAATTTAATCAAACCTCTAACTAGGAATGCAGGTAAAAAGCAATGGGTATGCCTGACAGATTAACTGAAAATGTGATGGGTGGATAAGGGGGGGGGGGGGGGGGGGGAAGCTGCAGAAACTCACTTAGGTGAGAGGTGTGCCCGATAATGCAATCTGACAAAAAAATGTATACGTTTATAAATGTTTATTACATAACTTTTTAAAGAAATAGCTATATGTGTTAGACTGGCTGAGTACCATGAGAAATGGAATTATTCACTAACCTTTGTATTTTACAAGATAAGTGCCATCATTGTTATGGATTTGTCCTATAAAAATCTAACAAAATACAAATTATTATTTATTTATTTTTTACCTTCATCTTCCATTAGGACTTGGGCTTGGCGACACAAAGAGGCAGGGGAAAGTGTAAGAACCCATTATGCAACTTCATGTATACCAATAGGCATAAGCCAAAAGTATGCCCCAAATGTGGTTCAAACTTATCAAAAGACAAAGCAGAAAAAGGACCCAGAATCCCAGTGAGTGTATGTATAGTGTGCATGCATATTAAAGGGAACTAAATTGTGTCATTATTGTTAAAAACTGTTCAATTATATGCGTTAGTACATGTTCCAATTTCCTAGAATTCTCTAACATACTGAACCAAGAAATAGGAAAGGCTCACTTTGAAAACTTGAGAGTTTATAATAAATTTAATAGGGTACAACTATAAAACTGGAAATAAAGACATACAATATAATCAATATACATCATTTTAAATGTAATGAACTTTTTTTTTTTTTTTTTAATGAGAAGCAAAAATTAGATGACAGTTGTACATTAAGTACTGGGTTCACACTTTGAGTATTTCATTCACACCATATGTGGATGATATCTTTTTAACAAGTTAACACATAGGGACCTAATGTCATATGGACATCCTGATGGTGTATCAGGCTTCCCAAAAGCTCTCTGGTCTTGTAAATCAGAGCCACCTGAAAGCTTTGGGCTTTCTTCCATACTTTCTGGGCCTGCCCACTCTCTAGCACAGAGATCTGCAAACTATAACCCTCGGATGTTGCTGAACTACAACTCCCATGATTCCCTGACTATTTAATTCAAAGAATCATGGGAGTTGTAATTCAGCAACATTTGGAAGGCCAGAGTTTGGAAAACCCTGCTGTAGCAAGTCCAAATCCATCTGCAATCAGTGGGGCAGTGGTACAGAACTAACAGTGCCTTCTGGACAGAGCTGTCACTTTCTACTTAAAGGAACACTTCAAGCTCCCTAATCACTACAGTGGTTATGGTCTCAGCAGTGATCTTGTTTACCCTTTTCCCCAATTTTAAGTAGTCACCATGTCCGCTCCACTGTTTTCAGCCACAGTGTCAGAAAGCTCGCTGTTCATCTATGCAAGGCTTCGGTCATTTCCTAAGATGAATCAGCTGTCATTCTCAGCCAATGAGCTAAACCCTGTACTGCAGGGCTTAGCTCAAGAGAGCTAATGGAAGCTCCTAAGCAGGAGCTTTTGTCTCTGTGACTGAGGTAGGGAGCAGTTCCTCATGGATCCCAGGTACAAGTCAAACCATTCTAAAATGGTTCTATTCTCCTTACAACTAAGGGTGCAAGGGCAGTCTTGTCACCATAACCACTAAAATAACATTTATATGCATAACATTTATTTGATCTGTTACAAATGGAATGTGGGGATAAAGTGGTTCTGTGAACATCTGTTACTTTTTTTTACAGTTATTTAATTTCTAAGTCCATATTTTTTTTTTTATTTCTTAGTCCATGCTAACCTGCTTGAAAACATTTTAACATAATTATTACGTAAAATAAATTGCACTTTCCTAAAACCTTGATAAAAATATCCTGTCTTTTCATTAATAATTTAACCTCTTCTTTTTTTTTTTTTTTTTTGCTGAATCTTTGGAGAGTGATTCTGAAACTTCTAAATGTAACTTTTCTTGCTCTCACAGTCTTCTCCACCGGAGGCACAAGTTTGTGTTCAGAAAGTGATGAGTGACAGTGAGCCCCTGACTCAGTCTCAAAAGGAAACTCAAAGGCAATCAACACTTCAACTTCTCCGTAAAACCGTTCAGATACCTGAGAATGAATGTGAATTGTCTGAGGTGTTTGTTCTAATCCAAGAACTCAACAGTTCTCGTCTTGTTCTTTCCAACGTCAGTGATGGCACGGTTACAATAGAGCAAACCTCATGGGCAAGCTTCTACGAGTCATCCGCTACCCATTGCCTACTCTGTGCAGCAGCCTTATTTACGGAGGAAAATAAGTACGTTTCCTAAACCCTCCATTCATTGCCTTTTTTATTAGCATGCATCCTCAAATTTACATATTGAGTTATTCACCGAAGTGAGAATTCAAGGTGAATGCAAAATAAATTTCAAATTTAACACTTTCGATCAGATTTTCATCTTTCGATCAGATTTTTCTGGCCATTTTGTGTTTTTCAAGACTATTGTCCTATAACGCACAATAAGAATGACTTTTACAAGCCTATATCTGTGTATAGCCCTTGCAGTTCCAACATATGTTGGGCCTTTTTATGATTTGCTTTATGGTTTAAAAATGGAAAACAGCATAGATATATTTAGAAATAATGCACAGATGGCACAATTGTGGATGTTTAGAGTATTTTTGCAACAGAGAAAATACTATTTATGTCATGGTTCTGTGTAATATAAAGCAGATGTTACTTTTGCTCTTTAACCCCTTAAGGACCAAACTTCTGGAATAAAAGGGAATCATGACATGTCACACATGTCATGTGTCCTTAAGGGGTTAAACCAGGCATCTTGAATAATTAATCTTAATAATTTTTCTACCCCTTTTAAATTGAAAAACATATTTTCCTACATTTACTATGATCTTTCTAAATGGTAGTTTAGGCTCTAATAAATTCAGTGTGGAGTCTCTAATTGAAATCACATTCATATTAATGTGTATATTTTCAGGCATTTAGGCTGTGTATAATAATATACAAAGTAAAAAAAGATGAAATTTCCCTGGTGATACAAGTAACCAACACCTAAGTGAAAATGAGCACTTATATAAACTTGTAAACCTTGTATATACACAAAGCTAAAGATAAATCAAGGAAAATATAGAATCGGAATAGAATTGTGGCCGTGCTATTCTTCTACAACCACGTGTAGAGATATGTAGTAGATAGCACTGGGAAAAACAATAGTCAGCAGCCCTAAATAATAAATATTGCACTCACAATGAGGAGATGGTATTCGGACATATCTCCCCTGAAGGGTCATATCCACTCAATGGTATATTTTCTTCCACCGTATAGTCTCCACTTCCAATTCCAAAGTCCTGTCTGCAGCACAGCGATTCAATCCTTTATCACCAGGGAATTTCCTCTTCTCCTATTATGTACATTATTATTTATGTTTTGGGTGTTTGCCGGAGAAAAACACATATCTGTTTATGCAAAATGCAATCATATTGCTCTAAAAATATAGAAAATATGATTCGTAAATTAAAAAACTCAATATATATATTTTTTTATGGATTTAAATATATTCTCATCACAAATGTGCTAGATCCAATTTAATATCTAAAATCAGATTTGGCAAGACTTAATACAATTTGAATCTTTTGATGTAAATTTATATTACCTGGGTTGGCAACAGTCTAAATCTGGGATGTATTTCATTTTGCAATACATAACATATATTTGTGCCCCTCTAAGAAGAATGTATTCTCTTTCATGGTATATATCATATCAATACATGTCACAACGGGTTATTTTTACTTTTACGTTTCATATGTTTCTCAAAACATTAGCTTTAATTTTCTTCCTCTCATTTAAAAAAAAAAAAAAAATTTCAATTGATATTATTTTTTTTCAAGTTAACTAGTAAGAATGGCATATTTCAGCCTTCAGACTGACTTAGCATTATGGGATATGCAGTTAGCAATCACAGACTTGTCACTTTAAAGGATTTTTAATATTATGTGTACTTAAACCTATGTTTAACAAATATATATTTGTAAATTGTGAAAAATAGAATTGAATGTAGAAATCCAAACCTCTTTTTATTCTGCAACTGGGTTCCTCCATCTTAGCTCCCTGTCAGTAATTGCTGTAAACCTGGTCATATGCCCTTAGCAGTCAGCATTGAGAAAACTTAGAGAGAGCACAAATGATTTCCCCTCTTTTTATTTGCATTGTTTGCTTTGCCTTGTCTGAACTAGATTAAGAGGCCATTTGCTAAATCCTTAATATAGATGTAAGAGAAAATGGATTCTGTAATTCATCCTAGCATATAATAATGTTTTCTCTTAAAGTTTAGTCCACTTGCCATGCTGACAAGTAAGATAACAGGCTCGATTGACTATGTTAATGTTCTGTCTCAGAATGGTGACATAACATTGTTATTACTACAATAACACAAATTGAAATCTCACATTTAATAGTAGAAAAGGCTTTTTACAGTAATTGCAGCAAAGGCAAAAAAAAATAAAAAATCCAGTACATTGAGTTTTTGATGTCAACTAAATTCCCTGTATTAAAGGACATTGAATACATAAATTGAAACACTGACTTTTTGTTATGGAGGACTTAAATGTTCGTTATTTGTTACTGCTACGCTGTCTTACATAAAGCAGCCCAGGCCTCAAAATTTCCACTAACGATTGGCGAGTAGTGTGTGTACTGTGCACTCTCCAGGCTTAATAACTTTGTCACTTAGCAACTTTTAAGGCCTGGCTAGAAGTATATGACTTGAATTTTGAAGCAGCCAACTGACTGTTGCAAAAATAAAAGGAGTGCTGTCCTTTTTGTTGTTATCGATTTGGCTGGAGAAGTGCAGAGTGCCAAGCTTTGAGCCTATGTGTTTTCTGGATGATTTGTAGAAGAAAAACATTCTCATTTTTTCCTGTATTCATTGACTCATTCACCTGGTAATGAACAAGATTTATCCTAGAGTGCACGAGAATCATCCTTCCTATTTGAAAAATAAACTGTCTAGTCTAGACTTATTTTTATACATTTCCCTGTCAATGCAGAGTTTTCACATGACCTCTCTTCAGTTAAACTTTAACTACTTGTATTTTACAGCTCACAGGCTGGACCTCAAAAGTGCTGGCTATTAACAGCTAGTCGTCTGCAAGTAGTAACTACTCAGGTCAAGATCTGCAAGAACACGGAATGTCTGGCTATTCATAGCTTTAATGACATATATACCGGTAAGCTTCAGAGATGTGGTCATATCCGTAATTATCAATGTTGTACTATATCTTTTTATTTGTAGAGCATCCTTTGCTGAATATGTTCTCTTCTTATTGTGCCATTATGGCTTAGCCATCTCTTATTTTCCAGCTACTAAATACAATTTTCAATCATTTATCATTAATAAAATAAATATGGCCAAGACAAATGTTTAATTACATCTTTTATTTATTTTTCTCAGCACATACAACAACTATCCTTTACTACACCAAATCTAATACTTTCTCCACATATCCACGTTACAACCTGCGTATATACTAGTCACTGCCTCATCACCAGCACCACGCCCCTATTTGCAACGTATCACAAACCAGCCTTTGCATTACGAATACCCACAAAGTGTATTTGTTTGCCTATTACCTCCACTCATCTGTCAGCTCATCATGCTTTTTTTATCACCATATCCTACCACTTTAAGACGCCACATTACCACGTCAAATACTTTTTGTCCCATCATTCTTGCATCCTTCTCCTTTCACTACTCCATCAACACTTGCTGTAGAATGAGGACTCGTTGCTGTTCCCTTTACCCCATTACTGATTTAAGTCTATTAATTACGACTTATGACAGGAGCTCTGTAACCCATCAATACCCAAAGCCGGAGACTCCCTATTTAACATTTACATGTTTATTCAGACATTCTCCCCTGCCACTGACCAAGAGGTGGCTGCTCTTCTTTGCTCCTCTCGCCCCACCACTTGCCCGCTCGACCCTGTCCCATCTCACCTTATCAGATCTCTCTCCACTTGTCTCGTGCCTTCTCTAACACACATCTTCAACTGCTCGCTCTCTTCTGGCATCGTCCCTGCTGACCTTAAATATGCCACTGTAGTACCTATGCTAAAAAAACCATCCCTCGACCCGTCCACCCCCTCTACCTACCGTCCCATATCCCTGCTCCCTTTTTCCTCAAAGCTTCTGGAAAGACTTGTCTTTACCCATGTGTCTCATTTCCTCAATTCCAACTCTCTTCTTGACCCCCTTCAATCTGGCGTCCGCCCTCTCCACTCTACAGAGACTGCCCTTATCAAAGTTACTAACGACCTAATCGCAGCTAAGTCCAAAGGCCACTACTCCATACTAATTCTTCTTGACCTCTCAGCGGCCTTTGACACCGTTGATCATGCTCTCCTTCATCAAACTCTGCAATCGTTTGGTCTCTGTGACTCTGTCCTCTCTTGGTTTTCCTCCTATCTCTCCCAACGCTCATTCAGTGTCTTTTTTTCTAATGATACCTCCTCCCCTCGCCCTGTCTCGGTTGGAGTCCCCCAAGGCTCCGTCCTTGGTCCCCTTCTATTTTCTCTTTATACTGCCTCTCTTGGCAAACTTATTACCTCATTTGGATTCCACTACCACCTGTACGCTGATGACACCCAGCTATATCTCTCCTCCCCGGACCTCTCCCCTGCTGTCCTGCAACGTGTCACTGCTTGCCTTTCTTCCATCTCTGACTGGATGTCCTCCCGCTTTCTGAAACTCAATCTCTCAAAAACTGAGCTCCTTGTCTTTCCTCCTCCTAATACTGATCCTCCTCTTTCGCTCTCCCTTCAAGTTTGTGGTACCAATATCAGGCCATCCTTGCAAGCGCGCTGTCTTGGCGTCATACTTGACTCTGGTCTCACCTTTGAGCCTCACATCCAGCATGTTGCCAAATCCTGTAGATTCCATCTTAAAAACATAGCCCGCATCCGCCCCTTTCTTGCACCAGATACTACCTAGGAGCTTGTCCATGCTCTAGTAATTTCCCGCATGGATTATTGTAACCCTCTCCTGCTTGGTCTTCCCAAAAGCCGTACTGCACCCCTACAGTCGGTTCTCTCACACCTCACCCCTCTGCCAGTCCTTACATTGGCTTCCTGTGTGCTATAGGAGTCAATTCAAGGCACTAACTCACACCTATAAAGCACTGAACAGCTCTAACCCTCTTATATCTCCTCACAGATCCATAGGTATGTCCCTTCTCGGTCTCTCTGCCCGTGACCACCTCCTGTCCGTTGTCCGCACCCGTACAGCCAACTCGCGCTTGCAGGACTTCTCGCGGGCGGCTCCCTTCCTATGGAATAGCCTGCCTCCCGTCATCAGACTCTCCCCTAGTCTTGCATCTTTTAAGAAGTGCCTTAAAACCCATCTCTTTAGGAAAGCTTATGGCCTCCAAGACTAACCCCTACCTCACATACCTGTCTCTTGCCCTCTCCTAAAGGGCAGCCCACCTTATTTGATTGCAAATTCCTGTCCTAATGTGTTTTACACCCCACCTCCTATAGAATGTAAGCTCGATTGAGCAGGGTCCTCTTCAACCTATTGTTCCTGTAAGTTTATTTGTAATTGTCCTATTTATAGTTAAATCCCCTCTCATAATATTGTAAAGCGCTACGGAATCTGTTGGCGCTATATAAATGGCAATAATAATAATAATATTCATCCCATCAGCACCCATATTAGGTCAAATGACATTAGCCACTGCACACTACTGCTGCATCATGTGTCACAGCCTCACGCCTTTCTCTCACCTTTCGTGTTGCTGCATCAACTTAATACTGTTACCTGTTAAACACTACATGATGATTCCCTGCCAGCTGACAATCACAACATACATTTTTTTCATTCACGTCGTTAATGTCTGCAACACATGTAACCAAAATAAATGGGTTCTCAATTATTTGTAAATATTTGACGCCTGTTAAAATGGATTCAAAATGTAATTTTGTTCTTATTTGGATAAAGGATTATAAAATGATCATAGAACTTCACACCAATGGATTGTGCAAATTAATTTTTCACAGTTTTATTAAACCGCAATCTGTGAAAATGACTTAATTCATTATATTATTTAACAAGCACTTTAAATGGGTAAAGGTGAATTAGTTTTATCATCTACTCCAAAAATATACTTCTGAGTGGCACTTATATAAGAAAGTTTAATAAAATGCAGTGCAAGTTAAGATGGGGTTTAAGGGGCTCTTTACAAATGATGATGCACACATACAATGAGAAAAATCCTGAACGTCACATTAGTGCTTAATCTACACTACAACCTTGGCTGTCTCACATTGAATTAATAGTTGATATTCCTGCCTACAACAACACTAATACACTGGTTTTATATAATGCTCAGCTGAGAGCTTTAAAAAGCTGCTTGGTCTCATCTAAAAATAATACTGCACAAAATGATTAAAGGGATGCTCCACTGCCCAAATAAAGTACAAAACTAATATATTTTTAGATATACCACAAATGAAAAATGCATAAGTAAATTTTGTGTGTGTCTATATATTTATGTGTGTATGTAAAAATATTAAGATGGGTTGTCCTCATGGTCTTCATTGCAAAAACTTCCAATTATTTATTATGTACCTATTGAAATATACTATCCCCTATACTTTGTGGTAAGACAGGAAAGGTTGGTCAACGTTTCAGGAGCTCCCAGTGGTCCTAAGGAAAGTCCCTGGTCGACCGACCTTTCCTGTCTTACCACAAAGTATAGTGGACTGTATCTTTCAAAAGGTACTTAATAAAGAATTGGATGTTTTTGCAATGAAGACCGTGAATGCAGCCCATATTTATTTTTTTTTGTATATATGCCTAGGATTGTCACCCAGCATTAAGCATTGTTAGTCAGTGTGCAAGGACTTTTGTATTTTGAAATGAAATGCTTGTTGAAATGTATGACTAAAAAATATCTCACACTAATGTACACTTTAAAATAATATTAACATACCATATATCTATAACCTATTAATTCATTGATTTCAAATGTTAAAATAAAAAAGTGCATTCTCTGATTGCATTTGACCTAAACCTGTGTTCTTTTTTTTCAAGGTCTCTTTAATGTGGGGAACAAACTTCTTGTTAGTCTGGACCTTCTTTTTTCTATCCGGAACCAAATTAAGTTAGGAGATGATCCTAAAGTGTCCATAAGTAACATTGTGGAATCTGTGCAAGAGCAGGCAGGTAAGAAGTGCAGAAATTATGCAATAGAACATTAGTGGTAGTAATCTGGACATCATCCCTTTCCTTTTACTTGGATATTGGAAGAGGAGGTCTAGTCCTGAGACTGGAAACGTCTCTGTTTTTCCTCTTCAATGAGTACTGGTTAGTACTAATTTCTGTATTGCAGAACATACTTGAAAGCATGAGAAAATCTGAATATGTTGTTCTGTTAAGATCCTGTATCGTTAAATAAGATATAATTTCTGGTACAGAGATAATGTTTTGTGGTTTGTTTTACTTTTTCTTTTTTTCTAGAAAAGAGGTTGAATCCAGAGGAGACAATTTCAATTTACGAATTGTTGAACTGTGGTTATTGGGCATTTGAATGTCTCACTGTTCGGGACTATAACGATATGATCTGTGGTGTTTGTGGGGTGGCACCCAAAGTGGAGATCGCTCAGAGAAATGCAGAAAATACTCTCACCCTAACCAATGTTGAGGTAAGATAATTTACCCATTGAATATTTTTCAGTCATGTTCTGTATTATTGTTATTGGACATATATATGAAGTATTGATGACTCTGCCTAAACAGACACTATAAGAAAAATATTTATCCATTACAACGTTAAAACGGCTCAGTTTCCAGTGCAGTGGCCCGGGGGTGCAGGGAAAGGTAGTTTTTACTTACTTGAATCTGTCCCTCATGGCTGCCACAATCTTTTTCCACAATGTCCTCTTCAGCTCCTGGCTTTTAATCTGCCAGTAGCCAGTGTCTGCATTGAACTCTCACACATGCACAAGAGTACAACACTGATGTCTATTTTATATGTCTGTTATATTTTAGTTTACCTGGCCTGAATTCCTAACATCCAATGAAGTAAGTGTGGAAGATTTCTGGAGTACCTTGGAAACTGAAGTATTGGAACAAGCCACTTTTGCCTCCAGCATCCCCATCACCAAGTTTGATGCCTCCATACTGTCTCCATTCTTCCCACCACTCATGCGTGCCCCTGTTGTTGTTAACAGTGAAAGCTATAAGAACCTTGAAGTGCAAAAAGTTCCAGGTGAGTCTAATTTGATGTGTTCTAACATTTTCCTTCCATTCATACTACTAATAAAATGCATGGGTACTTGCTGCACTTTATGTGGAGTTTATGGGTTTGTGAAGTAGTTACTATGTTACTTTGGATCTCTGTGTAGGTTGTAGCTTCTTCCTCTGTTTAATCTTCTCTTGGCTGCTCCTTTAGTTTAAAAATGCCTTAATGTTTTTAGACATTTACTTATTCGACATTTAAACGAGAATCTATCTTCCAATGGAATATTGAAAGGTGATTATTTGTCTCTTATAAGCGCTACATTCTTTAAAGAATTGTTTCTTTTTCCTGTTAGAGTAATTAGTGACATCGAAGGAGTCGCATGAATGTTTAGCTGCTAATTTATTTAATATCACTGTATACACGTTTGTAATATTTATTGTTAGAAAAAAGCGCTAGGCCTTATCCCTGTTTCATATATTGTGGTTAGACGTGATCTGCTTTTTCAGATTTCGGCCGCATACTTTATGCTGTAAACACCCTTTTACTTCTCTCATAGAAGTAATCATGGCAATCTGTCCAGATGACAAAAACCTCAACGTCATTAATATGCGTGTATATTTTGTAACCAAACACATGACCCAGAGTATTTCTATAGCTAAACAATAACCTTTGTGATTTTTTTTCCTTTTCTCTTTCTATATATTTTGTTTATATATAAAATGTCAACATATACTGTGGACATTTTAAAAAATACATCAATTCACATGTAAGTTTTACAATAACATGAGGGCAGCTTTGATATTAAATAATGCCTTTTAATTTAATTTTGAATTTAATTTCATGCTTATATCTATAAATCTCATCCTTCCTACACTGGTGTAGCTTAAAAAATACATAAGTTACTACGGTTAGGGACATACAAAATATGCCTTTAGATGTCACTCATCACTCATTTACGTTGCTTTCCAAATAAAGCGCTTCTAAACCAAGGTGATTTAAATAGAATAGTTGACTAATTATGCAGTGATTACTGAGCAAATCAAATAGCAGGTGGAATCAGAATAGATTAATATTGCCGACTGCAGGAAGGACAGGTGGAGGTCTGAGCAATGGATACACATAAGTAGATAGGAACAAATGTAGGATGATGACTGAAAGGGAATGGTGAATTGGAGCTGAGGTGGGTACAGAAAGGCGTGTGAAGTATGCTAAGTCAAGGTATTTGTTTGTGAATACCGTATGTGGATTTTCAGGCGATTGCAAGAAATTGTGAGGAAGGAAGCTAGCTGAATGTGGCAAGGAGTTTATTCCAGTAACGGGGCTATCATGAACATTGAGCAGAACCTATGGGTTCCTTGCTCTTTTTTAAATCTCCCCAATTCCATATAGATTAAATGATTACAAGCAGGACCTTCACTTCATATGGTATTAGACTGTGCTTATTTATTGGTATCTAGTTTATTTTTGATATGTACATCTTCACCTGTGTTACTCAGGTAATGCCAGTGCTCTTGTCAAGCTGTTCCAAGAAGGGTCCCTTAAATTGGATGAGCTAAACCTGAAAACGGAAGAGGAGCTGCAAAAAATCCTAAATCTTTGTAGAATTCCATGGAATGTTACAGACACAAAGGTAAGGATGAACGGGGAGGTATCCAAGTTAAAAAAAAATTTATGCTGTGTCAAAGTATGCTAAGAGAAAACAAAATCAACAAACAATAGTATGCACATGTTATAAAACAATGAAACTGGACTTAAGTATAATTAAATAAACCATGCATGCCGCAAATAACCAAATGTAATTTTCCTGTTAAAAGTAATTGCATAATAACATGTCATGTATAGTAAATGACTGGTAATATGCAATCAGTCAGTTTCCCGTGACAGATTTTCATAAATAAAATGTGCTAAAATTACCTGCGCAAACAATAGGCACATTGATAATTAAAATGAGAATGCCAATATATATGGCTATTTCTTCTTCTTATTATTTTTTTTTTTTAATTGTTTATTTTTCAGCGCATTTAGGTTGGAACATGCAAACTTGTGATGCTACAACAGCATAGACAAGACATTCAAAGGAAGTTTCAGTAACATAAATCATGGCTTGTGTACATGTTAATAAAGAGTAGAAATCACTGATAGGCAACAAGCGTAGTGTTATTGTCCAGCTGCTAGGTTGAATGCTCAATGTTAGAAAGAAACGGCATGTATTTTTGCAGTCAGGAATAAAACAGTGGAGGTGGTTGGGCACTTTTTTTCTTTTGCAAGTGAGGCAAGTCTGCCCGTACTATGGGTACCCATGAGGGGATCAGGGTTGTAATGAGTAAGGTGAGTGTGTTTTATGTTCCTGCGGGTTGTTGCGTGTCACGCTCCTCTTATGATTGGAGGGTGGGGGGGCTTAAAGTGGTAGGTTGGCTTTGTCGGTTACCACGTTATTAGTTGGCTTTCATGCCACTTTTTAGGCCTAAGGTCTCTATTAAAGCTTTAGCAGAGGTTGTGTGACAGGTGTGCGGTACGTGGTATGGTGAGTGGTATAGTGTTGACCCCTGGTGGTGTATTCAGGTCTCTGCCTCCTGCCTCCTATTGCTCCTGTGGATGAATGGAACAGTTGTTTCTGTATCCCATTCATGGGAGGTTGATGGTATCTCCGGCGTTGGGGTGCTATAGTGTTAGTCACAGTTTTTGGAGGAAGGCCGACACCTCTGACATAGTGGAGAGTTTCAGGACGTCGTCCCCTCCAATTACTGGCAAGGTTCTTGCTAGTAGTCATCTATATTCCACCTCCTCTCTCCGTAGTCGTGCAGTCACTTCACCCAAGGACTTTCTCCAGAGTAGGGTGTTCCTGGTGATGTCTTGGAAAAAGGTGAGTTGTGATGATTCAAAGTCTAATGGTGTATTGCCCCTTACCACTGCTAGAACGTGGCGTTTGTCTGACATGGAGTGGCAACGGACTATGACATCTCTTGGAGCTGTTGTGGGTGCCTGTTTGGCCTTGTTTATGCAGAAGTGGCCATCGAACTCAAGCTTCTTAGCCTGGGTGTGCGGCGGGAGTACTGCTGTGAGCCTTCTTAGGAACATTGGCAATTTGGTAGGCCCAATTGTGTCTGGGATTCCTCTAATTTTGATATTTGTGCGTCTACTGCAGTCTTCCATGGCGTCCAGTGTGTTTTGAAATACTGTGTTTGCAGACTGCAAGTGTCGCAGGGTGTCCCCCATGCTTTTCACTTCTTGTCTGAGGTCTAATATGTCCTCTTCAGAAGCCTATACCTGTTCTGTAACTGCCTGCGTTTCTGTTCTTGCCAGGTTTATGTCAGCATCAAACATCTGCTTAATTTCCTGCAGTAGTTGTCTGACATCCTTTTTTGTGGCTGGGGCTGAGTCATCCCCTTCTGCTTGTGGGCTGCTGGGTGACCCGGATCACCACTCTGCCCTGTGTCCCTCTGACATCTGGTTCGGCCGCTATCTTGTGGCTTGCGGTGCGTTGCAGCAGGACCCCTATATCTCAGGAATCCCTGGGTGTACCTGTCTGTGGCTTCTGCGAGCATCTCCCCATGTGGATGCTGGGGGATCGCTGTTGGTCTGCCAGCTGTTGGACCCAGTCTTCAAGACCCAGAAACGGGTCGGAGGGCACAGAACGGAGGGCAAGGTAGGCCTGAGATTTGCGGCAGGTTTTCTTGCCCATTTGTGCATACAAAAAGGCAATCGGTGGGTAGCCCTCTGTGCCCGGATGCCGTGGCTGTGTGTCTTACGGGTTGATGGCCCCTGCACCTCTGATTTTCCAAGAATTGGCCATCAGTTCTGGGGAGCCGTGGAGAATGGCATCCTTTCGGCTCCATGATTAAAGGGATCCTATAGAGCCAGGAAAACAAAGCCGTTTTCCTGGCACTATAGGGTTAATAGGTTCCCCTGCCTCGGGGCCCCCCTTCAGCCACTTACTTGAATCCAGCGCTGATGTCCCTCGGCACTGGGTCAGGCTCTGCCCAAGCTCCTCCCCCACTGACGTCAGCTGGCGTGGGAGACCTAATGCGCATGCACAGCAATGGCTGCGCGCATTATATCTCTTCATAGGAAAATCTGACAAACATTGCAGTTCTCTGGAACTTTGCAGCACTAAGTGCAATAGGGAGACAGCACCCAGACTACTTCAAAGAGTCCCTTTAAGCTCTGCCTCATATATGACTATTTATTTTTTTGTTTAAACAAATTAAGCAGGTTAGTTTTTTTTTACTTCCTACAGGAAAAGGAGGACATTTCAATTGCTCACACTTTATCTCAAACAAAATATTAGTATAACAATTGGTGATCTGCACGCACATTATGACAATTTGACAAATTAGTTTGTGAAAATGTGCTTACATTAGTTTCCCTCATGCAAATACATTTCATAAGTCTAACCATTTTTTGGCAATAACTCAGTTTACATTTAAGTCACCACTTACTTTCATTTTAATTTTAATTTTATTTTTTTAACTTTCTTTTAAAGGATCAGATGTGTTATTCCATCTTGGCACTTTCTGAGTTTGTACAAAATGGAACTCAGACCAAACAACCCCCGCCTCATCTCACAGGAGGGAAACTTTATAAAGTGTGCCCCCATCAGGTATTTGAATAAGAATTAATTTTCCTTCACATGTTTCTAGTCTTATGGCATCTCGTTAGCTTAATAAAAACGTTAATCCTTAATGCAGTTTCTCAGTCTACAATAGCTTATATGGTATGTCTGATTAGTCTTGATGCCTCTAAAGTATCTGTTATCAAATATATACATAAAGAAGTTATACCTATATATAATTTAACCACCTAGTTAAAACCGCTATTCCTTTGGCATATTGTTAAAGACTGCATATATAGAGGCCAGGAAAGGTTGCATGTGACTGCCCTCCTTCCCCAAACTGGTGAGGCAGTATGGCGCAACTCCCAAAATGCTGCCATATAGTCTGTTGGAAGAAGAAGTCATTTTTAGGCCAGTATATCGTTTAATCTTTATATTTGCTGGAGATTCAAGTAGGCATAATAAATAGATTAAAATATGACAACCTTAGTGTGACATTATCAACCATTTTTTTTTGGGGGGGGGATAATAGGCTCCCTTTAAACATGCATAAACAATTGTATTCATTTCAAGAGGTCCACGCTGAGAATAGGCAAAAGCTGAATATTTGCCCCAACGCCCCCACCCCACCCACCGTGGTTTTAAATAGATTTCAGTTCACTTTGTTTATCCAAGTAGTGTTAAAACAAAATGTGTAAAATAAATATTACCCATTTCATATGCAAATATTTGTTAACTTTTGTTTTCCATATATAAAATTATATGGAAGATAATTGTTCTAGTGTAATGGTGGTGTGAATTCTGTTGATCCTGCCCTACGCACATGCCTCTAATGAGTTTCTCTATAATTTCCATACATATGTACATATAGTTTCCATGTCAAAATTCCTTAGCTAATAGAATTTTCTTATTCGTGTAACTGTAGGTGATCTGTGGATCCAAGTATATTGTCCGTGGAGAGAGCCCTCGGGACCATGTAGACCTTTTGGCGTCATCACGCCACTGGCCGCCTGTTTATGTTGTAGACATGGCAACACAGGTGTCCCTTTGTGCTGACCTTTGTTACTCAAATCTGACGCAAGAGATGTGGGGAAAGAATCAGGGGTGTTTTTCAGATCCATCAAAACCACCAAAGGTTTGTATAATTGTGTTTTTTTTTATTTTTTATTTCATGCATGTACATTCTAGTTGTAGCACTGAAATGTTGTAACTGTCAAATATGAAGTATTATTATTATTTGTTTTTATACACATATTTAAAAGTAGATATTTTTGTTTTCTCTTGCATTTATGTATCTTCTGCCTCGCTGACATTCCTTTTGTCTAGTTAAACTTCTATTCAGGAAATAGGAAGCCCTCATGGTTGTACATGGCATGCACAATTAGCTTTTATCCATTCCTATTTAGAATTAACTTTACATGCTAGTCATGAGAAATACTTCTCCAATGTGGTCCCACAATCAGAATTATCATTCTGCAGTAATGCTGAGCATTTGGGCCAAGTAGATGTGCACATTGTGATTTACTGTGATAAAAAAAGCAACAAAGTAGGCTTCTGTGTGTGTATTTATAGTGTGTATGTATGTGTCTATATACACTGCTCAAAAAAATAAAGGGAACACAAAAATAACACATCCTAGATCTGAATGAATTAAATATTCTTCTGAAATACTTTGTTCTTTACATAGTTGAATGTGCTGACAACAAAATCACCCAAAAATAAAAAAATGTAAATCCAATTTTTCAACCCATGGAGGTCTGGATTTGGAGTCACACTCAAAATTAAAGTGTAAAAACACACTACAGGCTGATCCAACTTTGATGTAATGTCCTTAAAACAAGTAAAAATGAGGCTCAGTAGTGTGTGTGGCCTCCACGTGCCTGTATGACTTCCCTACAACGCCTGTGCATGCTCGTGATGAGGTGGCGGATGGTCTCCTGAGGGATCTCCTCCCAGACCTGGACTAAAGCATCTGCCAACTCCTGGATAGTCTGTGGTGCAACGTGACGTTGGTGGATGGAGCGAGACATAATGTCCCAGATGTGCTCAATTGGATTCAGGTTTGGGGAATGGACAGGCCAGTCCATAGCATCAATGCCTTCGTCTTGCAGGAACTGCTGACACACTCCAGCCACATGAGGTAGATAGCATTGTCTTGTATTAGGAGGAACCCAGGGCCAACCGCACCAGCATATGGTCTCACAAGGTGTCTGAGGATCTCATCTTGGTACCTAATGGCAGTCAGTCTACCTCTGGTGAGCACATGAAGGGCTGTGCGGCCCCCCAAAGAAATGCCACCCCACACCATTACTGACCCATTGCCAAACCGGTCATGCTGGAGGATGTTGCAGGCAGCAGAACGTTCTCCACGGCATCTCCAGACTCTGTCACGTCTGTCACATGTTCTCAGTGTGAACCTGCTTTCATCTGTGAAGAGCACAGGGCGCCAGTGGCGAATTTGCCAATCTTGGTATTCTCTGGCAAATGCCAAACGTCCTGCACGGTGTTGGGCTGTAAGCACAACCCCCACATGTGGACGTCGGGCCCTCATACCACCCTCATGGAGTCTGTTTCTGACCGTTTGAGCAGACACATGCACATTTGTGGCCTGCTGGAGGTCATTTGGCAGGGCTCTGGCAGTGCTCCTCCTGTTCCTTGCACAAAGGCAGAGGTAGCGGTCCTGCTGCTGGGTTTTTGCCCTCCTACGGCCTCCTCCCCGTCTCCTGATGTACTGGCCTGTCTCCTGGTAGCGCCTCCATGCTCTGGACACTACGCTGACAGACACAGCAAACCTTCTTGCCGCAGCTCGCATTGATGTGCCATCCTGGATGAGCTGCACTACCTGAGCCACTTGTGTGGGTTGTAGACTCTGTCTCATGCTACCACTAGGGTAAAAGCACCGCCAGCATTCAAAATTGACCAAAACAACCCATAAATCAGCCAGGAAGCATAGGAACTGAGAAATGGTCTGCAGAACCACTCCTTTATTTGGGGGTGTCTTGCTAATTGCCTATAATTTCCACCTGTTGTCTATCCAATTTGCATGTGAAATTGATTGTCACTCAGTGTTGCTTCCTAAGTGGAAAGTTTGATTTCACAGAAGTGTGATTGACTTGGAGTTACATTGTGTTGTTTAAGTGTTCCCTTTATTTTTTTGAGCAGTATATATATATATATATATATATATATATATATATATATACGTTTTTATTTTGTTTAATCTCTACTGTGTTGTTGGAAAATCATCAAGAAATAAGTGCATTACAGTTTTTAATACTTGTATGAAACTGTCCGTTTTAATGCACTTATCGTAATTATATTGAGTTAAAGGGACACTAGAGGTAACAAAACAACTTTAGCTTAATGAAGCAGTTTTGGTATATAGGTCATGCCTCTGCAGTCTCATGGCTCAATTCTCTTTAGAAGTTAAAACAGTATGTTTATGCAGCCCTAGTCATACCTCCCTGTATGTGACTTGCACAGCCTTACTAAACACTTCCTTTAAAGGGAGATCTAATGTTTAAACTTCCTTTATTGCACATTCTGTTTAATTTAAAATGTCTTATCTTCTGCTCTGTTACTAGCCTTGTAGACACTGGAGCATTCTCCTGTGTGTGAGTAAAGTTCAGTTAACCAGAGTAGGAGATAGAAAACTTCTAAAGCAAGTTAAAGTGGTACTGTCATGCCGTACTTACCTTTTCTCAATCGCTTCCTCTTTTCTTCCTCTTTCCTACTCTCTTTTTTTTTTTTTTCATTTTCCAGAGACTACTTACCGTACATACTCGAGTATAAGTCGAGTTTTTCAGCACATTTTTTGTGCTGAAAAACCCCCACTCGACTTATACTCGAGTTAATGTCTGTATTATGGCAATTTACATTGCCATAATACAGACCAGGACCGCCGGGCTCATTACAAGCCCGGTGGTCCTGTTGGGGGCTGACAGTGAGCAGTTACTTACCTTCCTGCAGCTCCTGTCAGCTCCCTTCTCCTCCGTGCAGCTCCTCTGTCAGCTCCCACTGTAAGTCTCGCGAGAGCCGCGGGGCCCTGTAATTTTTCTATGCAGCGGAAACAAATTTAAAGACATGATTGCGCTGCGTTTACTTGTGACTTGTCTCTGGTGTCTCCATTGGGATACTACACGACAAAAGTGTCAAGAAAGTATATGGTACATGCGTTTGAAGGTGATTGTGTGTGTGTAGAGTAAACTAATTGAGGTGTGGTGTTTTGTTTAACTAGGTTGGTTTAAGTTTTGTTTGTGATGTGATATTTGCGGCTAGGGGCTGTAGTGTGTGTGTGTAGGGGGCATTGTTTGTTTGTATAAGGAATGCAGTGAGTGCTTGCATAGAGGCTGTAGTGCATGTGAGTATAGGTGATGTAGTGTGTGTATAGTCTGTAGAGAGTGTGTGTTTAGAGAATGTAGCGTGTGTGTTTGCATACAGAGAATCAAGTGTGTTTAGAGAATCCAGAGTATGAATAGGGGATATGGTGTGTTGGGGGTGCAGCGTGTGTGTTGTGCATTGTGTGTTGGGGGTGCAGTGTGTGGGGTGAAATTTTTTTTTGGTGGTATGAAGTCTATTATGTAGGGCGGGGTGAGAAAGAGCAATTATATGTTTATTGGAAGAAAAAAAAAGGGAAACAAAAAAATGTTATATCCCCCCTCCATTTTTCTTACCTTTTACCGGGAAGGGGGGACTTAATTGCCCTGGTAGTCCAGTCGTGTTGAGAGACTGTGGCCTGCAGCTCCTAATGCTGTAGGCAGAGAACTCTCCTCTCGCGAGCTCCAGCCATGTGCCGTGTAGGAACGTTGCCGTGGTAACCGCGGCAACACTCTGCGGCCCGTGCTCGTGAAAGGACATTCAGCCTCTCCTCGAGAAACGCCAGGGTGCTTTGATCTCCCCACCGGCCTGAGAAGACGGACAGTGAGGCAGCCATTGCATAGGTCGACAGGGGAGATACTTTGACCTCCCCTGTTGGCTTCGGGCCCATGGCCTTCGCAGCCCACCAGGCATGTGTCCGGTTTGCCCGATGGCCAGTCCGGGCTTGCTTTATGACCAGGTTTTAGAGAACCTTTAGGTAGAAGGTACATAAGGTAAGTTTTTCTCTACTACTACAAGTTATTGATCTGTAAATATAAAGTCACGCAGACCACTTCATCTCAATTGTTTAGGTGCAGCGGTTCTGTCAATTTAACTATTAAAGTTAAAACATTTCCGTTTTGCAGCAATGGCAATATTTATATTGAGGTTACACTGACAGCCACTGAAGGCGCATCCGCAGCACTGGCCAAATGAAAGTAGATCATATAAAAAGGAAGACCCAATAAGAGAGCAGTGATTCAATTCTCTCCTATGGGGAAGCCCCTTGCCACACATGCAATCCCCAGTTGGATTTGACCATGCCAGAGGTAGAAAAAATGCGTAAAAAGCCTAACTTTAATATTTTTATGGGACACACAGTGGGGAGGAGGTACCTTGACACTAAAGGTTTGTATTCCTATTGTTTTAGTGTTTGTTTAATTTAATAGTACATGTTCAAAAAGATGGAGGAAAAAAGCAGTACAAGCAGAGATTTAACAAGCAAATTTTGCCATGTCATGTCTGATCTACTTTAGCTTCTCGGGCATGTTGATCTAAAGTACAAATGCAAAGGCCATCACAATAGTTTTTTTTTATTAAACAAAACAAATCTAGATTGTCACAGACTTTACTGTATGTTTTCTTTTAGTATGTGTCCTGCCCAGAACTGCTTGATAGACATTTCAATGTGGATATAATGGGAAATGAACCATCAATTCTTCACCCAGTCACCAAATCGGCTTCAAGAAGGGTGGTCCATGCTGGGGCAGAACAGAATGGTGCTTGTGACCCTACATCTCGGCACCATTCAATCACCCTGTGTCGCGAACTAGAACCTTACAGTGCTATTATAACTGCCATTGGAGACAGCAAGACGAGTAACATTCGTCACCTGCCTATTCGTTTTGAGAATCCTACACACTATTACCTCTATAACAGGTTAATTGACTTCCTAACCAGCCGTGAAATTGTGAACAGGCAAATCAACGACATTGTACAAAGCTGTCAACCAGGAGAGGTGGTGATCAGAGACACTTTATACCGTCTTGGAGTGGCACAAATCAAAACAGAATTATTAGAAAGTGAACTTGAAGAAGAAAATGTTCAGGAGCAGCCAATTTGATGTTGATCATTGTAGATATTGTATAGTATAAAAAAAAGTATTCTGCGGATTACCAGGAGTTATAAATGAGACAATCAAGATGTTATGCTCATTCTGTGAAGGTATTTAATTCTGAAGAGTCTGTTTTTACCAATTGAGTAAAATTCTACATCTCTAAAATATGGATGGATGTGATCAAAGCAGAGGGAAAAAAAAGTAGAACTTTGCTTTTCATCTTTGATTCTCATCTTTTGAACTAATATTTTTGTTGAGGTTCTGTTCTTAGTTAATTATTTCCTTAGTGGCATAGGTATTTATCAGGTTAGCCATCAATCATCATTTGTTTTCCCGGGAGACAAAGTTACACCCTAGACCAGGCATAGGCAACCTTCTGCACTCCAGATGTGTTGGTCTACACCTCCCATGATGCTTTGCCAGCATTATGGGTGTAAGAGTATTATGGGGGATGTAGTCCACAATATCTGGAGTGCCGAAGGTTGCCCACCTCTGCCTTAGACTTCATTTCCAGTTATGTTAGGAAGATGTCAGACTATGGTATATATTGCTGTTAAAAAAAAAAAAAAATCACCTTTTGGACACCTATTCCAATTGTGGGTGCTGCTGAATAGTACCTCAACAACTAAGAGAAATATGCTCCCCGAAGTTAAAGAAAATAAGCTTCATATCTTGTTCTTGATGTTTGTTAATGTCAAAACATTTCTTAACACATGTTTTATGGTGTAAATATGTCTTATTAAAGAGAAACTAATATATTTTTACTGCTACTAGATCAAGTTGCTCCGAATGCTCTGTCATCCATTCAAGGTCAAACATTCTTTTAATTTTGCCTTAACACTTCCTAAATGTGCTTTGTACAAGAATACAATTTATCAAGCATATAATGCATACATTGACCAAAGAATATAACAAAGTACTATTATTCTTATTCATTTTTATAAGCTTTGCATGCAAGATATTGGCATAGCTATTGCATCATTTTGTCACTCAACTTCTCAAAAAGTTTAACTTTCATAATTTTGGAATTCCTAAAAACTGTAAGAGTCTTGCAGTGAAAAAGTTTTATTTTATCCCCAAAACACTAAATTTGAAATATAATGTTGGTTTCTTTTATGGAAATCAGCAGTGAAAAGCACTTACACCACTTGCAAATTTAGTTGTAATTTAGGGAAAGAATATCGTTTTGTTTTGTTACACAGTGACTTCTTATTTGCTTCAAACTGAAATAATGCATTTATTCAGCAACAGTTCACCAATGTCCCTAGAGTAGCATAAATGTATTGCTTTCTTTCACAATTCGTGCGTTTACTTTGCAATATTAGTAGGTTAATGTTCAAGATCTAAGAAAGGAGTAGTTTATTTGTTGAGACATAGGGTGGGGCTTGGGAAAGGGTGTTGTTTGATGTAGAGGGGACAAGACTGCTAAAAAAGTTGAGAGCCAAACAAATTTTGAAGGTCTGGGAAGAAAGATGTAGAGGGCAAGTTAAAACTCTTAAAGCCAGTGAGCTATATTGCAGGACTGGTGGTCAGTGAAGACCTCTCACCGACTCTCATTGTTCACCTAAAATCACTTGGGGAAATCACACATGTTCAACTGATCAACTTTGAGCCAGGGTTCTTAAGTGTTTCTTAAAATGTGTTTTGGGGTGTATGTGTATATAGCAATGCTACAGTAAAGCTGTAAAAGTGAAGTAAAAATAATATTAAGGTATTTTATGTAAATTACCACTCTGAGGTTAAAATCTGTATATAAAAATGGGGACGTTTGGCTGTTAATATATTTACAGCAGCAGGAAGTCTTGTATTTTTTTTGAAAGTCATTCATCACTCCCACAGAGATACAGAATGAAATGAAAAATACACATTACAAAGTGCAGCGTTATTTTGATAGGCTACTTGGTAGGTATTCAGAATACAGTGATATGTTAAACTGTGGTCTCTGAATTAAAACAATGATGGCCACTTTGTATGTAGACTTCCCGGGTCATCAACATTCAGAAAAGGCTAGATAAACATATTGGAACGTACCCAAATGTGTTATTTTATATAAGATTATTATGACTTTTAAACATTGTTTCTTTTTAAAAAAAAAGGTTTAACAAGATTGTTAAGTTGGTACTTTAATGTTAATTTCATGTTCATTTCACTGAAAATGTAAATCTTGGGTATCCTTCTATGAAGGAGCATGTACTGTATATTTGATAAGTTTCCATTATTGTTTTTCAATGTATGTTCAGTGTTATCCACTAAACCAGGAATTGACCAGATTGCTGGCCAAAATAGCCACTTCTACAAGCAAGCAGTTTTTTTGTTTTTTTCTAGATTGGGTGTTTTGGCCAGACATTTTAAACTCCTGGATCGATTTCCAGCTTAGTGAATAACTGTGTTTCACTGAAATGTATCTACAATTCTGAGCTCTCATTTTTTTCAAAGTGTTAAATCAGTTTTCTATCTCTTGTCTCCCACTAACACACAAGGGAGATGATGTGGATTGCATGTCATTATTTTATTATCAGAGAGATTCTGCGCAAAATAACCATTACAACTTAATGCACTAGTTATGGTACAATGCATCTTTGGATGCAAACCCTCTGTTTATTTGTTTTTTTACCTTTTTTTTTGTAAAACATTTCTTAAGCCTTGCCCATCCAGTGCTCTTCTGGCACCACCTGTTGTGCGTCTAGATAATGAATGACTTAGTCATTATCCATCCAAATTTGGATGATATTTATGGACTTTGCGCTCTTGCTGTCAAACTCTGGAAGTGAAATTCTTCATTATCTTTGTAGTAGCAGAGGGATTGGACTTTGGTTGTAGATGGACTGTACCGAAAGACCGCTTTGCAGCCTAATCTCTACAGTAACTTGCAGTTATTATGTTACTTTGAGAGTCCCTTTGAGTCTAAACTAGTTGTCATGGCTGTCAAGAATTAGGAGTCTATTGTTTATCTTTTGTTTTTTTGTTACTTACATTCAAATGTGTGTCAGTGTTGAGGAAATCAGTGTTCGATTGTATGTAAATGACAGTTATGTTTTCGTATGTATTACTGATGCAAGATAAATTGTTTTATGTTTATATAGACCGTATGTGTTAGTTGCTCTCCCATAAAAGCAAAACAAAAATATTGCTCAATGGCAGAACAAGCTCACTTATGCTATGCAAATATGAGATATGAGGGCAAAATAATCTACATTTCAGTTATTCTGAAAAATTTGCTGAATATTGTGTGAATACTTTGCTTATCATTTAATACAACTATGTATGAAATATCGAGATACCTACAGGAGAAGAAATTCTCGTGTTATAGAACATGAGCCTACTGTATTGTTGAGTTTATTATTACTGAAGATAATAAAATAGGGCTCAAAACTGAGTGTGAGTTTGAATATGATGAGAGCAAAATTACCCCAAATCCATGATTTTTCAAAAAAAAATTAAAATGCAAATCAGTGGTAAGCAAGCCCAAGACCCATCTCACCCTGTTGGCTGTATTGCAGTAATGAAGCAACGTTTCAGCTAAGTCAATTATTAAGAGGATATGGAAAGAGACATTTTTACTCTTTCACAGTACATCACCAGGGATCCAGGGATTGTGGCAACCAGAGATATCCTAGCTTTTAGTTAAAGTGGGCAAAGGGGATAGACACAAGTGCAGTGGGGCATACCAAGCATGCTGAAGTAAACAGCCACTTGTCTTTCAGTTCTGATGTGTTTTTTTTGTGTACAAGAACTCAGATTGTGCTGGCAGATAAGAACCAGTTTGCTCATTTGGATTACTTATTAAAAAATGTAACAGCATTGTCACTTACTTGTTCAGGAGAAATAATTTAAGTGAAGTATTTTATTTAACTTGTTTTTGTTTTAATAGTTGGCTTTCCCGCACATTCTTGAATTCTTTCAGTACTTCAATAGAGGTTTAATCTCGGAGCTAAACTCTTATGATCTTGGCTCATTATATATCTCTAGTTAAAGGGACACTCCAAGCATCATAACCAATACAATGTATTGTACCTGGAATATATTTCAGGTGAGTGGCACAAAGAAACTCAAAGGAAATTTGGCACTGCCAATCCTGATAGCCTGCTAAATATTATTTTCCCATAATGAGGATGTGAAATATATTCGTTATTTCATTGAGGAGAGGCTCAGGTGCCAGGGAGACCCACTTTTTTGTCAAACTGCTAGAAATCTGTAAAATATTCATTGGTAGCATCCTTGAACTATATGGTGCTTGAATTGTTCCTTTACGACACTGTTTGAATGTGAATGGATTAATTCAATACAATGTTAAAAGGTTATGTTGAAAAATTCATGTTTGATGTGCAATACTTTAAAATAAAACATTTATTCACTAAACCACAAAAGACTTTATGATTTTTCTTGTTCTAGTTAAAACTAAAAATAAAAGTTTGTTTTTAACCCAATTTTTACATTGTCTGCTTCATTATTCATGTAGGAATCAGTAATCAGTATACATGTATTTATATATTTAAATGTGGCTCTTTCACCTCACCAGAAATTGTAGATCTAACCTAGATCCCCTCGTCCTACCTGCCATTGATAAAACAATGTTGCAGGGGTTCTTACTTCCAGTTTCAAGTTGAAAAAGAATGCTCCCTTGCTCCCACATCAACACTTCTTTCAGGCGCTTCGGCCAAGTTCTCCAAGCACAGCAAACTCAATTCGGCCCTCTCATGAGTCAGGTGATATAACTCAGAGGTAGGCCGTCAGTGTACGAACAGTCCAGGAAACAAAATCGAAGTAACCGCAAGAGCCGTCACGGTGGCTCATTTCAAAATTCCTGCATTTTCTCGAACAGCTAACAGTGAGTATGCTTTCATTACTCGTTTCATTTCATGGTCATTTTAGGGTATGCATACGACTCTTGTTTGGTTAATTCAGGGAAGCATTGGCCCTCGATCAGCAGCTCCTACATGTTAAAGTATTCATTTGTTCAGCCTCACAAGCCTCTGTATTTCAGCTGTTTGGCCAATCCATACATTGCATTTAACTTTGTTCGGCTCAAATTCGGCCGATTATAATGTGAAAAAATGAACTGTTTGCTGTGCTACTTACAGAACATCAGGTCCCTCTAGTGGTCTTTTATGTTATAGCATGTCATATATCTTCTCTGTTATAGGTATAATTTCAGCTCGTATTCATTTACTAATAATAAACACAGGTTTATTATTCTGTGTGTTTAGAGTCTGTCAAGCATTATCAGAGCTGACATATTGTTAATTATTGTACTGTAGATTATCTGTCACATCAGGCTACATTTATTTTACACTAAATTGAAGTCAAGTTTTAAATTGCAAGGGGGGAATTTTACTGGCCTAGTTTCACTACGTTTCCTTCATGGTGCACATTACTTGTTTCTTTCACAGGTTACAGTCTTATACATTAAAATTACATATGGGAAGAAGGATCAGGCACCCACTAGAGAGGCCCTGATTCAACAAATCACCACGAATATGGTATATGAAAAGGAACTGCATAGGCAAAGCTCCTCCAACAAATATGCCAACCTGGCGCATGCGAAATGGGAGATGGGACAGAGCAAGGAGGGAGAGTGACACAAAGAGGGAGAGGTGATGGCATACACCTGCGCATAAAAACCCACGTGTACATAGTTCTTTAGTTTACCGTTTAGATCTGGTTAAAATGGGGGAGCCAAAGTGCAGGACCAAGATACATAGAAAGCTCAAAGGAGAGTATAGGCTGGAAATAACATGACGGCCGGGATATGGCCAATGAGATCAAGAGCTTTACAACTATACGGGATATGCATGTGAGCTAAAGGATTTGTTTAGATACTCCCCAATCCTCTTGACCCTAAAATTAGAAATTCAACCGAGTGAGGTGACAGGTGATTTACTAAATAAAGCCTTAGTGTGTCTATCTTTACTGGAGATAGTCACAAGAACCTTCGTGACCAGGATCAATGATTTGGCTTTAGTGCCTCTTAGCGACACATTTCCTCCAAGCTATACATGTTAAGATCCTTTAACCCCTTAAGGACACATGACGTGTGACATGTCATGATTCCCTTTTATTCCAGAAGTTTGGTCCTTAAGGGGTTAAACTTTCCTTGTAAGTTTTGTCCTGCAATCCATTAACTAGTTAAGTAGCTCTTCTCTGAACTATTTCCAAAGTATCAACACCTCCCCTATATTGGTATAAATCAGTTAAAATCCAGGGACCTGTTTTGGTAAAAATGATAAATATGCATTAAAACATAAAAAAGATAAATATGCATTAAAACAAAAACAACAACACAAATCCTCCTTGATTTACTTTGGGCTATACTACTGCTGCTACCCTAGAGCCAGCATGGAGGCTTACCTAGGGCTACATGGCACAAAGGGAGATTTATTATGGCACCCCCCATGCCACACTGTAAAAAAAATCATGTGGGTCTCTTTCTTCAACAACCTCGTCCCCCTTTTGCAAATGCACATACATTCATACACACACACAAACATTTTTGTAAACTAGATACATTTGTTTATTATATACATAAACTCATAATTACAACCACATACTTTATATTTTAATAAATAACTAAATAGTTTTTTTTTTGTTATTTTTGGAACACTAAGGTCCACCCAGCCTCCCTCACCAGGAGTGCTGAAGTTGAACCTTATCAGTGAGGTCTAGTGGGCTGCTACTGGGATTAGTCTATCTCATTGATACTCTTTACTGTTTACGGGGCTGGGGTGACATCATATCCTGGCTCCAGCTACAATGCAGGGTGTGCCCAGCAGCTGCCTTAGTGCCAGTACCACAAACACCCACAGCACAGCCGCAGAGCAGGAATCTGTTGTGTGGCACCCCCACAAGCAAGGTACCAGTAAACTGGTTGCATGCTCTGCCAACCAGAGTGGAGCCTCCACCTTAGTGTGTCACTTGTCTAGCACCATTGGCATGACTTGATAAACGCTCAGAGAAGAGTCGTAACGTTGTTTACTTCCTTGTTTCAAATAAAAAGACTCTCTTTTAGAAGAAAGAGTTGTGCATGGAAATTTATTTTCTTCCATTTGATGACTTCAGGGAATGGCCCCTCCCTTTCTGGAGCACCCTGCAGGAAGTATTCCCCCTTTTTTTAGTGTGTGCATTACACTCTTGTGTTTTTTGCAAACAGCTTTATTAATAAGGTAGTTTGCTTTGGAGGTTCAGGGAAAGAGGAACAATGCCTATTGTGTTGGTGTTCTGGATTCGGAAGGCCCCAACCGCCTCTGGGCATGTATCCAGGAACATTATTGCGGTCACTCTGGACATTGCCGTCAAAACGGCTGTTCTGGCCTGCTCCAAGAACAACCCCACTATCAATGTGCACAACTGCCATATCAAAGTTTTTGATGATTTACTTTTTCCTGTATTGAGGAGAGGCACAGTATCAGGCTCCTATCCTGACAACTAAGTTTATGTTAGTCTATTCCTGTTTCTTTAATAACTAGTTCCAGCTATGCACCCACTAGCGGCCTCCCTAACCACTAACCTTGGATTTCACCTTCGTCATCCTCACCTGCCTGGGCCAATCAAGAAGTTGCAAAAGGCTACACCCAACTTACCACAGGGCCTTTACAATGAAGTTGATGCTCATCCTTAAAGACTTCAGTTCTTGGCTCCTGTAAAAGTTCCTGTGGACCTACACTTCTATCCTGCTAACCAGCTTTATACTAATCTGTTCCAAACCAGCCTAACCTACACTTCTATCCTGCTAACCAGCTTTATACCAACCTGTTCCGAACCTGCCTAACCTACACTTATATCCTGCTAACCAGCTTTATACGAACCTGTTCAAAACCAGCCCATCCTACACTTTTATCCTGCCAACCAGCTTTATACCGACCTGCTCCAAACCAGCCTAACCTACACTTCTACTCTGCTTTATCCTGCCAACCAGATTTATACCAACCTGCATAACATCCATCTGGACTTTGCCTCTATTATTGCAAGGTGTTCTTTCCATACTTTATCAGTACTCCTTCCAAGAGGGGACTGATTCACTAAAGTCCTATTTTCCTGAAACCTATTTCCGTTCTGTCCTGTTGTTTTTTACTTGTCTCTCTATAGTCAACCTATACTTTCTCTTATTATCTACCTACATTCTGTTTATTACCTATATATGGCATATTGCCTAAACCTTTGTTTCTCTTTTCCCTCTCTCTATAATTTCATTTATAAGATATCCTGCTGTTTTCTAATATGTCCAAACTCCCCAATAAAGCCTCTGATGATAACACTGGCGAAAGTCTCTTACCTGACCTGTTCAAGATCATGACACACAGATTCATGCTGGTCACGAGGCTCCAGAGGGAACACCGCATCCGGTACTGGTAGGAAGCAGTGGGAAGCCTGATGGTGCCCCGGGGAGATGCTATACTGACCCTGTCAGCTGAAGAGTGGGGCAGGTTCAATACACTTTTAGCATCCAGCCAAATAAACCCCTATCTGTTTCATATTAACCAAAAGTCAAGATCTAAATGCCACAAAATATTCACAGGGGAGATGCATTTACAATGTTGCCCTCCCTTGGATGGAAAACTGTAGTGTGGTTATTTTTGTTTTTTTTGGACCGTGCTTTATGTTAATAGAAAAAAATAAACATACACAGATAAATAAACATACTTCTATTTATTTGAAAGCAAGTTATTTTATTTATTTGTTAATATTTACTATTACATCTTGGAAGTTGATTAACAAACTATTAGAAAGTTCAATACACTGTAAAATCTAACCATGCATGACAGGTAAAGCAATTTAATCTAAAAAAAGAACCATCAGCTGTACTCTTAGAATTTGGCTCAAGTCTTCAGTGGACCTATTACCTAAAAACATTTTTTGTTTGATCTAGAAAACAAAAACCTTCTTCTATGTCAGCAATAAAGGACCACTATAGGCACCCAGACCACTTCAGCTTAATGAAGTGGTCTGGGTGCCTGGTCCAGCTAGGTTTAACCCTTTTTGCTGTAAACATGTTTACATTATGGTTAATCCAGCCTCTAGTGGCTGTCTCATTGAACGAGGTAAGTTTAACCCCTTCCTTCCCCCCAGAGCCCCACCCTCAGGGCACTATAGTGCCAGGAAAACGAGTATGTTTTCCTGGCACTATAGTGGTCCTTTAAGATCCAGCTGTTTTTTTGCAAGCTAAATAATGCTTGCACTTCTATATGGCGTGTTTATTTTGGTAGAGGATAATGATCTTGTTACTTTTTTTGCAAATCAGGTTTCATATGTCAAAAGGTGCCAGCATCAGGATAGTACAGAAGATTGGTCACATGCACACTGTCTATACTATATACTTAAACAGTGTGGAAAAATGGTTGAAATATTACACAAGTTAATCATACTTTCTTGATTAATACAAATAATGTTAAATAGGAACTGTCACATCCTCAATTTAGCACAACGTAACAGCTAAGTAAAAGTTAGCCATAAGTTGTGTTAAAATGATTATCAATTCTTTCTAGCTTATTTAATTTTTATTTACACATTTTCCCTGACAGTATATAAATGAGTTAACTCCTGCAATGTCTTAATCACAGGGCAATGAAGATAAGGAAGTGACAGTTCTGCTTTATTGTGATTAGTGCCCATGAGAATTAAATCTACTAATATTTATAATCAACATGTTATAGCTGCCAACTACTTGTTTAATATCTGATTGCTTACATATTCATAAAACGCAAAGACAAAATAATGACAGTACAGATGTTGTTAGATTTGGGTAGATTAAGATTAATGATTAATGTAGTATAAGTATAATTCATTATAATAAATGTTACATTTTTGGTCAAATTAGGCTTTTAACCAATGTATTAAAACATCACTTCATACAATAGAGTAAAAATACAGATCTTAACTATATAAAAAAAATTTTGAGTACAATATTTATAGACAACACATATAACAATTATTAAAGGTACTAACAGGTCCGATTATACGAATGGTGGTCAAAGGCAATATACCACTGCAGGTATCTTGCACTAATTTGACAGTCTACTATTCTCCTGGTCTATTAGGTAATCTAACCTGGATGAGACATGTCAGCCAATGTAGTCGTTGGACTGCACTCCTCTTCTATTGTTTGCATTTGGAGGATAACATGAGAAAATTTAAGAACCTCTAAAGATCACTGTTGCACCTTATTAAAACCGTCTGGGACATTTCGGTGGGAGGCTAAAAGGGATGCTTCAAACTCCTAAAGTACTTTAACAAGCTGAAATGCTAAATGTGTGAAGTGTTCCCTCTCTTTTTTTTTCTTAATTTAAAAAAAAAAGTGCAGATTTCAATAGAAATTGGTAATTTTATATATTAACCATGTTACACTCCTAGCAGTCATTCAGGTCCTGCCTGGTTTGTTTAGCTCAGTGGAGCTGAATTCAAGAAGCAGCAATTGCCCAGGTGTCTTGCAAGGACTTCTCACTAAGTTGCATTGGGAAGTTTGTGATTGGACAGCCACAGAAAGTCTGGCTGGGTGTGAAGGGGAGGGTTTCCAAGTCTGGCTGGGCATAAAGAGGAGATCTGCAGCTTTTTTGCAAGCTGTCTTTAGATATACCCCATTAAAAATATAAAATTAGATGCATGTTTTTATTGTGGTTATATCTACTAAACAGTGATTTCTATTTTGTTTTGGATTTGGGCAGTGGAGAGTCCATTTAGGTATATTGCATTTCTTAAGCTGGAACCCTGTTTATCCCTGGTCTGTTAGTTGTCTTCGATGAATTGTCATTGTATCCCATTTTATAGTATAAGCTTATTTGAACTAGTTATCCCTAGGTGTTTCTAGAAACAATGAATATGTTTGGAAGACAAATAAAAATAAAGCTGCACAGAAATGCAGTTAGACATCAATGTCATTATAGGATTAAATATCATTTGAAATAAGCAGGCGGTTTTTAAATCACAAACTATCAATACATTAAAATACAACACATTCAATTATATTTCTGCTTTGATGCCTGATAAATGAATGTGCTGTGGGGATACAGAGGTTCTGCTCTGTTCTGTTGTTCTCTATTCACTAAACTGTGAGTTTTTGATGAAGTGCAAATGTAATGGCAAAATACAAGGCTAAAGTAGCCAAGTTGTATTCATAAATTAGGGGATTATTTTTAGTTATCCTTCAAATCAATGTTTAGCAAATGAATACTATTCCCTTTAGATAGCATTAAAAAATAACAAATAGGAGGACTTATTTAAACACCTGACAGTTCCTTCTAGAAATATGGAATTTAATATAAAACTTCAACTTTTTTAGGGCTCCCAGCTGTCTGGCATTTGCCAGGGCAGTCCCTATTTTAGCTTCCAGTCCCCCTGCATCCGGGTGTATAAAGGAACTGTTCACAGGCAGGACAGTGCGAGCACATCATTACACATATTCACACTATGCAGCGGGCAGTAGGACCATGCAGAGAGCTCTTCAGCAGCGCTCGCTGCATTGTCTTGTATGTAGGGGGTTGGCATGCTTGCTTGACTTGCAGGCAGCTCTGTCCATTTTGGGTGTCAGCAGTGGCGCAAGTTGCATCACTACAATGTTCACTTGAAGTTCCACCAACTTGTCCAGATTTCATACCTCTCAATGCTGGGAGGTACGATACTTTTAGGCCACAACTGGTTTACGTTTTTTTAACAGTATTGTATTTTTTAAGTTTATTTGCTAATAGTTTATTTTCCTGTGAAAGTTCATTAGTGGCTGTATAATGAGATGTTAGAAATCGAACTTGGTGGAAAAAAAACACAGTACTGACTGTTATTAGATAATCTTTGTTTCCTCTGCCAGCATTTTTGTGTACATAGCCCCATCAATGTTGGGGTAAATAATGTCATTTATAAAATGTGAACTTTCATCGTTCTTTCATGACGGCAGTAATAATACATTCTTGAAGTTAACCTCGGTTTAGGGTGTCACTACGTGGCAATAACATCCCTTTACATTACACTAATCTGAAGTAAAGCACTGCTAGATAACCTCTAGCGGTGGCAATGTTTTTCTGCACTCTAGCGGTGGCAATGTTTTCCATGATAGTTAGCCAAATGGCTAGCTTGTGAAAAATGGCGTCCATAGCAGCTGGAGTGCCATAAATTAGCCACCAAATGTCTAGAAGGTATATACATTAAAACATCATATTATTGTGACATACCCACAGTACTGTCAGTCTATCGTTGCTATCAAAGTTGGACTGTGTACTAATGCAGAAGTGTAGCTTTAGCATTTTCAGTGGGGCTTGAGACTGACAGAGAGAGCCCTGTTTTTATGTCAATTACTACAGATGGAGACCACACGTAACACAATAACCATAACAATGAAGTGTATCTCATGCTGCTTAGACTGTCCATTTATCAAATTTAGGCTAGAATACTTAAAGTTAGGGATTTTATTCAGATTCTATTCTATTATTTTGACTTAATTTTTACATCTTGACTCACAACTCACTGTTTAGAGAAGGACGCCCTTAAATTATTTATTCACAAAAATCTGCAATTTGATGCAAGTTTGGCAGCTCAGTTTTCTGGCACTTGTGTTAACAGGTCAGCTTTGCTTTGTTGTAAGCGGCCCTTTTAGTTTAGCATGTAGAAAAGAACAAATCCACATGTTCTCTTATAAGATTTTGATGATTAACAAAAAAGGTAAGGCACACATTAGACTTGTACACAATCAAATGCCTGTTAATCTATGGACAAATTAGTCAATTCGTTGATAGGCAGATATGAAGAAATCAGTTTGTTCATCCATAGATTGACAGGCATTTGACATATACCAACTGAACATGAGATTTTTTTTTTTACTTTATCAAATACATGATTTAACAGTATAATTTCACAATAATGCAATATGCATATACAAGGGAAGTCAGTAGTATAATGCTTGTCAGTGACAGATTTCTATCATTTTTGTTGACAAATAAAAAACAAAATTAAAACATTGCAAACATACCCTTTTTCAGTCACCTTAAAATGTAATGCTTCTTAATATTTACAGTACTCTAATTACTGGCACAAAGAAAGTGGATATACCTCTTGATTAGCTTACTATTTAGAATGCCCTGAGCTATACCATGTGTTGATGTATATGGAAGTACAAAGCCCATTTATGAGGCCACCCTGCACTAGTACTCCAAACAACCACTGTAGGTTAATATGTTGCTTTCTCAAGTGTCCTAGGATCTCTCCCATCTCTCCCTGGCTAACAGAACTGGTAATTATTGCCTTTAATGAAGGGCTCGTTCGCCTCACATTTTATGTCCAGACATTCATTTTCTTCATGCATCTGAGTGATGTTGGTGTAATCCTTGAAGAAAATATAAAGAAAATATTATCTTTTAAAAATGGGAATTTCAGTACACAGAATTATACTTTAGGATGTAAGTGTTTGTCATTCCCTTTACCGACACACAAAATAAATAATTTTTTAATCTTTCTTCCTATGATACGAATGTGACGGACGATGGAGTGCTGTACCAACGACATATTCTACAGCACTACTTCGTCTGTATTTTTGTCCATGACATCTTGTGAAAAATATTTTATGAGCTAAAAATATTTATCTACTTCTTATCATTAAGATGCTACAATTTCCTGTACCATGTCATGACTTAACGTGTAACGTTTACTGATTTACAATAAACACCTTGAATAAAAATAAATAAATAATGTTTAGTGTCCAAAGCGTGTGCAATGCATTGCAATATGTTGCAAATAGTCATACAAATTGCTCTATTTGGGACAATATTTTCAGCTATTGTGTATTCACAGTCATATAGGCCTATGCATTGTTCATGCATGCTTGGTTATTCTGTGGCTGGCACTACAGACAAGACTAACTTTGTTTCTCATAAAAAACATTCCATTATATAACCATAACATTAAAATATGAGTGTGGATCCCCAAAACTAAAAAGAATATGGTTATATTTGCCCAAAATGGGAAAATGAAGGCCTTCAGTGACCTCCATGGCCTTTCCTCCATACCCTGTGTGACAGAATCATAACCGGTTATAAAATAAATTATTTCCCCTACACGTTCCTCTACCCTTTGGCTTATGGGTGGTGGATGATAAGTAATGATGGGGTAGGGCAGGGATAGGCAACCTTCGGCACTGCAGCTGTTTTGGATTACACCTCCCATGATGCTTTGCCAGCCTTATGGCTGTAAGAGCATTGTGGGAGATGTAGTCCACAACATCTGGAGTGCCGAGTCCAAAGACTAGACTCCTACCCTGGATTTACTATCCTTCCCCAACATACCCTGGTAAATGAGTTTCTAAGGAGACAGCCATTTAGCTGTATAAAACACTCTCTGGTGTCAAGGTTTTCTGGGACCAACTGTTTTACCTTCATTTTATTTTAATGTAATTTAGCATTACTTCATGTATTTGCTATATGTATGTGTTTACACTCTGCACCACCGGAAGGTTAATGGTTTGAGTCAAATAATTTTATTATTTGTTCACAGAGGGCACGGTGTGTGTGTTTGTGGGGCGGAGTATGTGAATTAGCCTTTAGTGACAGGCGCAGTATGGCAGATACCATCTCTGCTGATATGCTGCTGCCCTGTACAGGGCCAGATTAAGAGCCCAGTGGGCCTGGTGCTGACAATTATGACGGGCCTAATTACAGAATCATATCGACCGAAAACAGTAAAAAACTCCCAAGCATCATGTATCTGAAGGAGATGGTGCTGGAGAGAAAGAAAACAGCAGCTATAAGAAAACACATACCCTAGGCTAATTTCTCTAATTTATGTTTTCATCTTTCAAGTAAATCCATAACCCCTAACAGCAGTGTCCAGTCAAGCAGGAAGTCAATGGGCATGGTAAAAGGGTGTGCCACTGACACAAATCACGTAACCTGCCAAAAGGGGCGAACATGCCCAAAAAGAGGACATGTCTGCTCGAAGAATTAGAAGGCCAGCCTGGCATGAATGCATGTCAGGCTGCCTGCCAATCATGCAGCTGGCCAACTAAGGGCATACTATGAAAGACAGCACCCTGAGCTTGGCATAAATGCATCTAATGATGCGCTCACTCAACGCTTTCTAAGGACTGTCCCCTAGCACTCGCTGGTCCACTTGTCTCCTCACCTTCTTACTAGCAGGCAAAAGCTCCTGGTATATGGTCTGGGACAGAGAAAAGCTGTATGTAGTGAGTGCAGAAGAAAGGGAACATGCCACAGTGTTAGAGAGACCAAAGTCAGCATTACCTTAAAGGATCACTATAGGGTCAGGAACACAAACATGAATTCATGACCCTATAGTGTTAACACCACCATCTAGTCTCCCTGGGCCCCTCATGCCTCCATAAATATAGCAAAATCCTACTATATTCAAGCCTGAAGCTGTAACTCTGCAAGCTGTTAGACTCATAAAAACAAGCAGTCTGCTGACATCATTAGAAGTGGTGGCCTGATCCAATCACAGTGCTTCCCCATAGGATTGGCTGAGACTGACAAAGAGGCAGATCAGGGTCAGAGCCAGCATGATTCAAACACAGCCCTGGCCAATCAGCATCTCCTCATATAGATGAATTTAATTAATGAATCTCTATGAGGAAAGTTCAGTGTCTGCATGCAGAGGGAGGAGACACTGAATGTTTGGATGCATTTTAGGCAGCCATGACACAGGAAGGATCTCTAACAGTCATCTAAGGAGTGGCCAGTGAAGTTATCACTAGGATGTAATGTAAACACAGCATTTTCTCTGAAAAGACCGTGCTTACAGCAAAAAGCCTGAAGGTAATGATTCTACTCACCAGAACAAATTCAATAAGCTGTAGTTGTTCTGGTGACTATAGTGTCCCTTTAACTATATTCATTGTCAGCCAGTCCACACAAGTTTTGTTCCCATACATCCCTCTTAAGTTTCCATACTTAAGTAAGAGTATGTGAAAAGTAGTTAGGGTTGCCACCTTTCTTGGAAAAACATACCGGCCTTACTAATTTGCATAATTAAATATGTGTGGGTGACATCACATGATATAAATCACAAGGAGTGACATAAGAGAAAATGCTGTAAAATCACCAAAAAACTACTTAGTTTAAATCTGCTGTATAGATGGATTCCTCCCAGTGCCCCCATGTCTCCCAGTGCCCTCATGACTCAGTGCCCCATGTGTCGATTACTCCAGGTCTCAGTGTTCCTATGTATCAGTGTTTCAGTGCCCCATGTCTCCCAGTGTCCCCTAGTGTCGTGTCCCCAGGTCTCCCAGTGATCCTATGTATCAGTGTCTCAATGGCCCATGTCTCCCTGTGTCCCCATGTATCCCAGGGTCCCCATGTCACTAGGACACTAGGAAGACGGGGAGACCTGGAGACACGGGGAGACCTAGGGACACGGAGCCACCAGTGACACTGGGAGACTAGGGGACTCAGGCTGGGACACATGGGGACAATGGGAAAATAGGGGACACTTGAAGACATTGGGACACAGACACCAGGGACAAAGATACTAGAGACACTGGCTGGGGGACATGGGGACATTGAGACATGGGGGCACTGGGAGACATGGGGACACTGAGAGACCTATGGACACGGAGCCACCAGTGACACTGGGAGACTAGGGGACTCAGGCTGGGACACATGGGGACAATGGGAAAATAGGGGACACTTGAAGACATTGGGACACAGACACCAGGGACAAAGATACTAGAGACACTGGCTGGGGGACATGGGGACATTGAGACATGGAGGCACTAGGAGACATGGGGAGAGTGAGACACTGGCAGACTGGGGGCACTGGGAGACTAGGGGGCACTGGGAGACTAGGGGGCACTGAGACACCAGGGACACTGGCTGGGAGACATGGGGACACTGTGTCCCCATGTGTCTGTCCATAATGTCTCCCAATGTCCCTTAGTGTCTCAGTGTCTGCCATAATGTCTCCCAATGTCCCTTAGTGTCTCATTGTCCCCATGTCTCCTTGCAGCTTTCCCCCCATCCCTTACTTCCCTGAGGTGTAGGCTGTTTCTGCAGGGCGGGAGTTGCTGTTTGGACTCTCTGTAGCTGCACCCCTGCAGATCACTGAGTACTTCCTATCCCTGCCTGTCTCCACACACAGCGACCCCTACTGGCCAGTGCTGGTATTGCAGCGTAATCTCCATTTATACTGAGAAAAATACCAGCATTTATATTGCCAGTATCACTGCAATATTGGCACCAGCCAGGCAGCCTCAAATACTGGCTGTGCCAATAAAATAAAAGTCAGGTGGAATCCCTAAGAGTAGTGTGTGGAAAAAAAAATAAATGTTAAAAAAAAAAATTTTTTTTTTTTTTTTAAATCAATGGGCCTATTCCATGGGCCTGGGCCTGGAGCTGCAGCTCCATCAGCCCCTATGTTAATCCGGCCCTGGCCCTGTACTTATTCTAGGAGTTAGGAGGTGATGTCACTTCAGCCTTGGCATCATTCCAGACCTGCATGGAGCAGGGTAGTAAATGCACAGTGATCCTAGAAACCACAGACAACATAAATCAATTATGTGCATGTGAGTGTATATGATTGTGTGCATCTTTCCTAATGATAAAGAATTGCAGGCAGTGCAGAGTGACAAATAAACCTACAGTTTTGGTGCCAAGGTACACCTCTGTCCCCAAGGTCTCTGTGTTTGGAGGGGAATATTTTTCTCAGATGTTAAATCTACTGTAAGGAGCCTGGCTACACATTCATTCTATGTTATGATGAAGGATGACAGAATCTCTTTAAAGTATAATGTAGGGTATCCGAGCAATATATCATTCAGGATGTTTGCCAGGAACAGTATCACTTTATTTAAGTCAGGCAATGGAAGGTACATTAATGGTCGAGTGGCAGCTCTGTCCACCACCGTCCATTTATCATTCTAAGTTTTTAGACTAGACATGGGGGGGCATATAGTGTGCAGGATTTATGGATGCTCCATGATCTTACCTGCTCTTTTATATTTCCCATTTGCATGTTGATGAGGTCACTTATCTGGTTAAAGGTTGGTCGCCGAGTTGGTTCGAGGTCCCAGCAGGTCTTCATGATGCGATATCTGAAATATGAACACCATTTCAGCAAGGCTATAGGCTATTATTGACATTAAAGATATAAAAAAAAATAACAATAAAAGGTGTGCTAAGAAAAAAAACGTGCTTTAATAGATAGTCTAAACAAATATTGAAATAACTGCCACACACTTGAGTGTTTTACCCCAATAAAAACAATCCACACAATAAAACCAAATAAGTGAAAAAAGTGGAGCAGTAATAATGTGTATATTACCCACACCAAGCATAATAAACTTAAAGGATCACTATAGGGTCAGGAACACAAACAGGTATTCCTGACCGTATAGTGCAAAACCCACCATTAAGGTGGCTTGCATCCCCCCTGCCTCCTCCTTACCTCCCTTAAAAGCATGAAAAACTCATCTAATTTTCAGCGCCGTGTGGGTCCGCCGACACTGGCCCTCCCACCTTGGTGACATCATCAGAATTGCCGATTTTTAGCCAATCCAATGCTTTCCCATGGGGAAAAGCCTCATGCAGAGCGTGCAGACACTGAACAGCAAAGCTGCCTACTATTCAGCACCTCCTGTGGACATCTGTGGACATCTGAGGAGGTATACCTAGGGTCAATGTAAACATTGCTTTTATTCTGAAAAGGCAGTGTTTGCATGAAACTTTCTGCATATAATGATTACACTCCCCAGAACTACATTAAGCTGTAGTTGTTCTGGTGACCACAGTGTCTCTTTAAATATACTTATGTATTCAGCAGATATCTCCACAAACCATAAAACAGAGTCAGTACATGAAATAAAGAAAAATACTGCTCCACTTTTTTCACTCATTTGACAGAATTGACATTAGCCATTCCGGGACTAGTTTTAAGTTGAAATCTGTCTTACATTTCCAGGGGAGCATAGTCGGGACAATCCATTTTATAGCCATCCTTCACCATCTTGTAAAACTTTTGATTCACCAGAATGCCAGGATATGGGCTCCTGCCTAAAATGGATTAGTGAAAACAGGCCATTGTTAGTATTTGTTTAGGAATCGTTAGCATATCTCAGAGTGATCAATGTAAGAAATATTTTTATTTTTTTTATCATCCATTGCATATACTGGATATCCTTGAGCCTTGCTTATCTCTCCCCCTACCATTGAATCTTATGCAGTATTTCTCCCTTTCCTCTATCCTTTGTTATGAATGTCTTCAATAACAAGTACAAATTGCACTAGCAAAATAAATTTTGTCCAACTTTTGGCAAGCTAATCAATCCCATCCAAATACAAATATTGCTAAGTGTAACATCCACTATAGGGATATGACCAATGAGGGAAAAATAGTCTGTGAAATGCCCAGAGTACAGTACCAGGAGTATACTGTCACCATAACCACTACAGCAGGCTGCATGGTGATTAAAGTGCCCCTTTTGTATCAACAACCGGTAGATGTTTGTGGCTAAAAATACAGACCGATTTCCAAGGTCCATCCCTGTGTTGATAATCTATATGCAGCTCACATCTGCCTCCACTCATACTGACCACCACTTAGTGTTTATTTTTGTGCATAATACACATACATTAAGAAAAAGAATCCTTATCCAATTAATTGCCATAGCACCAGGATCATTTAAAAGGCTCGACCATGGGCACTTGACCTGAAATTGTCTGAGCAAGTTGCACTTGGTGGTTGCATACACCTAATTTTTTTTATTATAAGTTGAGAATTAGTATTCATTAATTTGTTTTTTCCTCTTTACACCTAGTTAAGGCCGGTATAATTTTTAGTCAGCTAGTTTTTACCATCTAGCATAAACATTGGGTGGTAAGTAGAGCTTAGCATCTCCTATTAATTTCTTTGGCACACATTAAAACCTTTGCTAGTTACCAATGGTTACATTTGAAAAAAAAATTGGATGGAAAAGAAACTGGCATCACCAACAAAACCAATAGGCATTTTAGTGATTACTCAATTGTTAAGTGATTGCTTCAAGCATATAATTAATTTATTATTTGGTTCACAAGGTTCTTCTTCACACCAGTTATCTTGACTAATATTCATCAATACATTTATTTCTCTTATCAACCACCATTGCTTTAACTTGTTCATGACTCTTTACACCCACCTAACATCACTTAATCCTTACTCCTACCATTTCATATTCTTCCCATACCATCACCTACACCATTTTAATTGCATACCAAGTGAAAAGATCTCCCACAGCAGAATTCCATAGGACCAGACATCACTCTGCACAGTGTAAATACAGTCGAATATGCTTTCTGGTGCCATCCATTTCACTGGCAGGCGAGCCTAAATTGTGGGATGCAAAGAACTTAAATGGATTTGAAGGAAAACAATCACTATTAGTAGTTATTCTTTCTCTAAGCATGCAGTGCCACCTAGAATACGTTCTAGCAGTAGTGAGTCCTGTAGTAGTGAGGTTTTTTAAAATTATTTCACAACAGGTGTAATGCTAGGACTGTCATAATAAAACTGAATTTGCTTACGTTGTTCCTCTGAAGACAAAATCTGTTATTTCCACTTTATCATGAAAACATGTTGACTCTTTATGTTTATCTGATATAAACTATTGAATGTTTTTGTTGACTATTTAAACTCGAATTTAAGAGATACTATAGGCAGCCAGGCCACTTCATGTCAGGATCCTCAGATACAGGCCAGTATGTAATGAGAAGAGAGGACAAGGAATAGGATATAGTGTAGTATCTTAACTACTAATTGGAGAAAACGAAAAGGAAATGCACTTACAGTTTGTGTAGCTGACAATTACCTCAAATTAAATGCACATGGGTGGTATTATTACTACCTATGAATATGTGGTTGGTTTAATGGGTGGTAGTCCAAAGGGTATGTAAAAGAAGCTGAGAATGACTCCAATATAGAGTAGTATTTCTGATGTGCTAAATGGAGAAAATATTTACATAAGTGCACACTCACATTTTTTGGATTCTACTAATGGCTGCTAGAGCATAGCGTGGAATGGAATGATCACAACTCTTGGATAAATATTTTTGGAATCCTCACCGTGGTGTTATGTGGACAAAAATAATATATAGTGCGCACTTTCGAGGTTAAAAATAATAAAATAGTAGGAAATGTACTCATGATGCAGAGCAAAATAATGGTTTTGCTTAATCCACAAGGCGTAGGTGGTATATTCCCCACCAAGAAAAATTATGCCCAAACATCAGGATAAAACCAAACGTTCCAGGAGCAATACAAATTCACAAATTGTATTGAAGATAAATTGTAAAATAAAATAAAACAGAGTAAAATATCACCCTAATATGTTCCAGCTATTAGGTTTTATCAAAGTGATGCAGGTTATGGGAGCCCTTTTTCTTTCTAATTTGATTCCTCTCTTCAGCTATAAACGTTTTTTTATTTCATTTTTTTTTTCATGTTTAATACTTGTCAGTCACATGACTATGACACCATGTGACCATTATTTTAAAATCCATATTCTGCAATTTAAATCATTATTTTGCTCTGTACCAGTGAGTTCATTTCCTACTATGTTAGCTTCTTTTTTTCTTTTCAATCTGGCAATTTGTATTGTTTTTCTTGAAAAGTCAACAGGGAATAGGGTACAGAAGAGAAGTGGGGAGGGGGAAAATAATAATGAAAATAATAATAACAAGTACCAGTGGGTAAATAGTAACAGAATTCCAGGTTGAACATTGACATTTGGACGAGTGTACAATCATGACATCATAACGTTTACAAAGTTTTTCTATCTGGGATGTACCCATTTCAATGTGTTCCATGCGTCCCATGTTGCCAGAGCATTCTGGTAGGGAGGGCAGATGTTGCTGAAACATTGCTCATACATACGCTGTTTATCCAGCTCTAAGTGTAAAGTCAATACAGAGGACGTGTGGTGGGATTTCCAAGCTTGCGCTAGTATTAAGCATTGAGCCATCAGAATAACATAGTACATCAGTTTTTGTTTGTGTTTGGGCAATTAAAGTGGTAGGTGCAGTAGCAGATAAGTGAGAGGGTAGTGGGGCAGCGTACATTCGGTAAATTCCTATAGAAGTCATGTACAGAGTTCCAAAATGGTTTAATTAATGTGCATTTCCACCATAAGTGTAGTACCAAGCCGTTTACCAAATAGCATCTCCAGCATGTCGGAGGACTATTAGGGAATAGTTTGTGGATTCTTTCTGCCAGCATGTACCACCGGTATAACATTTTCTGCTGTTGTTCCAGAAGGGTAGGGGATTTGATGAGTTTTTTTGGAGTATTAAAAATCTTATCCCACTGTCTCTGTAAAATTTTGCAATTCAGGTCACTAGCCCACTGTCGTACAGGCATAGATTTTGGGAACAGCAAGTAGTCCAAGAGCATTTTATAACCCCTGGTATTTTATCATGTTTAACCTATACAGTGAGCACTATATTTTATTTTTGTTTTATCCACATAACAGCATGATGAGGATTCCAACCATAAATATCCAAGAGTGGGGATCATTCAACTTCATGCTGTTCACTAGGTGCCACCAGAAGGCTCCAAAAAATATACTTACCCTTTGGACTAACCCCCATTGGACCAAGATACCAACCACATATCCATAGGTGGGGATAATAACGCCCAGGCGCATTTAATTCAAGATAATTGTCAGCTACACACACTGTAAGTGCCTTTCATTTTCTCTAATCATATCCTATTCCTTGTTTTTTCTTTTTGTTACATATTGACCTGTATCTGAGGATTTTTTTCAAGGCTCTGCTTTCCTTTTATTGCATTCATTTCATTCACGACTAGAAAGGAGAAACTCTGATATAGGTTGTTCAAGCTGCCTCCCTCACAATACAAGCACTAAAAACCCATCATCCCCTATTGCCTTAGTCTGCAGATGGTATAGTGCTTTATCTGTAGTACCAATGCTTCCTTATCAGTGGCCTTAAAATAGCCTGTTAAGATATGAATTTCCACTTCCAAGTCTGCCGAGATTAAATGTACACATATCTCTTAAGAGGATATCACCCCTAGTTTCTGGGATATTACAGGCTTTGACTGGAACAGATATTGAGGGTAAGACTAAACTCTGACTGGATTCATTAATATTATGCCACACTCGCATTCAATGTGATGAGTGTGTCTCATGCTTGTGCTCAAGAGAAGAATGTCTTTATCTCAAGTTCGCTCTGTGGGATTGTTTGAAGGATCTTCCCTCATAAACCTTGTTGATCGTACTATTGCAGTAGGATTTGGCCCATAAAAAAAAGCATTTTGAGCTGTTGTCTGATGAACATCACTCGAAGCTCATGACCACATAGGTTGCCACAATCAGGTAATATGGGTATCAAGGCAAACTTAATACTTATATACTTGTTAAGTGTATCATCCAAACATGTTTAGATACTACAGAGATATTGTACACATAATGCCCTCATACTGTAAGTACAATTACCCAATTAAAACCAGGAATCTGAGGGCATTGCAGGCTACATAGAAGAACTATAGTGTGCTTAGCGTTCATCCTTCCTCCTATTCATTTACTATTTCCGAGATTTCTGAATGATCCGCAGTAGAAGATCATATTGTTTTATTCACAGGTTCCATGGCTGTTTTAAGATAAACTGTAAACAAATCAAATACATATTCTAGGAATGCTAGCTTAGCATTTTTCTGAAATGTGAAACTCCCTTTTAATTTCTTTACAATTTCTGTCTATATCAATATATTCATGGGTGTTTCATTAATATTATTGGGGCAGTCTGTTTGCAATTGAGCCACATTTTGTTTTATAGTTCTATATTACTTGCTGGACTGTGGGCTGAACGTTGTCAGCCTACCCTTGTGTAAATCTGACTTCAGAATTACTAAAATAAGTTAAAGTTTAAAAAAAAAAAAAAAAAGTGTTTTGATTTTATTACATTTTAATGCTGGTAAAAAGCACAATAACAACAGATGATTCTGCAAAAAAAAAAAAAAAGAAAATAGCATTTAGCTGACAGCACACTTATATGCAAAATAGAAGATTAAAAGGCAACACATATCTGATGAGTCTACAAATACATTGTGTTTGTGTATGTATCTTTTTAATAACCATAAAGTTCTTATACTCAGTCAGCACAAAGCCTACTTCTCTATTTATGGGAAAAACAACAAAACTTTTGCTTGACATTTTTCATAACATTGTTAAAGCATTGTTATGAATTTTAAATAATCTGTTCTGTAACTCAAACATTATTGTTCCATGTACTTTGCGGAATAATAAATGATGTGTGATTATCTATTATATATGGAGAACCCCTATTGAGCTATTAGTTTTTGGATGTGTGGCAAAATGAACAAACATTTTGGTTTTTATCCATTTTGTTGGAAAACAAATAAAAAATTACCATATAACAAACAACAGATAGGATGGATAAATGACTGTATTTTGTTCAACGATATTCATTTGTTTGCATTACACCCCCAATCACCAAGCCCTGAGTGAGGGGGGAATGTTTGCTAAACAACAATCAGTGGCTGCGCGCTGTAACAAAAAAAATAAACTTGAGATTGGCCAGCTGGTGGGGGCATCAATTTAATGAACGAGGGTTAACACACTATGGTGGGCCTATTGATTAAATAAATAAAGTGGTGGAGATATAGTGTCTCCCCCATCTCCCCACCTGTCGCCAGTGGGTGACAGCTATAATTAGAATGAACAGGGGGGACAAAGTGTCTTCCCTGTCCCCCAACCGTGGGAATTCCTCATCAAAGGAGAGTAATAATAATAATAATAATAATAATAATAATAATGAAGGGGGGACCTTTCAAAATAAACCAAAAGGAAAAAAAAATTCTGGAACAAAAGACGAACCGGACTGAATATTCTTTAAGTGCACATGTCCATCAGAATGTGAGCTTCTAACTAAACAGTGAGCTGCAAAATGTAAGCCAAAATAATAACAATAGATTCTATTAGTGATCCATTTTTTTAAACCTACTTTTATCTGAGCACTGTTTTACTGAATAAATCCCCAGTGCTCCTGTGATTATATAAATTAAATAATTAACAGACTACAAAAATACTTAGTTGAAAAAGAAAACATGTCTAAGTACAGCTTTGAACAGAAAACCAGCAAAGGCTACAGCTTAATGTAAAGGTTTTGGTGTAAACATACTGTCCTTGAAATTTTTATATTTGCCTCTAACAACCCCTCTAGTGGCTGTCACTTAGACAACCACTAGAGTTGTTTTCTATTATTGCCCTGCAATCTTTGCATTACAAATTTTCATTGCCTTCACAGTCTGCACGCCACAGATCCCCATGGAGATGCATTGGTACTATGCATCTCTATCAGGAAATGCTGATTGGTGCAGAGCGTGATTGCCATACATGTAGTAACACTGCAAAGTTTTCTACGGAGAAGCATCGGATTGGCAGAGATCAGTAATGCCTGGGCAGGAGCTGTGGCCATTGCCAGACCTGCTCAGGTAAGTAGAGCATCTTCATTTAATGGTTGCAGGGGGCCTTAAATCTAGATCAGGAAGGAGTATGTCTAACTTTAGAAATGTATGTTTGTATTTCTATGTTAGAGTGCTCATTTAATATATTTTATAAATACAGCTAAGTGGCTGACTCAACCACCAGACTGAATATGACATGAATTAAGTGATGAAGTTGTAAAATCTTATATTCATGTTATGCAAAATAAATGTTTTCAAAAAAATTGAATACTTACATTGCCTTTAACGACGTAGTTCGAATCATTTTCAATGTCTCTGGCCAGGCCAAAGTCACAAATCTTAGCAGTACGTCCATCAGTAACCAACACATTCCTGGCTGCAACATCTCGATGAATACACTAGACACAGAGTAACATAATGTCAACAAAAGGACAACATTGTGTATCTTCTGCACTAAACAGCATTCACACATGAAAGGATAACTCACATTCTTTTCAGCTAAGAAGGCCATTCCCTGTGCTACTTGTAATGAAAAATTCAAAAGGTCATGAAGATCCAACGGTAAGTGATCATCTGTGTCATCTTCTTCAGTGTCAGTGGTACCTTTGGTAAAAGTAAGCCAATTGTTAAGATCTTACACAAGTTTACATTTCCATTTTCAGGAAATTGATTTTTTTTGAGGTTTGGTGTCCTATCTTCCTAAAAATTAATAGAAATCATTTACAGTTCATCTCCCTTTGTTGAGATAGCTCAGTGGGCTAAAGAAACTGTTCAACCCTTGGGGGTCGCAGGTTCAAATCCCAGCAGGGATGACTCAGCCCTTCATCCTTCCAAGGTAGATAAAACGAGTACTATTAAATTAGGTAATAGTAACATCCCCGGGATGCTGGGCAAAAGTAACATCCCCAGTACGCACTTGGTAACCGGAGTAATCTGAATTTACCTTTCCTGGTTACATACTTTGTTCTTATTATTTCCACAGTAGAAACAAAATAACTGTATGTAAAGACATATGGAAAAAAAGGAGACAGAACACTATGAAAGATAGACATCTCTGTATCTCTGTAACACCATACTTCCATCATATTTACAATGGAAGACCTAAAGATCTTGTATAAAAAGTATAAAGTGGTTTATCAACATGCTATATGGATCCCAATAAGGGGGAGAGTTTGGCAGAGTTAGGCATTAAGGGATTTGGAATTTAGGGTTACAGCATCCCCTGGAGCTACTATCATAATCAGTGGCACAGTATTAGGCTACTGGCATATTTATAGAGAGGAGTGTGTGCTTAACCACACAGAACCAGAGGACTTGTGACTTAGCATTACATTATTAACCATACATTAAATTACAAGAGGAAAGGAAGGGACAGGAGTTGGTTACTAAGTCCCATCTACAGCAGGATAAAGGAGTTAGAAATGTTATGTATGCTAATAGTTTAGGACATATAACATTTATTTTAGCAGCTCATAGATGTTCAGATTAAGACAGTAATTTTTACATCATGTTATCTCCTTGCATTGAAGAGTTTAGCCATATATTTTTTTTCCTAATTGATTAGTTTTAAGACTGACATCAGCATAGTTCTGGCAGATCAAACTCTAGAAATGTCAAGACGGTGAATGTCCGGTAGAATCTCTTTCAAAACACTAATTCCTGAGTAAGTAACATACCTTGAACTACATTGTTGTTGGATGCTGGCTTCATTTCAAGGTAACTGTCTTTGTCACTATGAGGAGAAATAAAGCACTATATTGTATTATATATGAATTGTTTATTGGGATTTAGAATAACGTATTGTATCATTGTCATAACACAGAAGAAAGAGGCTATACTCAGAAATCCCCTAGTTTTCACTACAACCGCTTTATTAGATATGCAAAACATGAGGAAACTTGGGGCCACACAGCTACATTGTGGCTCAATAAATTGGCACAAGTACCTTCCCATGTATTTTTCCTCCATAGACATATTTTTGTAGTCACTGTTGGTGTGTAGAGCAGCAAACATTCTGTTCATGGACTCTGCCTTTCGTCTCAAGAAGTTCAACAAGTCCCCATGCTGACAGTACTCCGTAATGACCAGAATTGGACCTATCATACAACAAAAATGCACAAGAAAGATAATTTATTTAATTACCACTAACTATTTTGTTTTTATTTGTGATATTAGATAGATACAGATCTTACTGTGAAATATACAGTTGCCTTGGTTTTCTTTGTGATATGTTCCACTTTCAATGACAAATTAGTACAATTCTGTACTGTAATGTTACTATTGTAATAATCTGCTTTTTCTTGCTCTGGGATTCTTAGCACTCAGAGAAGACGGACAGTTGTAGAACACAGGGCCGTGGAGAAAATTATAATATTAAAATACTTGCTATTCCTAAATATTGTATTGTTCAGATATATCTTATTGGAACTTGCTACATAAAAATCCAAATAAATTGTGATATAAGAGGACAGTTATTTCTGAAGGCAAATGTGAGAAATTGTGGTATACAGTTTTAATGAGTTTTAGCAAGTTCTGTGTTCTTAATTAGACCTCGAATAGCATCTCAGTATGTAATAGTCGCTTAAATGCGAATAGACAACAAATGTGTTTTGGCTCACTTGTGCTATCACTTTCTGCTGCTTATAAGACCGATCTCTTCAATCATTAGTCTGCCCTGCTTGATAGACATGTTTAGTCCTTTCATAGTCTTCATCAGTATATTACAAATGGTATTCATATCAGAGTCTTGTTTTCTGGTTTTCTGGAGCTAATATTTGTCATTTATAGCTGAGCTGTAATCTACAGGAACCTTTGTGATGACACCATGTACAGTAGCATTACTGGAGCCAAAAAAGTGAAACCCTTCAGGTTGGGATGAAGGGAGGGACAGATTTTTGGGGCTCATGGAGTGAAACTGCTTAAAAAAAAAAGTTACCATAAATATAAGAAAAAAGAAACCCTAATTGTATACATTACGTGTAGGCTATATGGGTGCCTGGAGTACTTCTGTAATACAGCTGATATGGCCAAGGATTACACAGTTGCTATGGAACTGCAATTCCCAGAGTTCTCTGCCAGCATCCTAGTCTTTAATTAGTAATACTATTAGCAAACATATCTAACATTCCATACTCTTACCTCCATGAGTGCATGCTCCCAATAAGTTGACAATATTTTGATGGTTTCCCAAGTGACTCAGAATTTTCAGTTCGGACATCAAAGCCTCGACCTCATCTCTGTGTGCACTGGCTAAAAATGGTGTAAAAAAGAAATATAAGACCATTCGTCAATCCTTTTAATGTGACTAAATTGACAATATTCTATTTGCAAATTTATCAAAACCACCTGATTCTCAAATATTCTATATGGTGAAGAGCAATTGTTTCCTAAATTACCCCCAAAATAACCACAGTAGGATGTGAAAAGTGCAATGAGTTATTGCTTCCACAAACAGTTCTGGCATAATAATTGATTTACTGATTACCAGAGAGTTATAGGTTAGCTCCCACATAGAGCCCTTCTCATCTTGAGTGATAATTGTACAGATTTTCTCTGGTTATTCAACTCTCTGTTCTCCTCTAGAGCTGACATTATATTATGGCACTTATAACAGTTTTGTAAGGCATGTTGAGAGTGAGCATGGTTTGTAAGTACTCAGAGTACAACTCGTCTGCTTCCTCTCTAAACAATGAGGAGGATTAACAGAACAATTGGTAGTGTGGAACACTCAATCAATAGTTTGTCCATTGTTCCACAGCTTCATTTATAATAAAATAAATTGTTCTATGAAAATAGGAAATTACAAAACAAAAGATAAATCTAAATATATTTTGTTGATAAGTGTGTAATTTGTGTAATTCAACAATACATAAATTATTGTGTGTCAGTATTTGAATGTCAATGCATATGGGTGTCAGGGTTTCACTGCGGTTTTAAACAGCAACCCTTCCTTACTCTGTGTCTGAGCTCTTCAGCTACTTTTAACGATCAGCTCCTTCATTAATGTTGCCATGGTTACTCACCTGGTTGTTAGTAGCCAGTCCTATTTAAGCAGCTAGTCCCGTACCTCCTTGCCCTTGTGTGGTTTCCTGTTTCCCAGAAGACTTCCTATTTCCTGTGTATTCCTGGTTCCGGACTTATGCCCTGGTTCCTTACTCCACTGCTCTCCGTTCTCCTGATACCGGTTCGTCTGACCGGTTCGCTTTGGTGCCTGACCCCTGCTTGCCTCCTGGACTTTGCTTTTGTTTTTTTTCATTTTTTGCTATTTTTTAATGAAGGTATTTTGCATCTACGTTCTGTCTGTGTCTGGTTCCTGGTCCCTACCAATGGATTAGTGAATGTATGTCTGTGAGTGTATGAATGAGTCAGTGTCTGTGAGTCAGTGTCTGTGTGTCAGCGTACGTGTGTGCATGGGTTAGTGTCTGTGTTTTAGTATGTTAGTGTATGGGTCAATGTTTGTATCTGTTTGGGACCCATCATCTTTAAGGGAAAAATATCCCTACACCATGGCCTTGTATTCTAAAGATATATCACCTGGCCATGGGGGTTACTTACGTTTCAGCATCTTTACAGCCACTCTGAGGGCTGAATCATCTTTTCCCATTCCAAATGCCGTGGCTTCCATGACCTTTCCAAATGCACCTGCTCCCAGTGTTTTTCCTGCATAGACAAAAGCATAAATCAACCTTTAGAAATAACAAATAAAAGTGACACTCAAGACTAAAAATTACCTCACCATGTAAGGTTATGCACAAAGCCCGGAATTGACAATTTAAGTCAACTTGGACACACTTCAAACTTAGGTGAGTTTCGGGTCTTGGGGGCTCTACCTTATGCTCACTTAAGGTTTAAGACATAGCTCTGGGTTGACTCAGTTCACTTTGTCAACAATATTTTTTCAACCACATTGTATAACACAGTACATGAAATACTCTAACTTTTGATATGTTAATTATTAGTTTGATAAATACCAATGTCATATATAAATAAAATGCACAGAGTTAATATTCCACAAATATTCATAAAAATAAATGTAAAAAAAAGAACCAAAATGTTGGCATGATTTTGTGTGCCAGTTACTAGTAAATAAAAAGAAAAATCGATATGTTTAAATTGGTTATTGAGTGGAAGTGGAATGATTGAAAGCTTAGGTTTATATTTGAGTTGAGTTTACATTTTGTTTAATCAGTTACTGCAAGAATTATCATGGTACGGTTTGATTATTTTTTCTTTATCACAATATCATTAGAAATACTGTGGTAAACCAGAGGCAGCTCTCTAATTAGGCGATTTAGGCAGCCGCCTAAGACCTCACGCTGATTGGGGCCTCGCGACCGCGGAAATCGCCTTAGAGCAGAGTGACATGTCGGGTCTTCGGTTTCTGACAGGAGGGGGCCCAGTGGCTTGCCCTTTATGCCGCCGGGTGTGAGGCCCCTCCAGTCAGTCTGCGCTGATCGAGAGCTGCCCAGCACTACAGTCTGTCTGCAGCTCCGCCGGGCACAGAGTTGCAGACTGAACTGTTTTGCGATCTCCAGTGTATCAGAGCATTGCCGCGTGCTACCACGGCAAAGCTTTCATATTTTTGGAGACCATGAGACTTACCATGTGGTCTGCAGCTCTGCACCTGGCAGAGCTGCAGACCAAAGAACCTGCCTGCCGGACCACCAAGGACCGAGACCCTGGACCACCAGGGAATAGTTGAAGGAAAAAAAGGTATTTATGAGCCCCCCACAACCTGTCACCCTCTCTCAGCCCCCACTTCCCTCTCTCAGCCCCCCACTACCCTCTCTCAGCCCCCCTACTGGCTCTCACCCCCCTTATCCTGCCACACCCTGTCACAGCCCCCACTACACCGTGTCACCCCACACCCCACATACACCTTGTCACTGCCCTCCACACACACACCCTCACAGCCACCCCAACTCTGTCACTCCATTAGCACCCTGTCACAGCCCCACACACACTTTCACCCCACAACCCACATACACCCTGTCCTCACACACACCCTGTCCTCACACACACCCTCACAGCCACCCCCACTCTGTCCTCACATACACCCTCACAGCCACCCCCACTCTGTCCTCACACACATCCTCACAGCCACCCTCACTCTGTCACCCCACTAACCCTGTTACAGCCCCCCCACGCAACTTGTCAAAGCCACTCCATCCTGTCAAAGTCCTTCCCACATACCATCACAGCCACCCACCATGTCACCCCACAGCCCCTCCCCCACACTCCCTGTCACTCCCCTCACACGCACCCTTTCACATTAACCTCCTCCAACCTTGTAACACTCCCTCCTCCAGCTATGTCACAACTGTCCTATCATTCTCACCCTCCTTCATTCTGTCACACACGCCTTCCCAACTCTTTCATTTACCCCCCTTACCATGTCAAATTCACCCTGTCACACTCACCAACTGAAGACTTTCATTCACACACACACACTTAGTCGTAGCCTTGCCATAACACAATGCACAAAAGCCACAGGCAGCCCCCATAAACACAACACACCGCAAATAGCTGTCCCAGACACATGCTCACAAAGACATACATTCACACACAAGGATACTCTGTCAGACACACACTTTCATGCACACAAACAGGTAGACAATGCCAGACACACTCCGAAATACACACACCTGCACTTATGTATACCCGACTGCAAGGCTATGTAACCATACCCTGCAATCGTATAAACAGTTAGCATATTTGCTTATTAAATTTGTTTATTGCAAATTAATTTAGTTTGCTAATTATGCCATAACTTCAGTCAGAGAGCTCACAACGCAGTGGCACATGAAGCTGCAATACTGCAAGCCTCTGGACAATGAATACAGAGACTAGCTTTCTTTATCCAGCGCTGCAAATATGTTTTTCAAAATAACTACAGCACCTTATACACACAATAAAACCCCTATTTATTTCCACTTTGGGTGTTAGTGGGGGCCTCGTTTTTGTGTTTCGCCTAAGGCCTCACAAAGTCTAGAGCCGCCACTGTGCTAAACTACAAAGGCAATGAGTTTTAACCGTCTCTTACCAAAATGTAGGTTGTTCCTTGGGAATTCCCATCTTTCATTGTACGGTAGCTGCGTTGGGTCAATGCACGTATAATTATTTCCTTCAGAGACTCTCACAATCTGCCAGCGAACTTCATATTTTGGTTTCTGAAATAAGACATATAAATATGAACAGTGGTTATGTGATTTATATGGTACAAGTTTTTGGTCATTTTAAAGTTCAAACAGTCAAACATGAAAGGCAAGCCACTTTCATGACCGTAGAATTTAAGCAGGATATCTGACACAGTGGATGAAAGATCAGGTTTTGGGGAGGACTTCTGTTAGCACTTGATTTGTTATGACCAGAAGTTAGGGGCAATATTGAAACCCACAGATGGCATTTGTTGATGGAAACGTTTGTATTTACATAGTTATATAGCTGAAAAGAGATTTGCGTCCATAAATTTGAGACTTCTTCACGTATGTTTTTTGCTGTTGATCCAAAAGAAGGCAAAAAAAAAAAACAGTTTGAAGTGCTTCCAATTTTGCTACAAACTAGAAAAAAAATTCCTTCGTGACACCAGAATGGCAGTCAGATTAATCCTTGGATCAAGAAGCTATTACCCTACAGTTGAAAAATTATATAATTGAATATTCTGTTTTTGCAAGTATGCATCTAGTTGCTGTTTGAACATCTGTATGGACTCTGATAAAACCACTTCTTCAGGCATAGAATTCCAAATCCTTATTGTTCTTACAGTAAAATAACATTTTCTTTGCCTTAGACAAAATCTTCTATTTAGGTCAAGAATATTGGTGTGACCTACCTGGGACTTTGCTTATTACTGTAGATGCTTATGCCTTTCCCCATGTTTACTCACCTACTCTCTTACTCTCATTACAGGTGTTTGTTTGTATTTATTTATATATATTTATTTTTCTTACAGACAAGATGCACTTGTTAAACTGTTTATGGCACACTTTAAAAAAAAATATATATATACAAACCAAACCAAATAAAGCTATAATTGCCTTTCTGGGCATAGCTTTTAGCTTTTAGCATAGCTTTTTAGCCTATTGACTCTGTTCGGTAGTTTGTTCATTTTCAAACTACAGAACTAGACCGACCGCAAGCCCTGATTCTCTGGAACTGTTTTGGGCATGGGACCATGCCTGCGGTCTGTCAAATAAATGACTTCCAGGAAATACTGAACCCCTGAACTGATCTGGGTGATTTTTGGATATGTTGGTCATGCGGATCAGGGCTATCAGGGGATGTGTGAGGTTTTATGTATTTTTAGGGTACTTTTGGGGTGTTTTGAAAAAGTATGTTTTTTAAGCTAAATACCCTTTAGTTTTACTTGTTTTTTATGGCTCCTTTTTTAGCATTAAAAATATAGCTGATTATCCGTAACCATCACCACTTTGTGTGGTTTGACCTAATATTTCCTCTATATTTTCTTTTACATGTACAGCTTAAGAATATCTGGTACAAATACTTAGACAAACAATTTTCCTTTTTAGGATATTTTACCATCATTAGAACTTTTCTGTGTATATATTGTTTAATACATATCCTTATATTCTCAGGGAATAAATTAGATGTGGCACATACTCCTAATATTGACAACTGACCCGTATATATCTATACGGGTATATATAAAAAAGTCTCCTAGAGAGATGAAACGCGTAGACTTTCATGGTCCTGATTCTCACTAGATACAGAATATTGACGCTTCTCCTTTAAGGCAGCCGCGGCCTCTTGTGAAGTTCCCGGCCGCAGCGTACCACAAGATCCACAAGATCACAGCTTGTTGTGCTTCCTTGTTCCAGTCCCTGCAGCTGTCAGAAGAGTTGCTTCGGCTGATTGTCGGATTCAACAGTGCGGCTCTCAGTTAAACTGTGAGTGTGACAGCAGGCTACAAAGTAATGCTCGCTGGCAACTTTACCATCGGGATCCCTCTGACACCTATATCTACTTAACGATAGCATCACTTTTCATCCGTGGAGGGGGCCCACAACGGATAACTACTTTTTTGTTTGTTTTGTGGCTGCTATTCTTCTTTATAGGTTGATATTGTGCTGTGTGGAGATTTATATATCTTGTATTCTGTTTTTATATTTCATTTTATTATGCCTTTCTAGGTCTGTCATTTATTACCCCTTTTTCACTGTTTATGGGAGTGACCCCATTTTTGGAGTTTTTGGGTATATCTTTTTATGTCTTATTGAAATCATTTTAATTCTGAGTACTTGTTTACAGTTGCCCTTGGATAGCAGCTTGATTGCAGTGGTTTTTACGGCATTGCATACTTTGTTGCTATTCTGGGCATTTCCTGTACCTATACAGTGTGTTTATAGTATCCTTAGAGTTGATTCACTTTTGTTGATTTATATGACATTTATTAAACTCATTAATATATTTTGACTATCTACCAGTGAGATATAGTTATTTATTTTTATTCTTTGGTGCACACATACTTCTTTTATTTATTTTTCTTTATTACCAGTCACTAACCGTCTGTAGCAGCCCACAACTTTTTTATAAACATATATATATATATTTTAAATATTGTATTATGTCTGTGACTCACCACCCCTCTATTTTACTTATCTTTATTGTTCTGTCTGGCTTTCTCTCTGTCTCTCTCTTTACCTGACTGTCTTTGTCTCCCTTTGTCTCTATCTCCTACTCTCCTCTCTCCTATCTCAATGTATCTCTCTTCCTCCCTTTCAGCCTCCAATGCCTCTCCTTCTCTCTTTGTGCATCTGTCTTTCTCCCTCCATCTCAAGGTGGCATAAACAGCATTTTTTTTTTTTTAACAGAGCCTAAACAGCATTTTATTTCTATCTATAAAGCCATAACATAATCTGGCTTTGCCCCTTCTGAAATTGAGCTGTAAATCTGACCCTGGGTGGAGGAGAAAAATGTGGCAGAAGGATCAGAGGAAGAAATTGTGGCCCCCAGTCAACACCAGGAAAAGTAAAAGGGGGGATTAGCTCAGCTGGACTAGGTTGGCTGGGCCAGGAAAAAGGTGCCTGGGACAAGTTCATTTTCCAATCTGGTCCTGGTGGCAGTGTTTGGTTAAGAATACAGGACTCACGTCCACCACACTCAGTCATTGTTGCCAAGGTTGGATGGGCTAATGTGGTCATTCACTTCTGCTTTAGCATATTTAAAAAGCGATGTTTTTCGTAAACATTTGTAAAAATAATTTTGCGTAAATCCAGGGGATAGTGACCGAAGACTTATAACTATAACTTTATGGTTATAACTATACGTCTGTGGTCACCATATAACCACTATGTACCATAGTGGTTTTGATGCTTTGCATGTCCCTTTAAGAATGCTGTCCCTATATGTAGAACTTTTCATGTGTATAAAAAGATTCATTGCCTATTATATAGTAGCACCTTTTTCTGTTCCCATTTTCTAAACCATTTTTAAGATTTCTTTGTATCCATAGCTTTGAATTCCTCTATATGATGCAGAGATTTCTCAAGAGCCAGAAACCATTTCCTGCAGGTTTTCTGAACTTGCATCCTCTTTCTGATAGTTTTGTAACTGTGACATGCAAACACTTTTCTATTCTATTTTTGTTGTTTATCTGTGCTTTATTTGTTTTTTTAATACATTTTTAAAACACAACTTTTAGGTGTAAAAGGGGATTGTGCTGCGCTTAGGGACGACATGGAAAGATGGTGCAATGTAGAAATGTCATGGTTAGATAGGATTAAAGGACCACTATAGGCACCCAGACCACTTCAGCTTAATGAAGTGGTCTGGGTGCCTGGTCCAGCTAGGGTTAACCCTTTTTTTTATAAACATAGCCCCCATCCCCACATACAATCACGCCCTCCACCCCAACGCAGTGGTGGAACTAAAATATAAAGATCCCTGGTGCAAGAATTTTATTTGGCCCCCCCTAATTGAAAGGTTGGACAACTAGTAGAACTGTATCTGTCGTGAAACTCCAACAATGCATTGACAGGTGGGGTCCTACCAATTTCCCATGCTTGGGTTGTATTTTGCACTGTTTGAATGTAAGCATGTTTTTGTATGAAGTATGTCTGTCTAAATGTGTTTGTATGTGGTGTTGGAGTTTGGCTGCAAGCAGGCATTGATGTGTAGTGTTGTTTTTTGAATGTGTGTTTATATATAATTTTGGTGCTCAGACACACTGATACACATGCAAATACACAGATACACACACTGACTACTTACAGATACACAGAGACATACAGATACACATAAATATAAACTGACTGACACAAACACAGGTAAATACACTGACACACTCAGACATACTGACACACACATACTGAAACATACATACACAGACATACTGACACACACATACTGACACACACAGAGGCATACTGAAACACACACACACAGACATACTGACACACATGTAAAAACATTTTTAAACCCACCAGTTTCCTACCTTTTGCTGGAGGGTGGCTTCCCTGGGTTTCAGTGTGGTGTCTGAGGCTGATGGGAGTGAGGAGCCCCCATCGCCTCACTCCTGCTTTGCTCTTCCTGCTCCCTCCCACGCAGCATGCATTCTATATGGGAGGAAGTGACTCGCGGCAGTCACTTCCTCCCATGTTTCCGAAAAGCAAGGGCCCGGTTGTGCTGTTAAAGGGCCAGAGCACCCGACCCTGCTGATAGAAGCCCACCAGGTGGCCCTAAGTGCATGGGCCACTTGACGGGCCTCCTTAGAGTGCAGGGCCCAAATAATGAGGGCAGCGGGGTCCAGAAGCCAGCTGCCATGGGCCCCCCAGGAGTAACTGGGCCCAGGGCAGCTGCCCCGTTTGCCCCGCATTAAAGATAGCCCTGACTATTCCTAGCTTTTTAGAAAAGTTCACTCTACCCTTTTGACATTTATTTGGAGTAGGAATCCGGCAAGTATCAAGTTATTCGCAAAAACCTAGGGCATGTGGGGGTGTGGGTTTGCCAGACTTTGCTCGTTATTATCACGCCACCAACACAGCTGTTGCGTTCAAATTTAATTTAGCTACTTTACAGCCCCAATGGCTCCAGATGGAGGCAAGAAAAATTTTACCACAAGAATTGGTGTGGCTTCCTCCATCTCGACCACGTTACATAAATATGTTCCCATCCACCAAAACTATTATAAAATCATGGGACATGTTATATAAACAAATTAAATCCTTTGCAATTTGGTCTAGGGCAACTCCATTATCTGTTTTAATTTATGACATTCCAGACTTAGATTTAGATCTCATTCCATTACACACATTGATATTTTTTTTTACATTAAACAAAGATAGCAAATTTGATCAAATGAAAAATAAATTTGATTTGAAACATTTCCAATGAAATAATATATAACAAAATTATTAATCTGATTATTATTAAATGTGGCCTTTCCGGACTAGATCCGAACCAGAGAAAATTGGAATTATCAAAATTAGAAAAAATTTACTATTCAGGTCCAGCTCGGAAGCAGTGGTGGATCCGGGGGAGGGGGGCAATTGCCCCCCCCCCCCCTCAGAAAACAGAACTGGCTGAAGGTCTTCCCTGCCGGCCCCTGCAGGGCTGGCGCTATTCAAGCGCCGGCCCTGCTGTTTGCCTTCACGGACCGGAGGGGAGAGCAGCGATCTCCCTCCCTGGCCCGCAGGCACTCTGCTGGCAGCCGGCATGGGAGGGAGAGGGAACCTGGAGGAGCTCTTACCTGCACTTCCGTAGGGTTTCCTCTCACAAGCACGGAGCATTGCCGCAGTTTCCATGGGAACGCTCTGCTCTCATGAGAGTGAGAGTGAGCCCAGGAGCTGCAGGCTAGAGTTCACTCTCAGCACTTGGACACCAGGTATGGAAAGCAATGTTTCCCCCTTCCAGGCCTCAGGTGAGAAGGGAGGGGGGATATACAAAATATATATATATTTTTTAAATTATAAAAACATTTTCTTTGATCTGCCACCCCCACCACACACATAATAACACCCTACACATTCACACACTGCCCCCTACACACATTGCCCCACACACATATATACAGCCCCCCCATACACACATGTTGCACCCCTGACATACACTGCCCCCTCACACACACTGCCCCCCACACACATACTGCACCCCTTACACAACTGCCTGCACACACATTGCACCCCCATACACACACACTGCACCCCTCACACAAGCACTGCCCCTCATACACACAAACTGCACCTATCACACACACACTGCCCCCCATACACACACTGCACTCATCACACAAACACTGTACTCATCACACAAACACTGCCCCTCATACACACAAACTGCACCCATCACACACACACACTGTTTCCCCATACACATACACTGCCCCCTCACACACACACACACTGTCCCCCCACCCTCCCCTTATACACAAATACTGCTTATCAACAGCTAGAAATTACATTATGAGACAAGTGTGGCTTTTGGGGGAAGAAAACAATAGAATCAATTATAATCTTATTTCGTTGTCTATGTCTGGCCAGATGATGATTGTTAATATGTTACATAGTTACACAGCTGAAAAGAGACTTTCGTCCATCAAGTTCAGCCTTTCTCACGTGTGTTTTTGCTGTTGATCCAAAAGAAGGCTAAAAACCTAGTCTGAAGCGCTTCCAATTTTGCCACAAACTAGGAAAAAAATTCCTTCTTGACCCCAAAATAGCAGTCAGATGTCTCCTTGGATCAAGCAGTTATTATCCCACTAATTATTAGAAATTATATCCCTGTATGTTATGTTTTTGCAAGTATTTATCCAATTGCAGTTTAAACATCTGTAATGACTCTGACAAAACCACCTCTTCAGGCTCAGGCAGAGAATTCCATTTCCTTATTGCTCTTACTGTAAAAAAATCTTTTCTTTGCCTTAGATGAAATCTCCTTTCTTCCAGCCTAAATGTGTGACCTCATGTCCTATGTATAGCCCTGTTCATGAATAGATTTCCAGATAAATGTTTGTACCGGCCCCCGAATATACTTGTATAATGTTATCATATCCCCTCTCAGGCGCCGTTTTTCCAAACTAAACAGATTTCATTTTTTTAACCTTTCTTCACAACTAAAATGCTCCATTCCTTTTATCAATTTTGTAGCTCGTATCTGGACTTTTTCTAGTGCCATGATATCTTTCTTTAGAACAGACACCCCAAATTGCACTGCATATTCAAGGTGTGGTCTTATTAGCGATTTATAAAAAGGCAAAATTATATTTTCATCCCGAGAATTTATGTCACTTTTTATACATGACAAAACCTTACTGGCCTTAGCAACCGCAGATTGACATTGCATATTGCTGCCTAATTTAGTGTTTTAGTGTTTGCCCAGTCCCCCAATCTATCAAAATCCCTCTGCAGCAAAGCAATATCCTGCTCACACTTTATTACTTTACAAAGTTTTGTGTCATCTGCAAACACTGATACATGGCTTTCAATGCCTATTTCAAGAGCATTTATAAATATGTTAAATAGAAGTGGTCCCAAAACAGAACCCTGAGGGACACCACTTACCACTTTTGTCCAGCCTGAAAATGTACCATTGACAACACGTTGTACTCTATCCTTAAGCCAATGTTCTACCCAAGAACAAGAATATTCATCTAGACCCATTTCTTTTAGTTTGAAGACTAGCCTATTGTGAGGAACCGTATCAAATGCCTTGGCAAAATCCAAGTGCAACACCCTGATCTATACTTCTACTTACTTCTTCCTAGAATGCAATTAGGTTAGTTTGACCTGACCTATGTTTCATAAAACCATGCTGATTATTGCCAACAACAAAGTTCTTCCCAATGAATTCCTGAATATTATCCCTTAATAGCCCTTCAAATAGTTCTTCAAATAGTTTCCCAGTTACAGAAGTTAAGCTCACAGGTCTGTAATTTCCAGGCAAGGATTTTGAACCCTTTTTAAATATAGGAACCACATCTGCCTTCCTCCAATCCTCCGATACAATACCTGAAATGTTGTATATATTTAATTGTGTATAATAACATTGTGTACATAAACAGATAAATTATTAATAATATTCCACTGGATGTTTGTAATTATAGAGTTTATCCTATGTTTTATTATATTTTATTTTCTGTATTAATTAATATTATAATTATTCTTTTCATTATTGTATCATATTGTATACATTTATGAATTGTTAATTAAAAAATCTTCAATAAAAATATTTGAATAGAAAAGGGGATTGTGTTGAATTGGCAACCAAATTGTGAAACAGACAAATTGGAAAAATAGCTAAATAAATAAATTTCAAGATCAGCTATTTTTATTCAATTCCAAGTCTGTTTAAATGCATTTGTTTTTTAGGGTTTGTAGGGAAAACACAGTTCTGGCTTATTGGATATTTTTCCTTTGAGCAGAGAGTCAAAAATTAGGTCTATGGATGAGAACATGCCATTTGCCACAGCTGTCGCTAGCCGTAGCTCTGAGAATCAACAGAACTTGATGTTCGAGCCTCTGCTTTTTTTTACCACATTTTGTTAACCTACTTTGTCTTATGATATTTTATGATTGTGTTGCAATTACAGTGAAATTCCACACAGTAAATATGGGTATTTTATACAGATTTTATGACTCAAAAGTTATACTTCCATGATATTAAGGGATGGGCTATTTTTGTATGTAAATAGCTGAAATTTAGAGCACAAATGTTTAATATATGACAGGTAAATATTTGTTCAAATTAAAATCTTTCTTTTTTATAAAAATATTCCCTTCTCTTTATATCATGCCAAAAAAAACAAAACATCAACATATCGTGGTATCTGTTTACTAGCTAATTAATACAAAGGTATCGTCTGATGGAAACACTCATTGAAAAGTTTGCATCTATCATGGTCAAAACAAAACCTAACCCTACCTTTGACCCCTGGAGACATTAACCCTAATAGTTAACAAGGTGACCTGCCAAGCCATACCAAGCCATACCATGAACCACATAATCCTGGATTCAGGAATGCTGGTCCTAGAAGCAAAAAGTGCAATCATACAAACAGTAAGCATGGATCTCCTTAACATCTCCAATGCCAGAAAGTCATGACCCTTACAGCTAAACCATGATTACACAAACTCTAACCTTGGACCCCCACTTCCATGAAGAACAGATCCTACCAGTTAACCCAGGTACTGCAAACCCCAAGTTGCTAAATATGGACCCCACTACCATTTAAGTAACACTAAAGGCATTAAGAACACTTCATGTAAATAAAGTTATCTGGGTGTAATGCCTCTGTTATTTGAGCGCTGCAACGAAAACATTGCCGTTTTGTAAAAATTGCATTGCTTTCATTGCAGGATTAACCACACATCAAGTGGTTGTCTTCCTGACAGTCACCAGAGCTGCCTTTGCTGAAATTACTGTGATGTCATCAAATGCTGCTCATGAGAAGCATTTGAGTAGACAAGTGTAGAGCCACCGCTATGTGCTTCTCATTCCTTGTGCTATCCATTGTATTGCATGAAAGGTAATGAAGCAATGCATGCCTGGTGACCTTGTGGAGGTGGAGGAGCAGGTAGCAGCATAGAGTGAGTGTCAATGATGGGAAAAAAGTGAGTAAAATATTTTCCCATATTTTCTACTGCAGTTGGGGGGGCTGAAGCTAAATATGGACCAGAACATATATGTTTCTACTACTTAAGCAATAGTGTTCCTTTAACTCTGGATTCCTGGACAGCATTGACCCTAAAAGATTTACTCCATCCACATAAACTAAAGCATTGGATCTAACAGCTAAAACATGGACCTCGCTAATATTAAGTGTGGCCTCCTGTAAGAATTGATTACATCTGCTTGCCCTTCTTAATTGAAAGACATCTCATCTGGATAAGAAGAGCAGTCGATATAATTGAACAGCCTTTATGAAGATAGCATTCCTAAACATACTTTAATGTCTCTATATATTATGTTCTAAATATGTGACATAATTCATTGTATTAATAACTTCCATGTTAGCTAACTTCATAGTCTCTTAAGGACTCATGAGATTGTTTGTCATAATCATTCCATTGAAGACCTTCTGCCAGCATGTAACATGCTGATTATTTCACTTTAGTAACTCTATACCACCTTGACTTTGTTGAAAGAACTTTTCATTTTGCAGCTCAATCAATATGAGTCTGGACTATATTTCTATGACAGCGGTTAGTGAAAGGCAAAGTGCAAATTTTCTGTCAAAATTGCCAAACTGGGAAACAATCTCCAACTCCACTCTTTTTCCATCTTGAATATTTTGGCCTAAAATACCATTTTATAAATTACTATCAGATCTTTGACCCAGCAGCAGTTTTACACTGTTAGATAAAGTTATTATGTGCACTTATTTTTGTTATAGAAGCTAATTTGAAACCTATGTCTATTTACTTTTCTATCAACTCATTTAGTTGCAAATGTCACATAACACGAAGGCAGTGATAAAGTATAAACCGTTTCAAAGGTGGCCAGTAGATATAAATATATTATCATGGATGCTCACCTGTTGATATTTATAATACAGGAACACTGTGAGAATGAATAGGAACACTCCGAATATCGTGATTGCCGTCAACAATGGATTGAAAAGGCTATTTTCCACCAAGTGCATAGCTACAATGAAGAAGAAAAAGGAAAGTTGCATAAAGCAATAATACATTGCATTAAATAATACTTTAAAAAAGATATACATTTGCTAGGTTCTGTTAACTGTGAATTTACCACCACAAAACAGAGACATCCGCAAAACTGGCACTTGAACTGGGTATTTGTAGGCCTTTACAAACAGTTTTAAAAAATTACCTTTGAGCTCTTCCAGCTTCTCACTTTCCTCTGTATTTCTTTACTTTATGATTTACTATCTTGACTCTTGATTGAATGCTCCTTCCAAACTACTCAGAGACACTCAGACTATAAAATCTATTTTGTAAACCTATTCCGACCAGGTCTTCAATAATCTCTTATTTTTCTGTTAACATTTGTGATAATTAGTCTCATATTAGCTGTCACATCTACGCCGTATAATGATAAAAACTGTGAAACGCGTTGGTGTAATATAAAAGCCAATACAATGAATTAAAGATAGATGCTGTATATACTCACTAGTCGTAACCCTAGCTGTTAATACAGTTGTTTGTGAATCCGTCCCCTCACTGTTGGAGGCATTGCAGCCAATACTGCTATTCAGCTGAGATTCATGAATGAATAACACACTTTCCACTCTGGTATCAAGGATCCTGGTTTCAGGGCTGCCTATCCTCTGTTCTGGATCGAAGGTGCAGCTGCAAGAGGTGAGAGGAAAGAGAAATGTAGTCATATTGCTGTGTTGCGTTTGACAGTGTTTCTTCTAAAGTCCTTTTAAACATTAAACAAGCATTCTGATACCTTGAGGACTCCAATCAAACACTGGTTGCTTTATGCACATATAATCTTCCTTAGTATATAGGTCTGAAACATACTGCTAAAAGCTACTGAATGGGAAGGAGGACAACTAATTCCAGCCCAAATAATTACTTACACACATAGGGCTCTTAACTTCAGGTTGGTAAGTGGAGCCAACATCATTACCCGCATTAGAGCTGCCAAAGGGGTTTTCCTCTCTCATTGAATTGAGTAAGTGCTGTGCTGCTAACCTTTACTTAGCATGGTTTAGACGATAGACTAAAAATATTACCACCTTGTCAGATAGAACACATTGCATCTAGTTTAGCCATGGTATGTTGAGAGTGCTGAGAGTTAGCTCAGAGGCAATTCATTTACAGCACCATAAATATTATGATGAGCTGTAGTACTTATGGTGCTTAGTGTGTACCTTTAATTTATCCATTAAAGGCAACTGATGGTTTCTGAAGTCCCACACACATCTGATCAAGAATGCCCTCGCTGAACACTCTACGGTGTTCTTTTAATGTGACTGAAAATCACTGCCATGTATGCTGCCATCTTCAGCATGCTCTATGAACACACTAAGAAATGCGGAGTGTCCTGTTTACCCTGCTTACTGGCATTAGTTGGTTTACTAGTATCAAACACATTTTTTTTACACATGTTTGCAACATTATACGGTGTCAAGGGTAACTGTGAGATTTACGATTCTTTCAGATAGATAATATGTCATCCTTTGAATGTTAGATTGATTGAATGATAGATAAATTGATGATTGAAAGTGCCTCAAATGTTTATATAGCACATAAACATTTCCTGGTGGGTTAATCCATATTAAATGTTTTATATAAATTTTAGTTTTTGGCAAAATTCGTAACATATTTATTATCTTACCTCTGGTTTGCACACATCCAGGCAATGGAAGGCAGTGGATTTCCCCAAGCTGTGCAATTCAGTGCTATAGTACCATCTCCATAGTAAGAACTGCTTATAGCAACCTTAGGGGGGCCTGGGATAGATGAGGTAGAATTAGCTGAAAGTACTAGTACACACAAAAACAGGATTACTTTTTTTTTTGACTTATGATTTGCTTTTCTGTTCAATCTATATTTTTATATCTGCTAATCAAAGAATCACATTATAAAACATATTGTATCAATTATATTATTGGCCATAGGTAAGAAAAAAGGCTAACCCTTTTTTCATATTTGCCTGTGGGCATTGACAGAAACAGATTTAGACAATTAGATTCCTCAGATGTAGCCAGTTCTATTACTATGGGTATTTCTTGTATCCGGACCTTAGCTTGTATTTTGACTTTTCTAGCCTCATTGCGGACAGCTTATAACATCCCCTATTAGGAGATATTTTGTTAAGCCCACAAAAGGATCAGCAATATGTTTTTCTTCATCTTGCGCTCTTTTAAATTCTCATGGCTCCGTTCTGCCCTACACATCCCAAGTCTTTAAAGAGGCTCTATCGCAGTAAAGTGGTCTGGGTGCCAATCCCTGCCTTTTTAACCCTGCAAGTAATACACTGCCGTATAGTAGATATGTTTACTTTGCTGGGTTAATCTGCCTCTAATGGCCCAATAGCTACTATTTAGTCAGATAGTATAATAGTATTAGAGAGACCATTTGATTGGCACAGCATGACATTTTGCTTCACATGCACACTAGCCTACCAATCTTTCCATATTGGGGAAACATTGGATTGGCTGAGATCATCAACATTGAGGTAGAATGGCAGGACAGAGACAGGTGTAGCGAGGACTGATCAGTAAGTAAATCTCACCTTTCAAACCCTCACATGGCAGGGGGGACACTAAAAAAGATAGCTAAAAACTATAGCATTAGAAACACGTTTGTTCCTTTAATGAAGAAGAACGAATCTCATTATTGCTTTACGCTGCTTTACTTATTATGATACATTTGACCTGTTTTACAACCTTTTTAGTAGAGACTTATAGCGCTATATTTCATTATGGCTTCATTACATTTTATTGCTGTCCATTGTGAACTTAGTCACACTTCCCCTTCCCAACATCTTAAACCAGCCTAATGGTGCATATTCCTTACAAATGTGTGCATGGGACAGCATATGTAATGTATGTGTGTGAACCTGTGTATAATGTGTGTTTGAGGACCTGCTTATAATCTGTGTATGTGAGATTGTTCTTACTGTATGCAGGAAAACGTTGGTGTCTAAATAGGTTGTTGAGTGACTAGGTGGGATGACAGAAGTAAGTAGCTAGGAGGATGTAAGCAGAAAGGTGAGCATGGGTAAAATAAGACAGGGTGGGTATGGGTAAACATGAGACTGGATTGGAAAATTTATATTATTCTCCACGTGGGAAGAATGTGACCCGGTGATAGACTGTATGTGACCATGTGTGACAGGTTGTGTGACTGGCTATATGTGACTGGGTGTATAAAAGGTATGTGAGGAGGTATATACGAGGTGATCATAAGATTGACTGACTGGGTGAGTTCACAGTACTGCCTTGCCCACTGTTATCAAGCTATTTGACTGCAAAGTGAATCCCCAGGTGTTAAAGAACATAAATATGCCTTGAAAGATGTGGTGCTTAGGTGCAACCAGTGCACCATCCTTTACTCACCTCTGTTTCATTGTGATTTGTGGAAATAGAGTCTGTTTCTGTTCATGCTATAATAATTTACATGACCTTTATAACAGTTGCCTGTCTCTATCTACATTAATACTATCGTAGTTTCTCTGTATTACTGTAGTCCTTATGGGCCGGTAAATGTCCAATGCCATTGATAGCTTGATAACTAGATAACAATATGCAACATTTAGCACATTAAATAAAGAAGTACAAATTATCTTATTTTGTTCCTTATTAATGTTCACTAGGTTGTATTGTGACTTATTCACTGAGTGAAACCTCTTTCTGTTTTAAATGTCAAAATAAAAAAATAAAAGCTTCATTAATTTTTTATTAGACCCGGTATATTTAATTTTGCTTCCTAATTCGTTTACATAATTTTTCATAATTTGTAGAACTTACGGAGCAAAATTACTTCAAAGCTAAACGAAGCATTGGCTTTTGAGTTGTACACAGAAAGGGTGTAGGTCCCACTCTCATTTATCTGTAAGCGATTCAGTGTGAGAATGTTCACATAGCTAAAACAAAACAAAAAAACAAGAGTCAAAACATTTCAAAACAGCAAAGTCAGACAGCTGAGTTCAAAGGTCAAATGGCATTCTAGTGATGTTGTACTGACACTGCATTCTTAAGAGAGCTTTGTTACTGTATCAGCATCTCCAGTGTTGATGCAGATTTTAGGATACACCTGTACAGGTGTATCACATCTTGTGCTTTAAGGTAAACGCTATTATTATGGCACAGTAACGAAGTTGCTTTTTAATATGTGTGGCACAAATGTAGCATCCCTGTAATAAAGCACATTTTCAGCTACCCATCTAATCCGCCACATTTTCAAATCCTCAAAAAATACATAGTTTTTTTTAATTATATATATTTAAAATTTGTTTCTACAAGAACAGCAAAAAGATTTTAAAAAATGTTAGCAAATGTCAATTAACTCCAAATTTCCTTAGAAACTGCAAATTCAGGAGAGCATTCATACGTATATATATTTATATATAAAAAAAACCAGAAACTAAATTTAAACTATTGCATTACGATTACGAAGGCGACCAGACATGTAATCTTTCTTTAATGTCAGCAACGTAAATATTTATCTTTTCACATATATTGCTGCCTTCTACATTGTCAAGCATGCAGTTATGGACACTATTTAACATTGTGTTCCCTTCCTTCATTACAGCTTTAGTGAAATGGATATCTATCCCCTCTGCCATATCTGCAATTGACTTTACGTTCACAACTACATTGTCCGTTAGCTATTAAGTTTTTTATTTGTATTTTTTTAAACTATTTGCAATGTGTTACTAATTAGGTAAATTGTTTATGACTTCGTTTCATCATTTCAGAGCAGGTCGGACCTATCAAAATTAAGGCTATTACCCACAAAACAATAGATTGTGAAATGGCAAATCCTTAAATCCATTTTAGTTTTAGGTGTTGGCGTAGAAATTCCTTAAAGAGGCACTTTAGTGCCTAAATGTAATAAATAAATAAGAAATAAAGCAAAATATCAATGTTTAGTAGATATACCATAAATAAAAATTAGCATTTTTTTAAAAATTGCTATACATATTAAAACAGCTTGCACAGATTGCAGATCCAATCCCCTTCAGACTTTCTATGTCTGTCCATTGACAAACTTTCCAATTCAACTCATTGAGAAGTCTTTGCAAGTCTGTCTGATTGACAGCCAAGGAGGGTGTAACAAGGCTTTTTTATTTATTAAATTTTTTACATAATTACCAATTACAATCTGCTTGTAAAATGAAAAAAAGGACACAATCTTCATGCATAAAGCGTTTCAGCAAGGTAACGTGCTTTAGGAAAGAAATTATTTTACCCACTCGTAATCGCCATCATCAGAGATTTTCTTAATTTTGATCTTTCAGTAGATTTTTCTCTAATTTGATATTCTAATATGGCAATCCCAATCGAAATTAAGAAAAGGACTAATTTGGATTTTTACTAATTTAGCAGATAACTGTCTATATCCCTATATTGGTACTTTGTTACTTTGGTTTTTCCCCTGTACATATCTTTAGTTCATAGTGATGATGTCAGTGTAAAGGTAACATGGTAAGGATTTCAAACCTGTAAGGTCTTGAGGACTGTATTTTTCCAAGAGCAGTCACATTTGCTATATTGTCACCATTCACGTGGATCCATTGCCAGTATAGATCCGTTGGATATGCTTCAATCTCTACCTTCATTTTCACATTCTGGGCCACCTTCAAAACAATACTGTTGTTCTGGGAGGCAGAGAGCCTAACATAACCCCTTTCTGCAGAAGTAGTATGCAAAATAGGTGAATCATTATTATAAAAATAGATCCCAAGAATTAAAATCTACATCATTGTCTTTGTTAATTTTTTTTAAAAAATCACACCAAACAACCCATTCAGATTAACAGTTAAAAAGAGGAAACATAAGATTCTATATACATAAAAATTCTTTCAATTTTAGTAGAAACCTCAAATATGGAACTACAGTGGAGTAGTCTCAAATCTGAAACAAACCATATAGCACATCAAACATGGCATATAGAGCAAATGGATTATTATTATTGCTAGTATTATTAATATATATGAATTACACTTGCGTGGAACACACTGCACATAAATATGGCCCTACATTTCAATGCCATCAATGCACACAAACACACCCCTGCATTCAGACACAAAGACTACATGCAAACACAGACAAACTTTCAAACGCTATTACTACAAACACACAACTGCATTCAAATGCCAACACTACACACAAATAAACCTTTTTTCATTTTTGCAAGAAAGTAATACATTACATTTATGACATTATATGAAGTTGTTCCTTGTACTTGCTTTTTTTTTCTTGTTTGCGAGTATGTGTATATACATTTTGTGCATTCGGCACTCTTGCAGTGGACAATTATGCCCTCCAGAGGAAATTAGTTTGGCACCCTTATTCTATGGTGTAGAGGTCTCTCTCATTTCTATGTAGCCGTAGTGGTTGTACCTAGAAACGTGCTAAGCTTGAGATGGTTCAATTTTATGTTTTGCTTAGGCAGCAGGAAGTGGTGCTTTGTTACACCTATCGCTGCATGGATCTGCCAAGCTTCGTACGGGGATCTTCCACTTATATTAGTTGACTGCACACACTTTCATATCTAAAATTAACCTCAAATATCCAGAACCACCGTCTCTCTTCCTCCTGAAGCAAGTGGAGTTTAAGAGATCATACTATTTTCCCACACATATTAAAAGTCTTCAAGCATCTTCTCAAGCTGCTTATTATATTTAATAATGATTTTACTTATAAAAATGTAACTCAATTATTTAATATTCAGACATTTTCTTTACCTACAACTTTAAGAGTTGTGAAAGTCGTACTGGATCCTGCTTTGTTTGTGCCATTGCATTTGTAAATCCCACTGTCAGTCATTTTTACCCCAGGGATACGTAATACAGAGATTTTGGTCCAAGTGTGTTCGTTGTATGTGAACTGGTCAGTCACCGACACCTGGTAAAAATAAAAATACAATTTTTCTCAGAGTTTGCCTACTTTATTATTTACAAATAATGGTCCTTCTATAAAAAGAGATTTCTCTACAAGAGTATTGGTTGCCAAAAAGTACATTTTATAAGTTTGGACTTCAATACATAAGGAACAAAAAGGAAACAAACCTTATAGGTTAATATGTAATAACAATGTGGCAAAAAATATCTCACAAAGAGGAAAGACGAGACGGGGGGATATGATAGAAACATTTAAATACATAAAGGGAATCAACATAAAGGAGGAGACTATATTTAATAGAAGAAAAACTACCACAACAAGAGGACATAGTCTTAAATTAGAGGGGCAAAGGTTTAAAAATAATAGCAGGAAGTATTACTTTACTGAGAGGGTAGTGGATGCATGGAATAGCCTTCCAGCTGAAGTGGTAGAGGTTAACACAGTAAAGGAGTTTAAGCATGCGTGGGATAGGCATAAGGCTATCCTAACTATAAGATAAGGCTAGGGACTAATGAAAGTATTTAGAAAACTGGGCAGACTAGATGGGCCAAATGGTTCTTATCTGCCGTCACATTCTATGTTTCTATGTATACAAATCAAAGCATATCACAGGTCATTCATGGTGTCCTAGGTGCATCTCTTCATTTGCCTGAACTTCCTATATAGCCAGATGTCACCAGCCCATGCAAAGTAATATTGTACAGAAAATAAATGGTCACACTAGTGTGATACTGCAAAAATTACCAAACCAATGTATTAAAATCTCACACCATGTTTTGTGATATGCCTTTTTTAGTCCTAAGTCTGTGAGTATTATTTTTATACTTACGTTTTCTGCATTTTGTTGCCATGTCACTTGGGGTTCTACACTGCTTGACACTTTGCAGGTAATCGTGAGGGGTTCCCCTTCTATTTGAATATGTAAGTAAGAGTCCAGCTCAAGTGAAGGTACCACCTTTGGCACTAGAACAATGAAAAATGTAATTTTAGCATCACAGTACAACTGCTATTCACTGTTTCTTAATAGTTAGTAAGTTTTCTTCAGGCCCAATCATTTTCAGATTGGGAAATATATTTGTAAATGTTTGTATAATAATCAATCAATCTGGAAAGAAATATAAAGTCCAGACACTCATAAGATCTTGGTGTAGACTTTTAGTTGGAACATCAGGCAAACAATTGACAACGTTTCAGTTTTTCTCTTGTGCCAAGTACTCATTGGAAACATGACTCAGTTTGAGGCAGCTCAAGAACTTTATGTATGGCTAATGGGTTGCTTATTGATTAAATGTATGAAGGTAAGTCTCCAAAATTGTGACTAGTGCTATTGATGTATTACATAGTATCTTGTCAAATCCAGTAAAGAATAAATCATTGCACAAATGTGTAATGGGACAGCACTGGTAAATAGTTAATATATTAAACAAATATTTACTAGGGAATTCTAGATAGAAATAAGTCACTATAGTGCGGGTTAGTGAATGATAAAATTTAGATTGCAAAAATATTGACATTATTTATTTTTGCAAGAAAGATTTTTTTTATTATTATTTTGCAAGATTTTGACTTGGGCATTGAGTGGATTTGGCAATTCTCTTGTATTAGCCTCTCTATATGTAGTTCAGGATTTTAGAACCATTCAGTCTTACCTTCTTTTACAGACAGAGTTATTTCATCAGAATGTTTCCCTCTTGCTTGACATATGTATATATTGTCAAACTCGATTTGCACATTATAGATAGTAAATCCTTTATGGGGATTAAAAGTTGCATTCATTGTTGCTGGAATTGGGATAACATTATTATTACTGATCATTTTCAGGGAAATCGCAGATATTGGTATTGTTGGGTCAGTTATCAAGCATGGTAAAATGGCTTCTGTGTCTTCTTCAACATAAATTCTATCTTCAAGGTTATGCCAGAGCTGGGAGCCTAGTGAAGAAAGTAAATAATACTATTAACATGGTAACTTTTATTTTAGAGTATTGGCAGCACTTTTTATTCAAGTGTGCTTAGCAGAGTGTAGACATCCAACTTACGAGATGTGTCAAGTTGAAGAAATCAGTTGCTAGTTTGTCCTTGTGTTCTGTTCATAGCCTGAAAAAGCCTTTTTTTTCTGGCCTAAATGCTTTGCTTAATATGACCAGCACTGACAGTACAATTAGCCTTTACAGGGCTTCTAACATATCCTTGAGGTGCAAGTTTGACTTGAGGACAGAGTTGGGGACCATTAGCATATTGGGTTGTGTAAAAGTGAAGCTATTAGTATAGAGAAATGTTAAATGAACACTATATGCACTATAACCACACCAGCTTTCTGTTTCTGGAGTGCCCTGGTGCCCACCTCATGGGGAACATTTGAATCACTCTTACTTAAGAACTTCCAGCTCTACAGCATTAGCAGTAGAGGCGGGGAGTGGTTGCCGGCAGACCCCAGGTTCAACTGGTAGTAGAGGCAGGTAGTGGTGCCTGGTGGACCCCAGCAAGCTGTAATGGTTATCATGCTTGTATTATACTTATAAGGTATGTGGCATATTCCAATGGAACTTTTTTTTTTAATGTCTGGTAGATGGACTGGTTAACCTAACTAGGGGTGTCTGTTCACTTAGAAGTAGCAATTTCAAATAAGGGAATACGTTATATATGTTTCTAAAATCTTCCCCAGGCTCATGGTGCACAGAAGACCTAATTAGAGTTGTAGCTGCTGGGATGACCAACACTAACATCACAATATGATTATAGATGCCATTATAACTATGTAGAAACAAAACAGTCTAACAATAATTACATTCAGTAAACATCAGAGGAAAAGTGGACAGAAACTAAACCTTTAAAACAAGATATTTCTGGAAAAAGTTAAAGTACTGAGCTATGATTTTATGTATATAGTAAATACTGAGTACTGATATACACTGAACAAAATTATAAATGCAACACTTTTGTTTTTGCTCCCATTTTTCATGAGCTGAACGCAAAGATCTAAGACTTTATCTACGTACACAAAAGGCCTATTTCTCTCAAATATTGTTCACAAATCTGTCTAAATCTGTGTTAGTGTTTCTATCTGTTTTCACATCTATGCAACAGCATATTATCACTCTGTAACTTCACACTTAATATTGTTTTTGCCCCCCTAAATAAGTTTATTGAGGGTGCGTATTGCACATGAACAAGATGTAAGATATAAACTATACTTGAGATCCACTTACATGCTATGCACCATATTTCAGATTATATGCACTTTGTTCTATTTCTAAAACTTCAGTTGAAGCGACCTTAACCCCTTAAGGACTGAGCCAAATGTACAAGTTGTGATCAAAACAAAATGTAAACAAAGCACAGAATTTGGCTCTATGTCTATTCAACCATAATTTACCTCTCTAATACTAAGTGCACCCACACTTATCATATAGCAATTTGTTCAGGGGAAACAGGGCTTTCATTCCATATCAAACATTCATATATGGAACTCCATTTTATATGAATAAATCTGAAAAAGTAAAAAAAATTAAAGTTTGCTATTTTTCAATTTAACTGTTAATGTCACAATACTGTTCGGTTTTATTGCAATAAAACATACATATTTGTATTCAGAAATGTCTCACGAGTAAAACCCTTATGTATAGGTTTTAAAGGGTTTTGGAAAGTTACAGGGTCAAATATACGGCTTGTCCATTATTTTTTTTACACATATAAATTTGACAGATTCGTTTGCTGGGCCTAGGTTGCCTTTGAGAACGGATGGCAGCCAAAAAATAAAAATTACCCCCATCGTGGCATACCATTTGAAAAAGTAGACATCCCAGGGTATTCAAAATGGGGTATGCCCAGTCTTTTGTAGTAGGCACTTGGGCAAAAACCCTAGCCAAAGTTAGTGTTCGTGTTTTTTTTTTTTAAATTTTTAAAATTAAAACTGTATTTTTATTGATAATATTATTGTCAGTATATAGTTTACTGCCCTGAAACACAACTAGTTCTGTTCAGTGATGTCTCACGAGCGCCACGGTACCCCCCATGTATAGGTTTTATGTGGTTTTTGAAAGTTACAGGGTCATATATATGGCTTATCAATTTATGCTTTTTCACATTGAAATTTGTCAGATGACTTTGCTGTGACAAGGCCGCCTTTAAGACCGTATGGCAGCCACAAAATGAAATTTATTCCCATCATGGCATACCATTTGAAAAAGTAGACATCCCAGGGTATTCAAAATGGGGTATGCCCAGTCTTTTGTAGTAGCCACTTGGGCACAAACCCTAGCCAAAGTTAGTGTTTGTGTTTTTTTGTTGTTGCATTTTTCACATAAAAACTGTACTTTTACTGATAATATTAGTGTCAGTATATAGTTTACTGCCCTGAAACACTCCTAGTTCTGTTCAGTGATGTCTCACGATATGTATAGGCAGCTGCGATCAGTACTGAAAGGGTTATTTTTAAGTTATGAAAACAATAACCCTAAAAAAAAAAAAAAAGGTAAGCCTGATCAGAGAGCCCTCTGATCACAGTGATTACTGATATAGTACTGTACAGCATATATACTGTGCAGTATAGTGATCACGGCAGCGGGGAATGGAGATTTGGGTTGCTGCAACTGACACAAAGGGTCAAAAAAAATGAGAAATTATTTTTTTTGACCCCAACATTTTTTTAAATAAAGTACAAAAGTACTAGATGACAGTAATAAGCTGTGATCAGCACTGAAAGCACTCAAAGTAATAAAACTTTTTCTTTTCACAGGAGCTGTAAAACCAACGATATCTCTGCCTCTCTCAGATCGAAGTGAGGTGAGGAGAGGGGCAGAGACAATGTGTCAGCCAGTGATCTGAGGACTGGCTGTCACTGTGATCACTTGCTGCAGATTGGGTAATTGACCACAGGGGGGAGTGCCTGGGTGGTACAAGCACTCCCCCTACCGATCTGCAGGGGGATCATGGCGCCTATTACATGTATCAGCCATTAGGCTGACACATGTAACACTGATCGCAGTGACAGACTGTAACTGCGATCAGAGCGCTCTGAGATCGCAGTGACAGGCTGTCACTGAGATCAGACAGTGACGATTGCGGTCACTGACCCCAGGGGGACTGCCTGGGGGGTCAGGTATGTCCCCCGACCGCGATCTGCACAGGGGAAAGCCACCGGCCACGTGTGTCAGCCGATTTGAAATCGGCTGACACACGGTAAATACGGTTTGCAGTGACAGCCTGTCACTGCGATCACAGACTGCAGATCGCGGTCACCGGCCACAGGCATCCCCCCAACCGCGATCTGCAGCGGGCGATTAGCACCGGCCACGTTGTCGGCCATTATAGCGAGAGCGTACTATTACGCCCACCGGCGTTTAGAGTCAGCTCCTGCAGGGCGTAATAGTACGCCCTCCGGATTTAAGGGGTTAATATTTTACCTGGATAGCTGTGTTATTGTTAAGTTCAGCAACCTCACAACTGCAACAGCGATTAACCTTGATGTATTGTAATATTGCAATAATATTATATACCAGTTTAAATTGTAAAATGTTCGCATTTTCAGCTGCAAATGTATGCAAATTACAGTGAATAAAAGCATTTACAAAAAAAAAAAATAATAAAGGTGCTAAATCTTGGCACATTGCAATCAAACTGCTGAATAAAGGATTAAAAAGCTGGGTTTGCCGAGATAATCCATCCTCCTCACAGATGTGGCATATCAAGATGCTGATTAGACAGCATGAATATTGCACAGGTGTGCCTTAGGCTGGCCACAATAAAAGGCCAATCTAAAATGTGCAGTTTTACTGTGGTGGAGGGATCCGGGGGGGTCCGAAAACCAGTCAGTATCTGGTGTGACCACCATTTGCCTCACCCAGTGCAACACATTTACTTTCCATAGAGTTGATCAGGTTGTTGATTGTATCCTGTGGAATGTTGGTCCATTCCTCTTCAATGGCTATGCGAAGTTTCTGGATATTGGCAGGACCTGGAACACGCTGTTGTATACGCCGATCCAGAGCATCCCAAACATGCTCAATGGGTGACATGTCCGGTGAGTATGCTGGCCATGCAAGAACTGGGATGTTTTTAGCTACCAGGAATTGTGGACAGATCCTTGTAACATGAAATATCATGCTGCAACATGAGGTGATGGTCGTGGATGAATGGCACAACAATGGGCTTCAGGATCTTGTCACGGTATCTCTGTACATTCAAAATGCCATCAATAAAATTCACCTGTGTTCGTGTCAGGTTTCTTACCTGAGATGGGAGTCTGTAGCGCAGATAGCAGATATGTTGCTCACTCTTGCAGATAGACACAGTCCAAGGTTAGCCAGAGAATAAGCCACTTGGACTGTGATTCTGTGCACGGAGGCTGTGCAGGAAAGGGGATTCCAATGCAATACCGACAAGGACACAAACAGCAGGATAGTCAAGGGATAGCCGAAGTCAAAGGATGCCAGAGGTCCGGATTACTGAAGTGTAGCCAAAGTCAAGGGATGCCAGACGTCAGGATAAACAAAGTCTTCTTAATATGCCACACCTGTGAGGTGGATTATCTTTGCAAAGGAGAAGTGCTCACTAACACAGATTTAGACAGATTTGTGAACAATATTTAAGAGAAATAGGCCTTTTGTGCACATAGAAAAAGTCTATAAGTATATATATATATATATACTTAATAATATTATAAAAAGTGAGTTTAAAGCGGCACTGTCATGCCGAATCCTGTTTTTTTTTTAACCCCCCTCCGGCCTCCACTATCTCTAATTGAACCCCTAGTCACCCCCAAATACCCCTAAGCCCCCCACATTACCTATTTTTTATTCCTTATTTTCTGCCCCGATCTTTATTCAGGGCGCAGCCATCTTTGTGTGGGTAGAGGAAGTCCCTGTGGGACACGTCATCAGCCCACATTAGATAGACTGTGAGATTCCCGCACATGCCCAGTGAAACACCTGGACATGTGAACGGGAATTTCATCTATTCATTCATTCATCAGACAGACGAATGAGGGAATAGAAATATCAGACGAACAAACAAACACTGAGTATCAGTGTTTGTTTGTTCGTTCAGTTTATTACAAGGAGGGAGCTACCGGCGTGCAGCTCCCTCCTTGTAATATGTAACTATAGAAGCGTCAGGGAGCAGTGCTCCCCGCCACTTTATAAGCCCCCCAGGCCCCCCTCACTCTATGGGGGTCAATATGACCCCCATAATAGCACAAGGGAGATTAAAATCTCCACAATGCCCCTACTCGCGGTATAGCGGCATGTCCACTAAACAGTGAGCAGCCTGTGGCTGCTCACCATAAAAAAAACAAAAAAAAACTATTGGCCCCCACCTCTAAACGACGGGTGGGGGCCCTAAAGTAAAATAAGGGGGGAGACCCTGTGGAAATCAGTCTGCGCGGAGCCCTCCATGGGTGAAGATGGATTATTTTTTTGCGCTCGGGTTTTTTCTTTTTCGTCATTTTTTTTTGCGCTCGGGATTTTTATTTTATTTTAAGTTCGACTGTTATGATGGTTTTTTATTTGACCTTTTTTTGGGGCTGAAAAATGAAGATTTGAGAAAAAAGAAGACGTCGAATGGTAAGTTTAATTTTACTTTACAGGTTAGTTATTTTATTCCCCCCTCACTATTTTTTAAGGTGAGGGGGGTAGGTAGGGACTTTTTATTTGGGTGGGGGGGTGGGTGACTAGGGGCTTGGGGACCCCTAGTCACCTTGGGGGGGGAAATTTATTTAGGGCCCCCACCCGCCGCCCAGGGGTGGGTTCCGGGGGAGGACAGTAAGTCCCCCCTCATTATCTTTATAATTTACCGCCACCCGAGTGGGGAAGAAGGAACAGTATGTCCCCCCCTCATTATCTTTATGGCCCCCACCCGCCGCCCAGGGGGAAGGCCGGAGGGGGGGTGGACAGTAGGTCCCCCCCCTCATGATCATTATGGCCCCCACCCACCGCCCAGGGGTGGGGGCCGGGGGGGAGGACAGTAGGTCCCCCCCATCATTATCATTATGGCCCCCACCCACCGCCCAGGGGTGGGGGCAGGGGGGGCAGTAGGTCCCCCCCCACCTCATTATCATTATGGCCCCTGCTGGTCAAGCGGAGGAATCCTCCATAAGGCAAAGAGTCCCTACTTTGTCTTATGATTTTAAAGAAAACTAAAGAAGACAGGAAGAAATGAAGAACAGATCCTGAGAGAGGGGGAGAAGAGGAAGAGATTGAGGAAAGGTAAGTTCGGCATGACAGTGCCGCTTTAAGTAATATTTTTATATATATATATATATATATATATATATATATATATATATATATATATATATATATATATATATATATATATATATATATATATATATATACTATTAATAATGTTGTTTTTCTGTCCTCCCTTAGATTATTGAGTCCCTCCCTAATAAAATAATGTATTACTTAAACTCAAAATTTAACCAACATTTACTTCGTCTTGCTGTAGCCATTGCTTCATCACTTCTGGCAATATCATTCTTGATTATCTCAAGCCAATACAATAACTCTCATAGAGAAACATAAAGTGGCCGCACGGCACACACACAGCAGTTACCCCACTCTGCCCATTGGATACTTTGAAATAGTAAATTTAATGCTTCTCTATGAGACGTATTAACAGTGTTCTCTGGTGTCAAATGTTCAGACTTTGAATGAATTCATTAATTGACAGTCATTACATTTGTGCATAGATTTGTGTATTTCTCTGTTTTATTCCAATGGAGATACTGACAAAACCTGGACTGTTGGTGGTCCATGAGGATTGGGTTGGAGAACAGTGCTCTAGACCATATAACTATTTAATCACATTGAATTGGTTATAGTGCCTGGCATGGGCGTCCACGGGGAGGGGGGATGGGGGGGGCTTGTGCTGATATTTTTTGTTTGTGTGAGAATACACTGCAATACTGGCGCTGTGAATGTTAAAAGGCAGAAAGCTACAGCTTATCCCTGCCTCTCGCTCATGACTGAAACCGCAGAGGAGCAGCACAGAGGCAGCCTACAGAGCAGGTAAGGGAGGGATGGGGGGCACTATTACCCCCTCACCAACCTCAGCATTACCCCCCTCACCACCGTCAGCATCAGCCCCCCTCACTATCACCCCCTCTCACACCCTCAGCATCACCCCCTCACTATAACCCCTCTCACACCCTCAGCATTACCCCCCTCTCTCAGCATCACCCCCTCACCACCCTTATCACCCCCCCTCCTATCACCCCTCCTCAAACCCTCAGCATTACCCCCTCCCTCAGCACTCACCCCCTCACCACCCTCAGCATCAGCCCCCCCCTCACTATCACCCCCCTCTCACACCCTCAGCATCACCCCCTCACTATAACCCCTCTCAAACCTCAGCGTACCCCCTCCCTCAGCATCACCCCCCCTCACCACCCTCAGCATTACCCCCCTCACCTCACATCACCACCCCTCAGCATCACCCCCTCCATCCCAGCATCACCCCTCACTATCACCCCCTCACCACCTCAGCATCACCCCCCCCCTCACCACCCTCAGCATCACCCCCCCTCACCCCCTTCCTCCCAGCATCACCCCTCACTATACCCCTCAGTGTACTCCTCCCTCAGCATCACCACCCTCAGCATTACCCCCCCTCACCATCACTCCCTCCCTCAGCATCACCCCCTAACCACCCACAGCGTACCCCCATCACCCCTCCCTCAGCAGCACCCCCTCCGTCACCATCACCCCCCTCCCTCAGCATTACGCCCCCTCACCATCACTCCCCTAAGCATCACCCCCACCATCACCTGCCTCTCACCATCACCATCACCCGCCTCTCCCTCTCACCATCACCCGCCTCTCCCTCTCACTATGACCCCCCTCTTTAAGCAGCTACCCCATACACATAGGGTATCAGACAAAAACGCAAACATGCTCACAGAGACATACATTCACACACACACACACACACACACACACACTCTCTGTCAGACACATTCTCAGGCCCATACACAGGTAAACTGTGCATCAATGTGTATATGTGACAGTGTGCATGTATTGCAACTCTATTTTTTTCACTTTTTTGTTAGTGGGGTCTCATGTTTGAGTTTTGCCTAAGGCCTCATAAAGTCTAGAGCCGCCTTTGCAGAAGGAGCCTCAGAAGAAAAAGAAGACTGTGTCAAATGAAGGAGAAGAAAATGAGATTGGAGCACTTCATTCTGGACAGCACATCATAAGGCTATGGTACCTGGGCCTGACAGGGAAACTTTAGACCTTCTCATCTCCCCAGGTAAAAAAATAAATATCAGTGTTAATGTGTTCACTTTAATTTACTGAGTGTCAGGAAACACAGAGGGCCACTAGGTAGGGGTGCCACTGATTGGCTAGAGGGTCAGCTGGCACTCTAAGCCAATCAGTAGCTCCCCATTCATGAAAACGTAAAACATTTTTATGAATCGGGAACTAGCGATTGGCTTAGAGCGTCAGCTGACCACTCTATGCCTGATCAATCTGCACTTCCTGACACTCCGTTTAAGAAGCTGAATACCACTGAGCGACCTGGAGATCTGGAGCTGGAGGAAGCCTTTGGGGGTAAACCATTTGAGAGTGGTATCACCCCTTAAAGGAAAGAGAGCGCCCAGGGCCTCTTTGCATCATAGCATTTTCATTTAGTTGAAGTTGTTATGGCAACCAGAATGTTCCTTTAATTTGCTTAAAGGAACACTATAGTGTCAGGAATACAAACATATATTCCTGACACCATAGTTGTAAAAAAGCTATTCACCCTGGCTTTATGTGATAATGGCTATGCCCCTTCCCTTTCATGACACTGTCAAAAAGGGGCCAAGCGTGGATGTCATTACAATTATGCCCCCCCCCCCGGAAAAATTCCTGTGGACGCCCATGGTGCCTGGAGTCCCCTGAGCGAGTGTCCCTGGCGGCTCTGACTGGAGTTATGGTTAAGGCAGAGAATACACCCTTCCTTAGTCATACCAATTAACTTCAGCAATGAAAGTTGAGATAGATCGAAAGTGGCCAGGTGACACTCTTATCCAATCACCACAGCCCATTGCTTTCTCTTTATACAAAGTAGAAGAGAGGGGACAAGCTGCTGGGGATACCCATTCAGCATTAAAACATTAAAAGAGATTAAACTAAATGACGGCAGGTATTAGATTTGAGCTTATTACAAAGTTTGTACAGAATATTCTTACCTGTTACAAAGAGGTGCACTGAGGCCTTTTCTGAAACGTTTGTGCTGTAGAAACATTCGTAGGTCCCAGTTTGCGCATTTGTTGCCCCGGTAATTTCCAGCATGCTCATGGTGTCATTGTTTGTAACTTTTATTTTTTTTGATAAGCTTGGCATCTTCCATGTCACAGTCTGTGTCCCAGAGCAATTTAAAGTAATGGATTCTCCTTTTTTGATAATAAGCTCTTCTCCAACAGGTTCAATAACTGGAGAAGCCAGAGCTGTGATAAAAAGATGTCAGAAAAAACAAAACTGTTATTTGAATTAAAATGTTTTATTACATTAAAAACTGTAGCAATATTGCAGTCAATTAATTGCTTCTCATTTTCAATTAAGCATAAAATAACAGAAACCAACTGTTAATCTTCCCGTGTGTTCTTTGATAATATGGAAAGAGACAGATAAGAAAAAAAAAAGGGTCCAGATCATAATTAACCCCTTCAGGACGGAGTCAATAGTGCACGTTCTGTTCAAAACAAAACGTAAACAAAAACTGGAATTTGCGCTATATGTCTGTTCAACCGTAATTCACCGCTGTCACATTAAGTGCACCCACACTTATTATATACCATTTTGTTCAGGAGAAACAGGGCTTTAATTTATAATTAACTATTCATATATGAAACATAATTTATTATGAATAAAATTTAAAAAAATGTGAGAAAATAAGATTTTTTTTTTTTATTTATTTGTATTTCCGTCTGACATTTTAGCTGTGAATGTCATAATACTGTTAGGTTTTACTGCAAAAAAATGCACATATTTTATGTTTAGTCTTTTTTTTTTTTTAGTAGCCACTTAGTCACAAACACTGGCCAAAGTTAGCGTTCATATTTGTTTTTGTGTGAAAAAAGCAAAAAATTAATATTTCGCCAGTGTTTGTGACTAAGTGGCTACTAAGAAAGACTGGACATACCCCACTTGCAATACCTTGGGTTGTCTACTTTTGCAAATGGTATGCCATCATGGGGGTAAATCTCATTCCTGGGCTACCATACGTTCTCAAAGGCAACGTAACCAATCTGGCAAATTTCAATGTCAAAAAAATGAAATGCAAGCCTTATATGTGACTCTCTAACTTTCCAAAACACCATAAAACCTGTACATGGGGGGTACTGTTATTCTCGGGAGACTTCACTAAACACAAATATTAGTGTTTTAAAACAATAAAACATATTACAACAATAATATAGTCCATAAAAGTGCCGTTCGTTTGTAAAAAATGCAAAAAACTTCACTTTTACTTAAAATATCATCGTTGTAATACAATTTACCAGTTTGAAACACTAATATTTGAGTTCAGCGAAGTCTCCTGAGTAAAACAGTACCCCCTATGTACAGGTGTTATGGTGTCTTGGAGAGTTACAGGGTCAAATATAGTGCTTGTGAATTAAATTCTCTGCACTTTCTCCCTGTGTTGTCAGGCATTTCAATCAAATTTTAATTAATCAAATCACATAATTATGTTAAAAGATTACTTAAATATACATGTAGAATTTTAATATATATGCATTTATAGGTATTTAAATTTTACGTGTATACTAATGTTATCTTTTATGTAATTATATGTATTTATCTATATATTTATATTTGCAGTTATTTGTATTTTATATATAGATAGATATATATAGAATGTCATTCTAAGTGTATTTTGTTACCAATATATACATATTAATAACAAAATACAGTTAGAATGAAATTACATATGAATATATAATTTATATTAAATTTTGTTTCAAAATTTTATTTATTTATTTTATTATTTTATTTATTTATTATTGCAATTATACGTATATATATATATATATATATATATAATATATGTGTATATATCTATTATATATATATATAATATATATATATATATTATATATATGTAACGTCATTCTAAGTGTATTTTAATACTAATATATATATACTTATATTAATATTAAAATACACTTTGTATGACGTTACATATATATAACAGATATACATATATTATATATATATATATATATATATATATATAAATACATTTATTTTATTTTTAAACATGTTGAATTCTTTTTTTTTACTTTCCCACCAGCAGGGGGACTGTATGTTTACATTGAGGGTTAATCCCTGACAGCCACTAGAGGTCGCTTTTGCGATTCTCAGTGTGAAGATTGCATTGAACTCAAGTTGGATGTCCATAGGAAAACATTAATTAAGGTAAATGGCTGAAGGGGTATTGCACAGGGAAAACAGGACTCTGTAGACCTTCTTTTCCAGTACTTAAGTAATGCGGCTATGAAAGATTATTGTGTGTAAAGAGCCCAAAGCAAAGTTCTGAAAGTGGAACACAACACCACCGAGATACCAATGTTGATTTCCCCACAATTTAAACTAAGTGACAGAATTGATATTCAGGAATAAACTCTAGCTCTTTTATTGAAGGCAGAATTTGTTAAACTGTGACAACACTTTGATCAGCCTTACTTCAAAGACTACTATACATTTTTATTTTGCCGTAAACAAATTATACATCCCTTTATGAAGCTCTAAATTTCGGCAATATTTAGAGTAATCACACAGAATTAAAATCTAAACAAACCTTATTTCTTACCTGCTGGATAATTAATCCCAAAGTTATGATAAGTACTATAAATACTATGAACTTTTTTGTAACTGTATTATCTAACATAGGTGGATCATGTGGCTTAGAAGAGGCACACTATGGATGAATGTGGCTGGGGTGGAGTGGTACTGGGCAAGGATAAGGTTGGGGTAGAAGTAGACCGGGGGTCCATTTGGCTGGGAAGGGATATGGCTGATATTTATTGAAAAGCGATGGGACTGGGGCAGATTTACAAGAGAAGGAAGGGACCGGTTGTAGATTAATGGGGAATAGGGCTAGGGTGTATGAATTTATGAGTATGGCAGGTGGATAGGGTAGGATTAATGGGGGAATGCAATTAGGGAATTGCGGAATTAGTAAAAAAAAAAAAGCAATTAGGAAAATATTGGGGTAACTGTACTGGGTAAATGGCTATATTGTTTTTATAAGTAATAGATCAATATCAGGTGATATTAACTGAGTGACAAAGAAAATTAGGAGATGAGTTGGAGAGTCAGTCAAATGCACATATTACATGAGGGAGCGAGCAGTAAGGGGAATATAGATTTTATGGCTTGATGGGAGTAAGAGTTATATTGTGTGGGTGTAACTTCATGAGGCGGAGCTCTGGTGGATGGGAGAGAGCTTCATAGTGCCCTGAGCCAAGCAACAACATATCTTGAGTCACTCTTCATATAAGTAGCGGTTTTCAGACCATTGAGATTGATGAAGGTTATACATTTTGCTAAAATAGTAAATTAAAATTCCTTGTTTTGTTTAACTTGTGTTCTTTATGTAGCTTTATATATAGCAGCTGTATCAGCTTTAAGTTACACAGTGACATTCACTTTCGCATGCACGCAGTTTGCGTGTGTTACCAAGAACTATATTTTGCAATGTAGATGTTAAAAAAAACACAACTTCTACAGGATTAGGTTTTATTTTGTTAATTCAGCACAAATCCCTTGCTATGTTGGAAGACAGGGAAGTGAGACTTTTAGAGCAGCATTAGAATTGAGAGAAGTTGTCTGCCCATTACATAGACACTTTGTAAGACTCAGGAAACATATTGCTCAAGGAAATTGATGCTTGTTCCCACTTACTTTAAAATACCCATTTTTTACTTCACTTCTGCTTTCACACACTCCCCCACACTGTTCCAGAACTGTTGTTACTATCAGCACTACCAAAACAAGACTGACCCTTAAAAGATGTCAACCCATGATTTTCTGGTACACATATCGTAGCATGGAGTCAATCGTCATTTGTAATCTGGATGACATAAAGCTTTGTTACAAATATTACAACAGCTTGAAAACGACTAATATTTGTTTCCTTTTTGGATATACATCGTTATTTATTCGTTAGTTAATGAAAACACACCTTTCTAATGTTACTTTCTAATGGAATTTAGACAGTTTCTTTTTTTCTCCCCTCTTCTTGAAGGGATACTCCAGAAAGCAGTTGTCTCATTAATATTTAATGCAACATAAAATAAAATAAATAATAAGAAACAAAATAGTTGTTCACATTGGGAGTTCCTACATTTGTAAATTTGCTGCAAATCAGCAGGCTTTGCAGTTTCTGCAATGGCACAGCTAGTTATGCTGCCTTTTTTAACTTATGTGGCACCACTGAGTTTATTCTATAAATGCCTGCAGAGTGCTAAATGGACACAGGAGGGTGTTCCGAATGTTAAATTTCAGAAAACAAACATGATCTGTTTTATATGCAACCTTTAGATACAGCTGATGTGTGGGTGGAAATAGGTGCCAGGGGCCACGTGCCCACAAGTAACAAATACCAAATATGTAATGCACTGTGAAACTTGGGCAGGAAATGGAGTTCTCACCTCACAGTGCCAGGTAGGCTTCAAATACACTGCAGCTAGTGAGTGAGAGTGATCTTGTGTGTGTGTGTGTGCGTGCTTGCTGTTGTGAACATGTGTGTGTGTTTGCTTGCTGTTGTGAACATGTGTGTGTCAGTGAGCATGTCCGCAGTGAGCATGTATGTGTGTGTCAGTGAGCGTGTCTGTATTGAGCATGTATGTGTGTGTCAGTGAGCATGTCTGCAGTGAATATGTATGTGTGTGTCAGTGAGCATGTCTGTAGTGAGCATGTATGTGTGTGTCAGTGAGCATGTCTGTGTGTCAGTGAGCATGTCTACAGTGAGCATGTATGTGTGTCAGTGAGCATGTCTCCAGTGAGCATGTATGTGTGTGTCAGTGAGCATGTATGTGTGTGTCAGTGAGCATGTCTGTAGTAAGCATGTCTGTGTGTCAGTGAGCATGTCTGCAGTGAGCATGTCTGCAGTGAGCATGTATGTGTGTGTCAGTGAGCATGTCTCCAGTGAGCATGTATGTGTGTGTCAGTCAGCATGTCTGCAGTGAGCATGTATGTTTGTGCCAGTGAGCATCTCTATAGTGAGCATGTATGTGTGTGTCAGTCAGCATGTCTGCAGTGAGCATGTATGTTTGTGTCAGTGAGCATGTCTATTGTGAGCATGTATGTGTGTGTCAGTCAGCATGTTTGCAGTGAACATGTATGTGTGTGTCAGTGAGCATGTCTGTAGTGAGCATGTATGTGTGTGTCAGTGAGCATGTCTGTAGTGAGCATGTATGTGTGTGTCAGTGAGCATGTCTGTGTGTCAGTGAGCATGTCTACAGTGAGCATGTATGTGTGTGTCAGTGAGCATGTCTCCAGTGAGCATGTATGTGTGTGTCAGTGAGCATGTATGTGTGTGTCAGTGAGCATGTCTGTAGTAAGCATGTCTGTGTGTCAATGAGCATGTCTGCAGTGAGCATGTCTGTGTGTCAGTGACCATGTATGTGTGTCAGTGAGCATGTCTCCAGTGAGCATGTATGTGTGTGTCAGTGAGCATATCTGCAGTGAGCATGTATGTGTGTGTCAGTGAGCATGTCTATAGTGAGCATGTCTATAGTGAGCATGTATGTGTGTGTCAGTCAGCATGTCTGCAGTATGCATGTGTGTGTGTGTCTGTAAGTGAGCATGTCTGTAGTGAGCATCTTTGTGTATAGGAATAAGTTTGTCTGTAGTAAGCTTGTGTGTGTGTCAGAGTTATTACTAAGTTTGTGTACCTGTAAGCTTGTCTGTGTTTGTAAATGAGCTTGTGTGTGTCAGTGAGATTGCCTGCCTGTGAGCCTGTGTACCAGTGAACTTGTGTGTGTGCTTGTGTCAGTGAGATTGTCTGTGCCTGCATGTGAGTATACTTACTGTATAATTTAATCTTTTTTACCCTGAACAGACTAAATACATACCAATAATAAAAGTATATATATATATATATATATATATATATCCTATAGTTATAATGTTAAATATCCCTTTATAACATTTCAAATATGGCGTTGTCTTGCTACCCTAGATTGATTAGTTCTAATTTATAAACATAGTTTTTCTATATATATATATATATTTATAAAATCTATGTAAAAAAATGTATTTCAGCCTTCTAAGTCATTGTTCCACGGTAGTACACATCAGCCAAAATACATATAGTAAAAACCAAAGAAATAAGTTACCTGCGCTCTTTCCACATCCCTATGTATTTTTAAACAAATGGAGGTTTTTAGTTACCTCCAATGGCCATGAGAGGGTATGTCCACCTGCCACGTAAAGACAGACCTCGTAGGTGGGTCCTAATGCTAACCATTCGCCTTGCTTTCTTGAGCTTCTGGTAAAAATATCTCTAATGAGACAGAAGAGGGTATTTTTTATATACATCTCTACATGCTTATTAACCCTTAATAGGGAACTCATGGGATGGGCAGCTGTGTGATACAAAAGTGAATACAAATACAAAGAAACTAGTCCTGCGCTCAAACTCCCATTACTCCTGGGCGGCAGCAATAACTATAGTACACATCAGCCAAAATACATATAGTAAAAACCAAAGAAAAAAAAGTTGAGTTTCTGGCAAAAAAGCAAGGCGAATGGTTACAGTTAGGACCCACCTAAGAGGTCTGCCTTGACGTGTCAGGTGGGCATACCCTCTCATGGCCATTGGAGGTAACTAAAAACCTCCATTTGTTTAAATATACACAGGGATTTAGGAAAGAGCGCAGGTAATTTTTTTCTTTGGTTTTTACTATATGTATTTTGGCTGATGTGTACTATGGTTGTTGCTGCCGCCCAGGAGTAATGGGAGTCTGAGCGCAGGACTAGTTTCTTTGTATTTGTATTCACTTTTGTTTCACACAGCTATGTTACAATGCTGCCACCCATCCCATGTGTTCCCTATTAAGGGTTAATAATATATAGGGGTGTATATAAAAAATACCCCTTTCTGTTTCATTAGAGATATCTTTGCCAGAATCTCAAGGAAGCAAGCTAAATGTTTAGAGTTAGGACCCATCTGGGGGGGTCTGCCTTGATGTGGCAGGTGGGCATACCCTCTCATGGCCATTGGAGGTAACTAAAAACCTCCATTTGTTTAAAAATACACAGGGATGGGGAAAAAGCGCAGGTAACTTTTTTTTCTTTGGTTCCACGGTAGTGCTTGTGTGTGTGTGTGTGTGTATTTATATTTACATATATATGCATTTTTTCCAGGGCTCTGCTCTTGCAGGCAGCGCTGGTAGCACCTATCTCTCTTCCTTATTTGATCCCTTCCATCTGCTTCTTTTCCTTAATACTTGTTTGGTTTTAATCCCATTCCTATGTCCACCCCGGCCACTGTACACCCTCAGTCGCAACTTCTCTCCTCTCCTCATCTCAAAGTACACACATACTATACAGGGGTTGAAAAACCAGTATGTATAGGCAACCACCCAGTTGGGGCTAGGGTCCCAAGGCACAGTGAGGCTAATGTGTAGAACATAAGCAATTTCAGCGATAACTTACTATAACAGTGTTATTCACGGTTATTCTCATTTACAGCATTTTTCACACATGCATCTAATTTCTGTAGTAAAATTATTTTGCAGGTATAGTGCTACCAAAATAATAAATAAAACTTGTCTTTTTACATGTATGTAAATATTTAAAGGAAAGGATTACTAGAAGTCTTTTTCATAGAAAGTATTTATATGCTAATAATGCCCTTTTGGTCACTATAGCAATTGTCTACCCCCTTTTATTTTTATCATAAAAAAGGTTAAAACTTTACTAGAATCCTGCGCCAGGTGAAGCTACCCGTGCTGGTTTTGCCCACCCCGTCTGACATTATGCCTTGTCTTCCATGGCCCATTAAAATTAGGAGGGTAGGGAGTGTGTGGACAGGAAAGGGAGTCAACTAGAGAGAGCTTTACACACACAAAAAAAATCTGAATGCACAAAATGGAGGGAGGTGGAGAGGTCTGGGAGGGACTGCACGGAGAGAGGAGATTAAGCTTCCTCTTGCAGGCTCGCTCTTAGTGCTGCTTGCAAGGGGAGAATCTGACAAAGTCTGTCATAAATGTGCAATGCGTGCTGACAACAGACTTACTTTTTACACAGAATTGACATTAGGCAGCCCTGAACAGAGTTCTGGGCTGCCTAAGTCACGTGTGCAGGGGGTGTAACTAGCCCTTGGCACAATTATATCTGTATGTATTTCAAACAGAAATGCTCCACATACAGACCCCTACCAACATGACCACTTCTAAAAGCAAAAGTAGTCATGGTGGTTGGGGTAATCCTCTAAGTACTTTAGTATCTGCATGTTTTCCAGGTTTTTTAAAGTTACAGGGCCAAATTAGGGGCTAGAAATGGCCTGAGAGTTCTCAGCCTGGGATTTTTCTTAATCTTATTTCACATTGGAGTTATTTGATAACCCACCACAAATTACTCTCATCATTATGTAACATTCACAAAGCTTAGACAAACAAGGCTGTCTTACAACATGTATTATAAGTCTTCTACTTGTTCTATAGTCTTACATTTTAGCATCCTGTAGTGGTTATGGTGCTAGGAGTGCCCTCGCACCACCACAATGTAAGTAGCCACACCATTTGCTAAGAGTTTGATTTCTTACCTAGGGTCTGCCAAGTGGCACTCTCTGCCGCCAACAGGAGCTTTTGCCAAGATTTTTTGTTAGCTCTCCTGAGCTAATCTCTGCTGTGCCCAGCTGTTCTCTTGCAGAGAATGAGCTCAGTGAAGAAAACTTCCAGCTGCAGAGAGCCAGGGAGTAAACGGTTGGGCCACTTATATTAAGGTGCGCCAGGGCACTCCAGCACCATAAATGCTACAACATGCTGTAGTAATTAAGGTTACTTTAATATTAAATGAACACTATAGTGACAGGAATATAAATGTGTATTCCTGACACTATAGGTTTGAAAACACCATATATAGAAAAGCCCCACTTGCCTCACATGAAAAATGTATTTTACTCACGCTTTTGCAGCACTGTGCAGGTTTCCTCGTGGCTGGCCCTGCCCACACTTTGCCTCCTTGACCCAGGAAGCCTACCTTATCCTATATTTTAGTTAGAATGCAACAGAGCATAGACCTGAACTGCGCGTTTAATAAGCTTTACTCAAAGTATCTATTATAGTAAGTAAGATAAAATACCATGTCTCTTTATGGAGTTCAGGAAGGACAGACTCAAGTATCTTTCCATCCTGAGCTGTAAAAGCAATTGGGCTTTAATTAAATCCCAGGGTAAGTCATTTGCATTTTTCCAATTACAAGCTAAAATAGTCTTAAAGGCAATAAAACGGTGCATGATAAAGTTCTCATTTTTCCAAGACATCTTTGGCCAGTGCATGTGTAGTAAAACAACAGCACGGTGTCTCTCCAGATTTATATTTGTTTATAACTAAAAAGTATATCTAAAGCATTTTTAATTCTCGAACAACCCAACCAAATGTGGAAAAAAAATACCCTCTTTCTGTAGACAGCACCAAGGAAAGGAATCCTCATATATACTTTCTAGTCTGGTCGGCACCAAGTACCATCTATGCATAACTTTGTATTTGATTTCTACTAGATTTAAGCATTGAACTTGTTTACCAGTAGTGTTAAGAAATTTACACCATGCATCTTGATCTAAAGTCTCTCCCATGGTTTCTTCTGAGATGTAGCTTCCACATAATTTATAACTTTAATTATAGCAATAGCTTTAGTTAATATCTTTGGAACTGTTTCGTTGCAAAAGATCTTTGTTAATGCCTTAGCAAGATTAAAGCTAATTTGTGTCAAATCATTTTGCAAATAGTGCTTGACTCTGAGATATGTAAAGATTTCAGAAATAGGCAAATGGAATTACTGGATTAAATTGCAAAGGGGATCAATTCGCCATGCTGTAAAATCTTTGAGTCTGGGTACTATGGACGTGTGATATCATATTGGCTAAGTAGTGAGATCTAATGTTTGGATAATTTAAACCACCATCGGCGGTACTTTAAGATTACATTTTTTTTATTATTCATAGACTTTTTACCTCTTCAAATAAAAGAGGAAAAGGTAATTTGTGGTAGGGCTAGCAAATCTATCTGGAAATGTTAGAGGAATGATTTGGAAAAAGGTAATTCCACTTCGGTAGTATATAGGAATTTACAACATAAATACTCCCCAACCAAGATATCTCAACATGCCTTCAATCTTTAAGTAAATGATTTGTGATTTTCAAGAGATTCATCAACATGATCTTCATCATTCTATCTATATTCTTAGTGATCATAATCCCCAAATAATCAAATTTCTTCCTTGCCCACACAAAACCATATCTCACTCGAATCTCATTTTGGATATCTTTAGCTAGTCGTATGCCCATTAGGATCATCTTGTCAATACTCAATTGGTAATTAGAAATAGTACTTATTGAATTCTTCCATCAATTATCTAAGGATTGTTTTATTATTATCTATTGTTAATAGGATATCATCCACATAGATGTATATTTTGAGCTCCTCATTCCTGACTTTATTTATAGCAAAAGGTTCTATTGAGAGTATATGTGTATATATATATATATATATATAATAAAGTGAACAATGGGCAACCTTGCCTGGTCCGTTTGACAATTGTGAACCAATCCAGATATAGCAGATATTTGGCCCAATAGTTCTGGCTGAGGGATTTTTATACAGAGTCATAATTGCTTCTAGAATCCAGTCTTAGATGTTATATGACTGTAAGGTATGATCTAAAAAATCTCCAAATTAGCCTATCAAACGCTTTTTCTGTGTCAATTGAAATAGTTAAAAGTGGAGTGCCCTTTCTCTTACAGCCATCGAGGATATCAATTATTCTCCTTGTATTAAAGTCTGACAATTTTCTGGGTATAAACTTGATTTGGTCTGATGAATTAATGTGTCTATTTTAAATGGTCAGCAACAACAGATGAAAACAATTTGACATCTACGTTTATTAAGGAGATAGACCGATAGCTAGAGACTTACTGAGGGTTTTTTCCTTTGTTTTAAATTGGGAAGAATGTCAACCCTGGTCATTTTGTCTGGGTAAAAGCTTATTTGGACAGTGTTATTGAATATTGGGGTCAAATATATGCTCAATTGGGTTTTAAAAGTTTGAAAAAATAGAAAGGTGAATTAATTTGGCCATGGCTTTTAGACATCTCCAATTTTAAGATAGCTTTCTCTACCTCTTCTTTGCTTATAGGTCTATTAAGATTAGACTGTTGTGACTTAGAAATATTTGGAATCTCGATTTTACATAAATAGTGTTCAACGAACGTTAGAGAAGTATCTGCCATCAAATTATATAATTGTCCATAATAGTTATTAAAACAGCTACCAATATTGGAGAGAGACATACATTTAGTTATTATGTATGATTTTTGTTATGCGTGAGCTATATTGTTTTCTAAGCTTATTAGAAAGGCAATAAAACCTATGTTTTAATTTACCCATATTTTTTTGCTACATTTTCATTTAAACATCGATAATCTTTATTGCACTTTCCTGTGTGGGATCATTTTTATTTTTTGCATCGATTTTATGTAAAGAAATGTATAGAGAAGACAGATCTTTATTTTTGTTATATTCATGTTTCATCTTAATTAAATGGTCTCCTAGCACAGATTTAAAAGCACACCATGTGTTAATATAAGAGGTGCCTGCATGATCCTTTTCTGTAAAAAAACAATCAATCAATATTTCTAAATTATCTTTGTTCATCTTGTTATATAGCAGGCTGTTATCTAATTTCCATGCTAGTCCATAAAAAGATCGTTATATACCTGCATTCATTTCTGAGAGTATTCATGCCCTGTGCATTCACTAAAATAAATGTAACCATATTCATAGGTTTATAACCAATGAAGCCCTAGCTCCACTGCACAACACCAGAGTAAACATAAAACACATATAAAATACAAATTGGTTTTGGGAATAACACAAGGGTCAATTCTAAAATAGAACACTAAAGAGTTCAGAGGTTCAACCTTGGGCGCTGTCGTACATGTCAGCATCATACCAACACATAACTAATGTCTTATTTAAGACACGAAGTAGGGGAAGAGAGGCATCCATAATTAACTCTCTGCAGACGTATCATCATCCATAGTAAATTTTATAAAAAATACTGTAAGTTGGAGAGAGAATGAAAAAATAAAATAAAGAGGGTGGTTTTACATGTCAGTTTCACCTATAAATCGGCTAGATTATTAACCTAACCATATCATGTCGGATATAAAACTAACCATGATGATCTATTGCCCTCTATGATCACCCAGAAAGATTAGGTTCCTAAGTCAATTCAAAAGCAGAGTATTAGAACAAATATTTTAGTGATTATGTGACTTTATATAATAAAATTTCTGAGTGATAAAATTTCAGAGAATGCAATCTCTGTGTTCTCTAAATTCTAAATAATATTAGTCATAAATCATAATCCAATGCACACATTATATCTACTCTGCCTGTTGAACGTGGTTGCAGCACGCAAAGAGAGCGCTCAGGTTTCATTTATAGGGCAGCATTTAATGCCGCTCTATGAAGAACGTGAATAGTGCAGTGTGAAGCCGCGCATTCGCACCAGATCGCTATGACGCTAAGAGAAGCATCTGAGCCCTGCTATTTCATCATTTTGACGAAAAAGGGGGCGCAGCCTGATGAGGATTTCGGTGTTGGAACAGAAGTTTTATCTATAATAAGGACTCAAAAATATTTTTTATTAAGGGGAAGTTAATATAAAAGCGAAAAAAGAAGGCTAGGGGACCTGTCTTTCTTGCTTTTATATGTTGACTATAGTGATCCTTTAAGGGTTAGATCAGTGTCCCACCTGAGGTAGGCATAGAAAACATTTGGGCAAAGAAGCAGATAAATATGAAGAAAATTATTTTTTTACTTGCTTTTTCTGCCTGCAGAATGAGACAGTTTTTTCTCACACTAAAAAAGAACTTTATAGTTTTTTTGAGTTTGTTTCTCATTGTGTGTCTTTTCATATGGAAACATTGACCAATTATTCCCTGTGCGAAGGATATGATTGGTAACACCTCTGGCATGCAATTATCTATTTTGTCCTCTTGGAAGCATTTAGAAAAGTGTATTTTTTCCTCACTATATGCAAATTGATGGTTTTTCTCAGAAGAAATTGCACTATGGAAATGTTCCCAAATGCTAGAAGTTGTTCTCACCATTTTTAGGAACAGGTAAGGAAACAAAAAAACAATTTAGCAATCAGATTTAGTGATGGGGAGGGGTTGCATCAAAGCAGAACATCAGTAGGAGTCAGGTCATCATTTTGAATAAACAAATTTAAGATACATTAATGAATTTAATATGCAGTTAGTTTTTCAAAATTCAGAGGAATTACATTTGTTATTTTTCAATTAAGGCCTGGATGGACAAAGACCTCAATCAACTATTGAGCAAAATAAATTGAAACCTTTTTCCCTGCATAAGCCCTAGAGACAGAAATTTATTTTTCTTTTTTATTTGAGTATTACATCCTCATAAGTTTATTTGCCAACAGGGTTATTGAGAAAAATCCTAATGGCTCATACTGAATGAGGAAAAAATATCCTGCTGCATACAGAGCCATTCATACTTTTAAATTCAGCTTATTCACTGAACGGGTCAGTTGCTAGGAATATTCCCATGGCAAGTCTTGAGAGATGTGAAACTTGCCGGTGGGAGCGCTCAGATTGGTTGGTTTACAAGCCAACCAATCAGAACGCTCTAATGAGCATTCAAACCATGGAAAACTTTTAACAAGACTTTTCCCACTTTGAAACTTCATTCTGAGTGGAGCCCTTGCATCTAGTTCATAATTATTTGTGCGTATTGGGCGTTTTTTATTTTAAATAATTCAATTACGGATGGTAAGTATAAGTATATGTTTTAATTAGAGCCATCACCCACTGCTAATGGGTGGGAACATTAGGTCCCCCTTGATATTATAACAGCCCCCATCTGCCAGTATTAGGTGGGGGCGGGGTGGGAACATTCGATCTTTCCCCTTTTAGTAGTAGCCCCTGAATGCATGGTATTGTAAGTGGGAAATCTAGTTATGATCCATAATGCATTGAATGTACAATTTCATCCATAATTTGGAAGAAGTCTCCAGCTCCTGTTTGTCTGTTTTAGCCTGAAGAGTGGAACTTCCCACAGTTCAAAGTTTTGTGAATAAACCCCCAAGATAATTTAACATTCACTATTTGTAAAGTTCACATTTACAAGAGTGCTAAGTATCATAGCACTGCCTGCTTTCAAAGTCTTTCTAACAATCGTGACAAGTGGTTGCTTCATGGATGCTAATATTTTTGGGGAAATGTACAACCCACACTTCCTCTGTTTACAGTAATATCATCAATGTCCATGTCTGTATTGTGTAACACTGTTCCATAGCTTCCTGAAGATTATTTGTACTATCAGCAGTTTAGATATGCACTCAGCCTTTATCATCCACTCCTGTAGTGCAAGGCCATTGTGACATAGTATGAAGAAGGTGTCAGGATTTTATCAACAATTAAATGGAGAATATGCAACATGCAACAGGTTTGCTGGAGTTCACAACTATCTTGGCTTGTTTTAGCTTAAGACGTTTAGATATATAGATATAAATATATTTAATACTGTTTTATAAGGTTGAAGTTTGAGGAGAAAAATAAAGCATATGCCATGATTAATAATGTCAAATGTTTTTTTTTTTTAAAAGGACATTTTGTGAAAAATTCTTTTAAATGGACACTCCAGAACCCTAAAGCACTTTCCCTTCCCGAAAAGTTTTCTTTTTTTTTTTATTCTTTTTTTTTGGTGCAAAAAGACTTTACAAGCATACCCGTGTAGCCACGACAGCAGACACAGGCAGGTTAATGCAGACACGTTCATGGCATGATACATTTGCAAATTTTTGTTAGATAGGAATATAACAGGTTATTATACAGGTTATGCTTATTTGAAATAACGTGCTAAGTAGTCAAGCATATCAATAGGTAAACATGAGATTGGTATTCCGTTTTGTCCGTTTGGTATGATGCTAACATGTTCTGGACCTGAGGTAACCTCCTTGAGTTAACTAACGAGCTATACATTCAATATACTTAACTTAAGTTATTCAAGAATACATTGTGATAGTCTGAACGAGTGATCTATAAGAGAGACCCCCTGGGATCCCCGACATGGGCTAACAAAGACATGAAACAAAATAACGAGAGTAGGTGTCATCCAATAATGTACTTGGCCAAACGAGGCATATATATAAAAGAAAAAAAAAAGAAAAAAAAATTGCATTTTCAACTTTGCATACTTTTTATATAGAAATGAGAGCAAGTCACTAATAGGTGAGTTACGCACAGGTTTGTGGTGAATACCATATTGAGTGATGCATTTATATGTAAAATTACATTAGGAATGTTTTCCAATTTGGGTGATTTTAATTGGTGGTGCGATCGCACTAGCCGCGAATTTAAGTGGCCTTACATGGCGGTAGGCTAATTTGCCAGTCCAATTGTTAAGGGCACAACTTTATTAAAAAGGAAGGAAGAAGAAAAAAAAATTATATAAACTTATTAATACCAGTGTAATCGTACAGTAGCCATCTTGTCTATATATCTATTATATGCTGAGCTGACCATAGTGACGTTTCTTTAGTCAATGCTCTAGATGCCTAACTAGGCTGCTCCATGGGCTGGGTCAGTTAATAAGCACTAGACAATAAACACCGACCAACTTTTGGGATCGATCTTTGAACCGTGGGACAATGGCTGTCGTTTAAGGAGTGTTATAGGCTGAGTGCCTGGGAGGTCTGTGGGGCAGGCCAAACCACCGTAGCGGTTATGACATATCTCGCTATATACACAACGCTAGACCTAGCAAAGTAAAGTAAACAGTACGATTGCGTCTATATGTGCCTATTTAGAGGCTAACTAAGTAGATTAGATGACTAATAAACAGATAATAGCTTGAAATTGTGGGTGGGCAGGCCTGATCATGTAAGTCCAAGCGACAAAGTTCCCTGGGGTCCCCCAGGCATGAGTCTCGTTCCAAGGGCTGGCAGAACCCATGAAAAATAATGGGTGGATAATAAAAAGGTGAGGAAAAAAATAAAAGTTTGTGTTGCAGTGTTGTGGCAGCCTCCATGGACTAGGAAAAGGATTGCCCCAGAGCCTGAGATGCAAATGTCTTGAGTCCTGGGGGTTACAAGTTATCCCTGTCTAGCACGGTAATCCAATGTTGCCAGGTGCTGGCAGTGCCAGGATTTGAGCGCGGGCGCCTCTGTTCTGCTTAGGTGGTGACCGCAGCATAGATGACTGGTGTAGGATTTCGAGGCACAAATGGTGCGCTGTTCGCCGGGTCCCAGCTGGTATTCGGTGTGGAGGGGGCCTGGAGGCCCGTTTGGAGGAGTGAGTCCCAGGTTAGGCCCAAGGCCAGTAGCAGCTCTGTTGCGTCTTGTGGGTCATGAATTTGGTGGGTGGTCTCACCCCTTTGCACGAGGAGTATGTGAGGGGACCTCCAGCGGTATGGGATCTTCTGGTGCTGAAGTGTGGCGGTGAGGGGTCGGAGCGATCTGCGCCCTGCCAAGGTTCCCCTTGACAAGTCGTTATAAAAGGTGAGTGTTGCATTCTCGAATTTCAAGGGAGTTTTACCTCGGAGGGCATTGAGGACCGTTGCCTTGTCCCTACCATCCTTAAAGGTCAGGATTGGGTCCCTTGTGCTTGCCACTGGGGCCCCAGTGGGCTTTGGGATCCGGTAAAGGTCTGTGGGTTCGATAGATGTGTTTTGTCCCGGGGGGAGTATGGCTGCCAAGAGGCTTTGAATTTTGTGTGGAAGATCTGCCTCTGGTGGTCCCTCCGGGATCCCCCTGACCTTAATATTGTCTCCTTCTCGTGTCTTCTTGGGCATCCAGGTGCCGTTCAAGTAGTGTGTGTTTGCGGTGCAGCTCCTGCATGTCACCCTGCAGTACGATGATGGTGCGCTGGTGGTTTCGAGAGGAGTCTTCCAGCACGGTAATACGGCCTATCAGGCCCTGCAGCTCTCCCCTTAATGCAGAGACGTCTGTGAGGATATTTTTTTGCAGGTCTGCTAGTAAGGCTTTCAGCACTCCGGTGGTGACTAGGTCGGCATCGGGGTCAGACCTTGGTTTGCCCGGTTTAGGTTTCGCTTTTGGTGAATAGTGATTTTTCTTTTATTTTGGATTTGGACAGTGGAGTGTCTCCTTAATATGACATGGTGTTCTTGACAATCCCGGGTATTGGTAAGGAAAGGGGAGGTAATGTTGTATATCCCCTAAAGATTGTCCCTATAAATCTCCTCTTGGTCGGAGAGTGGTGCAGGAGGATAGACTGGGAGCTGGGGCTTGGAAGTCCCTAAATGTCCCTAGGAAATGGCTAAGTATACCGGCGCCAGTGCAACAAATTATTGGAGCATAAGACATGCACATACAAAATCAAAGCTGCTTAGCATATCGTAATGGTCATAGAATATAAGGAAGGGCTAAAAACCTGGTTACGAGGGTTATGCTAGATAGGGCTTTTTTCGCTTGGTAACATATTTCCCATTGTATATACATTCCCTCTCTTCTCTACTGTGCTCTGTCTTGTTGGGTCCCTGACTCATTGAGATCTCTTTATTTTAGGCTTAAAGTGGTAAATGACAATATAAACAGTCATGTTAGATATAACACAGTACAAGCTGTATGTGCTTCATAATTAATCCTTTATCTTATCAAGAAAGTGTAAACTCTCAGAGTGCCAACCACATAACTGTTAAAGGGATACTATAGGCTTGAAAACTTCTTTAGGTTAATGAAGCAGTTCGGGTGTATAGATCATGCGCTTGCAATCTCACTTCTCAATTCTCTGCCATTTAGACGTTAAAAAGATACAATAGTAGAAGGAAAATAAACATCAGCGTTCACATTAGGACTTTATCCATAGGAAAACATTGTACAATGCTTTTTTTTTTTTATTCTTTTTTTTTTCGTGCTCGGTTACAACATTTAAGATATCAGACATTTCAAAAAGTTCAGTATGATGACAGGTATACAACATTTGCAAATATTCACACATAGCTTATGGTTATCATCAAGATATACATCGAAATGTGTTTGATCAGCACATTTTTATTATGAACATGTTCAGGGACAAACCCAGGGCAGGCTGAGATTGAACAGGCTAGTGATTAATGTGCGCTGCTCTCCCGGGATACTACAGGTGTGAGGTGGTAGGTATGCTCCCTTGTTAAACAAGTGGATATAAGGGCATGTTAGAGCATGTGTTTGTGTGTGCTCAGGCTGGTTACTGTGTGCTTGGGGGCTGCCAGCGTGTGTGTGCCAGAGGGCATCGTGTGCGGTGTGGTGGTCTTGCAAGTGTGGATATTGGCCGATGCGAGTTCAATGTATTGGTCTGTCATGCTTAATGTTACCCCTGACCTTAGGGGTGGTGGGGAGGAGGGGGCTAGTTAAGACGCCACCTAATTCTAGATAGCCTGATGGTTGTGGCTTCCATGTTTTAGTAAGGCCATTTTCTTTTGGGGGTTATTGGGGTTTCCTTCAGACGTTTGGTGTATGGTGTGTGCCACAGCATAAAACAAAAAAAAAATTAAACATTAAAAAAAAAACATATTTGAGTGAAATAAAAATCAAAACAAATGTTTTAAGTTTTGTGATCACGGCATTTGCTTGACTGATCACATTTGAGGATGTCCCAGTCCCTGATCAGTTTCAGGTATTTGGGAGCTGTAGGCTCCTTGTCGTTGTTCCGGCTGAGGTGCCGGCTGCAGGTTCCCAGTTTGCAGTTTGGTTTCCAGCTATTGACGGGAGTTGCCCTGGAGGAAGTCCTAGGAAAGCTGGGGCTCCAATCGGGGATGTGAGGTTGTGAGCAGTCCCAGAGTGCTGTACGAGTAATGAGACGGTGTTAACCCGTCTATATGGTATGTTGGCTTTACGCAGGGTAGTTGTCACTGGACCGAAAGGGTTTTACGCCGGATTAATGTGGCTCTGGTGAGTTCTTGAAAGAATAATAACTTTGAGTCCTCAAACTCTAATGGTGTTTTACCTTTCAAGGCGGTCATTATTTGTATCTTGTCATGTATTGTTACACACCGCAGGATGACGTCCCTGGAGGTATCGGGTGAGTTGAGGACAGAGCTTGTTACACGATATATACCATCCAGGGTGATTTTCTTTGCCACCGTTTGTGACAGGATTGATGTCAGGAGGCGCCGAACGTAATGCGGCAATTCTTCAGTAGTGATTGCGTTGAGTATGCTGCGGATTGTTATGTGTTTTTCGGCATTGTTTGTCTTAGAGGGACATTATTTGAGCTGCTAAGTCCTTCAGGGTGGTCACATTGTTGTGACACTTGCCATATCTTCTTCTGTGGCTGTGACTGGGTCTGTGACCTTTTGTATGTCTGTGACCTTTAGTGTGTTTGGGGTTGCCCTTTCATCTAGATCTGAGACGGGGGCCATGTTTGGCGGGTGTTCCGCGTGTTGGTGCGTCTCAGCAGCATTTTCCCAATGTCCCTACTTTGGGTGCTGATGCCTGTGGTAGGTTTCGGTGTGTGGCGGCCCATGGTTGGTGTGCCAGGTGGGGAGTATTCTGGGTAGTTGCGACCCTCTCCCGGTCCCCGAGAAGCGCCTCAAGGTTTAGGAGTGGCGTAGCGCAGTAGGCCGCAGTTTTGCGCTGCTGCCTGGGTTGCTTGGCGGCTTAAAAGAATGGCATCAATCTGTTCATCTCGCCGTCACAGTGCAATGTAAGTGCTTTTTGTGGATGGATGGTCCCTGTGTGGGGCGATTTTTCCCAGATTTTGTTTGGCTATCAGGGAGCAGGTAAGAATGGCATCTGGTCAGGCTCTGCCCCCCATACAATGCTTTCTTATAGGGTTTTTGGGTGATGCTGGTTGTCAGGGCCGGCCTTAGGGGAATGCGAGCTGGGCGCCATGGAGCATGCGGCGCCGTGTGGCCGACACAGCTCACACATGGCCGGCCGGGATAAAAAATAATAATAATTTTGCTTCCCGTGCAGTGAAGGCGGAGCAAAACTGACAAAGGGGCAGAAATAAAAGTGCCGGATATCTACTGCAGGGGAAGCAGGAAGGAGTCGCTGCTTCCCCAACAAACAGTCTCCTGGAGCTGCACTGCCTCCACAATGAACAGAGGTAACTATGTGTGATTGTCAGTGTGAGTGTGACTGTGTATGTGTGTGTGTGTGTGTGTGACTCTCTGCCTGTGTGTGTGTGTGTGTGTGTGTGTGTATGGATGTCTGCCTCTGTGTTTGTGTGTGTGTGACTGTCTGCCTGTGTGTGTGTCTGTGTGTATGTATGACTGTCTGCCTGTGTGTGTGTATGACTGTCTGCCTGTGTGTGTGTGACTGTCTGCCTGTGTGTGTGTGTGACTGTCTGCCTGTGTGTGTGTGTGTGTGTATGACTGTCTGCTGTGTGTGTGGATGTGTGTGTGTTTATAACTGTCTGCTGTGTGTGTAGATGTGTGTGTGTTTATAACTGTCTGCCTGTGTGTGTTTGTTTGTTTGTGTGGCTGTCTGCCTGTGTATGTTTGTGTGGCTGTCTGCCTGTGTGTGTGTGACTGCCTGCCTGTGTGTGTGTGTGTGTGGATGTCTTCCTGTGTGTGTATGGCCGTCTGCCTCTGTGTGTGTGTGTGTGTGGCTGTCTGCCTATGTGTGTATATGTGTGTGGCTGCCTGCCTGTGTGTGTATGTGTGTGGCTGCCTGTGCATCATTACAAATATCACACACAGCCAACACATAGCATAAATATCACACAGTCCTCACACCTATCACATACACAGACAACACAAACATTACATCATACATGAATGACGGGGGTGGGGGAGGGGCACTGAAAAGACATACAGATGTTTGCACAGGGCGCTTAAAGGCATAAGGCTGATCCTGCTGGTTGTCCTCATGCATAGCGTGAGGACATCCTGCATTAATTAGGCAACTTAAAGTCGCCTAACGACCTCTTAGTCCCTCTAATGAAAGCCACTAGAGGTGAAGTTAACTTTGGCAGGTAATTGTTGCAGTTTATTAAAATCTGCAATAATTACCACTGCTGGGTTAGAGGACCTGGGACACTGCACCTAAACCACTTCAATGGACTGAAGTGGTCTGGGTGCCTATTGTGTCCCTTTTTGTTTGTTTATGCAGCTCTAGCAACTGACACAACCAGAATAACAAATGGCTTCATATTCAATCAGATACTAACTTGCTTTACAACAGAAGTTATCTCCTGCTCTGTAGACTGAACTTTAATCACACACAGGAGGTTCATGTAGGCTCTGCAAGGCTATTAACAGGGCAGGCGATAAGACATTCTAGATTAAACAGACTGTGCAATAAAGCCAGAATATCTAATTTCCTTTTCAGGAAGTGTTTAGGAAAGCTGTATAAGGCTGTATAAGTCACATGTGCTGAGGTTTGACTAGGGCTGTGTATACACAGTGATTTAACTCCTAAATGAGAATTGAAAAAGAAACTGTTTCTTTAAGCTAAATTTGTTTTGGTGCCTTTAGTATCCCTTTAAGCAGCTGCAGGATAAAAGCACTGTTTGCCTGCAGTGCTAAATCACTCTTCAGCTAATAAGAGCAATCATTCAATAAGTGGTTGGAGCGGGGTCTAGCAATATATGGAATGGTCTTCATGCAGAACAAGCTTTAGCCTGACATTGAAACTGTATGTCTTTTCAAAGGCCAACCATGTGCTATCAAGATCTTACGGACTGAATAAAGTCGTAGTGGCGACATAATGTGCGTTATATTCAAAGAGTATTGTATTCACTTTTTAATGCTTTTCCCCCCCTCCCCCCTTTTCTTTTTTTTTGACCATGCGTAATACATTACAGAATGCAAAAAAAGTAAAGTAGCTAATGCAGATGGCATGATGTGACAAATACAGTTAGCTTATATACTCCTGGATAGTCTGTCATTTTTCTTTTTATGGAAATTAAATATGCTAGTATTATTGGGAACAACAAGTTATACCATATAGAAATGCTCAACAATTAACAGGTAATTCAGCACAGTTTAGAACGTAAAATAAAAGATTGAAACGAACACAGTACCAGGTAAATTAAAAAGTAGGCTATTCAATATGCATGCTCCATGTACTGTGAATGGTTATTATAATGCACTTAGTGGATTAATATAAGTAGCATTAAACATCGGGCATAGTATGCATTATAGAAAGAGAATTGTGGAAGCGGGCTAATAACCATGCTAAGGAAACCACCCGCTCCCGGGGAAAGTAAGAATAAGAATATTTTTAGAAAATGAGCGTGTCAGCAAAGTTAGAGCATAGTTGGGAATATTAATTCGGACAGTTCAGGTAAAGTCACATAAGTATATGTAAGCTCATGGCTGGGAGCGTTTTCTGGTAAGTACGGTGGACCAGAGAATCAACAGTCAGCTGATACCCATGCTGGGAAGGAAGACACCTTGAACCAGGGGTTTCCACAGGAGGATGGCAGGGCCAGACTGGCCCACCGGGATACCGGGAAATTTCCCGGTGGGCCGTCGGCACCTGGGGCCGGGCAGGCAGCTGGCTCTTCTGGCGGCCGCAGAAGGAGCTCTTTTGGCGGCCGCAGGGGGAGCTGGCTGTTCTGTCTCTGCTCCCCCTCCCCAGCGCGCCGCTTAATGAGACCGGGGCCGGAATATGACATCATATTCCGGCCCCGGTCTCATTACGCAGTGCGAGGGCGGGGGAGCAGAGACAGAACAGCCAGCTCCCCCTGCGGCCACCAAAAGAGCTCCCTCTGCGGCCGCCAGAAGAGCCAGCTCCCCCATGCGGCCGCCATCAGAGCTCCCCATGCCAGCACACAGGTAGCAATCCTGTGTGTGTGTCTGTGTCATTTGTGTGTGTGTCTGTCATGTTGTGTCTGTCTATGTCATGGTGTGTGTGTGTCTCTGTCTGTGTCATGGTGTGTGTTTGTGTCTGTCTGTGTCATGCAATGTGTGTCTGTGTCATAGTGTGTGTGTCTCTGTCTGCCATGGTGTGTGCGTCTGTCTGTGTCATGCAATGTGTGTCTGTGTCATTGTGTGTGTGTGTGTCTGTCATGTAATGTGTGTGTCTGTGTCACGGTCTGTCTGTGTCATGGTGTGTGTGTGTGTGTTTGTCATGGTGTGTGTGTGTCTGTATGTCATGGTGTGTGTTTGTGTCTGTCTGTGTCATGTAATGTGTGTCTGTGTGTCACGGTGTGTGTGTCTGTGTCACGGTCTCTCTGTGTCGTGGTGTGTGTGTGTCTGTGTGTCATGGTGTGTGTCTGTCTGTGTCATGTAATGTGTGTCTGTGTCACGGTGTGTGTGTGTGTCTGTGTCACAGTCTGTCCATATTATGGTGTGTGTGTGTCAAGGTGTGTGTGTGTCTTTTTTAAGGTGTGTGTCTGTCATGGTATGTGTGTGTCTCTGTCATGGTGTGTGTGTGTCTGTATCACAGTCTGTCCATATTATGGTGTGTGTGTGTCTTTTTTAAGGTGTGTGTCTGTCATGGTATGTGTGTGTCTCTGTCATGGTGTGTGTGTGTGTGTCTGTCTGTGTCATGTGTGTCTGTCTGTCATGGTGTGTCTGTGTTTCTGTCTGTGTTTCTGTTTGTGTCACAGTGTGTGTGTGTCTGTGTCACAGTCTGTCTGTGTCATGGTGTGTGTCTGTCATGGTATGCGTGTGTGTATGTGTGTTTCTACTCACCTTTTTTTTCCCCCCACGTTGTGCTGGTCTCCCCTCGACTGGCCCTGCCTCTACGGCTGAGATCATCAAGCTTGATGATCTCAGCCAATCCGCACTGACACAGGAAGCACCTCTAGTGACCGTCTGAGTGTCTGTCACTCTAAAAAGTCAGTGTTTACATTGAAAAGCCTGCAGGGACAGGCTATAGACACCAGAGCCACTACATTAAGCTGTGTGTGTGCGCGCGTGCTAGTGTGTGGGCTTGCTTGTGTGTGCGTGTGTGTGTGTGTGTGTGCCTGCTACTGAGTGAGAAAAATTAAGCAATGAGTAAGTGCAAAAGGCACTTATTTGGGCAATTTTCAGTGACAGGTAAGCAGCTTTTATTATCCTCTTTGTTTAAGGAGTAAAAAAAACAAATTTGGAATACATCTTTTTTTCCGGGTAATATTACCAATTTGGTATATATTTAGTTATTATTGGATAAAATTGTAGAGAAAATAAAGGTGCAATAATAGAAGAAAAAGGAAACAAATCACTATTATATAAAGCTGGGAGTAATGGTTTTGTACATTAGAAAATGTTGCATTCTCACAAAAGTGACGCAAATCTGCAAGTGAATGCAACATTTTCTGTAAATAACCCCCAAAAACTCACACAATTGCTCCACAGCCACCATAAATAATATATTTTGGGAGGGGTCTCTACTAAACATGTAGGCCAAGTTTCAGCCGGAAAATGCATGAAAACGTTAAGGCACAGTTGACCTTTCACACCCAGTTTCCAAACCACATGAAAGCCAGTTTATAAAATCAGTTAACCATCCAATTAAAGCAAACGCAGCTTGTACGCCATTATCTCGAACAGTCTTTGTGTATTAGTTATGACTATGACCATAACTATTATTGGAATAACCTCTTTTCTGTGGCTTTTCTCTTGCTGTGTATTGCTTATCTCACATAGAGAGTGACACCAACGGTATATTTCAGTCATGGCTAAAATAAAAACATCATCACAGGCTTTTACAGACATTTTGTGGTAAGATGGTAACATGAAATAAGTCAAAATACTCACTAACTAGTGTAACCCTGCTTCCATGACAATTCGTAAAGGAGATCATGAAAACGATGCCATTGATTCACTAAATGTCATTGCTGTTTCCACAGCTTTATTATGGCGTAAATGCTATGCCTAGTGAGACCAGGAACGTGGTCTCACCAGGCAAGCGCCACCATTAAAATGAACCCTTTCAGTACTGCAATGCACTGTGTCAATGTGCTTTACCCCTTTGTATAACTGTGAAAGTAAAAGTGAAAAGTAAAATAAGTTACATATGCTGAGCACGAGACTCTTGGGCCCATTATAAAAAAGATATTGGTCTCCAATGTGCCCAGGAGATGCTCAGTCACATAGCCCCTTTATTAATTATAAAATGAGCAGAGTAAATGCCTAGTCTACTTGGCCTTTTGTAAAATAGAAATGTATTATTAATGGAGAGAACGGATTCTATCGCTGATTGGGTAATGTTGCTGATTACAACTATATTTGTCAGGCTTGCGCCTATGCTTTCTGAGCACTTGTGGAATGAAATGGGTCTGAGGGCTGAGGCAAGTTATACTGTCTCCAGCTTGCCACAAATAATAGTATATATATGACAGATCTTTAAAGATCTCTAAGCATCATGACAACTTCAATATTTTGACTGTATGCAAAGCATGGGAGCCTCATTAGCCAGCCTTTAACAAACGTTACAGGCTGACTAATGCCAATTTTGTGTATATTGAATATCTGTCGTCAGTGCACACTGCATGCTGGTGACAGGTGTCCAATGGTCCATCACACACAACTGCTGGCAACTACGGATGCATGCACTCGCTATCCACAATAGAAAAAAGCTTAATAATGAACTTAATGTTAAAATTAAAACTTGGCATTGGAGCAATCTGTTTATTGCCCATTATTATTGCTGTTATGCTTTCAGTTTTGCCTTTACTATGTCTGTACTCTTGTAACATGCGCTATTCTATTGTGAAATTCTTGTTCTGGTATGCATTTAAAAACAAACAAACAAAACAACTACCATTGTATCTTATTAAAAATGTGGGTGAAGGGTATACACTGAAATACAATCACAGACATAAAATCACTGCGTCTACTTATTTAAAAAAAGTTAAAATAAACAAAATGTGTGTGGGTATGTGTATATGTGTATTTATATATATATCATTTTTTGTGATAAATACTGCATATACTGTATATGTAGTAGGTTAGATATTCATAAATAGTAAATAGTTCTATTTTATGAATATCTTTACATATTAAACACATTTATTAACAGCTCATTATCTGATTGATAAATAAGTACAAGAATAACATTTGGAACAATTATATTTCTGATTATCTTTTTATTTTCAAGTAAGACTGGAGTATGTCCTCTCTCTCGCTGCTTAGATAATTAATACTTCATTGCTATTAATGTCAGTTTCATCGAACCAGGACAGCAATGATTGGCTAACCTGCCTCTTTCAGTCAATCACCACTATCCATAGTTTGGCCTCAATTGACACTGCTAATGTGGAATGGTAAACTCTGCAGTATGAATGCAGGTGATAAAATGTAATATTGCAACTATATTATGTAACTAGCTAAGTTAAAACAAATAAGTGATGAGTATTTCACCACTTAGAATTAAATTAGTTTATCAGTATAGAGAATGATCATATTGTGTCTTGAATATATGTATATTATTTTAGTCCTTTACATAGCACTGCTGCTACTAGAAAATGTGTATTCAACATTTTAACCAGAAATAGTACATTTAGCAATAGTTTACTTTGCCGGGAGCCAAGCATTAGACTCAAAGATAACACAGCTATAGCTTTAATTACTGAGCTATCTCATATATTGTTAAATTGTACATCTATGCAAATTCCAGATTTGAAAATTAGATTTATATAACATTTAAATGACAGTTTATAGGAATTTTCATTCCTAAACAAAGATAGTAGGCTCAACAAGCGTTTCTAGTTAAGATATCACTTGCCTGTATGTAGCCAATTAGAAATTAGATTTTTTTTAAAGCAATACAATAATAGAAACCTACCGTGTCTGATAGTTATTGTGATTAACAGTGTCAGCACCGTAATGCCCATCCTGCTTTAGATGAGTGCCCTCTGTACTGTACTCCTGGAGACAAGCTTTCTCAGTTGTGTCCTCCCAGACAGATCTTTTCGTTTTGGAAGATTAGGAAGTTAAAGTTTTACAGATACAGCTGGTGTAGGACTTCGCTTCTGCTTTTTTACGTATAGCCACAAATACGATACATTTAAATTGCGCAACGCAGCCAAGATGTCAATACAACCAATGTTACACAGAAACTTGATGTTCCCTGTGCAGATAGTACTAATGATTTAGATTACAGTGACACTGCAGCACCTAAATGGTCAGATGTGAGAAAATACTGTGTATATGTCAATTAATTAATTAAAAGCAATTAAAGGGACATTATAATCACAAGAACCATTACGCTGTAGAGCTTACTGTAGTTGTTCTGGTGTCTATACCCTGTCCCTACATGCTTCTTAAAGAGAAAAGATAGTGTTTACATTACTGCAGTCACTCAGTCACTAGAGGTGCTTCCAATGTCAATGCTGCACAACGTGCAGCATCTATGATTAGTGTCTCCACACTCTTTATGGAGAAATTGAGCACTCCCCACAAAGATGCATTGATTCAATGTATCTCTATGAGGAGATGCTGATTGCTGCAGTGCAACACTTTGCTGCGCAACAGTCTCCCAATGCTTTCCTATAGAGAAATATTGGATTGGCTGAGATCATCAAGACTGGTACAGCGAAAGAGAAAAGTTTAAACACTTTGAGGGGGGCCCAGACACCTAAACAGCCACTTCAGCACTATACTGTTAGGAAGGCATGTTTGTATTCCCAACAATGTTGTGTTCCTTTAATGCATGGCTAGGTTCATACTTCCTTGTTTCTTAGTGTTTTTTGTCTTCTTTGAGAGACTCCATATTTGAGAGACTCCATATGACAATAGACCCTTTCACCTTTGTATTATTTTTATTAAATAGTATCAATGCTTACACATTTGCAAAGACAGAAAGTGTGTATTGTCTAGGTAGTCTACTGAGGATAGATCAGTGGGCTGAAGAATAGAACAGAATAATTAGAACCTCATTAGAGGTTGATACAATCTCAACTTGCACATCTAATTCATCAAAATATTTACTAATTATTCTGTAATCATTGACACTAGCATAACTACACCTTTTTAACAAATACGGTGATCTATATGCAACTGATTTCCACCAGCTTTTTAAAAGATGCAGAGACTAATTTTCTATTTTTTGTTTGCTATGTTAACCAGTTTGGTATAATTTCTGTCTATGTGCTGCAGCACAAGATAAAACAATCAGCAACTACATAAGTAACCAGTGTTTTATTCAACCTAAGCATAATTACTTGGTTACACAGAAATATGAATTTTCATTAACAAGAGTTATGGGATCCCCTTCTAAATTAAGCATTTTGATTACAGATCCTTTTAACATTTTAACACAATTTTAATTATGTCCTGTTAAAAAGAGCTCCAGTAGTTTCAATCAATAATTATTTGAACAAGGCTTTAAAGGACCACTATAGGCACACAGACCACTTCAGCTCAATGAAGTGGTCTGGGTGCCAGGTCTATTTAGTGTTAACCCTGCAGCTGTAAACATAGCAGTTTCAGAGAAACTATGTTTACACTAGGTTTAATCCAGCCTCTAGTGGCTGTCTCATTGACAGCCGCTAGAGGCGCTTCTCACTGTGAAAATCACAGTAAGAAGACGATGAAATCCATAGGAAAGCATTGAGAAATGCTTTCCTATGGACTGATTGAATGCGCGTGTGACTCTTGCAGTGCATTAACATTCTGCGAATGACGTTGGAAGAGGGAGGATTCTCCAGCGCCGAGGGAGCCCGGCGCTGGAGAAAGGTAAGCGTTTAACCCCTTCCTCAGAGTTTGTTTTCCTGGCACTATAGTGGTCCTTTAAATTTCAAGTCTAATACTAGACAGATCTAAAAGTTATTGGCCACTGCAAGGTGTGAATGCCTTCTTGCCAGGGTTAAATTTACACTAGCCAATGGTGAGTGGGAATTTGAGTCTTGATCTGATTTTCCTTTAATAGATTGAATGTGCTATAGTAAGGCAAACCACTGTGTGTATTCACTAAATTGCATATTGTAGCTCCATTGCAAGACACAAATACATTGGGGCAGGACAGGTTGCTTTTAGGAGCTCACTACCACCTGGGTATCAGCAAATTCCAACTAAATTTTCAGGAGCCCCAATGTGATTGTACAGACTCCGCTACTGATGAACCTTTCCAAGTTCAAAGCTGTGCCCACCCAAGCAGCATCTTGTTTTATTTTAAAGTACCTGAAATGCTGATATGTTTTGTTACTATAACAAATGATAAAAAGAAGAAAAACAAGAGATGCAAACAGTATAAAATATTTTAATTAAAATCTTTCTCTTATAAAAATACAAAAACGCATGCAGCATTAAAATAATATATCCTTCATAAGTGTATCCTTCATAAAACAATATCATAATAGAAAACAAATGTGTAAACCCACTTTCTCATATTTTTGGTACCATACAATTTTTAAATTACATTGCATTGTAGCTATCTAGGTGACAAAATCCAGAACTCCTGTTTTTTGTTTTGTTTTTTTCTACAGGAATGCAAAATAAGGACTACTGGTTAAGATATGCTATAGGTGCAACAATCAATTTTTCAGATTAGGCCTGGGCGAAAACGATTTGAAAGAAAAAAATGAAAAAAGCTGTACTTGTATCTTTTCTTCTTAATTGAATTACCATGATATATTTTGCAGTAAATTTTAGCATAACATTGTACCATCTTCCCTCTGTTTGTTTTTGTTTTATTCTGTAACTTACAGGCACTTTGAGGATTGCCACCTCTTAACTCCTTAAGGTCACATGACATGTGTGACATGTCATGATTCCCTTTTATGCCAGAAGTTTGGTCCTTAAGGGGTTAATGAGAACTTACTTTGGTCTATGATGCACTAAAAATGTTATTCACTAATTCATGAATTGTTAAGAATTCACAAATTGCAAATTGTTGGCTGAAATAGTCAACTTGAATTAATTTCCCACCCAGCTACACTTCTGGCTCAGCTATTCTGGTCTTAAAATTTAAATTCCCTGAATTAACAAAAATGTATGGGATAGTGAATTGTTTGTGGTGATCTCTCTTCCAGACACTTTATTGTTTATGTAGGAATGACAAATGATGCAGTGTCTGTTATTTGTACCTTGAGGATGGATAATTCTGTACTTCAGTACTGTACATTGACATAGATCACACTTTGTGTCCAAACGACTGGTATATGGACCAGTAGATTTGGCCCTCCCTGATCCCACTTTCACTCATGTAGGTTTTCATTAGAGTTCCCATAAAAGACAAAAAGTAGTAGCTGCAGAATTTTATGTTTTCGCTCAGCCCTAATCCCAACATGAACAGCCAATGACTGTACCCAGTGACTAATCATTCTCATTTCATGCTATTGGCGTCTTATTAGCCCTAACAAGGTTGGTACCGGCCAGCCGGTAAATTACAGATTACATAACTCTAAATCTTTCCTAGTGACGCTATAGCACAAAACCTATTAACATCATTCAAAATTTAGAAAATAATGTCCTGCATTCTCATTAATTCCAAAGATTTTGTGTCCACTTGTCATCCTTCATTAATGCTTAAAACACATATTAAGCTTATGTTTAATCCATGAGAAGCTTAAATAGGAAAGATATAGAAGATTCCATACAATAAAAAAAAAAGCAATACAAAACAAACATAACAAAAATATGCTTTGATTTAATATTGTTGGATAAGCTTTTCAAATGATTCAATATATTTGTATAAACTTTTAAAATAGGATTAATATATTGGGGTAATTTGATATTTTTTTTAATAAATGGTATATATTTTTATGGAGAGCAAAAAACAAGGTGTAAGAGTGTACTGAGAACAGACAGCAGCTTAAATAGCCTGCCCTTCGGTGGGTCCCGCTCAGATCTCAAGTTGATTTTAGCTCATCTTGTGCCATTACAGAGAGAACATCTCTGAAACATATCAGACTGGTCCCACCCATTGGAGCAGTCCAGATCCGAAATGCCAGCAAGTTCCCTCTGCACGAGAGACACAGAAACCCCAGACAATCGTTTCAACCTTGTTAGGTATCATCAGTGAGGCATAGCTGATATCTCTCTAGGCACTGTAAGCAAGGAGTCCACGTCTGGATTACCCTTTAAACTTACGGAGAGCAAAAAACAAGGCGCAGGAGTGTACTAAGAACATGCAGCAGCTGAAATAGCCTGCCCTTCGGTGGGTCCCCGCTCAGATCTCAAGCTGGTTTTAGCTTATCTTGTGCCATTACAGAGAACACATATGTTTGGTATATCTTTGTATATTTTGAAAAAAGATTATTTTAAGGATCTTTTTCAAACATTAAATTTGAAAAGCGCATCCAAAAATATTAAATCAAGGCATTAATACTTAACAAAACCAGTTGCATATACCTTAACATCTAGAATCCAGAATGTACTTGGAAACTAACAACTAGTTAAATACCTTGATATTATTATTTCAATGAAAGCTTAAAATAACACATAACAGTGATTTTATATAAAAAGGTTAATGTCTTATTTCAAAGGAAGCACGTGAAGCAACTTATGGTTTTATAAAAGGCCTAGTGCTCGGCCATATTTATCACCATGGTACAAATTGTCTTGTAATTACCCGAGAAGATAGTTATTGCGGAAACATCGGCACTCCTTAACATTTGAATTGCAGTTAAGAATTTTGGCTGAGCATCATGGGAAATGCAGCTCACAAGTCCCAATGCCAAAGCCTAGTCATTACTAGAGAATGCTGAAGACTCCTATTTCTGCTGTGTTGGAGGTGTTTGCATCAGAGCGCTATATATTTTTACTGATGCAAATTCCCATAACATGTAAGTGCGTAACATTGTATTCCTTTGTTTGTTAGTTGATCAATGGAAACAAAGGAAATTTCTAATTTTCGTGAAAGGAAAAAAATCTCCCCAGAAATCCTTTCTTCTTTTAGCCATCATTGGGCACTAAGGTGAAAATAGGTCAAACTTTGAAGACCAGCCAGTGAAACTCATCACTTTGAGACAAGTTCGGCAGGACTTCTACTAACAGCTATCCATAAGCAGCTGAAATTGGTATGTGCAAACAGCAAACACGGCTCCAAATAGTTATACAACCAACTGAACTCTAAATCTTGATCCTCTTTAAAATTTAGCAGTACAGCTCTCTGAGCAGTTTGACGAATAAGGAAACCAAGAGAAATTAAAGTAAAATATTCCAGCATCTAAATCCATAACTAAAACTAAAAAGATTTTACTTTAAACAGCCCTTATTGATGCTGTACCCTTGTTGTATGTTGTATGTTGTATTCAGATAATAAATACATTTCATTGGGCATCACACCAGTGCCATTGTGTAGGACTGTCACACAGGTCTAATTGAGGAAAAATGAAACAAAGTTATACATATGTTGGGCAAAACACACAATACAGTGTTTACTACTTTAACACATATAGCCCTGATGTATGCATTTTGATAAGTGCGACAAACTCCTTCCCCATAAAATACCTTGATTTGACCCATAATTTACTAGGAACAAAGAAGGAATCTATCCATAATACCCTAAAACGACCTAACTATGCCATCAATCCTTTCTCATAATGCTTACCAATGTGCTAGCACTGTATATTGTTATAGTAAGTACAGGTATAGTGATCTAACTGCTTAATATAGAACAGGCTAAGGTTTTGTTTTTATAAGGTAAGATAAACTTGTCTCTTATAATGGAATAGTTTGTTTGCATAGATTTACAGAGTAAAACTGCGAGACATAAGATTAGCTCATCTATCTGGAAAATTCTAATCTTTAATTGGTGCAAGTGTCCTTAATAAAACCGCTATATTAACCCTGCTTTTTTATAACTTCAGTGAAGGCATACAGCTGTTTACATTATTATTATCACTATTATTTTCTCAAATACTTACAAATTCACTAAAAAATCAAACCCCCCCAAAAAACTGTTTATACATGATGACAATCAAATGTGAAACTCAAACTTAGAAACCCCAAAACACAACAGTAACTTGTAATGAATATAAGAATTTTAGGCTCCGATTTTGCTCAGATAAGTGTAATGACAATGAAACGCTGATTATATTATAAATAGAATGAAGCCCCTTTAAATAAACAGTAATTGCAAACCAGCATTTAGAATTTATGCAATAGTGAAAGGGTGATTGGGAAATAGCTAGTTCATGGTTTAGATGTAAATTAAGTAAATGCAATCATTTTGTAATATTTACAGAGATTTAAGAAGCCTTAGAATAGATAATACATGAAGCACAGTAAGCACTTCTTGTGCAATGTCCATTAGTTTTGCTCGAACTAGGAATATAAAACACAGGTTTTTTCACTAACGTGAGCATTGTTGGGAATTCAAAGTGAATTTTACATTTAAGGAAAAACTAGCCAAACTGAAAAAAATTGCAAAAGTCCTTTGTGCTTTTCAGCTACTTTGACCTTAAATTGGAAATCCAAATTTAATTCAAAACAATACTCGATTAAGTGAATAATCTTTGTGTTTAATTTGCTGTTTTGAGGTTTGTGAGGGCAGCTTGTAGGTCCAAATAATTAAAATGTAATTCATTATGCAAGGTATATAACCAATGCAGATTGTTTGTTTTAAATATAATTGTAAAACGGATTCTGTTGTCTAAATGACAGTAACATTGTTACCACGAACAGCCAAGTATGTGATAGAACATTGCATAATATACATCGGCCCTATGGATTGCACAACCACAGCTGTTTAAAAATTGCACTTTACCGCAGACTCTGATTTTTGTTGAAGTTCCTGTTTTAATAAGGTATTGTTTTATTTCATAAATTTTTATCAGATATACTAAACATTTCACTGAAAAATTCCTCCAGCCTATCTTTAATACACAGATATATAATGCCCTGGGGCTGCTTCTTTAAGGATGATGTCAAAATATTTTATGATGTAATGGTAAAGCATCATATCAAGACACTAGTGCCACCTTCTATACATGCTGTACTAAATAAATTGATTCACTGAGTACCATAGCCACTGCAGTGTATAAAGGGACACTATAGTCACCCGAACAACTACAGCTTAATGTGGTTGTTCTGGAGAGTATAGTCAGTCCCTGCAGACATTTTGTTGTAAACACTGCCTTTTCAGAGAAAAGACACTGAACTTTCCCCATAGAGATGCACTGATTCAATGAATCTCTATAAAAAGATACTGATTGCACAATGGGGTGTTTGACACCGCCCCATCTCGCCTCCTTGGCTGACATCATCAGAATTTACAATCTCAACCAATCTAATGCTTTCCTATTTGAAAGCATTGGAATCGGTGAGATCATTAATTCTGCCGATGTCAGCCAAGGAGGCGGATGGGGTAGGCCAGAGTTGGAGGACCTGCGCAGCTCTGAAAATAAGATGAGTTTTCACCCTATTTAAGCATGGCAAGGGAGGCCAGCCACCTAAATTGTGCTTTTTACACTTTAGGGTCAGGAACACGTTTGTATTTCTGACCCTATAATGTTCTTTTAAGGTGCAAGAAGGCAATGCTTCAATGACTGCAGTTTTTGGCAAACCATTTCAAATAGTTTTGCAGAAAATCAGGGAACCCTGGAATTCTATGCCGTACCCTTTTTCTACTACATCCTAATGACCAATTTCACTTATTACTCATACACATATTTGTACAGTGTGAGCAAATACTGGGTGCAATGAATAGCTGCAGCCCTTTAAGCTCCACCAAATCACAGTTGACCATCTCAGTCAGTAGAAATTAATCAGCATGTTCACTGCCACAATTTGGTATGTCTCACTCACAGCCTTGCTTTGCAAATATTTGTATGGATAATACGAAAGTGAAAATCTTCATTTTGATATTACAAATTAGAGATGGTTCGTCTGCATCCAGTATTTTGGGAGGTATTTTGTCATACCTGATTTCCAGATAACTTTTAAGCATACAGAATGAAGCCAAGGCCTAGCAGTCCCACATTCATTGTATTAGAATTTATAACTTAATGGATAGATTAAAGTAAACATATAAAGCTATGTTCTGTTATGATAATGGCTGTAACAAAATTGGTAATATATAATACATATACATTGCACTGAAGTTAATCAAATACATATAGCAGACTATTCACATATTTATTATATAATTTATTTTATCCGTACCATTCTTGGATTGTTATATTCTGTTTAAGGGGCACTGTAAGCACAGTTCTTGTATTTTAGTTCCTCAATATATGTACACAAGTTGAAAGCAATGATGGGTTGCACATGCTGGTCTTATCTGCCTCGAGTGGTCGCATCATTGTCATCCAATTTAGGGTAACTCTGGACAGATAATGTAGAAATATAAGTTCCACATTATTTGAGTGGCAAGTGAGGGAGGCAGTGCTTTGGATGTCATATTTTGTTAAACCTATCAAAATATTTTTGATGGATCGGTGGAGGTACTTAAACAGTCCTTGCTCCATAATATTTGTAATAACCTGTAGTGGATATTGTTTGCTTAAAATTACCATTAACAATTACGCTCGTTGGCATAAAAACAAAGAAAAAAATCTGAGGGGAAGGGGCAGCCTTTTCAAACAATCCCAGAGCTACTTAGCAAGCATAAGTTAAACCATATAGTTTTCTACAGTCAAAATGATAAATTATCACTAGGGAGTCTATTAGTGATTTGGTATAATCAAATCCTTTAGCATATATTACGTTTTTCTTATCTTTCTTAAACAAGGAAATGTGTTAAAATCCCCATCAGATATTTTATTTGGAGGAAGAGGGGGGCAGGGGCGAGATTGTCACCCCCTATGTGACTATCACTTGGTAGTGAAAGTTCCTACCCCTATTCTTTCACTACCAAGTGATTTTACTTGACAAAAAAATAAATAAGATTAACAATTTTGTTGTATGACTCACTAAAAATTTGGTATCGAATTAACATTCTGTGTATATATTTTTTTTTATAAACAAAAAACATAAACTGATATAAATTACATTAGTTCTGTATAATTAAAAAAAAGAAAAATGGCACATTCTCACATAGATACGAGGTAGGTAAAGGACCAATACTCTTCTTTTGGGTAAGTAAATAAAACACACACATTTTGCCTATATTTAGGTGCTGTTCCATGGTTAAAACCAAACACCTGCGCTATACAGGGCTATTACACTCTGCATTCTATGTGGCGAGCACAATGTCCTCCTTTCTCCCCCACGGTTGCTAGAATGCCGACATGTACCTTATGACCTTCAATGAGGAAAGGGGTGACATTTACATTACATATAGTCATGCATGATGCAGAGGGAAGATTTTTTTTCTTTGCAGAATGAAGATCTTCCTAATGCAAAGTAAAGTGCTTTATGTTTTATATTTATATGGTGTGTTGCAATGCTTTGACATATCTACTCATGTTTTCTTTCCTCTGTTATTTGAGTATTTTGTACAGTTGACTTAGAAGCTTCTCCAGTGGCCTAGTACTAGTATGTAATAGCTATTGTTCTTCCAGCAACTGACCTTTAGTCTTCTTTGTTCCATGTGACTTCTGGTAAATTTTTTGTGATGCTGTTATGGTGATTGTGTGCTGTTGTATGTCCTGGAACAAGTCATAGAATTATAAAAACAATGTTGTTTGTGTATTGATAGGACTAGGAGGTAAGAGGATAATATAAAATAGAAAAGATCATTTGGAAATAAAAAAAAAATGCTTTGGTCCCCACGTCTTAAACGCACTATTTGTTTGTTTGATTTTTCCGTTTTGATTTAGATAAAATGCATTGGGAAATTATGACTCAAAGGAAGGATTTTGTGTTTGATGTCTATGATACAAAAATAAAAGATGATTAACATGTAGTCTGTCTGCATATCTGCAACTTTGTCTGTCTGTGTGTTTACCCATATGTCTGTCTTGTTTGTCTAAGCTACCATGTACTAACTAACAAACAAATAATTTTGTGTGTGTAAAAGGAATGTATACAAAAATATTTTAATATTTAGTCTAAAAGCCTCTTTTTTCTAAATAAGGTTTTTCCTGTTGTATTATTATCACTAGTGAATAATGAAGATGATTTGAATTTTTTTATTGCAATTCAGTATTTTACCCTATCTGGGAAAAACTTTATTTAACCTTCACTCCCAATAATGAGTATAGATGTGTGACAAATTAATGCATCCATCCTCCAAACCAGGCTATAAATGTTTCTTATAAGATACTCAAAATAACTAGTACCTGAGTATCCACTGGAATAATAAATAGTAATGATTCTATACAAAGTGAGATATAGAGAAAATACAATAAAGGAAAATGGGTCAGGTGAAAGTAGAAAATAACTGCCTAATGGCAAAAAACTCCCTTCCTAATGTCTCTAAAAGTAGATACTGCAGTACACAGGTTTAGACTTTAATATATAATGCTTCATAGGTCAATATCTGTGACTGCAGGCTGGTATCAATACATCCAAAGAATATATAAGAGACATTAAGGACTTGCTTTTACCTAGTAAGTCTCAAGCTGTGGCATTATATAAGATATAATACTAGATTGCTTGCATACTGGAACATTAGAGGCTGAGTAAGCAGAAAATTATAAATAGCTACTATATGTGGGATCTATTGAAAATAATTCAATCAGTAAATTGTATCAAAAAAGTATCTATAATGTTAACTGCCATGTACTCAATTGCTAGTATATTGGAACATAAGTAACTGAATAAGCAGAAGAGTATAAATAGATACTATATATTGGATATAAAATAATCCAAAAAATAAAATGTATTAAGAGTAGTATCTATCATAATAACTGCCACATATAAACTAAGTCCAAAATTATTGAATAGACAGAATATATCCACAAATGGATCTGTTATATAATATGCCACATATTAGGAGGTATAAAGCATAAGAGAGAGATAAAGTGAATAGTGAAAAAACAGTGTGCTAAATGTGCAGAGCCATGCTTAGAATGCTGGCTGCCTGCACATGGTGACAGAGACATTGCTTGCAGAGGTGCTACAAGGTGACTGGTCTGTGGCTGTGCTGTCACTGCTTGCAGTGCTGGTGACGAGGGACCTGCGAGGATCCCTATGCACTGATTTTCAAGCTTCCTTTCCATGGAATCAGTATAGAGCATCAAGGAGCTGGGTGATCAGTGCACAGAGATCAACCCAGCATCACCCCACTGTACCCCAGGGATGAGGTTCCACTGAAGCTCTCCTTGTCAAGAAGAGAACAAAAAAAGTTTATTATTATTTATTACAATAAAAATTAAATAAACATTATAGGGTCAGCATTCCAGACCCTATAATCTAAGCAAAAATTGCTTGTATTCCAGTCTGCCGCTGCTGGCTCTGCCCCTGATCTGCCTGCTTGGCTGGCATCATCAGAAGTCTTGATCATCAGAAGTTTTCACATTGGATTGGCTGAGACTGTCAAGGAGGCAGATAAAGGGCAGAGCCAGCACAAGCCAAACACAGCCCTGGCAAATCAGCATCTCCTCAGAGATGCATTGAATCAATCAGAGATGCATTGAATCAATATATCTCTAAGTATCTCCATGCAGAGGGTGGAAACACTGAATGGCAGTGCTGCACAGTGTCAGTACTGCCACAGGAAGCACCAGTGGAGGTATACCTAGGCTGTAATGTAAACATTGCATTTTCTCTGAAAACACAGTGCTTACTGCAAAAATCCGAATGATTATACTCACCAGAGCAAATGCACTTTAAGTGTGTGAATATAATAATGTGTGTGTATATAAATGTCTGTGTGTATATGAGATTGTTTGTGTGAATCTGCCTGTGTGCTTATAAGTTCTTTGTATGGCGCTCTGTGTGTGTGTGTGTGTGTGTAAATGAGTATGTATATAAATGTGTTCATGAAAGTCAGAATGTGAGTGTAATTTCCCTCACATAAGGGGGATGAGCATGATGCAGAGGGAGACCCAATTTATAATTGTTTTTTAAATTCATGGGGAAAGGGTGCCAAAATACATTTTTGTCCCAGGAGCAATTTAACCTAGGGATGTTTTCTGCCCTATAGTGCGTGATATTTAAGCAATGTGAAAAATAAATGTACAGACTGTTATCGAGAATACTAAAAAATGGTGGTTAGTTTGGGAAATAATGTGAAAGTATAGGAGGTAATTTACAAACACTATATATATCAGTTTATGTGCTGCTCAGAAAGAGAGGCGCAGGAAAGAAATTCTGTGGTTAAATCAGATCTCCAGATACACGTGCTACACCTAATAGCATTAAATTTTTGTTATAGTATTCAATGAACTGCTCAGTGACCTACAGAAGTGTTAGAAAAAATTATTACAAAATAAATACAGGTATACATGTAGGGATTTGTAATGCTTTACAATAAAATATACAGGTCTAAATTTCAATAGGGATACTAAGCACTTGATCTAATGGTAAAAGACACAATTTTAGGATTTGTTTTTCATTTCACCTACTTAAAGGGACACTATAGTCAGCAAAACAACTTTAGGTTTATTAAGCATTTTTCTGGTGTACAGATCATGCCCATGCAGTCTTATTGCTCAGTTCTCTGCCTCTTAGGAATTTTTATACAGCCCTAGTCACAACTCCTTTCATATGGCTTACACAGCCTTCCTAAACACTTCCTGTGAAGTAAGATCTAATGTTTAAACTTATTTTAGTGCACATTCTCTTTTATTTAGAATGTCTTATGTCTTGCTCAGCTAATAGCTTGCTAGACCCTGCATGAGCATCTTGTTTGTGATTAAATCTCAATTTATAGAGCAGGAGATACAAAATTTTAAAGTAAGTACCATCTGAATGAAAATGGAGCCCTTTTGTGTTCATGCAGAAAGTGTCAGTCACAGCCAGGAGAGGTGTGGCTAGGGCTTCATAAACAGAAACAAAAGTGATGTAACTCCTAGATAGCAGAGATTTGAGCAGTGACCCAACTATTTTGACCTACAAAGCCCTTTACATATATGATTTAATAATTTGTTGGGGGTGCTTAAGTCTACAGGTTTTTGGAAAGGGCATTGCACTTCAAATTTGAAGATAAACCTTCTACCTATAAGAAGTAATTATTAGTGTTTTTATTGCCAAGTTATCCTTGAAGTCCTTCGATTTTATTTATCATTTATTGGATTTATTTAATTTGGAAATAATAGCTGCATAGGAAAACAAGTGCAATGCAGCTGTTTTAAATTAAAATTTGCATTTCTGTATTCACTCAACACAAATTACTCTTTTTTTCTTGTGGATTGATTCCCCTACAACACTCATCATGTTACTACCTACTCGCCACCCAGTGAAATGAATGCCATATTCTGCTATTACAAGCTAGCAGATACTGCAATCATTATAAATCTAGGAAAATAAGGTCTTGCTGTACTTTTAGAGCTTCTGTCAAAATACAACTCAATGACAACTGCAGTCACATAAGTATACACATGTTCACAAAATTAAAATTGATAAGTAAAAAGGAACTGTTGCAGCTTAATCGAGTAAACAGTTAATTTACATATTTTTGCACTAAATGAAAAAGTTTGTATGCGGAGTGGCCTTACGTATCAGCATTGGATTGGGGAAAAAGGTACTATACCCATTAGTGCATTCTCACGTAATATGCAATATTTCGTTTTCACTAAAGTTCATTATAACCACTTAATACTGTATATTGCACATAGATTACCACCATTTAACAGGAGCAGTGCTGCAGATGAAATATGATCTTGTAAATTTGGGAATGAAGAAAAAATATTGTTTTCCGACTTCTACAAAGTTAGTTCAAAAGACATTTGGACACTGACATCTATCTTTGAGAACAAATAGTTTTTTTGACAAACCTTTTAATCTGATAGTTGTACATACACTGTGCCCTACTCTAAGTATCAGGGTCTGTTTTTCAAAAGTACAATTAATAGCTAGAAATTCTCATATTCCCCAAGGGCTGTGGTATCTTGTAACAACGATGTGGATGGAATAGAAAGAGTTAATGCACGAACATGTAACATCTTTAAACATTGTGATACAATTATAATACATTCTGTTTACAATTTTATACTTTTTCTCTTTTTAGATAGTGAAGAACTGTAATAAGTGCTTGTTGAATATATGATTTATATGTATATATTTGCATTGCTGTCTTGACGTAAAACAGTTCTCAGGTCTATTTTCAGGTAGGTAAAGTTGGTATTATAGAGAAATATTGAGCGACAATATACTTCTCTCTCTGCAACAACGTGTAATTTAGATTTTTAAACAGCTGAACAAATGTTACGTGTCTGCATGCTGATTACAGAAAGCTGTCTTCAATGTCTTGTTGCTGCTCTGCTTGACATAACTCATTTTCCACCACTTGTTCAGTTTGTTCCAGAGGGCTGTCACAAGATATAGTAGAAGACGTATTGCCTTCTTCCAGAGTAGAGCTGTAGGGAATACAAATACATTTATAAACATACAGCTATCACACCACAGGCATTGATCATTCTAAAATGCAAATATTGTAGGAGAACCGGGATTACGTCAGGAAATAGTAGCTGCATGTGTATGTGTTAATTATGTTAAGTATGTTAATGTGCAGCCAGATCTAACATATTAAACGGCTTTGTTTATAGCACATGAAGCGATGGCAGGATTGCAGAACTTTGGAACCTGGCTGTACAGTTTTTTATTTGATGCGTTGGCATGACTACTGGGCACGAGAAGGACCTGTGTAGGAAGAAGACATTGACTTTTTGTGCAGTGCAGGGTTTCTTTACAGGATGCAACTGCCCTGAAATTAGCAATTGCAATGTATATCAAAGAAGCTTGCACATGCTTGATTTGATGTTTAGAGCAACATCACTTCTATGGTGTATTAGGAGTATTGGACATGTTAGTATTGTCAAAATGGAAGAGAGATTATGCGCAGATGTATTAAAATCTATTTTTTTCAAACTCTAGATTTCTGTTAATTATGTGAGTGAAATATATTTAGCAGTCAGCAGTTGATACCTACAATGAGGTGTTTACCGACAGTAGACATGTGCAATTCGTTTCGGTCCGAATTTAAATTTGGACGAATTTTGGCAATTCGGACATTCGGATGCTTCCAAATGTCCGAATTGTCCAAGTGCCGAATTTCCGAAGTGCCAAATTTAGGAAGTGCTGAACCGAATTTCCTAAGTGCCGGATTTCGGAAGTGCCGAAGTGCTTCGGATTTCTGAAAAGTAGCAAAACAGGAGAGGGAGGGAAAATTAAGGGAATGATGACAGGAATCTAACCCTACCCCTAACCCTATGTCTACTAGAGTTAGGGGTAGGGTTAGGGGAGAGAAAGGTTAGGGTTAGGGTTGGGGTAGGGGTGGGGTTAGAGTTAGGGTAGGGGTGGGGCTAGGGTTGGAGTGGGGTTAGGGTAGGGTTGGGTTAGGGGGTTGGGTTATGGGGTTGGGGTAGGGTTATGGGGTTAGGGTAGGGTTAGGGGAAGGGATTAGGGGTAGGGTACTGCCAAACCAAACTGAATTGCCGAAGTCCCGAATTGCCGAAGTCCGAACCAAACAGAATTTTTTGCCCATGCACATCCCTAACAGACAGTACTAAATCTACCTTCAAGTTTGGTTATTGGGTTTTAGACATTTACACTCAGTTTTCTCCTTTAACACTTCTTAATATAATTATTGTGTCCAATGTGCCAAGTTCCAATGAAAAGAAAAGAAAAGAAAAAAAAACACCAAACAGTATTTCCACAGTTTCACTTCTGTATCTATTAATATCAATACATGTGTTTATTTTCTTCTACAAATATATGTTACTACTACTACTTATATTTTATTTACAGCGGCACTGTCACCTTCTTGGGTCTTTGTATATTTTGCAAAGACCCCCAATTTTGACTTCGCCATTCAGTGTCCGCAGCGTGCAGTGGAAAGTGAGTTTTACTTACCTGAACCTGTCCCTCGTCGCCAGTGTCGGAACAATTGTAAAGAGGACCCTGGTGCAAAAAAAAAATATTGGGCCCCCTCTATAGCAAGAATGGCTGAAAGGTAGACCCTTAATGAGATCTAGCATTTGCCTATCCTTGCAGGGTTGGATTTGTGAGCAGTGTATATGTGCTTGAATGTCAGCATGTTTTTGCATGTAGTATGTGTGTTTTTGAATGTAGTAATGTATTTGTATGTATTGTTGCCATTTGAATGTAGTGGCGTGTTTGTATTTGCATACAATTGTGCATTGGTGTGTAGTGTTGACATTTGAATGCAGGGGTGTATTCTGGTACAGGAGACATCTCCCAGTGCGGGAAAACCTGTTTGTGGGTAAACAGATTTACACCGTTGTACTCACCACCACATCTAGTAAGCAGTAACCTGCTATACATTTTGATAGTGTTTGGCTTCACTGTTGCATCAATTAAGCAGTAATCTGCTAAACATATGTCAACTAAACGGTGAATTTAGGTGTATTTTATGTTTTTATTATTATCATTCTTTTATTACTTTTTATAGCCTGTTATGTATTGATTATTATCTTCTGTTTTTAATAAACTTTCATCCAGCTAATTAAGCTGATTTAATTCAATGTCTATAGAATTCAATAATATTCACTGATCCATGCAGATCTGTTCTATGATCCTTTTCATATATTTTTTCCCATATATGCTGAGCTTGAATTGGGATATTAAGCAACAAGCAATATAAGTATAAATTTATTTTTTTATTACTTGATTGCATGTGGGAAAGGGGTTTTGTCCTTTAGCTCTAACATTGCTCCACTTCTTAACACTATAATTTCTATTTTTTGTATGTGGTGAAGGGATCACTTTGAAGTGTGGTAGCAGGCAATTAAAGAGATACTGTGTAATACACAATTGTTAAATAACTCTACTTTACCCCTGTAGAACTGTGTATATTAAGCGCTCCAGTATTGTAAGTTTTTTCAGGGGTGTATTGTGTTGGTGTTGGAATGCTGGAATGTATGGACATATACACATACACTGTCACACAGAGATACACAAATATACTATCATAAATACACATACAAACTGACATACACACTGACAGATAAACACGCACAATGACTCCTACATACACTCAGTGACGCACATCCACACACAATGACTCATACACACACTCAGTAACCCACATCCACACACAGTGACACATACACACAGTGACACATTCACACATAGTGACCCAACCACACAGTGATCCATACACATACACACAGTACCTTCTTCCAGAGTAGAGCTGTAGGGAATACAAATACATTTTTAAACATACAGCTATCACACCACAGGAATTGATCATTCTAAAATGCAAATATTGTATGAGAACCCTGATTATGTCAGGAAATAGTAGCTGCATGTGTATGTGAGTTGCTTTTCTTGTATGACCACAATAACTGCAAGCTTATTCTGTGTATGCCTTGTTTTTTTTTTGATAATTTGAATTGCAAAAATAAAGGTTCCAAAATGTTGGCTTTTTTCACTTCCTCTTAGCACGCTATGAGAGCCGCGCAGGAGGGGGAATGAGCTCTGGCAATGTACAGAGCCTGGGGCCAGTTTCTGCACTTTGTGTGTGTATGGGTCACTTTGTATGTGCATGGGTCACTATACTGTATGTATGTGTGGGCCACTGTAACTGTGTATGTGTGGGTCACGGTGTGTATGTGTAAGACACGGTGTGTGGGTGGTTCAGGATGTGATATCACTTCCTTCTAGCCCTTATGTGGAGGAGTGTGGGCAGAGAGGAAAACAAATCAGCTGGGTAGGGCCCCTGTGAAAGACAGCCGATGGGTCCCCCTGCTGCTCTCAGCGCCTCCTTCTCTTTCCTGCAGCAGATTTGTATATGAAGCCGGCCGCCACCAGTTTCCCAAATCAGTCCTTAAGGCCCATAAACAGTCCAGGTTTTCTCAGCATCTCCAAGGCAATAAAGTAAGGAAATACATAAATTATGGATTGTTGGTGGGTCATGAGTACTTGTTTGGAAACCACTGCTCTAAATCAAGAATTGTGGTGACTTGAAAAACAACTTGTTAAATGTTGAGCCAAAAGAACAGAGTTAAAATAATTACCAGCTTGTCTTACCTATAGATTTCTACTATTTTAAATGGTCACATTTAGCACCAAAGCCTCTTTACCATGCTAAAGTGGTCATAGTGCCATAGGAACCAGTCTCTGCAGTGTTTTCGTTTGAACTACTATTTTTTGAAACTCAGTTCCAATACCATTGCAACTTTTATTTAGTGAACAAATCTCACGATGTTGCATAGTATGGTGAATTTATTTTCTTTAATTATTTTCGTGTTTAACCCCTTAACCCCTTAACTCCCAAACTCATTGCTTAGGCTGACAAGGCTTTGTGCATTCTCTTACTCCAGCACCAGCTTTTATCTAGTAGAGAGAAATTTCCCCTTTTTGGCTGCACTTATTATATTGCATTTGAGATAGAATAATTAATAATAGAAAAAAACAAAACAGCACAACCTTCTCCTTTACAGTACATTCCATTCCATTGAAAATTGGTAAGAGTACACAAGAGAATTGGTTCAGGTATGGTTTAGGTAACATATATACACAAAATTGTTATTCATTCCATGCTTCAAATAATCTTACTCTTTTATGTTACTGAAAATATCTACAATAAATGACTTAAAGGAATACTCCAAACACTCCAAACACCATAACAACATGCTGTAGTGGTTATGGTGCCAGAAGTGCCTTGATGCTTCCCCATTGTAAGTAATCAAACCGTTTGTGAATGGTTTTACTTCTATCCTGGGATTTGTCAGGTGCTGCTCTCTGCAACCACAAGATCTCTTCACTGAGCTAAGGCCTGGGGTGTGAAGGTTCACACATACAGCTCATAAATATAGCCTTTTGGCCTTAAATTTAGCTTTAATACAATTCCATAGAGATATTTAAAACTATAATTTTTTTGTTAAAAAAAATTGATCAACATTTTTACATCAATAGCTTTTTACCTTGGTCGACTTTCTGTATTTTCATTGACTACATTATCAGAATCCTCTGGCTTGGGATCCGGCAGTGGAATAATGTAATCATTAGTATCAATTTGTTCCACTACAGAGTAAAGAATATTATTTGCTATATTTTCAGAATGTGAAAAACTGTTGACTTTATTAATCCTGGGCCTCACGCGAACCACAGCAGGGTGATCACTTCCTAAAAATTCTTCATCCACCTTTTTGTATCTCTGCAAAATATATTTAAAGAGAATGTATATAATGGTATCAGTACACATTACTATTTAACCTTCTGTTCATTCAGTAGCGCAAAAATTGGAATTAGCACTGTAGCTTTTATGGGGCCAGTTGTGGTGAGTTAACGTGGCATCACTGGGACCAAAATAAAAGGCTGGGAAAAATGTCCTGCTCAGCTTTGCCTTCATTTTTCAGGCTGATTTTCATGTCTACAAAGCTGAGAATTGTTGGGAATTCAAAGTGAATTTCAAATTTTAGGCTATGATAGCTGACCTAGATACATTCAGCCACATTTGTTGTTTGGCTACTGTTGCCTAAAATTGGAATAGACACCAGGATATCATCATCCTATTGTAAAATCCCACTATTCTACTTTATGGCTTCAGTAAATGAGGATGTGCTAATCTGAATCATTTTAAAGAAATTCTGAACCGCCAAATGATCATGGCCTACAACTACCAGAATACTTTGCATGAATAAGATAGCCAAAGAACCATGGATGCTCTAATTTGGAGAGTATTTTAGATGCCTGTTTTAAAGATATGCAATACACCTCTTACCTGTTTATAGGTGTCAGCAAGAAGACTTCCAGTGAGGTCCACTAACTGTGAAAAAGACGGCCTTTTCTCGAACTTCTCATCCCAACATTTTTGCATAATTTCATATCTATAAGATACATATAAAAGCTTACTTAAAAGGTCAAAATATCTTGGATTTTTACATATCATATTTGTTGTCTTACTGTTTCTAAGATTGTGTTGAAACCTACCTCCATATGGTTTTCTTAGTGTATGCCACACACAACAGCCCATTTACCTCAACACGTACAAAACAGCTCATACCAACCCTCCCCACATATACACATACACTTCAAAATAGGAATCTAGGCCCTTCCAGAGACCTGCTATTCTGAGAATCGAACACTACAGATGACCACTGCTTAGCTCATCATCTATTTTGCCATATTTTAAGCATTGCTCTTTTGTTCTTTCTTCTTCATCTCACCTTACTTATCGCCTTCTTTTAACTTTATCCCACCCCACTCTTTTTACATCAATTTACTCCCTTCCCATTTGTTGTATTACCCACTGCAAGCTGCTTTTCTTGTATGACCACAATAACTGCAACTGCAAGCTTATTCTGTGTTTGTCTTGATTTTTTTTTTGATAATTTGAATTGCAAAAATAAAGGTCCCAAAATGTTGGCTTTTTTCACATCAGTGTGTTTGATGGCAAAATTAAATGAAGAGTGTTACATGCATGGGTTTAAAATATTAAACAAGACCTTTTATAAAATGTATAATTTGAATGATTTGGCAAATAGAGTATGGAGAATCTCTTCAACAATTGCAAGCAGTGGTATGAGTACTATTAAGAGTTTGCTCCAGACGTCTTAACATCCCTCTATATGTAGGGTGCAAGAGTTAAATTATAGGATGAACCTCTTTTCACCTCTCGCTATACCACAGTCATGACAAAGCTTGTGGAAAAAGCAGATAAAGCACAAAGCTTGTTAAATAGGGTGAGAAAATATTTCTGAATGTTCTGTATTAATAATAAGTTGTTTTCATTGTTCAGTAGTAGTCTTTGAATTTTATTCTAACTATTGGCCTGATATGTATACAATCACAAGGTCATATTCAGAGTATTTTCAGTCCAAGTCTGTGGTTTTAACTTACATCTCTTCGGATGCATAGGAAGGCTTTGACATACGATAGCCTCTTTTTATGGCATTGTAGAACTGCTCATTCATTGGTAGCTCAGGGTATGGCGTTCCACCTGCAGTAAAAAAATAATACATAATATATGCAGATTTAACAAGAAATCGGATTTGCATTTTGGAGTTAAAAGGGTATTTTCCCTTTTATGGCTTAATTGTAAATTGCTTCAAGTTTGGCCTTTCATTATCATTGTTATCAACAGAAGAAACTGCTGTGCAGAAGGTTTAACTTAATAGACTTGAGTCTTTTTTTCCAGCATAGATTACTGTGTATCTAATGATTTTAGTGTCATTCTGTATGAAATATACCAGCTAGTACAGTGAACAGTTATAATGTGATTCAAAAGAGATTTTCTGGTTTGGATTTGGGAAAAGTCACATTGTATTCTGTCAGGAATTCCCTCAAATAGGGTATAAAATTCAACTCTTTTGCAGATTTCTACTAGACTCATGTCTACAAAATGAAAGTAAATAATTATTTGAACTGAATTGAATATTTATATATGATCACTATAACGAGTATTAAACCAAAGAACAGATTTCATTCTTAACCTACCTAAAGTAAAGATTTCCCAAAGGAGAATTCCAAATGACCACACATCACTGAGAGTTGTGTATAAGTTGTTAAATATGCTTTCTGGTGCCATCCATTTAAGAGGAAGGAAAGTCTATTATGGGAACAAGAATGAAGAAATGAAATATTAAATAAATGTCATTGTGCCTCTTAGGGGCACATATCCACAATGCAGTCCAGAGGTCTTCAATGAAACTCTCCGGTAAGTCATACACCATAGTATCCTGTTTGGAAAGCTATTTGTTTTATATCTAAAAAAATAATTAGGTAGGACACTACTCTGGAAAAGGAAACAAATACAACATCCTTCATGCATAACCACTACTATTATATACGGTTTGAGAAATACCTTTCTCTTCCATAACTTTTGTATTGGTTTGTATACATTGTACCTCGCTGTGGAATAAGTTGGCACGTCATAAATCCCAGTCATAATAATAATAATATTTTTACTTATTATAATAATTTGTGTTTTGTTTTTTTATGCTCTCTGGGAGGGAGAAGGAATAGGCACTTGTCATGAAAGTGAAGAGTAACTTACATGAAGGAGGTGGAGGGAGAGCTTATATGGGAAGGAGGACAGGGTGATATGGGGAGTTGGAATAAACAAAGGAATGATGAGTCCAAGGTGAGATTTAAAACTTTCAGATAATATACCCAGGCAAGACCTTTTTAATAGTCAAGATAAGTGATGCAATAAATTAAAATTATTATTATTGGCATCTGTATAGTGTCATCTTTTTCTGCAGTGTTTAACATAAATCATTTATTGTATGTGTGTTTAACCTCACAATGTAAACATTAGCGTTTTTAGAAAAGTGCAGTCTATTACATTGCAGGGTTATAATGGCAGGACCACTCCAATACTCCATTGAGCTGAAGTGATCTGGGTGACTTTACTAGTCCTTTAAATTATATATCAGATAGTGTGACAGAGAACTTTATCTGGAGAATCTTGAGTAACCCCTGATCTCTGACAATGGATAATGGGTTCTTGAAGTGGGAAGCAGGCTTTTGGTATATTTGGTTAAGTTTTGCAATCCTTTACTTCTGCTTTAACACTGATGATGAATAGGAACACTTCCGGAGCTGGGACACAATTTAGAGATACATTTATTCTAACATTTATTTAGAGTTCATTATCTGGGGCTTTCCAAAAATTCTGACTATAAATGTAAAAATAACCAAAAATGGAATATTACATACTGCTCAGACTCAATTTATGCTTCACTTTTGAGCAGGCACGTTTGATTTATCTTAGTTTTATATTGTACTGTCAGTAAAAAATTTTAGGGAAAGACAAAAAAAAACATTTGGGGAAAAGACATGTTCTTCCGACAAAGCTCTTCTTGTGTAATATATTCCAGAAACTAACTAAAAACTTTACTCATATATTATCCTGATCTACACTAGTCAAAATAAGGAACTATTATCCTTTGGCATCACTGCTAGACCTGTTTAATATTGGCAGTTGCATAACATTCTCATTTGCAGAAGGGTATTCATAGAAAAATCAAAGTCAGATCATTAACATTATTAATATCTTGAAATCTTTCTCATTTGAGAAAGGCAACATTGCCTAAATGTTGGGGGATCTCTTTGTAGCTATGTCCCTGATATCACTTGAGCTTTTTTTTCTGTGATTGTTTTGCTCTTTGATGACTTTTTTGCTTTTCTTTCAGGGTAGGAATTTATTTTTGTACGGATTAATGTTGGTATAATTTTGCCTTTGGTCTTATGGCTTATTTTGACCATAAAATGCTGTTGATTTCTTTGGCTTTCTATGTATAATTAAATAACTTTTAACTGGGTTGTATGCTACTTGGATATTATAACTGTTACTGCCTTTGTGGAACTTTAAATGTTATATTAACCTGAGAGGGATGGCAAAGTGTTTACATATCTGTGATATGGTGTGATCATTCCTTCAACATTATTTTAAAAAAAATGTTTGTTTTTTTAGCAAAGCTCAGTTTTGTTTTATACACTTGGTTTGGTTATTTTGTTGTTGTTGCCTTTATATTTTTAATATTAGTAGCTGGACAGGTGCCCAGATCCTGTGCATTAGGGCTGGTGCACCATAGACTTTTCCACTTTTCTATCTTTCCATGATAGGCACTAAATTTTCTGGATTACTAATATGTGGAATACTTCATTTAAAAAACAAAAAACAAAACAACAAACGGTGAAACATAGCTGTTAATTTAGCCTTTTCGTATCTTGCCAAAGCACATTCCATGCCCAAATCCACTTATTATATACACATGATACTTAATATCCTAATTTTATCCATACTGGGTACAAATAATGCAGGGGCTAATGGAGCAGAAACTCCAAGTCCCTGCATTGCAAAAGGCTGATGTCTTTAGTGCAATCTGCTTCTGCCACGAAATGCTGGGTACCATGGTTGTGTCCTGTAACCAGAACAGTCCAGGTATCTTTCTTGGCCTAACCAAACAAGTGAGCCCGGTGGAGTGCTTACTTAAAGGACCACTATAGTGCCAGGAAAACACACTTGTTTTCCTGGCACTATAGTGCCCTGAGGGTGCCTCCACCCTCAGGGTCCCACTCCCGCCGGGCTGGATGGCGAGGAAAGGGTTAAAACTTGCCTTTTTTCCAGCGCCGGGAGGGGAGCTCTCCTCCTCCTCTCCGCCTCCGATCCTCCTCTTCAGCTGAATGCACTTGCGCGGCAGGAGCTGCACGCGCATTCAGCCAGTCTCATAGGAAAGCATTCGTAATGCTTTCCTATGGACGCTGGGGTCTTCTCACTGATTTTCACAGTTTCCTATGGACGCTGGGGTCTTCTCACTGATTTTCACAGTGGTCCTTTAAGGATATACTGACCCCACTAGAATCTGGTGAAGGTGCATAAAAATAAAATTCTCTAGAAAAGAGGAAACAATGCAAAATAGTGAAGTATATCAAGTCCACCAGAATATGTGAAGGGATACGGACCACACTCACATGATATAGAACCACATATGGATAGGCTCAAATTACTTAGGCGGAGGTATATTAGGTAATACCAAAACCCTCTCTGTATTCTTGACCCAATCGTCCTCAATATAGAGACAAAAAGGAGAGACAAAATATCCTACTGCAGAGTTGATGAGGTAGAATATAGAACTGAAGTGCAGGTGCAAGTGATTGCTCACGTTTTGGGGAGCCAGTTATACTAGGCTCTCGGTGTTACAGTGTAGGTGCCTAAATTGTGTGTAATTTTGGGAGTGTTGAGCTGATATATATATATATATATATATATATATATATATTGCCTTGTTAAAATCACAAAGCACCACAGAGCAGTTTTTCCATCTTTCTTGGCCTGGCTGAGTATCACGGGAAACCTTGTCATAAAATCTAAAGTGTGAATAATAGTGTTGACACTGTATATATTATTTTGTATGCAATCTGTGCCCCGATTAGCAACTAGAAATTGTAAGCTTGTTTGGCCAGGCCCTCTCAACCTACTGTTCTTGTATTTCAAACATATTTTGTTAAAATTAATTATTTGCCTTGGTTTAACTATTGTACTGCATGGTGTTTTATGTTGGAGCTATAAAAATCATTGCAATTGTAAATGTAACTGTAGAGGGGAAGTTGTATGTGTGGCTCTATATATGGCTGCAAATCTAATTGGAGATGGAACTCACTCACAAAAATACGTAATTGTAATTTTCAACTTCATGCTAATGAATCACCTAATCTATCTAATAGACAGTCCTCTTGGAATCTAAACAATACTACTGCTGAAGCATCATTAACGGAACCTTTTTGGCTAGGAGGAATATCTACCCTTGTTTAACCTTAGCAAGCCTTAGTGCACATGCTCCACTGGCAAATTTAGTTTGGAGTAACTTCAGTAGTGTTGCTTCTCAGGGTTGTGTTAATATTCATTAAATGCAATATAACCACATTTTTTGTATTTTTGTATTTTTGTGTCTGGGGTCATGTTGCTGACCAAGTGCTAAGAAATTGCAGATACTTTATAGTAAGGAGTAAGACTACTCTAAACTCACATTAAACCATGTTAACACGAGAGTTTGCTAACAATTACATGAGCTTTTTAAGGGACATCTATCAAAGTCCAAGTGGAGCCATTTGCAGCTGGGACAGCAGGGATGTTTAGAACTGCTTCATGATACTCAAGTTCCTTTATTTTGCCTTGTCTACATACCGGAGGCACAGCACTATGTATGGTCAAATTTATAGAAAGAACATGAATCAATACCAAACTAATTATTATAAACTATAAAAAAAAAGTACTTACATTGCCCTTGGATATATAATTTGAGTCTCTCATGATGTCTCTTGCAAGTCCAAAGTCACAAATTTTTACCAGTTTCCCATCACAGATCAAAACATTTCTTGCAGCCAAGTCACGGTGAACACACTGTAAAATATCACAGATTAGTCATATGAATGCTCTATATTTTAAAATTTTGATAGATTAAGAGTTTTATCTTCAGACAAATGTATTTTGCCTGAAGTTTACTAATATTTTCCAACCTTTTTTCTCCAGTCCAGATTATGACACTAGGGTTATTTTCTGGATTGAAAGAAAAACTAGGAACAATAATAAAGAAATGGTGAATAATTGACTCAGTGACTAAATAATGTCTGTTATAATATACATTATCTATAGTTTAAAGCAAGCATGTCAGACTTGCGGCTCACAATGAATATATTTGCGGCCCAAGACAGGAAAGATCTTTAGCCTATAGCGCTCCACCATAACTGGGGTGGGTGTATATATCTAATTTTTTTTTTTTGTTTTATTCCACCGGAGTACTCTTTTAACATACTTATGGCACACAGCAGTCACCTAGTAATGTATAAAAGTAAAATGCTAACACTATATAGAAGTTCAATATTTATTTTACCCTGTTTTTTTAAAAGATGAAAAAGGTGTTTGCCTTAAATTTCACCATTTCTTTTGGTTGTTATGATGCCTAACCTACATTTTAAACTACACTTTTCTCACACGTCGTGAGCTAAACTGATATAGCTAATTTCCTATAGTCTGCAATAATTAAAAAAACAACTACTTTTTACTTCCTTTTTTTTTAACTGTGTAGATTCACTTTAGTTTTTTTTTGCTTGACAATACCTAATACACAAGAACATGAGTGACCATTGTCCTACTTAATAAGCAGCTGTACATTTATGTTACCATAGCATATCCATTATTCCCACAGCATGCAGGACCACATTTTACAATATGCACACATAAAGAAAATGCACACATCACATGAGCATTTTTAAAATTATTATTTTGGTTAGGGGAAGCAAATGTTAATGCTAATGTTATTACCTGTTGCAAATCATCTTACACCCAACCCTTAATGTATTTTATATTTTTTTTATTGGTGAGATGGGAGTTGACGTTATAATATTTGGATGGTGTTGGAGAGTTTATTCAGCCCAGCAAACAGACACTTGTTCTGGTTGCAAGATAGTTCAGTTGGTAAATGGCTAGTGTTCAGAGTTGGTTAATGGTAACATGTCTTATTATCTGCAGAATTACAAGTCTTACAGCTTAATCTAAGTTAAATAATTTGAAGAAAGCAATTCTTGTAAAGATTTAGAAGAAATCACTACAATAAGTTAACATTATTATTGCTAGAACAGACAATGAGAGAGTCCAGTTAATACAAGCTGCATAATTCCTACAGCGCTCTGTAATAGTTATGGTTCCAAGAGAGCTCTGTCACCCCAAAATGGAAGTAGTCAAACTGTTTGCCAACACTTTGACAAGCTACCTGGGTTCTGCTAAATTCCACTAATTTCCTCCATTAAGAGCTGGAAGGTTTGTTTTAACCCTCCTCAACTAAACCCTGTTGTGAACAGTCTGACAACTTACATTGGGAGGGCCAGGGTTCTCAAGGCAATTCAAAATACTACTTGGTTATCAATAGGTTATTGATTTCAAAATACATACTTACATTTTTAGACGCGAGGAACTCCATCCCATTGGCTACTTGGTAACTAAATCCAATTAGATCAGTAAAACTTAGGACTGGTGATTCATTGATGAGGGTGAAATTGTTTGTCCTCTCTGGAGCTTAAGGAGATAAAACAAATATTTATTTGGTGATTTGTTTTATTATATAATAATACATATTGTAGCTCTGTACATAGTTAACTTAAATAAACAACATTTTTGTTCATAGGTGGTTATTGGCTAAACTGAATAGACAAAATAATTTAACATTTTTGGCCACAAGGTAGAATAATATTTGGAGATATTTTTATAATTTGAATATTTAGTCAACTAGCAATTCCAGCTTGAATACCCCAATAACAGTTAGTCAGTTAGTACACATTATATTATTTCAACAAAATGTGGAGGGGGGTGGTGGGGTAAATGTAATTCTCAGTTTAGATCATGCAATGCCAGCAGGCACTTGGGCTTGGGAGTCCTCAGTTCAGGAAAGAAGAATGGAATGTTGAACTTGTCTACAAGAAAGAATGCCCACTGTGACCAATAGGATGTCCAGATAAGTTAGGAATATCCTACTTAATTTATATTATATTAAAAAAAAAGCTGAATATACTTTAAAATTATCAAACAAAAACGATGAATAAATTTAAATTGCACCAAAGTAATATAAATAAAGAGAAATCTGTTTATAAAACAAACAAGCTAACAAGCATTAAAAAAAAAAATAATAGGGGGCGGGGCCTGACCGCTAACTGAAACGGACGCACAAAGCAACAGCTCCTGAGCCAAAACGCAATTAACGCAGATTTTACTGAAACAGGCACCCTAATTGAGCTCCTGAAAGCTGATACTGGGCAGCGGACACCGAGACCTTCCTAAAGACACCTCAAAAGAGGAGATACTGCCCGGCGCCGACATGCAGCCTACACACGCGGGCGGCGCGGGAGAGGCAGCCGCTCTCCCACCACTTTCCTATCCGGTACACACCCTGCTGAGCCCACGTTCCCCCCCCTACGGACTGGCGGGGGTCATCCCGGTCCAATCTCCACAGGGCCACAGAACCCTACAAGCACACGCGACCGCATGCACCCCACATCCAGAAACCAAGATGGCGGCTGCCGACCGGGCTCCTGGGCCTCCACTCACCCAATCTATACCGGCGCAGCTGACAAACGAGCTCCCCCACGAGGACCGCATAGCAGCGGCCTTTGACCTTTTTTGGACGGGGTGGTGGACCAGACTGGCACAGATCCAAGCAGCCACAAAGATCCCTCAACTGTCTACCGCCATACCTGCATACGAACCGGCCCTGAAACACACAGTCATGCCACAGACCGTCAAAAAGCAGCAAGGGTCACAGGGGGCTCTGCCCAAACTTAGAGACTGCAGACCATGCATCCGACGCCACCGGCCCGGGTTCTGACATGCTCGGAGAGCTATCAAACACGGTCCACCGCTATGCAAACCACAGAGGCGCACGCGAGGGCCTATGCTCGGCCTGCAGCAGGCGAAGCCTCATTAAACTATTGGCCCATCGCCCACCAGCAGGGATACTTAGCCGCAACCAGCATTCAGAAGGACCCTGGCGGAGCATTATGGCAAAGCACCAAGCGAGGTACAGCTTTACACCCCACCGAAAAACACTAACTCACATGAAACAAGCCCACGGCAGAGCGATCACAAACCTCCCCACAGACTGGGCATCGGATGAGCAGGTGTGAGGATCCAGACTGCCGGCTGGCTAGCTCTGTTGATGACGCTGACAAAGACAACCCTACAGAACCCACCTAACCCGGCGAACACATACAATGAGTTTGCACCCATGGACATAAACCTATGCACAGCATTCCTAGCCCTTGCACTGATTCGGACTATGTTTGGCCAGGCAAGCTGCCTAACGATAACACGTTACACACAACACGAGGCATGACAATAAGCTACACTAGCAAGCCCTAGGACACAGTCACCCACCCGAAGCAGCGAGCATGTTATAATATTTAGACCTAGCATGAGGGTGTATAAAATGTATAACCTGAAGCCTTTGTTGATTCTGCTACACACAGATCTTACAGATAAAAAACAGAAGGGGTCAGCGCTGAATAAAAGAAGATAAAATAAGGCAGCAACCCTAAGAAGGGGATGCCTCTGAACCCTTCAAAGTAACAGAAAAGAAAACAAAATGGGGAAGGGCTGCGCCACAGAAAAGAGGTGTAAAAATATAATTACCTCCTTATTTCAATCGTTTTTTATCTCTCCCTGGCATTTTTCATGTTTTATTTATTTTTAACCTGAAGAGCGGTTACCTACTTTATACCACTGTATGCGATATCCATTAGAGCTGGTCATAGCTCTTGTTCGTGTGAGTGCAATACTTTTATCTTTTAAGTGTTGTTTTAGCCCAGACATACTACACTATCAGGTCGCTCTGTGTTTTCTTTTTCCACATACGGAGACTGAGAAGACCCAGACCCTGAAGACCACTCAAGTATAAAGAACCAAGATACTAAAGCTGGACTTTATCTTTTTATTTATTTATTTTACTTAGAGACTATTTTTATCCTGCTTATTGTATTTTATTGGAAATATATTTCATTATATTTTTACACCTCTTTTCTGTGGCGCAGCCCTTCCCCATTTTGTTTTCTACACACAGATCTTACCTACAAATAGTCAGCTTAAAACATGTACAACCTTTCTATGCCATGTTATGTATTGAATATACCTAAGCAATGTTAATCAATACTATGTATAACCTTACTTAAAAAAGGTGCTAGATCCACCGTCTACCTCTATGCTTAAACTGTTTATAAAATGCTAGAGGACTGCCTTTGGGGTACTTCACATGCAACTGTTATAATCATATGCACTACAAAAATAAAGAATTAAATAAAATAAAAATAATAATAATAACAGTTGTGCCTAAATTATACAAAAGCAGTTGCTCATCTTCTGAGTATTACATGAGCCATTATAAGGACAACAAGTTCACAGTAAAAAACAATATTACAAAAATCAGTTTCAGGAGAATTAAATGCTTACTGCAAATAGGACTATATAGGAGTGACCAGTGAACAGCAAGTGATATCTTCATTATTTTTAGAAAAAAACTGAAGAAACTTTCACAGTTGTATTGTTTTCACATGCAGTTTACTTTTAAAATATATATGGTTTACTTCCTGCTTGAATAGTGAATGTCTTTCTGAAGTGGGACAATCAGCAAGAATATTGCACTGGTTGTCATGCAGACTGCTCCTCAATTAGCACATTTCCCAGAATGGCTGTTTTTATGTATGCATACTGTAAATGAATCTCACCTGATGGTGTGTAATTTTCCAGTTCGTAGGTTGTACCATAGTTTGATAACTCAATATCAACATACTTGATTTCATCTTGTAAGTTCAACATCGGCACATAATACAAATCATCTTTACTCATGTCCATGTATCCTCCATCACTTTCTACAGAAAAGGAGTTAGGACTGAAAAAGATTAAGGAATATATAAAGATTATAGATGTTATAATGATTAAATTGGTCATTACAATTTCCCTGTGCTACTTGAGCACATGTTCCATTCATAGATTATACAAAGTAGTCACCAAACAATGAACAGTTGTGCAACATAGCAGGGTTGACTCAGTCCTTCATCCTCCCGAGGTAGATAAAGTGAGTATCATTAAAATGGGTAATAGTAACTACCCCTGGATGTTGGGCAAAAGTAACATCCCCATGATTCACTTGGAAATCAGAATTTGAATGTACCTTTCCTGGTTAAATACTTTGTTATTATTATTATTATTATTTAGGACAAAATTATTTGAAAATTTTCCAACTCTTCGGGTATAACATTTACACATTTATCCTCAAGTTAAAACCATATGAATCATATTATTCCACTGGACTCCATCACTGAGCTCAAGAAATTAAGGTAAGAAATGTTATATAATGAAAGTATTGATGTATTTATCTGTAATAAAACACCACTAAAAATATTGTGTAAAGCAATTGGTGCATTAGTCCACAATTCTGCAATATATTGTTTTATAGTTTTGCATGTCACAATAAAATCTTCAAAAGCTTTAGAACATGGAAATCGTCCCAAATGAGACTGGATGCATGACTGCTGCATCTTAATTTATTACCAATAACAGCCAGTGATGCTAATTTACTAGATGGTGCAGATGCTTATGAAATTCACAAGGTATCATAAGGCCTTAACTATATATGTTGCGGAGCTGCAATTTTATAATCCCAGGATCTCTGCTGGTAGAATGCAATAACCAAGTACAAAGCTGGAAGCAGGCAATATTCCCAAATCCTCCCAAGAACCAGGGAGTCAACTGCCACTTTATTCAAAAAGACTGATATTTAAAGCAGGTCACTCAACTGTCACTTTATTAAAAATAACTGATATTTAAAGCAGGTCACTCAACAGGGGTTTCCAAAGATGGGCAGCAGGGGTTTTGGTTGAGGGGACTGGAGGGAGACTACCGTTTCCAGGTCCTCCTCCCAACAGCCCCTGCTGTAACATACAGTAATGAAAACTACGAGGACATAAACCGTTACCTTTCTACTTCAAAATATACAACTTAGTCAGTTTTAATAGCAATGCTAACGAATGGGGAGGATTCGAACAGACATACACAGTACAGCATAAATTAAACATAGCCGGAGACGCCACACTATACCGGCGCGCAGTACACAACAGAAAATAGGCACAACCATTCTATCTTAGGCAGTCCCAAGTGGCTAGGTTTGCCACAATGCTCCCCAAAACCAAGCCGGCATACACAGTCTGATCCCAACGGATCGGCTTGGGGATGTCCGGGGGAGTGCTCACAGATCATTTCTCAAGTTCTGTCTGTCTGGACAACCCATCGGCGTTACCATTCTGTTTTCCAGGGCGATAATGGATCGTGAAATCAAACGGCTGCAGTGCCAAACTCCAGCGCAACAGCCGGGCATTGTCTCCTGACACCCTGTGTAGCCACACCAACGGGTTGTGATCTGTGAGCAAGGAGAATGGTTGTCCATACAAATAAGGTTGTAACTTTTTGAGGGCCCACACCACGGCCAGGCATTCCTTCTCGATGGCGGCGTAGCCTACTTCCCTTGGTAGTAATTTTCTGCTTAAGTAAGCTACGGGATGTTCTCCGCCATCAGCTCCCACTTGGCTCAGTACTGCCCCCAATCCAAACATGGAAGCGTCTGTGTGAACAAGAAATCGTTTAGTTGGATCAGGGGCAGTTAACACAGGAGCCTTAGTTAATGCAGTTTTTAGTTCATGGAATGCCTGTTCACACTCTGGGGCCCAGTTGACCTGTCGTGGCAAGTTTTTCTTGGTCAAGTCCGTCAGGGGTTTGGCCAGGGCGCTGTAATTGGGAACAAATTTTCTGTAGTAACCAGCGGTACCAAGGAACGCCAATACTTGTGTCTTTGTCCTGGGGGTAGGCCACTTAGCTACTGCCTCTATCTTGGCCGGTTCGGGCCTCTGCTGTCCGCATCCTACCCTGTGACCCAGGTACTGCACCTCTGCCATCCCTATGTGACACTTGCTAGGTTTTAGTGTCAGCCCTGCCTCTCCAATACGGTCAATGACCACACTAATATGTTTCAAATGATCTGCCCAGGTCTGGCTATAAATGGCTATATCATCTAAGTACGCACAGGCGTACTCTTGGAACCCGTCCAGTAGCCGATCTACCATCCTCTGAAAGGTAGCCGGAGCGTTTTTCATCCCGAAAGGCATGACCCGAAATTGATACAGGCCAAACGGGGTGACAAACGCCGACTTGGGGATGGCCTCCTCGGCTAGTGGAATCTGCCAGTATCCCTTACACAGATCAATGGTAGTGAGATACTGGCCTCTTGCCATCCTATCTAGCAGCTCGTCTATACGGGGCATCGGGTAGGCGTCAGACACTGTTTTGTCATTGAGCCTCCGGTAGTCTACACAAAACCGCGTGGTGCCATCCTTCTTGGGTACTAGCACTACCGGTGATGCCCAGGGGCTATCTGAATGTTCGATAACCCCTAACTGCAACATTTCCTCAATTTCTTTCCTCATGTGCTCCCTTACTGCTTCAGGGATACGATACGGAGTCTGTCTCATAGGGAGCTGTCCTGGGGTCTCTACTCGGTGGGTAGCTAACAGAGTGTACCCTGGTAAATTGGAGAAGGTAGCACCTTTTGCCGCAATCAACTCCTGTACCTGGGCACGCTCCTGGAGACTTAGCCGCTCCCCCAGCTGCACACCTGTAGCGTTTTCTGCAGAATCTTCCTTTTCTAACATGTCTGGCAAGGGCAGATTCTCATAATCCTCAGTGGCTGGGGCACAGATGGCTGCTACCTCCTCTATTCTCTGGTGATAGGGTTTGAGCATGTTCACATGGAGCATGCGTCGTTTCCCTACCCCAGAGCACGGGCCGATCACATAAGTGGTGTCACATCTCTGTTCTACCACTTGGTATGGGCCCTGCCAGGTGGCCTGTAGCTTGTCTGTGCAGACAGGTTTCAAAATTAGAACTTTCTGTCCCACCTGGAAGCTACGGTCTCTGGCTCCCCTATCGTACCACCGGCGCTGTCGCCGCTGAGCCGCCCGGAGGTTCTCCCGTACGGTTTGGGTTAGAGCCTCCAAGCGGTCCCGGAACTCCAGCACGTATGGAACAATGGGGACTCCATCTGCACTGCTCCCCCCCCTCCCAATGCTCTCTAATTAAGTCTAGGGGTCCCCTCACCCTTCTCCCAAACAATAACTCAAACGGAGAGAAGCCGGTAGATTCCTGTGGCACTTCTCGGTACGCAAAAAGCAGATGGGGTAAAAACCTCTCCCAGTCTTTATGGGACTCCCCAAATGTCCTGAGCATCTGCTTCAAGGTACCGTTAAAGCGCTCACACAACCCATTGGACTGCGGGTGATAGGCAGAATTTACAATTGGCTTAATGCCACATAACTTCCATAGCTGGTGGGTCACTTCGGCTGTAAATTGGGTCCCCCTATCCGAAATTATCTCTTGGGGAAATCCCATCCTGGAAAATATCTTCATCATAGCTTCGGCTACCGTTTCTGCTTGTATATTGGAAAGGGCTATAGCCTCCGGGTACCGGGTGGCATAATCTACAATGGTCAGAATATACCGCTTGCCGGAAGGGCTAGGCTTGGACAGTGGTCCTACTATATCCACTGCTACTCTGCTAAAGGGTTCTTCAATAATGGGAAGGGGGCACAATTTCGCTTTGTGGCGGTCACCCCTTTTTCCCACTCTCTGACAAATGTCACATGTCTGACAATACTGTCTCACATCTCTAGATATACCTGGCCAGAAAAATGCATGTGTCAATCTGTACCTCGTTCTTGTCATCCCTAAATGCCCAGACAGCGGAATATCGTGGGCAATTCTAAGCAGTTCCTGCCGGTATTTCTGGGGCACTATAAGCTGCTTATTAGTCACATGTACAGATCCCCCTACCACCCGCTCAGCAACACGATATAACAGATTTTTCTCCCATACATACTGTTCTCCCTCTAAACCTGTCTGACCAGCTGTCGCCTTATCCTTATAAATTTGCAACGTGGGATCGTTTTTAACCTCTGCCTCAAAGTCAGTCGGGGTATCCCAGGAAACACAGGTTACACGGGGTACATTGTCTCTTACCTGAGCCTCAGAGTGTGTGGAAGATGAAGCCGTGGTGCGAGCCTGCTGACGGGTGGTCACTGGATATGCCTCATGGCGAGGACTTTGGGGCACAAAAGCGGAAGTCATTTGCCCCAGGTCATTCCCCAAAACAACATCAGCTGGTAACTTGTGCATCAGCCCCACCTCCACCATACCTTCCCCCGCACCCCAATTCAGATGTACCTTGGCAGTTGGTAGCCGGTACATGGCACCCCCTGCTACCCGGACTGCTACCGATCCCCCGGTATGTGCTGATCCTGACACCAAATGCGGGGCAACCAAAGTTAAGGTAGCGCCGGAATCACGTAGCCCCTGTACCTCTTTCCCTTCCAGAGTCACGGTCTGGCAATGTGGTTGTCGGTTGTCAGTAGCATGGATGGACATTACATCGTGCAAAACGCCCAGGGGTTCATCAGCCGACTCAAGCGGCACTCCTGGCAAAGTTGGCTCTGCATGATAATAATGAGCAGCTGCCCGCGGGGCCATATTCTGCCGGAGCTGATTCCAGTTCTTGCGGCTCCGGTTTTGGGTGCACTCCCGGGCCATGTGCCCCCATTGCTTACAGGCATGGCACTGGATGTTGGACCTGCCATTATAACGGGAGTGGGGAGGTTGTCCCACAAGTGCTGGTCTGGATGGTGCTGTCGCTGGGGCAGGAGCAATAACTGGAAACGGTTGCGGGTTGGGTTTTGCATACCCTCGGTTATTATTTTTATGATGCCTCCTAGCATCATAATGTTGGTCGGCCAATCGTGCCGCTTCGGTTAGGGTGTGAGGATTTCGGTCATTCACCCATTCTTGAGCCTCTGGTGCCAGGCCATTACAAAACTGCTCCAGTAGCAACATCTGGCGTAACTCTTCCATGGTGGTAGCTCTGCTGGCTTGTATGTGAGTCTTTGTCCCCTTTTTTCAATTCTCGGAACTTGCGCCGGTATGCCTCTGGGGTAATGGCATACCTTTCTAATAGCGCCTGCTTTACCTTGTCATAATTCTTGCTGTCCTCTCTGGGTACAGCCCGGTAGGCGTCTGCTGCACGCCCAGACAGTTTGCCTGCCAACAAAGGTACCCACATAGCTTGCTCTACATCATGCAAGTCACACAATCTTTCAAAATCTTGCAAGAATCCATCTATTTCGTCTTTATCCTCGCAAAAAGTTTTAAATGCATGATGTGGTATTTTTGGCCTTCCCTGGCCCACAGTTGAAACAGCAGCGGTTTCTGCTTGAGGTGAGAAGGCTTGATTCCTTTGCGCCATCACGTACTCCTGTGCATCCGCCGAAATTATGGTCATAATTTCTGGAGATACTGGAGCGGGCCAAAATGCCAATCTTGTCCTCATTTCTCGTTCAAATGGGGTCTCCTCCATGTTTGCTGGGGGTGTAGCACTACGAGCTCGGTCTCCTTCCATTAGCTCGGCAATAAGTCTTGCTTTAGGCTTATTGCTGGCTATCTTACCCCTGGCTTCCAACAGCTCCTTTAACGTTTGCCGTTTCAATATGGTGTAGTCCGTCCCCATTCACTTCTGCATCTGTATCAATTGCCTTCTGCTTTCCAGTATGTCAATTCCAGTTGTATAAACAGCGTTTTTCCTGCTGTACGGTTGGATCCCGCCGCTGCCACCAATTGTTGCGGAGCTGCAATTTTATAATCCCAGGATCTCTGCTGGTAGAATGCAATAACCAAGTACAAAGCTGGAAGCAGGCAATATTCCCAAATCCTCCCAAGAACCAGACGAAACACAGTCTGAGAGTCAACTGCCACTTTATTCAAAAAGACTGATATTTAAAGCAGGTCACTCAACTGTCACTTTATTAAAAATAACTGATATTTAAAGCAGGTCACTCAACAGGGGTTTCCAAAGATGGGCAGCAGGGGTTTTGGTTGAGGGGACTGGAGGGAGACTACCGTTTCCAGGTCCTCCTCCCAACAGCCCCTGCTGTAACATACAGTAATGAAAACTACGAGGACATAAACCGTTACCTTTCTACTTCAAAATATACAACTTAGTCAGTTTTAATAGCAATGCTAACGAATGGGGAGGATTCGAACAGACATACACAGTACAGCATAAATTAAACATAGCCGGAGACGCCACACTATACCGGCGCGCAGTACACAACAGAAAATAGGCACAACCATTCTATCTTAGGCAGTCCCAAGTGGCTAGGTTTGCCACAATATATTATTGTCTAGATTTATCAGAACATCCACTTTTATTCACACAAATTAGGAGGAAGCACCCTGACTTGGTAAAATGAAGAGAATTACAGAATATTTGTTTTATACAACAGACACCAAAGGTGGCTTCTTTCAAATTCTTTATGCTTCTCAAACAGAAAGCCAAACAATTACTGCTATATATGTTTTATGTGTTTGTGTCATTCTATTCAAATAAATAGATATCTTGTGTAAAGCTGAATTAATGAAAGCTGTAAAAGAGCAGCTCCTGCTTAGGAATGTAGCTCCCACAAATTCTGCCATTTTGAAACATGTAAACAGATTTAAATGTGTGGGCACTATGTTCTTGAGCAGCAGGTGCTATTTTTAGCTATCCTTAATCCAACCCCACTCACTTTAGGGATATGCCAGGAGAATAGCTGGGAGAGAACATCTCACTGCATGTTTCTACAGCTCCTCTCCTGACACATCAGTAGAGTGACAGAATCAATGGCAGCAGCCATTGTTATTTCACTGGATAGAGCATGTTTTTAAATAAAGTATTGCACGGGTGGTAATGTCTTTCATTCAATTTTTCCTCATAATGAAAAATTACACAGGTACAGAAAATCGAGAAACTAGCTGTCAGGACGAACCAGTGGCCCAACACGCAGAATTAAGTAAAACACGTAACAAATACAAACAGTAACAACGTATTACCGGGCCTTAGAATGGCCGGAATTAACGTAATAGAATAAACAGTCACGAGCTGAGGCCAGGAATTCAAAAAGTAACTAATATGGAAAGAACAAAGCCAAAGGGTCAAGGATACCAGAAATACGGGAAGTCAAGTCAAGCCAAGATCAGAAACCAATAATCAGAATCAGGAACACGCTCTTGGATAACCAACAGGAAGGAAACCATGACAGGGCACTGAACAACTGCAGGTTTGGGTTTAAATACCAGTAAATCCTGCCATTGGCTGATTTGGGTCCCATGACCCAAGAATGTGCGTGCATTGCGAAAACGTGATGCCTCATGCACATTCACATCACTAGTGACGATATTGGGGGCGGCGTTATTAATTAGCGCCGTCTTGCAGCTACCGGCGTCCCTCCCAACGCTGTACCGAGCTGACGATCCACAAACAGCATGGAGGGCGAGGCTCTGGGGGTGAGGTGAGTAACCTCTACCTCTGCTTTAGTGCGATCGCGCCAATCAGGCGTGGCCACACTGTGGTGCCGATCAGGCACTGCGATAGTGTGACCGTACCGATCAGGTGCGGTCACACTGAGGTGCCGATGAGGCACCGTGACACTAGCTAAGGACAAAATTCCAGAAAATAAGACAAAACAGGAACTTGCTTCTGGGCACCAAAACCATGGCAGGTCTTGATTCTGGGGTGGGGTTAAACGGGGAGCCACATAAACTAATTGGTCAGCATCATAAGTGTGATGCCAAAATGTATGAGCATGGGGTTGCAATCCATATGTGATATAAGCGATAGATAACTGTAACGACTGTATTTGGGAAATATAATACTATCCCAGGGTTCTGGAGACATTTCTACATTTCTCAGGACCTACACAGTGTTATTTACTTGCTGGTAATAAGTGGCTTTTACATTTAAGGCATGGAAACTGGAGTTGAACAAGTGGATGACACTCCAACTAAAAATATTGTCCTAATGAAAGCTCTGATTAAGAGCTGAAATGTGACTATTTGGATTTGTTAGAATAAAGAAGAATTTACTTACCAAATCCTGGGGTGCTGGTATTTTTATATATATACACACACACACACGTAGGAAAAGGAATACAACTCTCTTCCCCCAATAATTCAGAATCAGAGTTCAAGCTGCAGGGGTGCTCTGTGTTCTGGGTATGCTGTGCTGTCACTGCACTAAATTATGCTGCTGAGTCTATGCTGACTGCAAGCATCTCAGCCGCACTGGATATTTAGCTGTGTTTGCAAACCAGGGAGAGAGCCTGGAATGGATGTGCAGTATCTGTGTCTGTAGCCATCTCACACATCTGTTTGCACTCTCTCCTTAGCCTTGCTTCGCTGATGGTCAGTTTGGTCCTGGAACTAGGGTTAGGGTTTGGGCCAAGATTGTTGGGTTAGTGTCCCGTTAATCTAAAGGTAGCAATGTGTGTCCTGGTCCAGTGGATGGAAGTTACACTCCCGAACAGCACACTATAAAAGTGCTCTTTCTGTCTCTTCAGCTCCTCTCCAGCAATAGAATTATCTGGAAATTGCTGCATTAAAACAGTGGCACCTGCAAATAGCAGCTGCTGTTTGATAACATCCACTAAGATCAGGAATACCAGGACACATATGTCCTGACCCGGCCCAGAAATCAGAGGCCCATGTATAACAAGGTCAGTCAAAGCATGAATTACAAAGGTTAATCATGGATGAGCTCACCCACTGTTCAGTATGTGGCTAGGAAGCATGATTTTCCCATTGGAATACTGAGCAGATTATGAAATATGTATTTACAAAGGTATATACACACAAATTGAGATAAACACATATAAATCTACGGTTAGCTATATTTAACTATTTGTCAGGCAGAGATTGGTCCAGAAAACTGCTTTTCTAGCACCCAGCTGGTGATTTTGTTAGGGATCTGTTGATTTCAAGTAACTAACACTGTAAACTGTCCCAAGATTACTAGAACTGGACTATATCATGCCAGACTGTCTGTGACCGCACATGCCAGACAGTTCATCATGCGTCAGCAAAGTGTGCCAGACCCATATGTGGTTTAACCAAGATCCGGGATTGCAGAAATCACTGTAGAAACCATAAACCATTCCAGAATTGTAGCAATCGAAGGTGGAAACTTAAACCAACACTTACTGTAAGACTCCAGAAAAATCCAGAAACAATTGTTAAACCAGGTCCTTAACTGCATTAATTGTGAGGAGGAATGCAAGCTGCTGTCTGCTACACACCATCAGCTATCTGCATTGATCTCTACACTGGCATAGACAAATAGACCAGGCATGAATAGGTGATTATATACTTTTCTAATAACTAATCAATACCCAAAATATTTCTAAGTGTGTGGGCTCAACCCATTCCCCCCACCCCCGAATTAATAACATGTGCAAGCAATGATTCCATATCAATCAGCCGAAATTATGTGCAAATAAACTGCAATATAAAGAAAAATTTACAAGATAATTAACCATGAAAACAATTTCCCAAATGTCTGTTTTTAACTACTTTTAAAGAAACCCCCACATTGTAATGTCCACGTGGAACATAAAAGGTTGATGACATACCTGTCACCTTTTAGCATCATTAAAACACTTGACAGTTTAAATCCCTCAACTTTTCATTTGATCCAAAAGCCTGAAATGTTACCAGTGTTTTGTTTTTGCTTTTTAATCTCCTGTTGCAAACCTATCAAGCTCAATATTATGAGTTTAAGGATTGCATTAACACCTGTTTTTAAGTTGATATTTCCCTCGATAGTTTAGAACTAAAAAAAGGCTCAACATCCTTTCTCTCTCCTCACCTCTCAGTTGTTAACTGAATACAACCAGAATGTTGGACCTTAGACCTACAAATGTTGATGTAGACTGTGGGAAGGGAGAGGGAGACTATATGCAGAGAACGCAATTGTTGTTTTAAAATGTCTTTAACACATACCAGTACTGCACCTCAGTCAGACTGTGTGCGCACACATCTTTAGGTGAAGGAAAGTTTCTCATATAAGAATTTCAAAAGACTCTTTGTGAATAGGAAATGTTAAAGGGACACTATAGTCACCAGTGCAACTACATGTATTCCTGACCCTATAGTGTTAACACGACCATCTAGCCCCCCTGGACACCTCATGCCTCCATAGATATAGTAAAACTCTTACTGTATTCAAGCCAGAAGCTGTAAATCTGAATGCTGTTAGACTCAGGAAAAACAAGCAGTCTGCTGACATGTGATGGCCTGATCCAATCACAGTGCTTCCCCATAGGATTGGCTGAGACTGACAAGGAGGCAGATCAGGGGCAGAGCCAGCATAATTCAAACACAGCTCTGGCCAATCAGCATCTCCTCATGGAGACAAACTGAATCAATGAATCTCTATGAGGAAAGTTCAGTGTCTGCATGCAGAGGGAGGAGATACTGAATCACAGGATGCTGTGCACAGTGCTGCCCTGTGCTCTGCTGACAGCAGATCTGAGTGGATGGAGGCATATTATGCCTCCATCAACTCCGAACTCCGAAGTCCCTCTGGTGACTGCAACTGGAGGTGTTCCTAGCTTTCAATGTAAACACTGTATTTTCATGTTTACATGAGAAAGGCTGCAGGGAGCTATAGTTCTCACCTGAACAACCTCATTAAGCTGAAGTTGTTCAGGTGACTATAGTGTCCCTTTAAGATGTTTGTTTGTTTGAAAGACTCATACTGTTAATAATTGTATATTCTTTCAGACAAAAGCTTTTATATGGAATGGTCAATGCATGAAATCAGTTACATCTAAAGAAGTCCTACAAAGGATGGATTACTCTCACATCATATTGCATTTTGGTAAAGAAGGCTTATCTATTAATCGCCGTAATCTGGAAAGTACTTCCATACATTTATCATTTCTTGAACATAATCTTACTGCAAAAAGCTTATAAAAGAAAAATAAAACAGATTTCAAAAGCTAGACCAAAATATCACAGATAAAAAAAATGAGAAGTTCATATTCTCCTCTGATTGCAGTATTATTTTCTTTTTGAAAACAAATGCATTTCACACTAATAAAGAAGTCTAAATAGTTCAACAAATACATATTTCCTGTATTTTCCGTTTTTTTTTATATTGCATTCTAATTAAAATTATATATATATATATATATATATATATATATATATATACAAAATACAGAATCCAGCGCACTCGCTTATTCACTAAACAATGATTTCAAATCTTAGAGATTGTAATAGTTTTAGAGATGTGGCATATCAAGATGCTGATTAGGCAGCATGATTATTGCAAAGGTCTACCTTAGGCTGTCCACAATAAAAGGCCGCTCTAAGGCACACCTGTGCAATAATCATGCTGTCTAATCAGCATCTTGCCATGCCACACCTGTGAGGTGGATGGATTATCTTGGCAAAGGAGAAGTGCTCACTAACACAGATTTAGACAGATTGGTGAACAATATTTGAGAGAAATAGGCCTTTTGTGTACATAGAAAAGTCTTTGATCTTTGAGTTCAGCTCATGAAAAATGGGGACAAAAACAAAAGTGATGCGTTTATAATTTTGTTCAGTGTATATAACTGCCATTTTGAAAGCAATGATGAAGATTTATCAAAGTGTTTTACGTCCTAACCATAATTTTTGCATGTACCCCATTTTTTGGCCAACATAACACATTCATCACTTCTTCCATTACCTTTTCTGTCAGAAAATTGTTCTGTTTCACTTGTTTTTTATGCACTCTGCATGTTTTTAGTGTTTTCTGAAATAGCATAATTTAAGCAGAGAAAAGCAAACACTTTGATACCATTTTAGAACACTTTTTTAAATACAAACATAGAGATTACAATTGCTTTTCAGAACACTTTTTCAGATAAATCTCTCCCAATCTATCTACGTGCTGCATGACAGAACAAAAAAAAGTCACCTCTGCTTTCTTTCTCCAGTTGAGGTATTGCTATAGATTTCAGCTTCTTTTCTTCCTTTATCTGCATAGTACTGGAGGAAGGTATGTTTGTTGCGATGCAAGTAATCCACAAGGTCTCCGTATCGACAGTATTCAGTTATAATATATATGGGTCCTAGTAAAAAAGAACTTTGTCTAATCAAATAAGGAAAATAAGCATACTCAAAACATGTATTTTCAAGTTGAAATATACAAACATTTAACAAATAATTGGAACACTTACTGCCTGACATTGCCCCTCCAAATACTGTTACACTAAAAATCTCTGCAGGAGGTTAACATTTTAGGCACTCTTGTTTTAAAGTCTCTGCATCAAGAATCACATAGAATTGTATCAAACATTCGGTAACTTTTCGATGTGGATTGGTCACTCTCAATTCAAGTAAAGAGTTACTAATAAAAAAAGCTACCACAAGTGTGTGATGACAAGATCCAATCAGGACCTAGGATTAGGCCAATCTAAATATTTACCCATTGTACAGCGCTGCGGAATCTGTCGTCGCTTTATAAATAATAATAATAATATTACATTCCAGTATTCAGCAATTTAGAGATGAGGAAATGCGTACTTGTTAAGGATCTTTATATGTAAAGAAAGTGTAGGTCATCACAAAATAGCTGAAGAGATTTAATAATATTCATACATGACAGAAGGCTTCATATTTTGCTTAGTCTTCCTTTACTAAAGAGACACTGTAGGCACCCAGACCATTTCAGTTTATTGAAGTCGTCTGGGTGCAGTGTACCAGGCCCCTTAGTCCTGCAATTGTAATTATTGCAGTTTTTGATAAACTCCAATAATTACCTTATGGGTCCTTAGCGTCCTCACGCATTGAATGACTACATCCAGCGTTATCCAAAACCCTATAGAAAAGCATCATACAATGCTTTCCTACGGGGACATTTCTAATGTGATTGCAGCACACAAACCACATTTGCATTAGGCCCATCTGCCAGCTTACATCGGCGGAGGAAGAGTGTGATCCAGCACCGAGGGACATTGACGCTTGAATCAGGTAAGTGATAAAGGGGATTTTAAACTCTTCAGCACCACTGGATGGGGGGTGGGCATGAAAGAGTGGGGGGGGGAGCAATATAGGTTACTAGTAGCACCAAACAACTAGAAAATATTAACCAATCAGAAAAGACAACGGAGTTAATATAAGCCCCCAAACACAACAGGCACCTCCTCTTTCTTTGCTGCTCCAGCAACAGCACAGGTTAGTGTATTTCTCTTCTCCCTACTGATTTTACATTTACATAATCCATTTTAACATTGGACTGTGTTTTTATTATCTTTATTTATTGCATTTATTACTCCCCAGATCCCTTCTATTCCCTGTCTCTCCCTTTCTTCTTTTGTTCTCTGGACATTCCTGTTATTTGTGTCCACCTGGGTGAGCCCCAGTTACACCTACATTGTGAAGACCTCTGCCCCACTCCATTGCCTGGGTGAGCCCCAGTTGTACAGTACAGGATGGATGTCCTCCCACGTCTTCAGTTCTGTTGTACTTTATCTGTATACATCCTAAGTCCTGTCACTTTGTTGACACACGTCTGGAAGGTTATCATCAATTACCACTATGAGTGACTCACCAGCTAACACTTAAGATTTCTATTCACACCGGGGCATTGGTGTCAGTAGAGAAAGCCTTGTCTCGGGTGATAACCCAACTTCCTCCAGATCGGAGGACCCACCCACTGGCTCTGTGCGAGATGCAGCAGAATCTACGGACACCGAGATATGGTTTCTTTTGCAAAATTTGTATTAGTTTATTAACCCATTAAGAACGCAACTTCAAAAATTGGACGCAGCTTCAAAAATTGGACTTACCCTTATAGACACAAGCCATTTTTGCTTTTTTTTGCTGTTTGTGTTCATATTATATACTGTTTTTAGAGGGCAAAAAGGGCTTTAATTTGATGTGACATATACATAGATATGTTTCATTAATTATAAAACAAATGCCAAAAAAAGAAAAAAAAAATTTAAAATTTAAAATTTTGGCATAATATGTCCATCTTAGAAAAAGTAATTACAAATAAATTCATTTATGTGTCTTGATTGATACAGTACATAATATGTTTAGGATTATAGGAAGCAGCACTAATAGTAAATTCCCCAGTTTCCCATAACTCCCACCCACCCCAGCTAGCAAAATATATCATTTTAAAATATTTAAATTAATTATTGAAATAAATTGAACCCCTGAGGGTTAATAAAAAAAGTTAACCCTCAGGGGTTTAAAAAAAAATCAGATCACGGTATAATACTGTGATCTGTATTTTGATCACTGTAGGCAGTGATCGACTGGCAGGGAAGGGGTTAATTTTTATTAGAACTGGGTAAAGGGGGGGGGTGGGATTTTTAAAAACTTTTTAAAAATGTTATTAAAACACTTTTTAAACTTTTTAAAAACGTTTTAAAGTTCTTTTTTAACGTTAACCCCTAACTAGCCTAACACCAAATTCCCCAATTCCCCACTAACTTTCACCCACCCCAGCTACCTAAATATTTCATTTGAAAATATTTACTATAAAATAAATTTAACCCCTGAGGGCTAAAAAAAAATAAAACTTAAACTTAAGTGCTTCCCCAGCATAACGGACCCGGTCCGTCATCCAACGTTAAGGGGTTAATTGTCTCATTCACACAAAAGAAAGAGCAGGTGCCTGTTGTGTTTGGGGCTTGTATTGCCTGCTGTGCCTTTTCTGATTGGTTAATGTTTTCTATTTTGGTGCTGCTGTGGAGCTTACTAAATTAAGTCTAAGCAAAATATGGAGCCTTCTCTTGTTACTAAAATTAAGATTATAGGTACACTACAGCTAGCATAATCTACAAGTATTAGCACTGGGCATGCATACACTGTATTTATAGCCCTATATCATAATGTAAATAATATTTTTGATGATGGAGTAACTCTAAGCTAACCTAAAGATAAATCATGTGGCAATAACTATTTCAAAATACTCAATACTTGTAGGTGCGTGAAAAAAAAATAGCTTGCATATTAGCATTTTGAATTACACAGAAAAAAGGAAAAATAAATAAATACACACCTCCTTTAGTACAAGCAGCCAATAAGTTGACAATGTTGATGTGTGGGCCGAGGTGGCTCATAATCTTCAGCTCGGACATGAGAGCCTGTTTTTCACTACTTCTTGCTGTTGCTGCCAAAAAATAATAATAATAAAAATAAAGATGAGCTGGTAAACTAAAATAAATTACTAATAAACATTTTGAAATGGCAATGGCAATGAAGCAGAATAAGAATGTTATTTTACACAAAATTCATGTATCCGTTTAATTTTGCACTTACATGCTTTACTGATTTATTTCCTCCCAAACATTTCTGTGAATTTGGACATTTTGTCACACTTCCCACCTCCAGATACAATCCAAGGAGGGAAGAATTTAATTATCTTTTATACCTTACTTCTTAATTATTATTATTTTATTATTTTATTATTTATAGAGTTAATAACAAATTAGAATGTCAAGTGGTCTATCTTGCTTGACAACTCACATTTAAGCATCTTCACGGCTACTTTTGTGGTAGACTGGGCATGTCCTAATCCATGAGCTGTAGCTTCAACCACCCTACCAAACGCCCCTGAGCCGAGTGTTCGTCCTGCAGAAAGACAAAGGCAATTCAGGAACATTATGTTCAGACTTCTCATGAAATATTTCAGAAGGTGCAATTTGGAACAAGAATCAATGATTTCAGACACACAGTACTGCTGGTGGCTTATAATAGCCTGGGTATAATTTGTGTCACAGCTTAATAGAACTATTCTGAGCCTCTTCAAAAGACTTAAAGAGGGGTTTTCAATGCAGGCAAATGTCTTAGGACCCTTTATAATTAGTTAACAGCAGGTTGACTGTAATTTTACATAGAACAAAATTCCATATATATTTCTATCAATTGTCACCAGTGAGAACTGCAAAAGTTGTCTTTTCAAGTTCAATAATTATGAATTTTTAGTTACTCATGTTTGTACATTGTGATTTTGCAACCTCCATATGATTTAATTTGTTTAAATATTTTTCAAATGAAAATGATTGTTCTGCATGATGCTTCTTTAGAGTGATCTTAGTTGATCTCATTCCACTGCCCAAATAAAATTAAAAACACAAAATCACCGTTCAGTAGTTTTAGGGTAATGTACGGTAATAATTTCTTGATCCAAGGATAAATCTGACGGCCATTCTGCGGTCAGGAGGGAATTGTTTTCCTAGAGTGCTTCAAACTGGGTTGTTTTGCATTCTTTTGAATCAACAGCAAAAACAAATCTGAAGAGGGCTGAACTTGATGGACACATGTCTCTTTTGAGCCTATGTAACAAAGTGACAATCAATAGAAACATGCATACATTTAATTATGCATTATTTTCATTGAGGTCATATCTAAAACAGCTTAAAACAGCTGCAGATTTCTTGTTTAAAGCCTTTGCAAGACTGGTTTTTTTTTTGTACCATCTTTTCTGCTGGACTAAATGCATGAGATACTTTCACTGTGGTCTCCACTGGGGTTGTAAATGTGCAGGCTGCTGCACTGGAAGAAATGCCTGCGCCTTGTGTAGTGTTAGTGTTTAAATGCTAAGATGTATGCACATATCCACATACACAGCCACACAAACACACACGCAGATGCACACACACACTCTTAAACACATGCACATACACACTGACACATATGCAGAAATACAGACACATATACACACACTGACAAAGATACAGACATACAGATACACAGACTGACACAGATACAGACACACAGGTACACTCACTGATACACATAAAAATACACAGACACACAGATACAAATACTGACGCATGCAAATACTCATACACACAGATACACAAACTGACACATGTGCAGATACACACACTGAGACAAACACACACAGATACACATACAGATACTCAGACACGTATACTGACAGACATACTGACACATAAATCAACACACACACATACTGATTTACAGAGACACATACATTGACAGACATACTGACTCACACAGACACACACACCAACAGACAGACATACTAACACACATACACACTGACAGGCATATTGACACACAGATACACATACTGACTCACACATTGACAGACATACTGACTCAAACAGACACACACACCAACATACAGACATACTGACACACACTGAAAGACATACTGACACACAGACATACTAATACAAACAGACAGACATGCTCACACGCACACACACACACACAAACACCTGACAGGCATACTGACACAGACACACACTGACAGGCATACCAACACACACACTGACAGACGTACTAACACACACACACACACACACACACACACTCACTTACAGGGAGACAGTCACACACACACAATCACAGGCAGACAGTCACACACACACACACACACACAGTTACAGGCAGACAGTCACACACACCCACACCCACACACAGTTACAGGCAGACAGTCACACACACAGTACAGGCAGGCAGTTACACATACACACACAGTTAAAGGAAGACAGTCACACACACATACACACAGGAAGCAGGAAGACAGTCACACATAGAGTTACAGGCAGACAGTCATACACACACACACACACACACAGTCACAGGCAGTCACACACAGTTACAAGCAGAAAGTCACACAGTCACACATACACAAACACACACACTCTCTCTCTCTCTTACTTACAGACAGTATGTATACACACACGATATTTGGGGATTTTGCTGATGAACCTACAAGCACAAATATTATATTTACAGACTGTATGGGCTGGAGGAGGAGTGGATCCATTGAAGCTCCTGGAGTCTGCAAGTTGGGGAAACAGGGATTCCTTCCTGCTTCCCCTCGATGTGCAGCTGTAACAGCTATACCACCTGCAAGAATTAGGGGCCTCATAGACAACTATTACAAAAGACTGCACCCTGTCATTGATGCTAAATGGGCCAATACACAGTATTAAGAACTAAGGGTATGCAGATTTTTGAACAGGGGTCATTTCATTTTTTTTTCTTTGTTGCCATGTTTTGCTTTATGATTGTGCCATTCTGTTATAACCTACAGTTAAAGGATCACTGTAGTGTTAGGAAAACAAACTTGTTTTCCTGACACTATTGCACCCTTAGGACCCCCCCACCCTCAGGGTCCCCCTCCATTGGCACTGAAGGGGTTAAAACCCCTTCAGCTACTTACCTTTATCCAGCGCCGGGCTCCCTCGGCGCTGGTGACCTCTCCTCTCCGCCGACGTCAGCTCCCGCAAAAGCCGTGCGCGCATTCAAACAGTCCATAGAAAAGCATTTCTCCATGCTTTCCTATGGACGTTCTGCATTTACAAAATGTTAAAAAATATATTTTATTAGTTAAAAGTATCATGAATAAAATATATTGTATAAAACTTGTTTTCCTGACACTATCGCACCCTTAGGACCCCCCACCCTCAGGGTCCCCCTCCATTGGCACTGAAAGGGTTAGAACCCCTTCAGCTACTTACCTTTATCCAGCGCCGGGCTCCCTCGGCGCTGGTGACCTCTCCTCTCCGCGGACGTCAGCTCCCGCAAGAGCCGTGCACGCATTCAAACAGTCCATAGAAAAGCATTTCTCCATGCTTTCCTATGGACGTTCTGCATGCTGGATGCGAATTTCGCATCTAGCATCGCAGATGTGCCTCTAGCGGCTGTCAGGAAGACAGTCCCAAGAGGTTGGATTAACCCTGCAATGTAAACACAGCAGTTTCTCTGAAACTGCTATGTTTACATGTGAAGGGTTAAAACCTGGGGGACCTGGCACCCAAACCACTTCATTGAGCTGAAATGGTCTGGGTGACTATAGTGTCCCTTTATATATGAATCCCATTAGAAATAAAATAAATGTGTTTTGACTGCTCACTTATGTTTTGTTTTGGTAAATATATTACCAATTCTCCAAGGGTATGCAAACTTTTAAACAAAGATGATACATTTACAAAATGTTAAAAAAATATATTTTATTAGTTAAAAGTATCTTGAATAAAATATATTGTATATTATAAAGGCTTATAGATTAATTATAATTTTAATAACAGAAACAGTTGGAGCTCTGCTTAAAAAATTTAACTTTTATTAACAATAGCAAGTGAACAGCATTTCCTTTTTCATTGTACTGTATTGCCTTATGCTTGAGCCTGTTGTTATTATGACTTCTATTGGTTTGTATTATTTTACATTAACGTACTAATAAAAGTGAACAGCAAGTCTTTTACATGGAAACAGGAAGAAAATCATATGTCTCAATTATGTGCAACATTTCCATGAAACAATTTTGGTATAGTGACTGTTTTATGAAATACTGATTTTCTGAAGGACAGAACCTGCCAAATGAACTTAAAGTGGCACTGTCGTGCCAAACTTACCTTTCTCCTATTGTTTCCCCTTCTCTTCCTCTCTCAGAATCTGTTCTTTTCTTCCTATATGATCTTATTTTGTTTAAAATGTAAGAGGGACTACTTTGTCTGATGTATTTTCCTATGCTAGACCTTCTTGACCAAAGGAGGCGCTTAAGTCAGCTCCATTTCCTGTGGTGGGTGGTGGGTGGTGGGTGGTGGTGGTGGGGGGGGTAGGTCCACCCTTTTGTAACTTAGGGCCCCCACTCGCTGGTCATGGGTGGGAGCTGGGGTAGGACACTACGTCCTGCCCCAGTAAATTATAGATAGATATAGTGGAGGGATTAAAAAAAAAAAATGGATGCGGCCCTGAAAGTGCAGCTTTAAGTACATTCTATAAAAAACATCAGCATAAATATAGATCAGGGTGTACTGTGATATACTTTGCTAAGGCAAAACAAACAACGCAAAAAACATTACTAACCAAATGGGAAGGTTTGGATAAAAATTCTTGTTCTTAGAGTGCATTTTGCTTACAGATAGAGTGCAGAGAGTAGATGTAAATAGAAAATGTGCAAGTTGGACAAAACTGGTAAATCGAGTTCCTTAGGCTTTTTTTCTAGGATCAATTATATTAAATCATTTTATTAAAAGGAATGATTCAAGCACCATAACCCTAGCACTACCCCAATGTAAGTTGTCAAATTGCTTACATCCTTGGAGAGCTGTATCCTTATTCACCGAGCTTCCATTAGCTCATCTGAGCTAATTCTGCCAGCTCAAAAGATGAGAGCATCTGCTGATCACTCTCAGACAGGCCAGCTATGCACCACCAGGCTCAGCTCAATGTAGAGAGCCTCTGACTGTCTTAAATGGTGACTTGCACAAGGTAAGTTGTCAAAAACATATTGGGACACTAGAACACTACTGTTACCATAACCACTACAGTGTTATTGTGATTAACTGGCAAAGGAGGTTTCATGTGTTCAAACTCTTAGTTGCCATGAAGGCAAATAGTTCAGATTTATTTTATTTTTTTAATCCGAGCTCAGTTTTCAACAGTTACTGCTGATTTTAGCTGTCCGAGGGCATTTGGTCTGGCTAAAATCTGGAACAAATTCAGGAATGTTCGGGGCCTGAATTACAAAGTATGGACATTGTAACATTGTATGAACGATATCCGGATTTTGCAGTCCAAATGACCCCACTCGCAGTTGGATAGTTTTGCCCCATTCAGTACGGAGCCATTCTAAATTGAGAAAATTGAGAAAATTGAGAAAAATCATGAGAAAGTCAATATGAGAGTTCACACAAATTTTTCCTTTTCCTTTTGATTAGTTGAGAGACAATTTGCAAAATTTGGGGTCATACTGGAGTAGGACTGCAGTATTTTTTGGAGATGGGTGGATTTGGTTTAGCTAGAGAGTTTTGGGCAGATATTTATAAACATTAAACAATTCATTAATTATGTCTATACACATGAATTTATTTGTTCTCACTTTATCTTTAATGTAGCTATTATTTATTGCTTTTAAATAAAATTTAATTTTTTTTTTATGACCTGTATGAGGATTTATTAAGATATTTTCCAAGATTGTCAAAATCTTGTCATTTGCACCCTGGAATCCTATAAATTATGTAGCATATCATACATTATGCAGACTGTTACTATTTGGGGTATATAACATTTCCCATAATTTGTGATTTTATTCAATTAATGATGTGTTATTTGTGCAGATTTTCTCAATTTATTTTTACTAAGCACAATATTGAATAATGAATGCTATGCAAAATAAGAGTTATGCTAATTTTTTAACTGCACAGTAATGAAGTTAAAGTTTGAATTGTGCATTAAATTGTACCCACATTTACAAGAGCGCTTTAAGCACCATTACCAGTGCAATTTATAGTTGTGGCTTTGGTGAAAAGAGTCTTTGTTTGCTGTCTATGCACCTAAAGCCTTTTCATTCAGCTCGGCTAGTGCAAAAATGAACTTCCACATTAGCTGCTCAACTTTTGCATACCAATGAAATCCAGAGAGCACTGGGCTATCTAGCCTAGTGGTTCTCTTAAATCTCCTTGTGAAAGCTATTACAGAATAAAGTACTTTGGCCTATGCTCATAGGCGTGCGCAGCCTATTGTATAAGGGTGTGCACCCTAAAGCACAAACACACACGCCGCGTATACATATATATATATACACCCACACACATATACCGCTGTGTGTGTGTGTGTAGGTGCTGTGTGTGTTTGTGGGCGCTGTGTGTGTAAGGGTGCTGTGTATGTAAGGGTGCTGTGTGTGTGTGATGTGTAAGGGTGGTGTTAGTGTGTGTGTGTGTGTGTGTGTGTGTGTGAGGGTGCTGTGTGTGTAAGGGTGCTGTTAGTGTGTGTGTGAGGTGCTGTGTGTGTAAGGGTGCTGTTAGTGTGAGTGCTGTGTGTGTAAGGGTGATGTATGTGTGTGTGCAGTATGTTTGTGTGTATTGTGTGGTTTAGTTAATATCCCTTCTTACCTTATGTAGGGAGGGGGGACCGTGCTGCTGCCATCCCTGGTGGTCCAGTGGTGAGTGAACTCGCGAGAGATCGCGGCAACGCTCCGTCCTCGCGAGAGGAACCCGGCGGAGCTGCTGGCAAGAGCTCACCGGATCCTCTCCTGCCTCCCTCACTTCCTGTGGGTCAGTGAGGGAGATCTTTGATCTCCCTCACAGGCCCATGGAGGGAGGCACATAGCGCGGGCCACGGGGATTAGGGTGTGCCTAGGCACACCCGGCACACCCTGTGCGCACGCCTATGCCTATGCTTGAAATTAACTAGACATCAGATACAGATCTGTTTTATGACAATGATTTAGTTTTTACATATTTGTTCACTAACTGGCCATTAGGGGGCAGTATAGGTCCATGTATTTTACAAAAAAGAACTTTAGTTAAGTTGTTGTTTTTTGTTGAAATCCAATATTTAAAACAGATTTACATATATTAATAAAATGATTCAAAACCAGTGTGACTCCTTACAATGGGGGTTTCAGGGCTCTCTTGGCACCATAACCACTGCAGCGAGTGGAGTATACTTTTAAGTTGTTATTGAGTGTTCCTTTAACCACTATATGTAGTCTATGACTGGATTGCTTAAGTGCATATAGATAGTTCAAAGACATATTTGAGCCATGGACTAGTTTCATTCACAAAATGACACAGGCTATGCATATTAAAGGGATAAAAAACTGTCAGGAACCAATCTTGTTGAAAAGGTATGTAACCTACATTAATTACAAAGAGCTCCTGGATGGACTTTAGTAAATTCCCAAGTTTGATATTGTCAAAAAAAATGTGTTTTCTGACATTTACCAGCTTGATACAAATCCTATACCTGCATGAGACTCGCAGAGACATTTATAGAACATATATTCACTAAGCTGTGAATTGCCAAGACTTCACAATGGAATTTACATTTACAATAACTACACCCCTTCTCCTCCCCTTCCCCCCCCCCCTCTCACCCCACCAAAAACAAAGTTTAGCTATGTTTCTAGCTCTTCCTGAATATAAAAATGTCTTGCATTTTTACAAGTTCATGTGAAAGCCTGATAGTATCCATGCAATTAAAAAATTGCATTATTTATGTCGTCTACAAATGTTAAGAATGCAGCCTGCAATCGATCATAGCATATACTGCTGAAATATTTTATTGCTGGTGAACTCTCTTGTAGACAGATTAAATTACTGTTTATTGCTGTTGAGCTCGTGATACAAGTCAACTCTGTGAATACGGCAGCTGCCTGGAGATGCCAAATTATGTTTGTAATCTAAAAACTGCAATCTTTAAGTTTGGATTCCAATATTGTTGAATGGGTAAGGCAGTGGCTGAGTGACAGGCAACAGAGGGTTGTAGTCAATGGAGTATATTCAAAGCTTGGGCTTGTCACCAGTGGAGTACCTCAGGGATCTGTACTTGGACCCATTCTCTTTAATATTTTTATTAGTGATATTGCAGAAGGTCTTGATGGTAAGGTATGTCTTTTTGCTGATGATACTAAAAAAAGGTTGATGTTCCAGGAGGGATAAGCCAAATGGCAAATAATTTAGAAAAATTAGAAAAATGGTCAGAGCTGTGGCAGCTGACATTTCATGTGGATAAGTGCAAGATAATGCACCTTGGACGTAAAAACCCACGGGCAGAGTATAGGATATTTGATACCGTACCAACCTCAACATCTGAGGAAAGGGATTTAGGAGTAATTATTTCAGATGACTTAAAGGTAGGCAGACAATGTAATAGAGCAGCAGGAAATGCTAGCAGAATGCTTGGTTGTATAGGGAGAGGTATTAGCAGTAGAAAGAGGGAAGTGATCATGCCATTGTACAGAACACTGGGGAGACCTCACTTGGAGTATTGTACGCTGTACTGGAGACCGTATCTCCAGAAGGATATTGATACTTTAGAGAGAGTTCAGAGAAGGGCTACTAAACTGGTTCATGGATTTCAGGATAAAACTTACCAGGAAAGGTTAAAGGATCTTAACATTTATAGCTTGGAGGAAAGACGAGACAGGGGGATATGATAGAAACATTTAAATACATAAAGGGAATCAACACAGTAAAGGAGGACACCATATTTAAAAGAAGAAAAACTATCACAACAAGAGGATATAGTCTTAAATTAGAAGGGCAAATGTTTAAAAATATCAGGAAGTATTACTTTACTGAGAGGGTAGTGGTTACATGGAAAAGCCTTCCAGCTGAAGTGGTAGAGGTTAACACAGTAAAGGAGTTTAAGCATGCGTGGGATAGGCGTAAGGCTATCCTAACTATAAGATAAGGCTAGGGACTAATGAAAGTATTTAGAAAATTGGGCAGACTAGATGGGCCGAATGGTATCTGTCGTCACATTTTATGTTTCTATGTTTCTATGTTATAAGAAAAATCAATGTTATCAAGAAACAATCCCCCTTCACCTTGCAGCGACTGCCTTAGTTGGCATATGCCTGAATATACCATTTGATGAACAAGGTTGCAGATTACGTCACTATGCCATAATGAAGAAATACACTGATTAGTCACAACAATCAAAAAATATGGACAGCTGAAGTGAGTAACATTGATTATATTGTTACAATTTCACCTGTCAAGGAATGGGATATATCAGGCAGCAAGTGAACAATCAGTTCTTAAATTTCATGTATTGGAAGCAGGAAAAATGGGTGATGAAGTTTGCACCCAAACCACTTCAATGAGCTGAAGTGTTCTGGGTGCCTACAGTGTCTCTTTAAAGTATCTGCTGCTAAGGTCTTGGTGCCAGATACCATAAGACACGTTCAGAGGTCTTGTGAAGTCCATGCCTCGATGAATCAGAGCTGTTTAGGCAGCACGAGGGGGACCTACACAATATTAGGCAGGTGGTTTTAATGTTGTAGCTGATCAGTGCCTTGTCATGCCAAGGACATGGGATTTGCATTAAAGATGATAGCAATATACTTACATATCAACATGTGGAACAAAAACTCATGGATTAATCCTGACAATAGCTATATGTACATCCTGTATTTGGCATGCCTAGATAGGCTAATGGCAACAAAAGAGTTAAAATTGCAAACATTTTTGTAAAATAAATAAACTTTATGAGAAATTATCGTCAAGCGTATGTTTAACTATATTAGCATTTGAAACATAATTTAGGTGGGAGAGTTTCTAAGGCATTTCATTCAGAAACCATATGCTTTTTTCAGCAGATTGTTTGTGAGATGCTAAGCACAACAGATCAATGTTACTAGTGATAATTCAATGTTTTAGGCAAACTATCATTCTTTTTCATTCTTTTCATTTTTCTATGAAATACTATTTTAGTGCCAACCCATTGCCCTCTCTTGCCTGAGCAAGCTACACCACACTGTCAAGAAATTAGCCATTATCTACTATTGCTAACAAGTTTAAGATTAAACCAAGTGAACACTGTTTGCTCATAAGCAATGTAGCATCGATCTGCCTATAGGTACCCTAAATATTGGAACATGCATCCCTTCCCCATGCCTCTCATTTTACCTAAAACAAGTTTGTCTCTGGAAAACTCCCAGCTGGAATCATATGGAAGCTGCAGTGGGTCAACATAAATGTATTCATGGCCATCCGAACTGATAGATTCAATTACCTTCCATCTAATTTCATAACGTGGTTTCTGTGGGTTAAAGAATACAACATAGTATACTATACATGCTTATACGTCAATATAAAATGCTTATATAGCAACCTAGAACAAACACATAAAGGACTATATATACTAAATGGCAATTTAAAAAGGAGTTCACATAAGACATATGGCCAACTGAAGTTGGAAAAATAATTTAATCAAATTCATTTCTCATATGAAACATTTTTACTAAACACGCTAAGAGACATGAATCCGAAATATATAATTAGATGGAAACATTTTCTAAGGTAACCTGCAGAGTGAATTTAGAGTTTGTCGACACACCACAAATTTTTGTTTGGGAAATAACCTGTAGTTTTAGAGCGAGAAACTAATATAAGAGAAAAACTCTGTAGAGAGAATAAAACAATATTTGTAATATTTGTCCAAAATCTTGGTAGGTTTTTGGTAGTGTCAAAGTCAGCATCAGAACTACTGAGGGTGCAGCCGTTGCGACTGCACAGTGGCCCGTACACTAAGGGGACCCATTCGGTGGCAAATGCACTTAAGGCCACCCGGTAGGCATGTGTCAGGAGGGATCCGTTGTGGCCTTTTAACAGAGCAACCAACTCCTTTAATATCAGCAGGACGTGAGAGCCTGTCAATTCCTCCCATCTAACAGAGCCACACAAGAAGTAGAGAGGTGCTGTGGACCAGGAGAGCATGCCCAAAAAATCCCAACAGCCTCAGCCAGCAGGCTGAAACCCAGGGAAGTCACACTCTTGCACCCAAAAGGAAGTAAACTGGAGTAAAGTGTACACCTGTGTATCTGTAGGTTGTCAGCATGTGTATCTGTGTGCGTGTATCTGCATGTGTGTCAGCTTGTGTACCTGCATGTTGTCAGTCTGTGTGTGTGTCAGTGTGTGTATCTGTATATGTGTCAATGTGTATATGTATCTGTCTTAGTTTGTGTGTCTGTATATCTGTATATGTGTCACTATGTGTATCTGTGTATTTACATAAGTGCCTGTGTGTGTGTTTTTATGTGTCCATGTGTATCTGTGTATCAGTATTTGTGTCTGTGTATCTGTAGGTGTGTTAGTGTGTGTCTGTGTATCTGCATGTGTGTCAGTTTGTGTATCTTTGTGTGTATGTGGCAGTATATGTGTCTTTACATTAAAATGCCAACACTACATACAAATACACCCCTGCATTCAAACGTCAACACTACCTACAAGCACACCTCTGTATTAAAATACCAACATTATATATAAGCACTTTCCTTCATTCAAAAACCAACACTACACCTAAATGCATGCTTGCATTCACACGCCAAGACTATGTACAAAAACACTCTTTCATTCACACACACATCCTACATACAAAGTATTGTGCGAGATGTAAAACATATAGGAATTCCCCCCGGCGACGGAACCTCGCTACGTCACAACCCTAGGGCTACCATACCCATGCAGACTAAAGGACATATACAAACAAGGCACGATCACACCTCTGAGAGACCTGGTCCTGGATACCCCACACGACTGGCCTCTCCGCTTCAGATACCACCAACTGACGAGATTTCTGACGCACATGCCCGAACTGAACTCGGCAACACGAACACTCTCTACCTTCGAAACTGTTTGCACAAGCCCCCCGACCCCACCGCATGCAATCTCACTCCTCTACAAACTACAAAACACACCTCCCACTGATGCACCGCTCCCTTACTTCACCAGATACTGGGAAAAAGATCTAGGATACGCAACGGAGAAACTGTCGAACCAGAATGTTGGAGATTCAGGAAAGAACTGGGAACCCTCTTCCATATTTGGTGGACCTGCCCACTTATCAAACCTTTCTGGACGGAAATCCACAAAGTCCTAGAGACCGTAACGGACACGAACATACAACTCACACCTGAAACTTATCTGCTCCAACTGACCCCGCTCCCCTTAAACAAATACAAAAAAAATCTGTGATCCCGTACCTCCTGAACGCGACCCACAGCCTCATTCTGGGAGACTGGAAAAAACCCACGGCCCCGACGCTAAGTGAGTGGATGACCAGAGTAGAAGACATCAGATGAATAGAGGAGCTCATCCTCTCGGTGACGGGACGCATACAACGCTACCACGACACCTGGTACCACTGGCTACAATGGCTCGCCTCTACCACAGCGCTGGGAGGAGGAGACCAACAACCCTCAGATACAGAAGAGGGGCTCTTCGCCCTGGTCGGAACCGGAGGAGCTGGGCCAATACCTGGGCTGAACCCCAGCTAACCCACCCCTAGCTCCCTATACCTCATCCCGCTTACCCTGGAACCACCCACATCTTCTGGCCATTATTCTTCATTACCCCCCTCGCCTCCTCCTGGGAGACTCTGCCCACCTACAACCCATCAGAGACGTAACAACACAGAGATGAACAATTACGGCACAAGACAAACAGCGCTCAACCCCCACTCCTCCTCCCCAGGCACAGAACGAACGGCACGCACCATACCCTCATGTATCTTAATGGGACGTGACCACGACACACGACAGAGACACGCACGAGACAGCACACCAGAGACAACCCTCACACTACACACAACATAACAGCCACCGGGCCAAAAAAAAACAGCTTCCCCTCCACTTACCAAACAGCTCCGAACGCAGCAACACCCCGACACACAACTCAACGCTGCCCACAAATCTCACCCTCCCCCGCTCGCAACATTAACAGTTAAGCTTCGAGCCCTATGCCCGAAGTCCCAGCAAAAGACCCACCCCACTGGACCTATACAGCGCGACCCGGGGCGTATCCCTACCAAATAAGATACCCACATGAATACCCTTCCAACTGATGAAACCCCACATAACAAGCAATGTGAGCAGTGAAACTTGCCAGGTATACATAAGCCACCCCCAAAATAAAAACTGAGTCATATACCCCGTTTGAACTCATAGCACTGTAAAACACCGCAAAAATACCCACACCCTACTACAAATGTTGAAAGATCTGAAACACGCAACTGTTTCCACAACTCTGTTCATTATATACACTTGGTGCAACCTTCACTTGCCATAACGCTGTGATCAACCCACTGAGTAGTCAAACTCCACATCACTGGCATACCCGCGTGCATTCTCCTTAAGCCTAAATCATTACATGCTCTGTAAACTAACTGATACCATGTTATAATATGTTACCCATGCACTCTATATCTACTGTAACCATCTTCAAACTGTCTTGTTATGCGAATTTAAAACAAAATAAAAAAAATTTGAATGTAAAAAAAAAAAAACAGATAGGAATCTACTGTTCTACTATTACTATTTTGGGGGGCCCAAATAAATTCTTGCACCAGGGCCTTTTCTGCTTTAGTTCCTCCACTGCCACCATTAACAATCTCGTGCTGCCAAATTGGCACATACTCCATAGAAACCAGAAGCATTGTATTTATTGCCTCCTGCAGTAAATTAATACTGGTTATGGTTCTTGCAGACTACCTTTATGTATAGCAAGGAGCAACCAATCCATGAAGGGGTTCAAGTGCATGCTTGGAATTATCTCCGATTTTATCACAATAAGCTAGAATTAAAAATAAGCTTAAAATATAACCATTAAAATACTCAGTTCATGTAGCAGGGATAAGAATGTTTAAAAGACTTTTTTCTTTAAACTTACTCATTAAAAAGGTATGCTCTCTCTATTTTAAAGTACTCTTACCTTGTGCAGCAAAATGATAAGAATTGACAGGAAAATTATGATTAAGGCTACCAGTGCTAGTATAACGGACAAAAGAACAACTTTGAAGGGCCAATCTGCAAAAAAACAAAACACAAGCATGTTAACTTACAAATATTGTACATAGAATAAAACAAAAAAGGTTCTAAAACTTTCTATGCACCATAGACATGTAATAACTCTCCAGGATTGCCGGACACAGTCCCAATTTTACTTCTGCATAGTGTGCTTGTTTTCTCACAATAAAAACATACTCAGCAGAAGTTCACGTAATCATTTACATAAATATTGGTACAGAGGGATAATAAATTCTATTCCATTTTATTTATAGCAAATAATGTTATACAGAAACAAATTACAGGAACAATTAAATTAATCCTATAATATACTGATGATACTTGTGAAAATTTACCAAGCTAATCAAGGTATTAATATATCGATTTACGTGCTGGCATAGAGAGAAGTATTAGTCATTTAGTGACTATGATTAGCACAACCTTTTCTTGTGCCTAAAGGAACACCTCTAACATTAAAGGATCACTATAGGGTCAAGAACACAAACCTGTATTCCTGACCCTATAGTGTTAAAACCACCATTTAGGTTGCATTCCTCCCCTTAACTCCCTTAGAAGCTGTTAAAGCTTACCTAATTTCCAGCACCACCCCTGATCTGCCTCCTTCGTGACATCATCAAAATTTACGATTTTTAGCCAATCAGCACTTATTCATAGAGATGCATTGAATCAATGCATCTCTATGGGGAAAATTCTGCGTCTCCATACAGAGCTTGGAGACGCAGAATGTCAGGAAGCACATCCAGTGGCTACTCTCTGAAAAGACAGTGCTTACAGCAAAAACCTGTAATTGTTCTGGTGACAAAATATGTATGTAGACATAATTTTACAGTGTACACAAATCTCTTGCAGATACATTTGTTCCACTGAAGATCAGCACTGGAGTGTAGTGGAAGGTAAGTAAGGCTTATTTGGCTAAATTACACTTTGCATTGCTTTACAATATTACATAAAAATTAGTACATCATAAGCTATTGCGTGGATGTACTAATTTTTATTATTATTGCAAAGGATTAAAATACTATGCTTGTTGTTTGTTATTTAGCTTCTTAAATGTAGCCAGTAGTCTGGTCACATGAGGCTGCATTTATTCTCACATATGGCCACCATGACCAGCTATGGGAATATGTGCTTATTTATGATCACTAGAACTTGGATGTGACTGCTTGGTTGACCACAAAAAAGGCAAAACATCCGACATCCAATTTCGAACCTGAAATAAATTATATACTTACCGTATATACTTTCTATATACTATATTTATGTTAATAACTTATAAAGTATATATAACATATACTTTCTACCATAATTGAATATGTGGGATATTCAAATAGAATGAACTGGAAGCACTGAATAATTTTTTTTCAGAAGGTAGAATCATTGCATTGTGAAATCTGTTAGCTTTAGTGTACCTGTAATCTAAATGTTAGTAATGACAGGAGACAAATATTTCGCTTAATTCTCTCTTTACTAAAACTCCATAGCAGCACAAATCAGAATCATCAACTCCTCTTTCTTTGATGTGACAAACAATATAAAAACATTAAAAAACATGATTGCAAACTTAAAAAAAAATCTAAAAAAAGTATAAAAAAGAATTATCAAAAAAAAAAAAAAACACAATCAGGAAGCAGAACCTCAATCACGGACACAAAAGACTTCAAGCACTCCGCAAAACAGCTTGAACTAAAAGAGAAAAGAAAACAAGTGAAAGGTATCTCATGATTGACCAAGGTCCAACAATCAAACCAAAGTATCGAACAATACAAGCAAAAGGTAAACTTCACTAACATTAATGCCATAAATCGATAAAGATAAAACAGATTATGAATCAAAAAACAAACCATCAAGGATATTAAACAGACATAATAAAGAAGTGCTTGAAAAACCGCACTATGGACCAAATACATACCCCCAAAAAAAGAATCAATATTCATGAGTGTGAGAAGACAGCACACTCATCTAGCCATGGTAGTAGTAGGGACCATGTTATGAAGGCGCACATATGAAATCAGTAGCTAACCTGGAGGGACAAAGTAAAGCTGTAACCTCAACATAACAATAAAGGGCAGAAAAAATGCAAACATTAGGGGAATCTTGAAAGTATATATAAAAATGGACGTTGAATCAGACAACGCGAAATAGACAAAATGACAGCCTCGGGTGAGAAAGAGAAACCACCTATGTCAAATGCATGAACATCCAAAACACACCTAAGAGAGATAAGATACAATAATACAGTTCACATTGTTGGGCCAATCCTAAAAGCACTGCAAAACAACATCCACATCCAACAAATGGGAATACTTAGGTGATCTTGATACCATGTAAAAGTCAGAAGATAAGGGGATCCTGGCCGACTGGCAAACTTTGAACTGGAATGTAGGCAACCAAAATAGCGGACTGCATCACAGTAATTGACTGGTAGGACCTCCCTAAAAAAAACTAGTGAGACAAGAAATTTAACAAGGCCGTCAGAGGTGCAGTAAAGACAACTCTTTCCAAATAACAGCCACTCCAGGAGTTCCATGCGGAAAGATAGCATCTGCATGTTCCCAGAGCCCATGATTGCCACAGCAAATCTTTAGTTGCCTGCGATATGCCACTGACTTTCCCAGATGCCCGGAAAGCATCCACGCCAAAAGCAGTAGAGGAAATTGAATGGGCAGTGGAGAAAGATTCCCCTTGATGTCCATAAGAAGTCATTATCGAAGGAAGGAGCAGAAGGTCCCGGAATGACAGGTCCAGGAGATCCAGAAACCAGGCCTGAGTTTGCTAAAACAGAGTGATCAGCAGTAGAGAAACCCATTGGAGATAAACCCGAGGAGGCTACACCTGCAGGAACACATCCACAGTTGTGCAGTTAGATCGGGAAGCCAACTGAAATAATTTTGGGGTTGACAATTCGTTCGCGAGGTGAACAGATGCATCGAGCAGTGACTCAGCACCTCGTCCAGGTGTTGTAAAACCACCACATTTAGTCTCCAAATGCTGAAGTCCTCCAATGCCTGGAGAACCGATCTGTGCTGAGATTTGTTGCTCCTAGTAGATACTCTACCTTGAGAGTAATGTTGCGAGCAAAGTAGAAGCAATAAATATCCTTCATCACTTTTGAAATGATGCAAGATTGAGTCCTTCCAAGTTGATCAATACATTGCCAAAATATTTTCCATTTTCAGGAGAATGCAACATTCTGATAGATATAACTGCCTATTACAAATAACCCAGCTATCAATGACAAGCAATTGATGTGTAAACATGCCTTGGCATCCTACCATGGACGCCTACCCCATGGACTGGTCCGTGCAAGTTGCTCCCCAGCCCCAGAGTCTGGTGTCCGACTCCACAACAAATGGTCCGAATATAGCCTTGCCATTCCAGGCTTCCATATGAAGATGTCACTAGCGAAGTTCCAAACTGACCTTTTGCATAAGAGGAACCAGATGATCTTGAATGGAGAAAGGCTGCCTTGATGTGTTGCATTGCTCGATAATGCAGGGGACCCGGACCAGGATAGAACATTATAATAGACGTACCAGACACACCAGCATACATAGAAGGATTTGATCCCAACACAGAACCTGTCAGATCTCCCTACTTATTAATGCAAAAACTGAGATAACTCACTATAAAATACAAAAGAATGTCAAGCATTTAAAATCACAGAACATGAGAACTCTGGCCTGTGCTGATGCAAAGTCTTCAATGAAAAAGGAGGAGTCTTGGTTGCTCCGGCCTTATATTACTTCCTACTAGTTTTTCCGTTGGTTGATATTTCTCTGTTCTGATTTGTGCTGCTATGGAGTTTTAGTAACATGGTAAAATTGAAAACCAAGTGGTAAAACTTGGCCAATGTTGATGTTGTGGAAAATTCTCCAACTTGACTAAGGTCACAGTTTACCCATTTGTTGAAAGTTTCCTGTGTGATTACACCTGCTACCTTATGCCATGGACTTTTTGGTTCAATCCAGCTGAAATTTCCCCACAAAAGGCCTTGGGAAGCAACAAATTCAGACAGAGACAAGAAAGCTGAATATGTACTTTGATGTATTAGTTATATAGATTTGCAAATAGAAGTTTCGAGACTTTCAGAGGTGTGCATAATTAAGTAACAAGGGATATGCATAATTAAGTAATAAACTGTGGTACATATTTAAGCAAACAGGTTCAGACGTTTTGTACATCATATTACAGAAAAAGATGTATTATCATAATGAGGGGGCTTGTCTTTTTATTACTAGGTTGTTCGCTGTAAGTGCTAAAATGCATGTTTTTCTTTTCTTATCTACAAAGCTTACATAGCAGGAAAACTGGCCAGAACTAGCTCACACTAGGAACAACACTTTATCAACACTAGCAGGATACAATCTGCTGGCTAAGGCTATTTACAAGTCCTTGATGGTCATTGCAGCAAACCCTTTACCATTTTATCTAAACAGAAAACTGGTTTAAAACCAAAAGTTCATTTTCATTTTTTTCATTAAGAGGTTTCAAGCAACAAAATAACAATAATAATAATACATTATGTTTCAAATGAATGGAGTTAGATCACCTCATCCAATATTGTTAATGTAAAGGATAGGTATCAGTTTCGATATTCAAACCGATATTTACCAGCCTTTGATAAGTCTTTAACTGCTGTGATTTAATTTAACCCAGTCATTAAAACATATCAACATAATTAAATGGAGGCCATGGTTTGAAGAAATTTCAAGTACTTAGATGACAATCCAAAAATTTTCTTGATGAAATTTTCCTTTACATTTACTCACAATTTGGCACAAGTGTGACATCTCGGTAGTAAGTTCCATATTCATTGTTGATGGAACAGCGAACCGCGAGGGAATCCTTCAAACCTTGGAAATAAAGCACACTCCTCAAATGGTATGTACCATGTTCCACTGAATAGACCACAGTGTTGTTTGTTTCATACTCCAGCAACAAGGAGCTATTTTCAAGATGGTTCCAAGTCTCCCAGCCTTTGTTACACCTGGTGCATTAAAGAAAGCTTTGTTCAAAAGAGAACACGGATTCACCTAAGAGCTGTATGTTTATCAAAGTATCTGAAAAATATTGTTCACTTTCATTTTGCCTTTAGAACAAAATATTATAACATTGTTTTGAATGAGTACATTGTCACAAAAAGCATTTATATTAAGGATTATTTTGCAAAATGGAAATGCGAAATAACTGTCTCTGTATATGCTAATAAAGGGTTCAGTGATGTGAGGAAGTTAATAAACTGAGCAGGGCAGGTCAATGGCTATTCTTTGTCCTTCAGTTTCAAAGTGATGTGTAACGGTGAGGTGGTGTTTATATAAGAGGGCCAGAGTTACCCAGATCCCCTGGCCCACATTATGATTCCACAAGAAAATACAAACACAAATGTATTGGAATAAATTAGAGGTCTATGGTGTTGCTTGAAAAAAAAAAAAAAAACATCCAAACCACTAGGTGGCACTCTAATTACATGTTTCCAAAAACAAAGTGTGTATAGTAATATATATTTCATTATATTTATTACTATAATTTACTAAATCTACAAAACACATTTTTATTATACTAACACTAATAATTGTAACAAAGGCAATACAAAATACAACATAACCAAGTGAGAAGTGTTAGAAAAGTAGGGTTAGGGGCTTTGTCTAAACAGAGGCAGCAAGACAAAGACCACAGAAGGGTTACCTGAAACAGATCTCCCAATAAGGGGAAAAAAAAAAGAAAGAAACAAACTGGGAGGCCACCCCTGACGAAGGTGCACACGCCATGCACTGAAACGTACGTCGGGCAATTTCTCTCACTTCACAGGACACACATTATCACATTTGTGTACTATACCATGTACATTTAAGAATGGAATATTTTAATTAGCACTTTATTTTTTCTTTCTCTATTTCATATTCTGTCTAGCAAGTTTAACAGGGAAAGAGGCTTTTCCTTTATCTATGCTGCATTTTCTCTCAGTATAATAGTATTAACTATTTGAGGAAGAATTGCTAATTTAACTAATCTATTTATCTAAGTAGGTAGATATCAATGACCTATTATCTTCATTAGCTAGTATATCAGATACTTGATTTTCTCTCAGTATAATAGCATTAACTATTTGAGATAGAAATGCTAATTCAACTAATCTATCTATCTAAGTAGGTAAATATCAATGACCTATTATTTCTATTAGCTAGCCTCTAATAACATTTAGATACTGGAGTGAATTTTTGCAACAGGAATCGAACCATCTCCCTGTATCCTGCTAAGTGGGTCATAAGTTAACTATTTGAGATCCCCCACATTTTTTGGCCACTTCTAATAAAGCCTATAGTAGAGGGGTTATTTCTGGGTTAACTTTCAGTCAGAGTAAAGCCTTAATAGCTTGTGTTCTCACTTTGACTCTCTTACTGTTTGGTTTTGAGATACGTGTATAAATGCAACTGCTTTTTAATAATATCCACTTAATATCAGCATTCTAGACTTCACTTTGTGTTCAGTCTTGAATGAGGATTTTATATTTTTGTATCTGGGAGGCCAGAAAACCTTGAGAATGAGAAACTAAAATAACAATATCAAAATGAATATTTAGTAAATACAGAGGGTAAGACTAGCAAGAGAACTAAAAGAAATGTACACAAAAACCAAGGGGAGATGGAAGTTCTAAATAGATTATAACAATAATCCTTATTGAAAATAGAATAGCAACAGGATAGCCACCACTGAGTAACTATTGATCAATTAGGAAAGAAAATGAGGGAAAGGGGCGTGGCATCTTAAAGGGAGGTAGTAGTTCTACTCCCACTAATTCCTCTTTAAAAGGTAAAACAATATTTAACCACTAATACGCTCTCTCAAATCCACTGGTATGTGAAGCCATTTTAGTTTCTCCCTCTCAATGTTTTCTGGCCTCCCAGACTCATTGTTTCTTTCTTTTAAATGAGAAGTGTTCATTCGACTAAGGAAGGAAAAGAACCCCCAAAATAGAACTTGGATAAAAATATTTAACTTCAACAAACAAAAAATGTCAAGGGTGAATACATATACCAAGTTTAAGGAGTTCTCAAAGGTTCTAAAGATTAAATGGATATTTATTGATACAATACATTTGAAAGCATCCTTTAGTGGTACAGACCATCAATACCCTTTTACGTTATTGCTTAGTATAGATTTGTACTTGTCTGACTCCTTTTTCTCTGTTAAGCTTTTTTTGTCTGTCAGCTGTACTCTTTCCCACAGAATCATATCCGACTTCCTACTACTATTTTTCCATCCCTTGTGTCTAGCTCTCAAATAATATCTCTTGTTCGTCCCCAATAACATTACTCTCTCACCTCCTTTTGGTTTGTCTTTCCTTTCTTAACAAGTCCCTTTATGTCTGTCTCTCAGAAACCCATTTATATCTTGTTCTTTGTTTGTTGTGTCTGACTCTCTGCCCCCTTACTTTACTTAGATAATGAAATCAATAATATTAACCGCCTGCAGCGAGCTTTCCTTACTTTGTATCATATGTATGTGTACCTGGGCTCATGTCTGGTGAACCATTGGCTGAAATTTCCTTTTATGGCTAAGAACTTTCTATCTGATCTTCCTTGTGCCTCTGAAGGATTACATTAAGTACCAGGCCCACTTCAGTAATTTGAAGTGGTCATCGTGTCTGAAGTCTGTATGTGCTGTGTTCCACTATGAAACTCTGCTGACAGAGGTGTAAGTTCACCTCCGATAGCGTCTTTAGGGTGTCATTATATAGCCCAGAACAAGAGTCCTATGACGGCTTAAATCAATTATGTGCATATGTATATGCACAGAGTTTTATTTATTGATGGAGAGTGAACTGGTAACACTCTCAGCCAAGAATAAGGGTAGGTTCGACATCCAGCTTTTGCAGCTCTGCAGAAGACAGATGTGGTCAGCCAGCTTCATAGGAGCCTAGGTGCCTGGTGGGGACCCAGGAAAGAGAGCAATCATTTATATAACTGGTTGCCCCATTACTGGGAAATGGCACCAGTGTACTCCTAAATTTATAGCCTCTGCAGCATGCTGTAATGGTTATGATGGTTGGTGTAACCATTGTTTACGAGATCCACAGGGTTATTTACCAAAAGAATTGTTGAGAATTCAAAGTAAATTTCAAAATTAAGGTGGATTTCTGCTTATAATTTATTGAGTTTTAATCTGTTATATAGTGAGTGTACGCAGCTGTGTAAATGCATGCAGGATTACAGATAATGCTAGAAGCGGTTATAGTAAAGGGGGTTAAGGTTAAAGACATTTTAATGTCAGAGTAAGATTACATAGGGTGTTTAGTGTTAAGAAGAAAAAAAGTGTGAAAGGGATTATAGTTGTGCAGGGCCGTCTATAATATGAATAGGACCCTGGGCAAAGAATTTTGTTGGGCCCCCTGGGCCCTGTGACCCTCCCAATCCCAACACTCCCCCAATTACGCCCAACCCCCAATCACACTGACATACTGACACATACACACAGACATATTAAAACATTCACAGATACATACTGACACACACATACACTGACACACAAATATATACTGGCAGACATATTGACACACATTTAGACATACTGACACACACATACATACACACAGACACATACACTGACAGATATACTGACACAGAAACAGACACATGCACTGACAGAAATACTGACACACACACATACACTGAGAGAAGTATTGACACACACACAGACATGCTGACACACACAGGCATACTGATATACACACACTGACACAGACAGACATAGTGACACACACAAAGACAGACATACTGACACACACACAGACAGACATACTGACATACAGACACACATACACTGACATAATTTTGACCACACACACAGACATGCTGACACACACACACACAGGCATACTGACATAACACACACACAGACATACTGACACACAGACATACTGACACACACACAGGCATGCTGACATACACACAGACAGACATACTGACACACACACACAGACATATTAACATACAGACAGACATACTGACACACACACTGACAGACATACTGACACGCACAGACATACTGACATACATTTAGCCACCCTCCAACCACCCTTACCTTTTCTGGAGAGTGGTTTCCCTGGGGTCCAGTGGCAGGCTGAGGCAGTTGGGAGTTCTCCTCTGAAACTCCTCTCCTCCCTGCCTTCCTCCTCCCGCGCGGCTCTGATCTCCCGCGCGGCACTCACTTCCTCCCAGCCGGCTGCCAAACAGGAAGAGGCCCGGTTGCGCTGTTTAAGCGTCACAGCGCCTGACCGGGCCCCTGCTGACAAATGCCCACCAGGTGGCCCTTAGTGCATGGGCCACCCGGGGGCCCTCTTTAGCGTGTGGGATGATGCGGCTGTGCAAATCGCAGGGCCCACCGGGCAGCTGCTCTGGGGGCCCCCAGGAGCAACTGGGCCCGGGGCAGCTGCCCCGTTTGCCCCGCGCTAAAGACGGCCCTGTAGTTATGGTATATAGGATTATTGGGTTTAGGGTTAAAGTGGGGTTATGAATAGTATTTGAGTTTAGAGTTGGGTTAAGTTTAGTATTGGGGTACGTAGGGTGTTTAGTTATTAAATGTAGTTAAACCTAAGATTAAATAAACTTTTTTTTTCATTGCTTAAATTTGGGACTAAGGAAAAGATTTGTTCGCGTTTCTGGAGGGGATAATTTTAGGTTCAGGGGAATTGGGTATTTAGGGCATGTGGAGTATGACTTTTCACCATGTGGAGTATGACTTGTCACCATGCTATAATGTCTGTAGTCAAGTTAGTCCCCTATGATTGATGGTTGAGCAGCAGTAGCTGTTATAAAGTGTGCATCACTCAATGTTGTCCAAACTCCTCTTAGAAGGCACTTTCTGTGTGAGAGGCATTTAGTGGGCAGAAAGGCTCACACTCAGACACTGGAGATGCTGGGACAGCACTGAGTGTTACATCCTCTATAACTCACCTTGCAGCGCACCTATCAAGCATAGGATGCTGGCAGGGCTATGGAGGACACTGGCCAAGGTTCTTGGTATTTATAACAGCCAACAGCCCACCTCTGCTTTCACAACATCATGGAGGCACTACGAGCGAACCGCATCGTGTACCGCTGGGGATATCCTGTCAAGATACTAGTGCAGAGAGCAGGCAAGGTACTGCTCACCCCGGAGGAAGGAGCACGCATCCTCAGAGAATGGGGCATTAAACTAGGGCCCCCGGGAAACGGATATTGGAGCCACGGAGGTTATCGCCGGAGTGGAAAAGGGCAAATCGAACATAGACTGTGCACACCTGAGATTTTGAGAGACCACCCTGAGTGGCCACTGTTGACCCACAAGTACACATATCACACAGTTGATTATGCTAGTGTGAACACTTGGTTTAACATTGATAGTCAGTACTCTTTATTCATAGCTAAGGTAACTTGCGTAGACGTTATAGTAACATTAAAAGATATAGGGATGCGGCTACTACCTGGTAGGGTTGGGGTCCAGTGTTGTGTCTGCGGCCATCTATAGTGTCTAAGCAGACACAATTACCCCCCAAAAAACAACGTGTTTTGAGATACATCCATGATATGGGTAAGGGAGACAGGCAGTAGGGCTGGAGGTTCACAATTTAGATGTACAGCTACGAAAACCCTTGGGGAGAGCAGCCTCTCCAGGAAAGGAAGCTACGAGCTTCTACCCCCGCGTCACTTGGATGAAGTGCTGAGCCGCACAAAGGGCACTGAACATTCTTGAATATACGTTCTTTTATGTTTGGTTATGTTTCCTTGTTGTTATGTCCATTGGTATACTGCTGATTGCATGTTCCACCTGGGACATTGTTAAGGACCAAGTGGTTGGTCCAACTCATACACACTTTAAGGAGCATACTTCCTTCATTGAACATATGCTCACACATTTATGTTTCTGCCACTCCCCTTATGGGATGCTGACACTGACACCAGGGGATATGCCACTCTGCTTGATCGCACTGGGAGGAGTGAGCAGCCCGTTTCTCAATTACACTCGCAATACTCCGCACAACCTTTAATGTCCCACCCTACATGAGAATATGCACATATAATGTAAGGGGACTGAATGTTCCAGCTAAAAGGCACCTCCTGAGTCGTGAATTGAAATCGTAAGGAACCAATATTGTTTGCTTACAGGAAACCCACTTTCATACCAATGCTCCTGACAGTGGACTATCCACACCAATTCCATTCTACTTCCCCGAACAAAGCTAAAGGCACCTCTATTTTGCTAAGCAGACATGTTTCCTTTTCCCTACATTTGCAACTCATAGACCCTATGGGAAAATATGTTATAATCATAGGGACGTGTATATGCTCTACACAATTGCAAACATCTATGCGCCCAACAGCAACCAGAGGAATTTCTTCAGTAAAATACTCCAAATCCTGGCATCTACCCGATAGGATATCACACTCCTCTGTGGCGATTTTAACCACATCTTTGACCCGACCGTAGACACCACTTTGCCAAATTCCAGCACTAGATTTACGACCCTTAGACGCAAATGCAAGGCAATCCAGTCTGTGCCACATACATACCATTTCTATGATACATGGAGAATTACACATCCATCAGAAAGGGTTTACACACACTTTTCACCAGTTCATAACTCCTACTCCAGAATCGATGGTTTTCTCCACCTGGGATCACACTTAAACCAAATTCACACCTGTAACATTGGACAAATCACATGGTCAGACCATGCGCCAGTCACGCTCGAGATGAAAGACCTATATGATTTCAAACATCATAGCCCCTGGAGAATCTATGATTCTCTTTTGCTTGACCCACATTTTGTGTCTGATCTAACCACACACTTAGAGCACTATTTAGAGGACAATATGACACAGGATGTAACACCTGGCACAGTCTGGATGGCACACAAACCGGTTGCGAGGGTGCTACTGATAAGGAGAGCCTCTTACCTCCATAAAATACGCCCCCTAAAACTTACGTAAGAGATACAAAAGGAGCTCTATGACTTAAATGTCCAAAATCAAATCTCTCCCACAGGCGACAAGCGCCAGCGCATATTACAACTCAATAGGAGCCTACACCAACACGCCATAGAACAAACCAGGTGCCATATGAAATTACTAAAATGAAACCATTATTCCCAAGGCAATACAGCCAGCAAACTACTGGCACAGAGATTTAGAGCATGACAAAAATCTATTATCTCACCTCACACACAGGATCTAAGTTCACAACACTGAAAGCAATAAGCAACGAGTTTGCACGCTATTATGCCAAGCTGTACAACTTAAAACATGACCCCAACACACCCCAACCCATGAAGCAGGACATACATACCTACACGACATACACCTGCCTCAACTAACAGTCCAACAACAACTGGAACTTAAAAAAACCTATAGAGTAAAGGGAAGTCTTAGCCATAATTAAAACTCTGCCATCGGGAAAATCCCCCAGACCAGATGGCCTGGATAGCACATGTTATAAAAATTTGGCACCACCCTGGCACCACACCTAATTCGCACTTACTCGAGTGCTACCACACACAAGAACCTGTCCCCAGAAATGCTTAACGCCCATATCGTCACACTACCAAAACCAGGGAAACCACCAACACTGCCACAAAACTTTAGACCCATATTGTCACGCAAAAAATGTTGCCAAAATCTACGCAGTCTACCTGGGGTCTCTACTACCAACAATCATCCACAATGACCAAGTAGGCTTTGTCAAGAGTAGACAGGGATCCGATAACACCAGGAAGGTACTCAACATCATACATACCCTTCGCAAATAGTTAAGGGAGGCCTCTTGGTTTCCCTAGACACAGAAAATGCCTTTGATTGCCTGCATTGGCAATTCTTGAGGGCAGTGCTGCACAGATTCGGCATTCTGGAGGGCTTTATGTCGGTGGTGGAGGCCCTGTATAGCTCCCTGAACGCACAGGTGCTCAACTCTGGATTCCTTTTGGAGCCATTTTTGTTGATGAATGGAACTAGGCAGTGATGCCCCCGTTCCCCTCGGCTCCATATCCTAGCACTGCCAAAATTAGAGAAGAGAAAATGCCTGGGATATACACACAAATTAGAAACACCCTGTATAGCTTGCATTTAGCTAACCCCACCTTCGACCATCGCCCGTGGATACAACAGGGATGCACTCATGTAAGCCACCTGTACGAGAATGATCGATTACTCGACTTCCCAGACTTACAACTTAAATACACCCTACCGAACAATACACTGTTTCAATATTTCCAATTAAAATCCATGCTGCTAGACTCTAATGACCAAGCAAGAACAGCTAATATTGGGCATATCGAGCAGGCATGTACATCCACAAACCTGCCCAGGAAGTTAATTTCCTTTCTGCACAACCCAACGTATACTCCCCAAGCAGTTTCATGCTAGCATGGCAGGAAGACATAGGCAAGATATTCACAGAACAACAATGGGAAAAGGCCATCTTAGCACACAAACAGAGGACAAATTGTGCCTCTCACCTAGAGCAAATGCGTAAAATTCAATATCGGTGGTACATGGTGCCAGATAGGCTGGCGAGCATATATTCCAACACCACCAATAAGTGTTGGCAATGTCAAACTGAGAGGGGAACGATGTACGACATATGGTGGATGTGCCCCAAGGTAGCCCAGTACTGGAGAGAGGCAGGAGAAGTGGCAACTAAGGCCATGGGCAGAGAGATCATGATTTCTGTGGCCTTCTCTTTATGGGGCTAGAGGAATTTGATAAAATGGATTCCCCCCTATTGTACCATATACTAGTGGTAGCCAACACACTCATGGCGAGGGCATGGAAACATGCTCACACACCTACCAAGGTGGCCCTAATTCAGTAAATATCTCTGAACTTAGAGTACGAACACGCCATGATGGTCCATACTCAAAGGGAGGCTCGGGTTGGGGGAGAGGAAGAAGGGAGGTGGGGTAATGAACAAAATGTATAAAAAAAATTAACAAAAAATTATAGCAAACACCGCCTTTAGCTATTACGGTACCAGGAGACTGTTCTCCTGCATCACGATACATTTCAGTTTTACGCATATACCCACATGTACATAGTTATAGTGACTCTATGCTCCTCTTAGTTGACGCCCACGATTGGCCTATGCCCAAACTGACCAACACAAATAACACAACTGGCCTGACCCACCTGGGCACACTGGTGATATAGAACGCCCAAACTGTCCACAGCTGACATGAACCTGGGATGGTTATGGGGAGTGGGCCCAGACAGAGTAGGCTGGAATGGGGCCAGAGTGGGGTATAATAAAGCATAATGTGGTAATGAGAGCCAAGCATTATGTATTATGTACTCTGAATTCTACGTTCCAGGCAGGGCCGTCTTTAACGCGGGGCAAACGGGGCAGCTGCCCCGGGCCCAATTTCTCTTGCGGGGCCCGAGGCACCTGCCCCGTGGGCCCCGCTGACCCCGGCGGGCGGGTGGCCGGTCGGGCAGGAAGGCGGGCGCGCGAGGGAGCACTCACTGCTTCCTCTTCAGCTCCCTCGCGCACCGCACTGATGCCGGAGCCGGAAGATGGCGTCATCTTCCGGCGCCGGCATCCCTACGCGGCGCGCGAGGGAGCTGAAGAGGAAGCAGTGAGTGCTCCCTCGCGCGCCCGCCTTCCTGCCCGACCGGCCACCCGCCCAGGAGCCCCACTGGACCCCAGGGAATAATCCCCCCCAGCACTCCAAGAGTGCGTGTATGTGTGTGTTAGTGTATGTGTTTGTGTGTTAGTGTATGTGTGTGTTAGTGTGTTTGTGTTAGTGTATGTATGTGTGTGTTTTTGTGTGTTAGTGTGTGTGTTTGTGTATGTGTGTTTGTGTATGTGTGTTAGTGTGTGTGTATGTGTGTTAGTGTGTGTGTATGTGTGTTAGTGTATGTGTATTAGTGTATGTGTGTTAGTGTATGTGTGTTAGTGTGTGTGTGTGTTAGTGTATCTGTGTGTTAGTGTATGTGTGTGTGTCAGCATGTCTGTGTGTGTGTCAGTATGTCTGTGTGTGTGTGTCAGTATGTCTGTCTGTCTGTGTGTCAGTATATATGTGTGTGTATATCTGTGTGTGTCAGTGTATGCGTCAGTATGTCTGTTAGTGCATGTCAGTATATCTGTTCATGTGTCAGTATATCTGTCTGCGTGTGTGTGTGTCAGTATATCAGTCTGTGTGTGTCAGTGTATGTGCCTGTGTGTGTGTGTCAGTATTTCTCAGTGTATGTGGGTGTCAGTATATCTGTCAGTGTGTGGGTGTCAGTATTTCTGTCAGTGTATGTGTCTGTGTGTGTGTCAGTATGTCGGTATATGTGTCTGTGTGTCAGTATGTCTGTATATGTGCCTGTGTCAGTATGTCTGTCAGTACGTCTACCAGTGTATGTGTCTGTGTGTGTGTCAATATATGTACCTGTGTCAGTGTGTCTGTCAGTGTATGTGCCTGTTTATCTGTATGTAGTCAGTGTATGTATCTGTGTATCTGCTTGTGCGTCAGAGTGTGTACCTGTGCATCTGAGCCGCAACTTTAAATACAAATACACCCCTCCATTCAAACTTCAACACTACATATAAAACACACTCCTGCATTGAAACGTCAACACTACATACAAGCACACTCCTACATTCAAAACAAACACTACACATAAATGCACACTTGCATTCAAACTCCAGTACCACATACAAACACATTCACACAAACATACTCCATACAAACACATGCTTACATTCAAACATACTAACATGGCTCAGTGCTAAATACAACCCTGCAAGCATGGGAAATTAGTAGAGTCCTGGCTGTCAAAGCATTGTTGGAGTTGCACGACAGATGGGGTTCTACCTTTAGTCCAACCTTGCAATTGGGGGTCCCAATAAAATTCATTCTACTTTAGTACCGCCACTGCGTTGGGATGGATGCCGTGATTGCATACCAGGGAGTGAGGGGCGAGAGCGGCAGGGCACAGGGGGCCCAAGCAAACACTTGCCCAGGGTCCATTCGTTATTAAAGACGGCCCTGGTTCCAGGTATGTTTACTTCCCTCCTCTCCTCCCCCCCAACGTACCCCTTATCTTTTTTCTGTACCCCAATTGAAAAGAGACAAAAAAATTATAAAAATTGTCAAATTGGAAAAAAAAATAGATACATCACAAGTGCTGAAAACAGATGCACGCTACAGGACGCTTCAATGTCAATCATTCATTACTCTGCCTAATGGGAAATTCTGTTCTGCATAAACAATTGATTGCAAATCTAAAGAGACATTTAGATAAAATCACCTTTTCAGTTCATTGCAGAAGTACCATACGATTTTTGGCAAAGGCATTCCATATCCAGAGCATACCACTATCTGTCCACCACTTGCTGGGTGATTGTCTATTACACTTTCTATTACTGGTGGCACTGGAAAAATGAAGATAAGAAACATATATAATTCCTGCCACAACTTGACAATTTGTTATTTTTTTGTACTTCATTTAACAGTTTACCATATTTAATAGATAGGATCTGGTTAAACAAAAACCCCAAATTCATAAAGTGCCAGATTTTCTGCAGGTTTTATTACATTTTGCAAATTAGACACAAAAAGCATTTTTACAAAATAAAAAAGTGTACAAAATATCCTAGGTCAAGGTTTGAAGAGGCTTTACTAATCAGCTCCTAAATATTGCAAACAGGGATCCCACAAAGTATTAATTGATATGTGAACATTTAGGATAATAAATTCTATCAGGAAAGAGGCCATCAACCATTCTCTGCATAATAATCATACATAGGATCAATCATGTAGACAGTACGTACTGTTCACTTGAATATAGAATGATATCTCCTGATAATCATCTTCATTAAATACTTTGATTGTGTAATATCCTCTGTCTTGTTCCTTTACACGTATAAGGAATAGTTCACTGATGTATCTGGCAAGAACAATGTACAGATTATTAAAAAAATTGTTGGCATACCACACCAGTGTTCTTCCAGGTATTAACGGTAAATTATGGCAACTTAATACATTAGTGTCAAATAAAGCAGGACATATTTGGAAACAAGAGAATGGAATGTATTGCTTGAATGTGTGGACATAAATTCAGGTTCATTTCGTAGGATATATCTGTGTAATCAAGCATTTAGTAAAACTCGTGAGAGGGAAGAGAAAAGTAACCTATGGATGGACAAACAAACAAACAAACATTTGTCTGTACAAATGACAATTGGATGGATTGTTCCAATCTCAGGTGCATATATATTTAAATAACAACCCTTTGAACAATGTCACCGAACTCTGGGTAGGTGCATAATGGCTGACTATCGTTTACTTAACTATTTGCTGTAGTCTATTTGAGTTGTTATGCCTGTATAGTAGAGATAAACAGAACATATGCAAAATGACAATAAATAAAGTGCAGGAGTTCTTTTTTAATAAGTGCAAGTGAATCCAAAGTAAACTTTTTTTAAACCAGTTATTAATATTGCTGCTATCACACTTTAGTGTGAGACACCCCTATCATCACACAAAAAACTATTTGCTATATAAAAATATACAGTGGAGCACTAAATAAACAAAGTGCAATTAGATAGTGAGTGATGAGAACAGTGATATCACTTCTAAAATATACAAAAAGCACTTAGCTTTTTTACACTCTTATTTCATTAAAATTTCCATATGTATAACTTTAAGACAAAATATCCAAAATAGTGTAAAACCATAAAACATATAATAAAATTAGTGTCTACAACGGAACACTCACATGTTCCAGAGCTAAAACCTAACTCTGTTAGTAGAGGCTTATGGGGCCATACAGACGACCCTTCCCTTTTGCACATGATAACGGTGATGAATATTCCTTCTTTACCAAGTGGCTTTTATTGATAATTTCAGAAGAGAAAATTCATATGGTGTGATATATAGAGATAGTACTATAGCGTAATCTGAGAAGTGGAAAGGAGTGAGCATTTTGGATAGACTTTCATTATTGTTTCTTTACTTTTATATCTTTTTGATTTTAAGATTGTACTATTATTTTGTATCAGTGTTTGACAATCAGCTGTTGTTCCATCTTCTGCATAGATCTATTTGTCATCGTGTTCCACTTGTTAGTGGATATATGCCTGCAGATTGCGACCTGAATGTAAGTGCAATCAGTGAAATAAACTTTTGTACATTTTTTTACAGTCCTACTCTATGTATATTTCCTTTTATACTTCTGAGGTTCTCAGACATAAGGAAAATTCTGTTGCTGCATTCAGATACCCCCAAGGGGAGATAAGCACAGACCATCTATACTTCTTGTAAGTTCTCTACCTCCTGGATGCTATTGTCCCTTGCTTTTCATACTTCACTATATATATATTTTTTATCCTTTAGACCATTTGAGATCACGCCCTATTATACAGGTTGTATTTTGACATCCTCTACATTATATGTGCTATCCCATTTTCTTAGCTTATGTTGCTTTTCTAAGTCATATTAGCTCATTTGTTTGTTTTATCACATGGTGTGATGTTGCTTTAAAAAATATATATTACTTACAATCCTGAAACCTATCAATAGGCTCCTGTATGGTTAAGAATTACCATTTTTTGCTGTTGAGGAACTTGTTGATTTATGGAAAAGCTAAGGCATTGTGCTTTTTGCCTTTTCTTGGGGAATTGGTGCGTTATAATATGGTAGGAACATGGCTGTGCATTTTGTAAATTGTATAAATTTGTTCTCTACAGTAGCACCATTGCAGCACCAGTGCTTTTTGCCTTTTCTTGGGGAATTGGTGCATTATAATATTGTAGGAACATGGCTGTGCATTTTGTGAATTGTATAAATGTGCTCTCTACAGCCACATCATTACTAAGAAATGCATGTTCTGGATGTGCCTCCAATTCCCTTTTCTACTATGTATGTTGGAGTTCAGACCAGAATCATTTTGGGTTGAGCACCCTGCCTACTAGTTTCAGATGCCCCTTTAGAGGTGACCTCAAGAAAATATAAATTTGAGGAAGTTGTGAATAGCAATGTCAATTTAATTATAATTTTCCTTTGATGTAGAGCAGATAAGTAATATGCATTGTAAGTATATACATTAAAACAATATTACTTTAATTGTTTAGGCTCTAGCAGAAAAGGAAAAAAAAGAGCTTAAAAAGACAGTTGCAGCTGCTCTCTACAATACAAAGATAAAAAGGAGATGTTCATACAATACAATCACAGGGTCGCAGTTAGTGGCAGATGGGAAACAAAATTGGTGTCAGTCTACATTAAGCATTATAATAAGCACATAGAGGGACTTGACAGTCACATAGAGGGACTTGACGGAATGCACTCCAGGGTCTTTGAAATTATAATAAAATTTAACTTTTAATTCATATAAAAAAAAGTAAAGGAATATACATCAACGTAAATATTTGCCATCCTGAGGAAGGCTCCTGATGTGAGCCGAAATGTTGATGTATATTCCTTTATTTTTTTGATATGAATTAAAAGTTACATTTTATTATAATTTCAAAGACCCTGGAGTGCATTCAGTTTTCTTGGATACCTATATATATATTTATTTACACACACACACACTTACATATATATATATATATATATATATATATATATATATATAAACAGCAAAAGGATAGCACTCTCAGGACTTCCAAAATAAAGTAAAACTTAACTTTAAATTATTATATATTTTTTTGTGTTCTTCTTTTTAAATGTTAAAGATGCTGAGGAAATTCAGGGCCAAGAAAGGAAGCTGCTAAACTTCTGACTGTTAATGGCCCTTTAAAAATTTTTTTTATTATTATTTAGTTAATTGGGGTGGATGATAGTTTGTGGGAAATTAAAATAATAAATAAATAATTGATAACATTATTTAAAGTTCATGTGTTTGACATGTGAAGAAGATGCAATACTAATGGTATTTAGTACCCCAGTGTCTGGCTAAGATTTACACTTCCTGTAATCCACTATTCTGGAGAATTTGCAGAAAAATTGGAACAATGGCTAACATTTGGTGGACCTTTTATAATTTACAGGGAATGGTCAAAAGCTCTGAGAAACCCCACTAGCTTGCCCTTCGGTCAGTGCCTGCTCAAAAATGTTTTTTTGCTCACTTGTACCATTACAGTGAGAACCTACAACTATAGCATATGTACATGGTGGAAATGACACACAACACACTCAATACTGTGAAGGCCTATAAATAGACAGTGTATTAGGAAAGGAAAACTGAAAAAAACAAAACATGACAGTACCGCTATATGAGTATTACTGTTTGTGAGTAGTTGGGGGAAGTGTATGATCAATATAAAATGAAACAAAGAGATAGGAAACAGAGATACACTCATAAATGGGATTCGGACCCCACCTTTCCATATGGCTAATCCATTGGATATAATCTGTGTGGATAACTGAAAAACTTAAAACAATAAACATAATGTTTATTTCAACTTGTAATCTATGACCTTGTTTTAATATTTTGGCTAAAGTTTGAAAATATAATATTTTGAAAAATATTTTATTTTTTTGAATATTTTTTTATAAAAATGTATCCCTGTATCTGATTTTTAAAATTTTAATATTTTGAAAAAGCCATTTTAAATTTGTATCCAAAAATATTAAAACATTTGAAAAGCTTATCCAAATATATAAAATCATCACGACAGGAAAATGTATCTTCTCCTTCTTCAAAATGATGCAGTTGTAACTGTATATCTATTTTTTATTTTTTATTTTTTTTTTAGTACTCACCTATTTTCACTTATGTTTCTGTTCGCAATAGTTACTTGATTGTTTTTTTCCCCTGATAGAGTAGTATTGTCTTTTAGCCACATTATAGTAGGCATGGGATAAGCCTCAATGAGCACTTGAATAGATTTGCTTTTATGTAATTCTGCAATCGGGGTGTAGTTTCCATATATAGTGAGTTTCACAAAGCCTTTATCTGGGAAAATACAAGAATATAAATGTATTAAGATCTGAATGCAAGGGAAATATGCAAGATTTATTACTTAATTCAGAGGACAGTTGTATTAAACAATACAAGTCTGATATTTCCATTGCTCTATTCAAATGCAGGATTTTTCTAACTTTAATTATGTTCTCATAAGGTCAGAAGGTGATTATTATACTAATGAAGACAGAAACAAATGACAAGACAAGTGTAAAGAAGTGTAATCTAACATGATAAAAAATAAAAATAAGACCTTAATTAACATGCAAGCCAACCATTCGTCAGCAGTCATACTGTATAAAGAGCCTATAGTCTGTTTAGCCAAATAGAAAACCATAAAACATAAGAGGAAAATGCAATTGACCTCACAATCAAAAAAATAAATAAAAAAATTTCTGAATATGCAGACGAAGAGAAGGCATGAAACAGCCTCAAAACGAGATAATAAGAAATGTAGTAAAACAGTTAAGTGTAAGGTAAGGTAAGTGATAATACTTGCTTCCTAACATATATAAAACGGTCACAAAAAAATAGAGATATTTATTCAAGACAGGACTCTCCTAATATGCTATGTCAAGGCTCCAAAAATAAATGATCTAAATACATGCATATCAATACAATCAATAGGTTTAAAGTAAAATTCCTTAAAGGTAGATTTTAGAGATCATTGAACTGCTTTGAGAATGTCATTAAATAACAGATGTTTTGGTAGCCATAGTTGATTTGGAAGAATGAGCTCCAAATTTTGAGACATCAGTGCTTGCTAAATCCATAAAATATCCAACTCATCTAGCAATAGAGGAGGTAGGGATTGGAGGATTTGGTTTAGAGAAAGAAATCAGAAGTTGATTGACACATTGAATCTTAAAAGAACACTATAGTGTTAGGAATATAAAACTGTATTCCTAAAATTATAATGTCCCCCTGCCTCTGCATCCCGCCTCCCCAGTCCCTCTAAGTCATTAAGAAAGGGTTACAAACCCTATTTTCACTTACTTGATTCCTCTGTGCTGGATCAAGTACTCCAACCACAATATTCAAGTCTATCTGGGAACCAAATGCGCATGCGCAGCGAGTGCTTTCCGATAGGAAAACATTGACTTAATGCCTTTCCATGGTGTTTTTAAGGCACTGGATGTCCTTATGCAAAGTGACTGTACCCTTATCACCTGCATCAATACCGTCCTGCATTATCAGTGTCTATTTTCTAAACTACATACATTATGCTTGTAGTATGGGTTAGTGCTAAAATGTGCGTAAAAATAAAATAAATCAGTGAAAAAGAGTTTCCAAGTTGTTGTTCTTAATCCAAAGAAAATTGATGCAACATAAATAGATTTATAAATATTTACTTCTTATTGTTTAAAATGCAGTACTTAAAAGTAACAACAAAATAACATTATTATATATTGTGCAGTTTGGAAACTGAAACGGTTACTTTTTCTTAAGATGAATCATAAGACTAACAACCTTGTACATTGCAAGGACACCACTTAACTTAAGTTTTGCACACGACCAGCTTTGCTCTCCTTTTCTTGGAAGACCACACCTAACACATTCCCTCTAGTTATGTCATCTCTCTCCTTCCCCTTACAACACTTCCACCAACCTTACTCCCTCTGCTGTTCAATGTTCATTTGCACTCGCTACAGCAGAAGAGGTTTCTGCTATGCTACGGTCCTCCCGCCCCACCACCTGCTCTCTTGATCCTATTCCCTCGCATCTTATCTGTACTCTGTCTCCTTCTCTTGCACTGCCTCTTACTAAAATTCACAATCTCTCCCTCTCCTCTGGCATATTTTCATCACCCTTCATACATGCAACTGTAACCCCGATTCTAAAAAATCCCAACCTTGACCCTAACTCCCCGTCAAACTACCGCACTATCTCGCTACTGCATTTTGCATCCAAGATCCTTGAAAGACTTGTGTATGTGAGATTGACAGATTTCATTGAGTCCAAATCTCTGCTCAACCCACTTCTTTCTGGTTTCCGTGCTCAGCACTCTGTGGAAACGACTATGCCCAAAGTATCCAACGATCTACTTGCTGCAAAATCTTGTGGACACTATTCTATTTTAATTCTCCTTGACCTTTCTGCTGTGTTTGACACTGTTGATCATCAACAGCTTCTTCTCATCCTCCATAATCTCTGGGGTCTATGATATATTGCCTTCTCATGGGGCTCCTCCTACCTCTTCCAGAACTCTTTTAGTGTTTCTTTTTCTGGCTTTGCCTCTTCCCCTCAACCCCTCTCTGTTGGTATCCCCCAAGGTTCAGTTCGTGGTCCCCTACTGGCCTCCCTTGGTAAACTCATCAGATCCTTTGGCTTCCAATATTCTATGCGGATGACACGCAAATCTATCTGTCCTCTTCTGATCTCTCCCCACCCCTCTTGACTAGTATCTCTGCCTGCCTCTCTGCTATTTCTAATTTGATGGCTGCCCACTTCCTTAAGCTTAACTTGTCCAAAACAGTACTTCTGGTCTTTCGTCCCCCAAGTGTTACTACTCCTGTTTCTATCTCCCTCCATGTTAATGGTGCTGCTATCAGCTCCACCACACAGGCTTGCTGCCTAGGCGTGCTCTTTGACTCCGACCTCTCCTTCACCCCTTATGTCCAGTCTATCGCCAAATCGTGCTGCTTTCATCTCAAAACCATTGTGGCCTTCCACCCCTACTTAACGCCAGATGCGGCTAAGGTGCTGGTCCATGCCCCTGTCCTCTCTCGCCTTGACTACTGCAATCCGCTTCTCAGTGGTCTTACATGCTTCCAGCTTGACCCATTGAAATCTATAATGAATGCGCCGGTGAGCTTATCTTCCTGTCTGCCTGCATCTCCCATGCCTCACCCCTCTGTCCCTGCATTGGCTTCCCGTAAGATATGGGGCTCAATGTAAAATTCTGGTTCTTGCTTTAAATTTCTATAGAATGCTACTCCCACCTATCTATCCTCCCTACTACACAAGTATGTCCCATCTAGGCCCCTACGCTCTGCCGAAGACCTATGTCTACCTCTGTTCGTACTCCCACCTCTCCCACCTTTGATGCTCGCCTTCAAGACTTCTCAAGGGCTGCACCGTTCCTGTGGAACTCCCTTTCCTTTTCAGTTAGATGCTCACCCAGTCTCCACTCCTTGAAATAATCATTAAAAACTCACTCTTTTCAAAAGCATATCAATTAAACTGTTAATGGCTCCCAACTGATTCATCTCCTGCAACTGTCATTAAAAAACAAAAAACAAAAAAAAACACACTGTCTTCAGTGAACACTATTCTACCAATCTACTTCCTTACACTTTCCTTAACTTTTTTGTCACTTTACCCCACTCCCTCTAGCATGTAAGCTCATTGAGTAAGGCCCTCAACCCTTCTGTTCCTGTGCGTCAAACTTGTCTGGTTACAATTACATGTTGTCTGTTAGTCCACCCATTTAAAGCGCTGCAGAATTTTTTGGCGCTGTATAAATATAATAATAATAGATGATTTGTTATAGGCCTTTACCATGCTGTTTGTACAAGCCTTTCATGCTTTTTATGTTAGTTAATAGTTGTCAATATTTGACTGGTAATTAATGAAACTCCCCATAGACCTCCCCTTTATTGTGTTTGCTTTATAACCTTTGTTCAGTTTAATAAACATTGGACATTCTCTGAACCAACTCCTTTGTATGGTCTGTCATTGAGTGTCCCCGAGATTATGCGGCATGGTACGGTCTGTATAGAACTATAGAGCCATGGCAGAGAATTCTGGTGATCAACAAGGATATATGTTCCAACAGAAACAAACTAAGAGAAAGTAGCATAGTATCTCATTTTAAATAGCGTAAATAAATTAGCTATTTTTTCACCAGTTGTGTTGCTATAAAAAAATAATGAAGAGAGAACTTAAAAATTGTGAGCCCTGCCTTAGTACATATCTATGAGCCATATCTTATCAGCCAGCTTACTCATAAGAAAAAATAAATATGTTCCTCCAAAAAGAGATAATACTTAGCTGGTGTGGGTATTTATGAAAACAGCCTTCCCAAGGAGTTCCCAGCAAAATTCCTTCTAAGGCGGTGTATGTATATAACAAAAAATCTGGTTAACCAGCTACACCTATATCAGAATGAAACACAGGATAGTGTAGGACAGTTACAAATAGTATTATGTGTTTTAAAGAGTGAAAAATCACAAAATGGAAAATGTCAAATAGCCTCTACACTGCTTACCCTCAATTGTGGGGGGCAACTTTAGACCCTCTCTCCATTTCCCAGGAGTAGCAAAGGAACGCAGAAGGATAACAGAATCTCAAGCAGGGAGGATTGTAGAAAATGTGCTTTATTTTTAATAAAATATATATACAAACAGATCCCTCTCTTCCCTTGCAAGGAACCTCCACAGGAACGAAATCAAATCTTATAAACAATATAAACAATGTAAACAATTAAAACAGCAGCTATACAACACACTACCAAGTCCCACTTTTAATACCCCCTCCATCTTCTTCATTGGTCCTCCAGGGGGTGTGTAGATCCTTTTTTGATGGTTCTTCAACTCAGCTGTATAATGATCCATCTCAGCTGAGTTTCATTCTTCTCTCTTATTTCTTTTATTCGCGCTCCCTTCCCGTTGTGCACCAAAAACTTTCATGTATGCATTCCACCTTGATTGTTCATTGTAATAGAGCAGCAGGAAATGCTAGCAGAATGCTTGGTTGTATAGGGAGAGGTATTAGCAGTAGAAGAGAGAAATGCTCATGCCATTGTACAGAACACTGGTGAGACCTCACTTGGAGTATTGTACGCAGTACTGGAGACCGTATCTCCTGAAGGATTTTGATACTTTGGAGAGAGTTCAGAGAAGGGCTACTAAACTTGTTAATGGATTGCAGGATAAAACGTACAAGGAAAGGTTAAAGGATCTTAACATGTATAGCTTGGAGGAAAGATGAGACAGGGGGTATATGATAGAAACATTTACATACATAAAGAGAATCAACATAGTAAAGGAGGAGACTTTATTTAAAAGAAGACTACCACAACAAGAGGACATAGTATTAAATAAGAGGGGCAAAGGTTTAAAAATATCAGGAATTATTACTTTACTGAGAGGGTAGTGGATGCATGGAATAGCATTCCAGCTGAAATGGTAGAGGTTAACACAGTAAAGGAGTTTAAGCATGTGTGGGATAGGCATAAGTCCAGGGACTAATGAAAATATTTTGAAATTTGGGCAGTCTAGATTGGCCGAATGGTTCTTATCTGCCGTCATAGTCTATGTTTCTATGTTCATATAAGTGAAACAGCTCTGGAAATTATGCATTTCAAAATAATGTTAATGTAGCTGAAGCTTGACCTGTTTGTAAATGCATTTTATTTAAAATAAAGGCAACGTTCTACTAGCCTAAGCTGGAGTTCCTGTGTTCCACTGCTAATTCTGGGAAGTGGAGAGAGGGTCTACAGTTGCCCATATGTGCTAGCATCAACCACAGTTCATTATGTCTCTGTTTGTTTGACTCACGGCCTGGGTTCCCTGCAAGATGCAGTGATAGAAGTGATGATCACCTGACTATCCTTCATCAATCAGAAATATGTGGCCAGCACTGGCCTTCAAAGGAGGCTGTTTGACATTTTCCATCTTGTAAGTTTTTGCTCTTTAAAGCACACAATACTATTTGTAACTGTTTGTACACTATGCTAGATTACTCATAAGGCAACACAATATAATAGCTCAGGGCTCAGATAGACACGGTCACAACACACACACTTAAAGGGACACTATAGTCACCAGAACAACTACAGCTTATTGTATTTGTTCTGGTAAGTATAATCATTACCTTCAGGCTTTTTGCAGTAAACACTGTTTTCAGAAAAAAATTTGTGTTTACATTACAGCCTAGGGATTCCTACACTGGCCACTCCTCAGATGGCTACTAGAGGTGCTTCCTGGGGCAGTGCTGCACAGTGAGCAGCACGGTTTTTCAGTGTCACCACCCTCTGCATGTAGACACTGAACTTTCCACAAAGAGATGCATTGATTCATTTAATCTCTATGAAGGGATGCTGATTGGCCGGGGCTGTGTTTGACTTGTGCTGGCTTTGCCCCTGATCTGCCTCCTTGACAGTCTCAGCAAATCCTATGGGGAAGCATTGTGATTGGCTCAAACCACCACTTCTGATGATGTCAGGAGACACAAGGCAGTTTCAGAGGCAGACAGGGGCAGAGCCAGTATCTGCAGACTTGAATAAAAGTAAGAATTTACTATATATAGGGAGGCAAAAGAGGGCCAGGGGGGCTAGATGGTGGTTTTAACACTATAGGGTCAGGAATACATGTTTGTGTTCCTGAAGCTATAGTGATCTTTTAATTATTTCTGTTTGTCTGACCCTTGCAAAAAACAGTGCAGCAGCAGAGGTGATTATCGTATGACTACCAGTCCACATTTTAATTTAATGTGGCAGGCCAGTGCTGGCCACATATTTCTGATTGATGAAGGATAGTCAGGTGATCATCACCTCTATCACTACATCTTGCAGGGAACCCAGGCCGTGAGTCAAACAAACAGAGACATAATGAACTGTGGTTGATGCTAGCACATATGGGCAACTATAGCCCTGAATCTTTTTCCCACATGCCATGGCCGCTCTCCCTGTCCACTCCAGGTCTCTTCTGTGAGTGTAGGAGTCAGCCAGGAGAATCCCTGATAAGACTGGGTAGAGGTATGGGGAGCAGAGAGCAAGAGTAGCCTGGGCCTAGCCATAGGCAGCTATAATGAGAGGAGACTGAAGTGTGGTGGCACACTGCCTGCTCTCCCTATTTGTGGCACAGTATATGACCACCTGTCTTCTTCCCACCTCCTGAAATTAAGGTTTTTGAAGGGATGTTGTGTATGTATGACTTTGTGTATCTGTGTCTTAGTGTGCCTGTGTGTACCTGTCTGTGTCTTAGTGTGCTTGTGCGCCTGTCTGTATAAGTGTGTGCCTATCTGTCACTTTGTATTGCTGTCTGTGTATATTTGTGTGTTATTTGCTGTGTGTGTGTATCTGTGTGCTTCTGCATGTCTGTGTATGTATAGTTATCTGCATGAGTGTCTGTAAGAAACTGTGAGTATGCCAAGAGGCATGTTAAGTGGTGAAATTGGTGACAGGCAGTTGTGGGGTTGGGGGAGGAACCAGGGGTGGGGCTCAACCCTGGGTATTTTTTTACCCAAGCAATGCCCCTGTTAGCAGGCCCTTCTCTGAATCCAACACTGCATAACATAATTCCAAAAGCAATTTTGACACTATTGCACATAGAAGGCTTATCAATAAACTGCAATCTTTAAGTTTGGATTCCAATATTGTTGAATGGGTAAGGCAGTGGCTGAGTTACAGGCAACAGAGGGTTGTAGTCAATGGAGTATATTCGAAGCATGGGCTTGTCACCGGTGGGGTACCTCAAGGATCTGTACTTGGACTCATTACCTTTAATATTTTTATTAGTGATATTGCAGAAGGCCTTGATGGTAAGGTATGTCTTTTTGTTGATGATACAAAAAGATGTAACAGGGTTGATGTTCCAGGAGGGATAAGCCAAATGGCAAATGATTTAGGTAAACTAGAAAAATGGTCAGCGCTGTGGCAATTGGTATTTAATGTGGATAGGTGCAATCTTCGATGTCAAAAAACCCAAGGGCATAGTACAGAATATTTGATAGAGTCCTAACCTCAACATCTGAGGAAAGGGATTTAGGGGTGATTATTTCTGATGACTTAAAGGTAGGCAGACAATGTAATAGAGCAGCAGGAAATGCTAGCAGAATGCTTGGTTGTATAGGGAGAGGTATTAGCAGTAGAAAGAGGGAAGTGCTCATGCCATTGTACAAAACACTGGTGAGACTTCACTTGGAGTATTGTATCTTCAGAAGGATATTGATACTTTAGAGAGAGTTCAGAGAAGGACTACTAAACTGGTTCATTGATTGCAGGATGAAACTTACAAGGAAAGGTTAACGGATCTTAACATGTATAGCTTGGAGGAAAGACCAGACAGGGGGGATATGATAGAAACATTTAAATACATAGAGTAAAATAAACACAATAAAGGAGGAGACCATATTGAAAAGAAGAAAAACTACCACAATTGAAAAGAAGAAAAACTACCACAACAAGAGGACATAGTCTTAAATTAGAGGAGCAAAAGTTTAAAAATAATATCAGGAGGTATTACTTTACTGAGAGGGTAGTGGATGCATGGAATAGCCTTCCAGCTATAAGATAAGGTCATGGACTAATGAAAGTATTTAGAACATTGGGCAGACTAGATGGGCCGAATGGTTCTTATCTGCCGTCACATTCTATGTTTCTATGATCCAATTTATCTCTAAATATTTCTTTAAAGGATGGAATTCACATAATGTTGATGTATGTTTATGTGCTATTCATTTCAAGTTTTAAATAACTGTAATAAATAAAAATAACTTGTTAGTAATGGTATTCATTTAGATTGTTAAAGGCTGGAACATGTTAAACCTGTGAATAGATTAACTCATATTTACAGATTTTGTTGTGAATAGGATTCAGGAATAGGTCTTACACTCCATAATATTCCCACTTTATGTCAGTTTGATACTTCTGTTAACTGCTCTATGTTATTATGGCAACTAAATAAAATGTACTTATTTGTATTTTATTATATCCATATGGATACTTGTTTATTAAATATTTATTAGCCAAGCACGGTTATTCATTATATTGCTAAATGTAACAAATTAAAAACCAAATGGTAAAATGGCTCTAATAATCAAACTGTCCTTATAGATTATTTGGAGAACTACTCCAAATCAGCTATTTTAGCCCAATGTGTGCAATTCAGAATTCAATTTGCTGCACTTTGGAACTATTGAATAGCCAAGTGTCAGACAGGCACTAAAAATCATGTAGAACATTTCAGTTTCACGTTATGATGATTAATGCATGCTAAAAACAGAAACATTTTAGAGGTGTAGTAATCATGTTGCTTAGAGTGATCCTTTAAATCAGTTACTAAAATTCCACAATAAGATCACAATTTAACATGTAATCAACAATTTAACTCGTAATCATTTGGGTGCTAGTTGCTGAAAATTCAAATTCCATTTGTTCTTGGTTTTGGTGAGGACAATTACTTCATGGCCTTTTTGCCCAGTTTATGGCCATATGATATTATTTCTCATATGATAAATTAATTATTAATAAATCTGATACTGATCAAATATACAACAAAAGGAATTCCATACCTATAACACTGATGTTAAATGTCTTTTCTTTGTTGGCCCCATAAAATATTTCTGCTGCTCTGCAAGTATATTCACCGGAGTATTTCAAATCAGCGCTCTCAACTGTTAGAACTGATATAAGAACATTGTTATCTAAAATCGAGTGATCCGTTTTTATGGATTCCGTGCCCTGAGAAAAGAGAGATTTATTTAGTCCAGAGACACAGTTGTAGAAAACCTGTGATAACATTAAATGTTGACAAAGAATTGCTTAGAAACACAACATTGTCTTGTATGGCCCAGTTTTAACCAACCCCCCCACAAAAAAATGAGGTGCAGAATTCCAAGCATACATCCTAATAGTTGGCAGGGGAAAATTAGGATTGGATGGTGGCACCCTGAGGAAAAGGGATACCAAACTGGAAAAGGGGCAAGCCTCACAGGCTCTTTGGCCAACCCCCAGCCTTCAGGACCATGCACGGAGAGCTGCTGAGGCAGCAACAGACTTGTCAAACCATGCCTCAATGCATGGTCCTAGGGCCAGCTTCACACTAATTATGCACTCAAACTATGCTGTCTGAGAATAGTTCACTGGTGTCCCTATATGTAGTACACCAGGGAAATGTAGCGGAATGATAGGACCTCAAAATTGAGACTGTCCCATCGACTGTCATTGAGTAGGTCTTACATAAACATAAATAGATGAATGACGAACTGGTTTTCTTCTGGTTGTGGAATTGATTCTTTGGTCAGGTAGGTTATATAGCCAATTATTATTTGTATTTGAACGAATGCATAAAAAATAAATAAAGTTTACATTTTTTAAGTTGTACAAAATCAATTATACTAGTCTATCTTGTATATAACTGCCCATAGCAAAGACAAAACTCATTAAACTAGTTACAGTGTTTTGAGACTGGCATGTTTAATGGCACCCGTTTTTGCATTTCACCAACAGTTCATTACGTAGGACAGGACAAAAAAAAAAGAGTTACGAATTGGAAACACAGAACACTGTAGAATGATCATGAATTTACACAGACAGTTTAGTCCTTTCATGGAAGCAGATAAAGTGTTCTAGGAGTCAGGAAACCATCAAAATAACTAACTGCTTCTGTTCTTTGTGACAACATAAAAATGGATGCCTAGCGTATGGTATTTTGCAATCTTATTTTAAGTGGCCCCATCATCCTCTGAAATCCTATATTTCATAGTTCTGTATACTTAACACATTTTTGAATTTCTCTTTACTTATAAAGATACTAGTAGTAGAAAAAATATAAAGAAGAGACAGCGCTGGTAAACTAATAGGCAGCAACCTTAAAAAGGGAAACCCTCCAAACCTTTTTAAAACAAGACAGGTTAAAACAACAGTAAAAAAGGCTGCACCACATTAAAATAAGTCCAATAAAAAAAGAAGTCCAACTTAAGTGTCCTTGCGAGTGGTCTTTACAACAGAAAGTGCAGTAGTGAAGTCTTCATAAACTGTATTGGTTCCACTTATATAGAAGACAAAAAACAGAGAGAGGGATGACCAATAGTGTAGTATTGTATAATTCCAATAATGACGTGCTTAGAAATAATAGTGGAGAACTCACATTTGATAGAGCTTATGTCCAGCTCTAGGGTAAAAACGCATACAGGGGTATAATCCCCGCTTATGGGATATGTCGTGGGTATCTCTCCGTCAATGGTGTCCAACTCTCAAATAAGGAAAAGAAGAAACAGCCGATAGTGCTCACTGTATAGTAGTCTTAATATAAATAGATAAAAACGTACTTACAAATGAGGAGCAGACCGACTGCTCTTGTGTGTCAGCATTGGTGGATAAATCTCCACCTCAGGATTTCTTGGGATACAGGAGACTTCCAAGTGGTTTAAAATCCAAAAAAAGAATATAAATTTATAAAATAATATAATTTTATAAAATAACAATAAATAAAATACTAGAAAATATTAAAAAGCGAGGAAAAATGATGAGTATATAAAACTAGAAAAAAAGAATAATTGGAGCAAATAAATGACCAAAAATTACTTTAATATTAAAATACACAATATAAAATATCCATAACGCGTTTCGACAACAGACTTTATCAAATGGAATAACATACAATACCTGGCTAGTTTGTATTATATAGGGGTATAGGTGATTTGAATTTGGCGCCAGAATTGATCCGTCCAATCAGAATTCAGTTTTTTTTTGGCAATTATAAAACTCATAAATACATAAATTAAAACATAATATAAGATGTAGAGACATGGGTAAAATACATAAATAGCAAAAACGAGGGTTAAAAATACATAAACTTAGCGATTTAAAATACACACGTGACGCGCGGCACTTCCAGTTTTCGGACGCAATGCCGCATAGCCTGATGGGAGATATAGTTTAGTGGCCGCAAATGGCGCCCGTGAGTGTAATAGAATAGAATATAGGCGCGGCCATCTTGAAGGGGGCAGAAGGTAATATAGATAGAATAGTGGCCATATTGGGAAGGACACATTGTATTAAAGGGGACATATTAATAAAAGAGAAATAAATGGACACATAAATGTAGATAAAAATGCAATAGCAATATGTAAAGGATTAAAATACTGTAGGATGATAAAAATAATATAGAAAAAAAGTGAAACTACTTTCTATAGATTAATGTACTATTAAGATATAAGATTATTAAAAATAGAGTACCGTATATTGAAAATGAAACAGATTGTAAAAAGCAGCAGAATAAAAGGCATGTGTATAATACAGACATATTTGTTACTTGTTAATTGTAAAAGATTATAAAAAATTATGAAGATCAAAATCTGCACTGAGGCCATGGGGTATAAGGGTTTTAAGATTATACACCCATTCCATTTCTATTTTTCCAAGCAATTTTTTTTATGTCTCCTCCACGCCAAGGGGTAGAACATTTCTTTATGTCCATACATTTTAATAATTTGGGGTCTTTGTTGTGCTTAATAAAATGTTTGGATACAGTATGATTTGCGTATCCATTTTTAATATTTCTGCAATGTTCGCTCAGTCTTGTTTTTAAGCACCTTGTGGTCATCCCCACATATTGGAGACCACATGGGCATTCGAGCAGATAAATAACATTTTTCGTATTGCAGCCAATAAAATCATAGATATTATACATTTTTTGGTCCTATTAGACATAAACTGAATAACCTTAGGTGGAGTGGACGGATCTGTAGTTCTACACACTATACATTGTTTACATTTATAAAAGCCTTTTGTCTGAGGATAAAAAGAAAATTTATTGGCAGGGGATTCTCAGGTAAAATTGGTGGTTAGAATGGATTTAAAATTGGGGGCACCTCTAAAAACAATATTTGGCTGATTAGGTAAGATTGGATTAAGAATATCGTCTTCTTTGAGTATGTGCCAGTGTTTTTTTAATTATTTTTTTAACTTTATTACTTTTATTGTTAAAGTTAAAAATAACAGGAAGAGATATTGATTCATTGTTTTCTTTATTTTTGTAAACCAGAAGATCTTTACGTTCTTTTTGTTTAACTGTATTAATTGTGTTGTTAAGATCTGATTCTAAGTACCCTTTTTCCAAATACGATTTCATTAATTTAACTGAAGGTTGAAGGAGGGTATCAATATATTGAGAAAGGTTGCAAAAAAAAAGAGCCAATCCCAGAGACAATGGGTCTACCTTGGGGATGGTTTTCATCTTTGTGGATTTTAGGAAGGAAATAAATAACAGGAGTAATGGGGAATTCCTTGTTTAAAAAAATAAATTCTTGTTTATTTAAAATGTTTAAGTTAAGCCCTTTGTTTAAAAAAGTGGATAGTGTAATTTGTATGTTTTTTGTAGGATCAGATAGGAGTTTTTCGTACACATTTTTGTCTTTTAGTTGTCTTAGAGCTTCTTCAATATACATTTTACTGGATTGTATAACTACTCCGCCACCTTTGTTGGCTGATTTTATGACAATTATTATTATTTTAGATATATAGATGATCTTTTTTTTTATCTGGGAAGGACCAGAAGACACTTTAATTGCTTTTATTAATGATCTTAATATTAACAATAGGGGTATTATCCTCACACATGAATATAGTAAAGAATCTATTAATTTTTTAGACCTAAATATTTTTATTAAGGAAGGACAACTCCATACAAAAACATTTTTTAAAAAGCTGTGTGTTAACACCGCTATTGACAAAACTAGCTGCCACTACAAGCCCTGGCTTGAGAGTGCCCCAAAAAGCCAATTCCATAGGAATTGCTCAGAAATAACAGATTTTAACGAACAAGCTAATATTTAAAAAAAAAAAAAAATTATGGAAAAAAGGTACTTAGAATCAGATCTTAACAACACAATTAATACAGTTAAACAAAAAGAACGTAAAGATCTTCTGGTTTACAAAAATAAAGAAAACAATGAATCAATATCTCTTCCTGTTATTTTTAACTTTAACAATAAAAGTAATAAAGTTAAAAAAATAATAAAAAAAACACTGGCACATACTCAAAGAAGACGATATTCTTAATCCAATCTTACCTAATCAGCCAAATATTGTTTTTAGAGGTGCCCCCAATTTTAAATCCATTCTAACCACCAATTTTACCCGAGAATCCCCTGACAATAATTTTTCTTTTTTTCCTCAGACAAAAGGTTTTTATAAATGTAAACAATGTATAGTGTGTAGAACTACAGATCCGTCCACTCCATCTAAGGTTATTCAGTTTATGTCTAATAGGACCAAAAAAATGTATAATATCTATGATTTTATCGGCTGCAATACGAAAATTTTTATTTATCTGCTCGAATGCCCATGTGGTCTCCAATATGTGGGGATGACCACAAGGTGCTTAAAAACAAGACTGAGCGAACATTGCAGAAATATTAAAAATGGATACGCAAATCATACTGTATCCAAACATTTTATTAAGCACAACAAAGACCCCAAATTATTAAAATGTATGGACATAAAGAAATGTTCTACCCCTTGGCGTGGAGGAGACATAAAAAAAATTGCTTGGAAAAATAGAAATGGAATGGGTGTATAATCTTAAAACCCTTATACCCCATGGCCTCAATGCAGATTTTGATCTTCATAATTTTTTATAATCTTTTACAATTAACAAGTAACAAATATGTCTGTATTATACACATGCCTTTTATTCTGCTGCTTTTTACAATCTGTTTCATTTTCAATATACGGTACTCTATTTTTAATAATCTTATATCTTAATAGTACATTAATCTATAGAAAGTAGTTTCACTTTTTTTCTATATTATTTTTATCATCCTACAGTATTTTAATCCTTTACATATTGCTATTGCATTTTTATCTACATATATGTGTCCATTTATTTCTCTTTTATTAATATGTCCCCTTTAATACAATGTGTCCTTCCCAATATGGCCACTATTCTATCTATATTACCTTCTGCCCCCTTCAAGATGGCCGCGCCTATATTCTATTCTATTACACTCACGGTCGCCATTTGCAGCCACTAAACTATATCTCCCATCAGGCTATGCGGCATTGCGTCCGAAAACCGGAAGTGCCGCGCGTCACGTGTGTTTTTTAAATCACTAAGTTTATGTATTTTTAACCCTCGTTTTTGCTATTTATGTATTTTACCCATGTCTCTACATCTTATATTATGTTTTAATTTATGTATTTACGAGTTTTATAATTGTCAAAAAAATCTGAATTCTGATTGGACGGATCAATTTTGGCACCAAATTCAAATCACCTATACCCCTATATAATACAAACTAGCCAGGTATTGTATGTTATTCCATTTGATAAAGTCTGTTGACGAAACGCGTTATGGATATTTTATATTGTGTATTTTAATATTAAAGTAATTTTTGGTCATTTATTTGCTCCAATTATTCTTTTTTTCTAGTTTTATATACTCATCATTTTACCTGGCTTTTTAATATTTTATAGTATTTTATTTCTTATTATTTTATAAAATTATATTATTTTATAAATTTATATTCTTTTTTTGGATTTTAAACCACTTGGAAGTCTCCTGTATCCCAAGAAATCCTGAGGTGGGGATTTATCCACCTATGCTGACACACAAGAGCAGTCGGTCTGCTCCTCATTTGTAAGTACGTTTTTATCTATTTATATTAAGACTACTATACAGTGAGCACTATCGGCTGTTTCTTCTTTTCCTTATTTGAGAGTTGGACACCATTGACGGAGAGATACCCACGACATATCCCATAAGTGGGGATTATACCGCTGTATGCGTTTTTACCCTAGAGCTGGACATAAGCTCTATAAAATGTGAGTTCTCCACTATTATTTCTAAGCACGTCATTATTGGATTATACAATACTACACTATTGGTCGTCCCTCTCTCTGTTTTTTGTCTTCTATATAAGTGGAACCAATACAGTATATGAAGACTTCACTACTGCACTTTCTGTTGTAAAGACCACTCGCAAGGACACTTAAGTTGGACTTCTTTTTTTATTGGACTTATTTTAATGTGGCGCAGCCTTTTTTACTGTTGTTTTATAAAGATACTAGTAGCATCACAAATTAACTTTCTTTTTAGTGATTCCAAACTGCTATTTTATTTCATTATAACAGATACACCTTCACACATTTTTTCAAGCATTTAAATTCAGTCTTATTCTAGTAATATACAGATGCAAAATAGATTTATAAAAACAGTAATTGATCCTGTCCTTCAAATTAACTTTGTTTCAACAAATGACATCTTTCATCTCTTTAGAGCCATGCTGCATATATGAGACCTTTCATAACGAACACTTTGCATAATACTTTGTATCATACAAAGTACAAAATCCATTACAGTGTTCCTTTAAGACAGGAATGGCCAAACACTAGTTATATCACACATTATATTGGAAGGCAAGTTGACATGATTGTCTCCCACTATCTGCATACTCTCCCACACATACAGACAGGAGGTCATGGCCACATTCTCCAACACACAGAGACAGTAGGTAATGGACACATTCTCTCATACAGAAAGACAGGACATCAAGGCCACCCTCTCCCATACAGACAGACAGGGGGTCATGGCCACATTTTCCAACACATATTGACAGAAGGTCATGGCCACATTCTCCTATGTATAGAGAGACAGGAGATCATAGCCAACTTTTCCCGTACAGACAGACAGGAAGTCACTGCCACAATCTCCAGCACATAAAGACCACATTGTCCATATTGATCATAGTCACATTATCCAACACAATGAGAAAGGAAATGATGGCCACATTCTCCCATATGCATACAGAGAAGAGGTCATGTTCACATTCTCCACATATACAGATAGGAAGGAGGTCATGGCCACATTCTCCCATATACAGACAGACAGAAAGTCATGGCCATATTCTCCCATATACAGACAGAAAAAAGGTCATGGCCACATTCTCCCATATAAAGACAGACAGGAAATCATAGCCACCCTATCCCTTACAGACAGACAGGAAGTCATGGCCACAATCTCCAACACATACAAAGAGGAGGTCATGGCCACATTCTCCATATACAGACAGGAAGTAATGTTCACATTCTCCCATATACAGACAGACAGGAGGTCATAGTCACATTCTTATTAGATTAAGATATAATGGATCTTGTGAAGGTAAACTACCGGTATTTTGTGCAGACACATAACACATCTACAAGGTGAACAGCACTGGAAAAGTTAAATGTTTAAATTAGGACAAGTCATGTGTTGTCTGTCAATCAAAATGTAAACAAGACACAGGACAAAGATTTGTGTTGCCTGTTAAAGAGTCAACTAGCAAGCTTTAAAATCTGCTGACCATAGCTATACAGCACATTACATTACACCAGGGAACAAGCTAAAGAACCTTTTTGGGTAATATCACAGCATGTGGGGGCCTCTCTTTGGAGGAAGAAATAACTATATAAACAGTAGGAAGACAGTTTTTACTCATTGTCATTCCTCAGTCATGCTCCATCATTCCTCATTCAGTCATCATTCAATTTGCCATCATATATTCTGCTATTTGCTGTCATTTCCATTGGTAAGATTATTTGTCATTTTCTTTCTGTAATATGTGTTCATTCATTAATCTATACACTACACCAAGCATGTCAATCTCAAAGGCTATGAAGGGCCAAATAAACAAGATTTACATTTATGTGGGCCGCAAAAAACAAGAATGTAAATTTTCATAGAAACGTAGGTTTATTTAAAAAAGTACAGTATAAAAAAAGTGTCTAACTGACAGTGGACGTCCTCACGCTTGTAGGGCTTCAAAGTAAACAAAAGAGCGAATTTATTTTAAGGAAACGTGCATTTGCATATAACCAACATTTCAGTTAACTACCTTGCCATATAAAGAAAAGTTTGGTAATGAGACTGAAATGGTGAATGTATGCTGTTGCACAGCTGTAAAAATTTTTATTACATTATCTTATCTATTTTGAAGTTCTATGAGTGTGTTCTTCACTTTGGCTGAGATCTTAAAACTTGATGATCTCAGCCAATCCAATGCTTTCCAATAGGAAAGCATTGAGAGGCTATTGTGCATGTGTGTCAAAACGCTGCGGCCAATCAGCATCTCCATAGGGAGCGTTCAGCGCCTCAATGCCGACCCAATCTAATACACTGCCCCCTCCCCCAGTTCTAATACACTGCCCACAAATCCAATACATTGCCCCCCCCTCCACTCTTATACACTGCCGCCTTCACTCAATCTAGTACATTCCCCCTTAATCTAATACACTGCCCCTCCTCCCTCCACTCTAATCGAATAGACTGCAACCACTCCACTTTAATACACTGCCCTCCCTACACTTAGTTCAACACACTGCCTCCCACCACTCTAATACACTGCCCCCCCGCCCTCCAATAAATAAATACAATGGCCCTATCCCTTCCTCAAATAAATACACTGCCCCCCTTCCCAATTTAATTTACTGCCCCCTGACTTCCCCAAATTAATACAGTGCCCCCTCCTTCCCTTATATTAATACACTGCCCCTTCCCTCCCATTAATATACTGCCCCCCTCCCTCCCATTAATACACTTGCCCCTTCCTTTCCATTAATACACCACCACCCCTCCCCAATTAAATACACTGGGGGGGTGTTTCCTCTCTTAAATTAATACACTGCTCCCCCACCACTCTAATACACTGGCTCCCTCCCTCAAATTAGCACACTGGCCCCCTCCCTCCCCAAATTAATATACTGGCCCCCTCCCTCCCTCAAATTAATATACCGGCCCTCTCCCTCCCCAAATTAATACACTGGCTCCCTCCCTCCCTCAAATTAATATACTGGCCCTCTCCCTCAAATTAATATACTGGCCCTCTCCCTCCCCAAATAAATACACTGCCCCCCTCCCCAAGGACCCTACCTTACGATTTGCTGTCCGTCCTCCAGTTCCAGCTCCAGCCTTGCTCAAGCAGGCCAGACGCTTCTCTGGCACTGCAAGCAGGAGGGAAGGGGGAGTGACTGCTCTGGTATGCTCAGCAGACACACAGCCACACTGTCCTCTTGTGGCAGGGAGAGCAAGAATCAGGAAATATGTTTCCTGTCTTGCTGGTCGCAGTCACAGCTGAAAGCGGCCCCAGGGCAGGCGGGCCACAAAAATATACATTGTGGGCCACATGCTTGCACTACACATTCTGCTGTCAGTCTTTGGTGGGATTATTAATGTGTTTTCCTTTCTGTAACCTTAATTAATACACATACATTGTAATATTTATTTGAGTCATTATTTCTTTTATAACAATATTCATACAGTGCCTTTTGGGTCTTTAGACACTGGATTATTTCAGCTAAAATAGTTTATTTAAAACAGATTTTTAATAATATCTTGCAATGTGACATATTTATTCTCCTACTGCTGTATAATCACGATAAGTAATGAATGACCGTGGGATAAATAGACTTTTTTGTCGGTAAAAGTCAATCATACCTTAGAGAGCAATAGTGACAAATATATATATTGTGATAAGGTGAATGGGGTGGTCTGTGAGGGAGTTTATATTCCGACTGAATTGTTCAGAGAGGCATATGATTTTTAACCCCAGGGAGAGTGTGTGTTACGGTGTGTATATAACCGAAATGAATATTTAGTTATGGGCCCCTGGGGTGGAGCATTTGGAGAGCAGGGTGGGCCAGTGCTCCACTCCACAGTTTAGCGGTTTTCTTGGGAGACATAGATCCAGGCCAGGGTTTTTGGACTGTCTCCAACCCACTGCTCAGCTGCAGGTAATCAGCTGCAGCAGTGGGAATAAACCCCTCCCTGCTAGGCAGGTAAGGGGAGAATGTTTGTTTTCTCTCTTGAAGAGCTAGAAACAGCAGGCTGACTAAACACTGGAGTGCTGAGAGCTGACAAAAACACTAGGTTGGTGAAACCAATATTATTTTGTTATAGTTTAACCCCTGAGAGATAGGGAATCTGATGTTAGTTAGTGCTCAGACGAGCTAGGTTTTTGTTTATAGGGATTTGTGTTATATTTATGTTTTCATTTACTGCAGTCTCTGTGGTGAAGCTCAACAATAAAGTACCTGGAATTAAGTTACTTTTAAAGACTGTGCATGTTTGTACCCTAGAGGACCGTGCTATCTGCAACCAAGGATATATATATTGGAAAACTGGGAGGTATGTGCAGGGTTTGTAGTTTGAGAGAAGGCAGAAAGAGATGTGAGTAGCCTTGTCTATGGGGGAAAATATCTTAGCTTTGGAGACAGAGAAGGAGCAGACACATTTGGAGCCTCTAGTACTAGAGTTTACATGAATGTGCATATTCAGCTTAACTTTGTTGAAACAGCTTTAAGCTTCAATATTTTCTTATTACTCACCTTGTGGGGACTTTCCCAAGAGAAATGTATAAGTTCATTTCCAAAAACAGCGCATGTCAAACTGAAATTTTCACCTTTTTTCACCAACGTCTTCGATGCATTAAGAGTCATGTTAATTGGTGTAACTGAGGGAAGGCAATCAAATGAATAGAGACATATTACAGCAATTTGCATTTAGGTGGGCACAGAGGCCATTCAGCATTATAATGGAAGTTAAAGAAGTGCCTTCTTTCCCATGCCTACAGGAATGCTAATACAGTGAGGGGAAAAAAAGTATTTGATCCCCTGCTGATTTTGAACGTTTCTCAACTGGCAAAGTAATAATCAGTCTATAATTTTAATGGTAGATGTATTTTAACAATGAGAGACAGAATAACAAAAAGAAAAACCAGAAAAACACATGTCAAAAAAGTTATAAATTGATTTGCATGTCAATGAGTGAAATAAGTATTTGATCCACTATCAATCAGCAAGATTTGTGGACAGGTGTCTTTTTTTTTACCGGTAATGAGCTGAGATTAGGAGCACACACTTAAAGAGAGTGCTCCTAATCTCAGCTCGTTACCTGTATAAAATAGTCCTGTCCACAGAAGTAATCAATCGGATTCCAAACTCTCCACCATGGCTAAGACCAAAGAGCTGTCCAAGGATGACAGTAACAAGATTGTAGACCTACACAAGGCTGGATTGTGCTACAAGACCATCGCCAAGCACTTGGTGAGCATGTGATAACAGTTGGTGCGATTATTCGCAAATGGAAGAAAAACAAAATAACTGTCAGTCACCCTCAGTCTGGTGCTCCATGCAAGATCTCACCTCGTGGAGTTTCAATTATCATGACAACGGTGAGTGATCAGCCCAGAACTACACAGGAGGATCTTGTTGATCTCAAGGCAGCTGGGACCGTAGTCACCAAGAAAACAATTGGTAACGCGTTGTGAAAAACTGAAATCCTGCTGCGCCCACAAGGTCCCCCTGCTCAAGAAAGCACATGTACAGGCCCGTCTGAAGTTTCCCAATGAACCTCTGAATGATTCAGAGGAGAACTGTGTTTGGAGGAAGAAGAATGCTGCCTATGACCCCAAGAACACCATACCCACCATCAAACATGGAGGTGGAAACATTATGCTTTGGGGGTGTTTTTCTGCTAAGGGGACAGACCATCTGCACCACATCAAAAGGACAATGGACAGGGCCATTTGCCATCAAATCTTGGATGAGAACCTCCTTCCCTCAGCCAGGGCATTGAAAATGGGTCATGGATGGGTATTTCAGCATGAGAATGACCCAAAGCACACAGCCAAGGCAACAAAGAAGTGGCTCAAAAAGAAGCACATTAAGGTCCTGGAGTGGCCTAGCCAGTCTCCAGACCTTAATACCATAGAAAATCTGTGGAGGGAGCTGAAGGTTCGAGTTGCCAAACATCAGCCTCAAAACCTTAATGACTTGGAGAGGTTCTGCAAAGACAAGTGGGACAAAATCCCTCCTGAAATGTGTGCAATCCTGGTGGCCAACTACAAGAAACGTCTGACCACTGTGATTGCCAACAAGGGTTTTGCCACCAAGTACTAAGTCAAAGGGGTCAAATACTTATTTCACTCATTAACATGCTAAACAATTTATAACTTTTTGACATGCGTTTTTCTGGAATTTTTTTTGTTATTCTATCTCTCCCTGTTTTTTAAATTTTTTAAATTCTTTATTTTTCGTGCTCGGTTTATCATTTCAACAAGATCATCAGTTTCACACAGAATACGAAGAACAAGCTTAATGGTGTTGTTCTTGTGTAACATTATGGTTAACAGCATATTGAAAGCATTTACATGAGGGTATTAAGCACATTTTCTTATAGAGAACAGGTGTGGAGACAAAGGTGTAACAAAGGGCTAGGTATAACAAAGTTGATAGAGTGTGTGCTGTGCCCCTGGGATAATGCAAGTGTGAGAAGTTAAGTATGCACGTTGGGTCGTTCCATGTTGGAGAAGGAAGTGGGAGAGCATAAATGTGTGCAAAATCAAGCTTGCTCATGCGTGCAAGTCGTCTGAGTGCCTAGTGTTTCTGGTCAGTTTGGATTGTCATGTGAGGGCACTACTCCAAGGCTTAAGTATACTAATTTGGCATCCTATCTGTTATCCACAACCATGGGGGTGGCAGGTGGGGTAGTTAAGTTAGACACCATCAATCTGTTGGTAGTAGATGAATTATCTGCCTCTGTTGAGGGTAGTAAGGGTGTCTGGAACTCTCAGTGCCGGTGAGAGAATAGGGTCCCTAATTTAAATGTTAGCAGAAATTATAAAAAAAAGCGTAAAAGGAGGTAAGCAAAAGGAGCATAAACATAAAACATAAAGCATAAGGAGAACTTAGTCATACATTTGTTAGTGATATCTACAGGCAACATATCTGGTTAACAAAGCCCCTGGTTGGTTTCAGGTGTTTAGAGTCTGTGGACCTCTTGTCGTCTGGTCAGGAGTGGTGTTGTCATCTGGGTCCCAGTTCTCCGGACAACCTCCAGGCAAAGGGGGGATTTGCGAGGGCTGCAGTCCCATTGTATTCAAAAGAGCAGGTGCCCCAGACATAGATGTAAGGTTGTGAGCAGTCCCATTATGATGGACAAGTAAAGAGCCAATGTTCCCCCATATGTATGGTATTCCAGCTCTTCTTAGTGAGGTCGTCACTGGTCCAAAGGATTTACGCCAAATCAGGGTGGCTCTTGTGAGGTCTTGGAAGAATAAGAGCTAAGAGTCTTCGAAAGTCAGTGGTGTTTTACCTTTCAGGGCTGACATTATCTGTATTTTGTCGTGCACCGTTACGCAGCGCAGTATTACATCTCGAGGTGTGTTAGGTGAGTTACGGATATATCCGATATATCCTCTATATATCCCATCCAGTATGATTCTCTTGGCTACCATCTGAGATAATATTGTGGATAGTAGGCGTCAAGTATAGTGCGGCAGTTCTTCAGTTGAGACTTTAGAGGGGACCCCAAAAATTTTAATGTGTGTCCGGTGTTGTTTATCTTCAAGGGACATTATTTGGGCAGCCAACACCAGCTGTTCTGCTTGAAGTTGTTGGACTGAGTCCTTGAGAGTGGATACAGTAGTGTGGACAGAAGTAATGTCTTCCTCTGCGGTTTTGACGCGGTATGTTACATGTTGTTGTATGTCACCTTTGACCAGTGCCACATCAGCTGCTGACAGCTTTTGTATGTTGACTAAGAGTGCTTTTAGGTCCCCTTTAGTGGTGGGGGCAGAGTCTTCTTGGGATTCAGGAGTCAGGGAACATTCAGCCTGTGAGGCCATTGTGGGAGCAGGCTCCCCATTTTCCGGTTCTGAGGCCGGGGCAACGCTGGGCTGGAGTTCCTCGTGTGCGAGCTCTGGTTGTACAGGCCTGAGCAGCATCTCACCAATGTCCCTGCCATGTGTGCTGGGGCCTGCAGCGGGTTTCTGGGTGTGGCGGCCCACGGTAGGTGTGCTAGCGGCATGTCAGGCGGTGAGTGCTCCGGATAGTTGCGCCCCCCTCCAGGTCCGTTGAGAAAGGCCTCAAGGCCTGGGCTGCATGGAAGCCTGCAAGAAAGGCATCAATTGATGCGGTGCACCTTCTTGAGGTATATTGGGTACTTTGTGGGGTTGGATGGGGTCTGGTGAGGGAGATACTCTGCAGATTGCATCTGGTTTTTAGGAGAGCAGGCTTAGATGGCATCTGTTCAGGATGGCTGCCAGGCTGCGCCCCAGTGTGTCTCACTGTTAAAATACACCTACCATTAAAATTATAGACCGATCATTTCTTTGTCAGTGGGCAAACGTTCAAAATCAGCAGGGGATCGAATACTTTTTTCCCCTCACTGTAGCTCATAAACAAAACTGTGTTGTGCAATATATTTTTTTTTTCTTTTACATTTTTTTTTCTAGTTCTGTGTTTACATTTGTTAGATTTTGCATTGCCTTACAAGGCAAAAAATAAATATTTGTAATAAACCTCAGCTTTCAATAACCTTCTTTTCATTGTTTATCTTCACCTGGCTTAGAAACAGAAATGTTTCACTTGTCGGTCATTCTCCATTAAGCAAAGGGTCTGCAAAAGCCTGCAATCCTATTCATTCAGCACTTTCTAGTGGAACTCACACGGCACCTGAAGGCATGGGAGGATTTAACAATCGGGGCATGCTATTGGGTTACCTGTATTGCTCTGTATACCTGGTTTTAGCCGGACAACTGTACTTACTCTATGTGGGCATAATGCCCTCAGATATATACAATGATTAAAGTTAAAGTAGCATTTGATGTTTTTTTCCAACTGATTAATTCTGAAGAAATCTGAACAATCACAATAATTAAAAAAAACAAATCTTAATCTGTTAACAGCGTCATACTCAAACGCAATATAATTGATTTCACAATACCTTGTACTCTGTAGATATAATACATATCGGAGGAGACCTCAGTTCCTTTATAAGAAGCTTTACAATAATATGCGTCATCTGCAAAGTTCCCAGTGAAACCTTTCTTCTTGTCATAGTGGTTAAAAGTAATTTCTGTGTCACTGTTCTTGGTAAGCAATATGACGGTTGCATTGGGATTGGTCACCCGGCATGGAATGGTGTTATCACCTTCTGAAGTTTTGAATAAAAATGCATCGTCCAGGCTGATTGGTAGGAACCACATTGAAGGGTCTTTTTTCACAAAGAGGAATAACAAAGAAAGAAATGGATTGAACAACTGTAAATTACTAGATGACTTCGAGAATTTGATCTAATAAAAATGATATGTAAACATTTTTTTTCTTTTGTCAAAGACAAGTAGTAACCATATGAATGGAAGATTTTTTTTGACAGTAGGTACTACCTTTTAAAATGCTTATTAGGAGCTTAATAAAATTGTTGGTTTATATGGGTAATCTAAGGATAAGTAATCACAAGTATATGGTAGCCTCATTCATTCTAAATCCCAGTTCACTCAGTTCTTCACGTGTTCAACCTGATTACAATACTAAAATTATTTTTTTAAGGAATTGGAGAGAAAGTGTTTATGCTAAGGGTGTTTAGAATCTATATTATGTCCTGAAATTCACTGGAATCTTTAAGCTTAACAAAACTTAGTTTTTTCGGATAAAATATAATACATGGATTAACTGTGAAAAATCATTTAAAAAGTCATAATAAAGCATGCCCATTGCAATTGTCTCTCAGAATTAGGTGCAGTGGTAGATGGGGAACTGCCCATAGTCCCAGATTTTACAACATTGTTTACATTATAAAACAAAAGTGTAGAAATTGTGTTAAGAACTTTTTATTCTAAAAAAGATTTTTGAAGGCATCCAGCCTTTCAGCTACCTTTCAGTTCGTTCATTGTTAAGAAGTGGTTAATTTGTATATGTGTGTTAGAACGTGTATAGAAGTTTCTAAAAAGGTTTCTAAAAACTTGGACCAAATAGATCCAACAGTACACAGTACAAAAGTGCGGTAGCTAACTGTAGAACCATGGATATTTGCGAAATATATTTTATCATCTATCACTTTTTAACTGGTGGAACAGGAATTTTAGTCTGTAAACATCCAGACTTCCAATATAATGCATTCCAGATATATGATTTGTGAAAAGTGCTCTGTGCATTAAATTAGGTGCTTAAAAGAAAAAGTGTCTGAATTGTCACTCTATAAACTGCTGCAACACTGTTGAGGAAGTCTCTCTAATCCACTGAATCTAGTCTATAGTGCAAGTAAGGTGTTTTTATAAGGTGACATACATCCTTAAAAACCCTTAAGTGGAGCACTTAACAGTATTCACTCAACCTTTAAAATTGGGGGTATGTAAAATCCATTTCATATATATGAAATAAAAGAGAGAATCTAATGGTGAAGTATATATGGTAAAATTAATAAACTGTAAATATATAGAAAATACACTCACAGAGTGAGAGCCACGTATAGGACTGGCTCAAATCACGATCACTTTGGTGTACTTAGGTGACACCTTTCCCTCTTCTTGTTGGTTTCCTTGTGCTCAAAGAGAAAGCAAAGAGAGATTTCTAGTGTAGTAAATAAGACACCCATGGGTGAAGTGGAAAATATAATACATATTGCTCACCTTTGTCAGAGCCTGTAAATTAACCTGGCTCTGGGTGTAAACGCCTGTTACTCACTAAAGGGGAAGTAGACGGAGTCTTTGGTTTTGTTTCAAACAAAATCCACCATAGAGGCAAAACAGTGGTTAAATTAAAGACAAAACCTACAGAGATTGGGTATTAACCCTCAAAGTATATAAAAACAACTTTTATTAGCTGAACTGACGTTGCAGCAACCCTCACCTCAATAAGTGAATTTGCAGTTTCATTGGGACGTCTGGGAAAATAATATAAGTAAAGAGTTTCTGTTTTGGTGCTTATAGTGTCCCTTTATCTTTCTCTCCACATTGAATTCTATCCAGACATATTTATGTTAAAGATCTGCCAAAACATACGCTAGTACATATTCTTATAGCTGCTAAGATAGCAATAGCCTCTTTGAGGAAATCTATACATCCCCCTACTATGCAAGCAGTTTATTATAGATTATAATAATAGTATAAAAAATGGTTATTGCTACTCTACTACAGTATAAAATAATGTTTAGATTAAAGGAATGCTCTTTGCAACATAACAATAACATTGCCTACTGCTGCTCAGATTCAGTCTCCTGTTATCTTGCTACTAAATGACAACAGACTTTGTTCTACTGCATGAGTATAGTCAACAAATGTCACATTTCAAATCGATCTAACCTGGAACAAAGATGTACAAGGACTTCTCCTCCTGTTCTCCACTGGACTGGTTGAAAAAACATGAATAATATCCTGTGTCCGGTCCAGTCACATTATGAAGAGTCAGTTTACTAATAAAGATGCCATCTTTGACCTCCAGTGTTGTGTCAATGAATTGTCCATCATGCTCCCATACAACTTTTGCTTTAGCAACACATGTCAGAGTAATATTGCTGCTCACATTAAGAACAATCTCAGAGTCCGTTGGAAAGATGTCCAAGCAGGTAATTTGCCATGCCGCTATCAATAATCCTTTAGGAAAAAAAAAAAGAAATCTACTGAGAAATGACCCAACAGCAAGAGTTTGATTTGATTAGCCAACAGAGCTAATAACGTTCATTAGTCGAAACAATAAAATCCAATCCAAAAAAAGATAGATTTACATAATGTCAACATAAGCAATGTCATATGCAACGCTTTCTTAAGTGGGGTTTATAGAAAACTCCAGTTATCTTAAGGAGGTAAATTTGCACATCAAGTGAAAACAATTCAGCTCATATACTTGAAATTATATTATACTTAAATGAACCCTCTAGCATTAAGAATGCAAATATGTATTCCGAATGCTAGTGTGTTATACTAGCTACATGGATTTTTGGGCCCTCTCCCAGAAGTCATAAAAAATATTTTTACATACCTTTATTCCCCCAGCTCTCCAGTGATTCCACAGAGGAAAGCACTGGGGGATTAGTGTGACAATTACTGCAGTGCAACTAATAAACATCTCCTCATTTAGATATATTAAGTCAATGCATCTCCATATGGAGCATTCAGCCGAATGTCAGTCCTGCAATCTTTGAAGGACTTCATACAGGAAGTCCCTCTAGCAGCTGAGTGATAGCCACTAGAGGTGCATTGGGCAGCAATGTAAACATTGTTTTGTTTTTTCAGAATAGGCAGTGTTTACATTACTTAGTCTACAGGGACCATCTCTTTGCCTTAGAACCTCTTCTTTAAGCTGTGGTGGTTGTGGTATCGACAGGGCCCCTTTAATAAAGGTCACAACATGTGACCGAAATGTCTGGATTATGTGTGAATAAAATATAATTAACACAGACTGAGCATCACCCATTTAAGCATGTGCACTTGTTTCAACATATTCAGGGGTGTATACATGTTAAATATATCATTGTCATCTAATCCATAACAAGCACGAGTAACTAATACAGATATTGCTTTTACAGTAACATGGTTTACAAAAATAAAAAAAGAGTAAAAATTACATATAAGTAAGCATTGCTTCCTGAATCACTACATGTAAAAAATATTTTAGAAAAAATTCCCCTGAGATTTAGTAGAATGTTGTCCCTTCTTGATCCACTTGTGTCTGTCACATTATCCTGCTTATGTAAGATATTAGACTGGTTTGGGCCCTTTTTAAAAGCTGCTTTCAACTTCAACGATATTAGCCACTGGCTATGACCTTTGCTATCAGTTCATTTTAATCTTATACCTCTCTGGCACTTTAGCTCTGGACTGCCCAAGTGATATGCTAATGGTGTAGGTGGTTTATGTAATGACACGAGTGAGCTAAACCTTGTTTAGAGACCTCATGATGGGGACTACACATAGTATTAAATATTTGTCTGTTCTTGTATGTCTTTGTTTTGGGGCAGGTCAACTAAATCTTGCATTTATGGGGGGAAAGGGCAATTTTAAACCTATTGAATGCACATGAAACATTGCAAGGGGCTCCTTCAATAATAAAAAAAACATATAAGAACACAGATTATCCATTTGTGCCGGTTACGTCAAAGATAAAAGGCTGAAGCCCTTTATGCTTAATCACTGATTTACTATTGAAACACATTAGGGTTTAAGGTGCCAAAGCATTCGGCCAAGTTGAAGCTTAAAGCAAATTACTAAACTATTGTTCATTCTCAGTGAGCATATTTTACTCTTGGTTTTGGCTTACTTACTAGTGTCCTTTGTTCGAACTCAAAGTTAGAAGGTGACTCAGAGTTCCACTGTAACTAATTCATGAAGTGTGTGCTAGATGAGCAAGACACAGTGTTTTACTCTGAGGGTCACTAATACTGTGCAGAAATGCTTATAATTAGATAGTGGGTTGGGGATTAAACAGTGATGATGAGCATGTCTTGTTATTAGTTCAAGAACAGGCAAGCTGTATTCTCTGTTTAATAAGAGCAACTTAGATAATATACTTATTTCCCCAGAATGCACATTACGCATTCCATTGGGTATGCATGCTTAAGCCGTGTAATACAATTTTTAAGGAAAAAATTAAATATCCTTCTATATCACACAATCTTTAGCTTCCAGAAGCTCTCTCCAACTCTCGTGAGCCCCAGGTTGCCAAAATGTTGCCACAGGTAACCATGGCAACTATCTGCACAACATGCAAGCTGAGCTCACAACAGTTTAAGAGAGGAGTTTACGGAAGTTGAAGATCATGTGTACTGGTCTACCTCTTCACTACAATGCCACCAGGAGTGTAAAGTCCTCCCCTATTCTACCCGACATAAATACTCATACATTCTGCATCCACTACATGAACACACACTGCATCCACTATACACACACTGCATTCACAATACATACTCTGCATCCACTACACACACTCAGTGCATCCACTACACAAATACACTGCATTCACTACACACAGAAATTCTGCATCCACTCTACACACACTGAATCCTTGGGGTACCAGACCTTGAGCTGTGTAAGGAGCCTCAACATTTAACGACCGTTTGGGAGAGATATATTGTTTGAAAAGAAATCTACCTTTAAATTTTATAAGGGATTAGTCAATACTTATGTTTTGGTCTGGGATATAATTTTGGGTAAGTTTGTCAGATAGAAACTGGATAAGGGGACAAATTTTGTATAGCCTGTCAAACAATGGGTCATTTCTAGTGGGGTGCATCGGAGCATCCCTCTTCATAAGCCCTGGGTAAAGAGGGGTAGCCAAGATGGGTTGCTTTTGCCATAGGACCTGTTACTTGGCTTTTTCACAATACCGATTACTAGGGTTGTAGCACAAATGTTGTTCCATTTGTGCGACATCAGTAGGGTTCTACATGGTTTTTCTACTTTAATGTGAATTATGAATTTGCAGAAAGATACTGGCTGGCATACAAGTTGGTTTGCTCAACTATCAGCTCAAGCATGTCATCTGACATAAAGAGGCTAAAATTGTTAACTGGTTCACAAATATCTACTGTTATTGTGATGCCAGATGTAGCTGTGAAATGGGGGTATTTTGGGGGCAGTCAAATATGGGTGAACCCAGTTTTCCTCTGGCATTGCAGGGCATCCTAAATAAATAAAACTACTGTAGGTGTCAAATAAATTTATTTTGTGACACCCCCCTAAAAATAAATATTAGTAGAATTAAAGTACTAATCACCCTTATCAGACTGGCCACAAGGTTAATGCTGTGAACAGCACTACAAGAGTTAAAACATAGTTTGTTTATTTTTTTATTTTCTAACATGTTTTCACATGTCACAGTTTAGCAATGATCTGCTTGCCTTCCTTGTCTCAATTCAATTTGAGGTGAAGACAATATCTCAGCTATTGTTACAAATCATGTAACAGAGACAAATAACGGTGATCATGGTGACAGGATGCGTTTAAGACAGCTTTTAAGACAGCTCTCAAATGGCCTGCATGGGTTAACTGGCAAAGAAGAACAATATAATAAAAGAAAAATAAATATTTATATTAAACCCCATGTGTATATAATCACACTGGAATATATAATCAAAAACATCTAGCTTCATGGTCAGATCATATTTCTGTGTTAAATTGTACCATCTAGACCAGGGGTCTCAGACACTGGCCCCTCAGATGTTGATGGCCTACAACTCCAAGAATTCTCCGAATGCAATAGATGGCCAGAGAGTGAAAGGATTTGTAGTTCAGCAAAATCTAGAGGAGGTGTCAGAATTTGAGATGTCAATTGTAGACTGTTGTGGCACTGAATCATTTTGATATTTATGGAACTAGATGACTAGGACTCGGGATACGTAATGAATGCATTGAAACTCATTACTGTAAATTGTTGCCTGGGTTGTCCATTTTGCTTGGATTACAGCCTCAGTTGATGGCACATTTGATAATCTAGTATGCACAATCAAGCGCCATGCAGATTGCTACCCAGTTCTACATATGTACATATAGTCATTGCTGATGTCACCATACATGTCTGCACATATGTGATTGAAAATTTTCAGCACTATCCTCAAAAAATAAATACCTAGTTCTCAAATGGAGACTAAGTCACCAGTGTAGACTTGTGCTCCAAACTGATCCCGTTCTGCCAACCCCTGGAATTTTGTGATGCATGTTAGTCTATTCTGTGCCAGCAATTAATGAGATTTAGATGAAAGATTTTAAAAGGTGATGCCCTGCATCAATGAACAATGGTCAATGGTTTGGTGAACTTTAACCATTACTTTTTGCTCCTGTTTCACAAAGTTAATGTGTCCAAAGCCAAGTATTAATTTTCCATCTAACTTATGCTTTGAAATGCTTTATTCATATCTCAAAAAAAATGTCATCAATGTAACAGCCAAATGAGAACCTGACATAAATTAGCAGCTTCCCTCAGAAAATTACTTCCAGGACAGAAAACATTAGTCATCACTAACCTCCGACCAGTGTAGGAGACCACAAGTTGTGGGGGCTTTTTGAAAAATCACACATATTTGAAGTTCATATTTGTATATTTATTGAAACCAGCAACAGTTGCAGGTTTTGAAGTATAAGCTGCAAGATTGATGTTAAAGGAGAACTCTCACTTCTCTGGAATATACATCAATAAATCAAGTATTGCGCATTTCCTATATTTTATTAGGACAGAGCTTATAACAGTGATTGACAGGGAGCTAAGATGGAGGTTGTCCAGTTGCAGGATAAAGAGTTGTGGCTTTCTACATTTAAATTTATATCTGACACCTCACAAATACATATTTGTTAAAATAATAAATAAAATAAATCTTTTGTTAGTTCTGACAGTTCTAAATTTTTTCTTTTTGGTGAAAGATGTAACAAATAAAAATATATTGCTCGTCCTCATAAACATTATTAAGCACACATCAAAACAATAAATAACTTGAATTACAAAAATAGGTTTATATGGAAAACATTATCATGACCAAGTAACCACAAACCATTTCAAATAGAGAAATGTGCTTGAAATCTATCATAGGAATTACTAAACATCCTTTTCTTCTCTCTGCCATAACAAGATGTTTTAAAACAATTAATATGTTTTTTGGCTTAGTTATAGATCGACTTCTTTTCTCTGCCTTCTGTGGGTTGTGGATTGGACACTTTCTAAATGTTTGGACTGAGAAGAACAGAAATCAATAAATCCTTTTCCTATTCTTTTTTGGGTGTGGTAGGATATTTGTGTAACACTGCTGTGGTATACCATTAATTGACAAGGTTATATACTAAAGTGAGATCTGAAGGGAATTCAAAGCGAATTAAATAATTAAGGTCACAGTAGATAAACAAAGATTTGTTTCCAACTAGGCTATGTTTGCCTTATATGTGAAATTCACTTTAAATTATTTATTGATTTCCCAACAATTCTCCATTAAGTGAATATTCAGGTGAATAGAACGGTGGCTAGTCTCACTGTTGGCCTAATACACACTACTGGTACAACTGAACTCTTCTCATCCAGTATTTTAATCAGCATCTACAATGACCAGTGGCGTACTAAGGGGGGGGTGGGGAGGTGGCTGTGGCAGCACAGTACTACCCATGTTAGTTAGGGTGCCGGGCAGCCAGAACAGTTCTCACACGCTAAGAGCAGCTGAACTGGCCGCACAGAGGTAAAGTGGGGGCGGAGCTAACACAAATCAGGGGCGCAGCCAAACCGGCAGCAGGGGCGGGGCTTAATACGGCCCTTACCGGTTACTGCTGCACATGGAGCTGCAGTAAGATGGAATCCCATTCTCTGCTTCTCCACAGGCTTCAGGGAAGGACTTCAGGGAATCCACTCCTCCTCCAGCCCACTGTCTGTAAGTCAGAGTGTGTATCTGTGTGTGTGTGACTGTGTGTGTGTGTGTGTGTGTCTCTGTATGTGTATGTGTGTGTGTTTGTGTGTGACTGTGTGTCTGTGTGTGACTGTGTGTGTGTGTGTAAAACTGTCATCCTGTAACTGTGTGTGCGTGTGTGTGTGTAACGCTCAGATCTTGCGAGAGTGAACTCTAGCCCTGCAGGCTGCGGGGCTAAAGTTCACTCACCACTGGACCACCAGGGATGGCAGCAGCACGATCCCCCCTCCCTACATAAGGTAAGAAGGGAGGAGGGATATTAACTAAACGGCCCCCCCACCTCCACACAATACACACAAACAGCACCCACACACATACACATACACAGTAACAGCACCCTCACACATACACACACAGCACCCTCACACACACACAGCACCCTCACACACACACAGCACCCTTACACATACACACATACACACACACAAACAGCACCCTCACACACACACAGTGCCCTCACACACACAGCACCCTTACACACACACCACCCTCACAAACACACACACACAGCACCCTTACACACACACTGCCTGCAGACACACACACTGCCTGCACACACACACACAGTGCCTACACACACACAACGTGCCTACACACACACAACGCCCACACACACAGCGCCCACACACACACACACACACACACACACACAGTAGTGTGTGTGTCTGTGTCTGTGTATGTATGTGTATGTATGTGTGTGTGTATATATATATATATATATATATATAAATATATATATATATATAATAAGCAGCGTGTGTTTGTGCTTTAGGGTGCACACCCTTATGCAATGGCCTGCGCACGCCTATGACTATCTGTCTGTGCATGTGACTGTCTGCTGCTGCCTTTAACTGTGTGTGTGTGTGACTGTCTGCCTGTGACCGTGTGTGTGTGTGTCAATGTATATGTGACTGTCTGCCTGTAACTGTGTGCATGACTGTCTGTGACTGTATGTGTGACTGTCTACATGTGACTGTCTGTCTGTAACTGTGTGTGACTGTATGCCTGTAACTGTGTGAGTGACTGCCTGCATGTAAATGTGTGTGTGGGGCTGCAGGTATTTTGTAGAAGGGGCAGGGGTTTTGTATTTGGACAGGAGTGTTTATAACGGGGAATAAGCAGGGGATTTGTGGAAGGGGGTTACTGTGTAGGATTTTGTAGACGGGGCAGTACATGATTTGTAGAAGGGGCAGGACAGGGGTTTTGTAGGAGGGGCTGACAGCGTTTTGCAAAGTTTATAAATTGTAAAAAAAAAGAAAACATTTACATTTTTTTACAGGTTCTTTCCGCCCCGGGTGCCAAATGCTCAAGGTACGCCCCTGACAATGACACTATATAGAAATCTATCACTTCCATTGGGCTCTTGTCCCTATAACTATCACTCTGAAATGGACTGACCCTCAAGAGATCACTGACTTATCGGATTGTTTTGTAATATTCTATGTATAAGTAAGTAAAAAAGAATCCTAATAATAGGAGTCTAGAGTGTGTCCATAGATCCCTATAGGGGATAACCCTTATAATTGGATACAGAGCAAAGAATGGAACGGATGATCCCAAATGCACAAGGCTATGGGAGCACCCGAGAGAAGGGATCTATGGGTCTGCACTTGAAAAATGCTTAAAATAAAAAAGTCTTTATTATAGGGTAAAAAAATAGATACAGTTGCTTTTTTGCACATATACAAACTGAACCATTTTTGTTCAGTACATTGTTGCAATCCAGCTCACACATTAGTGTGTTTATTGTTTACTGTAGCAAGGGCTCCCTACTGAATTCCTTACCTACAAGAGGGGCAATCCGTTTTCAGATTGCAACAACTCTCTATAGAGATTTCCTTTCTTTTGTTACCAGTTTTTACTGTGTTATCTGTATTTTGTATATATAGTAGAGCTATTTATTACTTCAGAATTTTCCCTTTGATGATACTACGTATACTCAGGGTTATATACCAAGAGAGTCACTGCAATATTATCTATTCATTTATATATTATACACATCTCTCTACCTTTACTTGGATTCCCTGAGTCTATAGAGATTCCAAATCATTATCATACTGCCTCTAGTCCGAATCCCCTCCTGTGTGTGTTTTAAGTGTTGTTTTTTTGTAAGTTTCCTTTTTTGGGGGGATTTTTTTACCCTATAATAAAGACTTTTTTATTTTAAGCATTTTTCAAGTGCAGACCCATAGATCCCTTCTCTCGGGTGCTCCCATAGCCTTGTGCATTTGGGATCATCCGTTCCAATATTCTATGTATAAAAAAGTTTATTCAATCAATAAAACCAAAATACATTTATATATTTTATAGAGGCACAGGGGGAGAATAAAAGGTACATTACCTGTTACTAAATAAAGATACATTTTCTGTGGTCTTCTTCACGGTTTAATTTCCCTTTAGTATGTCCTTCTTCCTGTTTAAAGAAAATCAATTAATTTAGTTTTAAACTGTGTTATGAATGAATCTCTGAATCTTATTGTTTATCTGTTTGCTGTTAGATGTGTGTTTGGTCATCACATTATATGGCATGATTGCAAAATATTCCAAATAACGACCAATGCATTTTTGGCATTTGGCACAAGACAACAAAAATAGATATTTTGATCTTAAATTAGCTTATAGCTTACAAAGAAAAACTAAAAAGTATAAATTAAGTGACAAACAATCTTTGTATGCCATGATATGGTCATGGTCACCTTTAACATTCCAGGAACACTCCAAACCCCATAACTACTAGTGCACCAGTGTCCTCCAAGATAAGTAGTCAAGGGATTGAAGAACAGTTTGAGATCTTACTTGGGGTCTGCCATATACCCATATATACCCCTTCTGCTACCACAAAACTCTTGCACTAAACTAAGTTTGGCAATGCAGGCATTCCCAGTGTCTGAGTGTGCTCACCTGACTCAGGGTACACAGAAGGTGGCAATAGGCACCCAGCAGACCCCAAGTAAGTTGTCAAACCATTTAAAAAAATGTTTAACTACTCTGGGAGGGTATTCCCGGCACCATAATCAAGCTTGAAATGTTCGTTTAATGCATCTCCATCATTCTCTCAATGCTTTCTGTTACTTTCACACCCTCTTCTCCTCAATCCATGTGAGTACCCCTGGTAAACTCTTCATCAAAACAACTCTCCACTCTCTCCATCATGGCATCCCCTGTACTTGCACTCTCTCTCCAGCCTTAATTCTCACACTCTTTCCGGTCTACCCTCTCATCACCCTACTTCAATGGCCTAGTGGGTCCTAAACAATTCAATAACATTTCATTGACCTTTTTCCACATTTGCACCACTTTTCAGAACAGAAAACATTATGTACATAACCCCACTTTATCTATTTTTTAGGCCTTATATACAAGAAGCCTGCAAATAGTTTAAACATGTGTTGGAATTACAAAAACTCTACTATACTATGCCTACTCTCAAGTTCCTCTTGCTCCATACAAACTATAATTGTGAAATGCTTCTATTGAATTAGATTGCTTAATTTTATTACATGTCTAGTTTATTTGTATAATTTTTTTACTTAATAATCTGGATATTTTTGTACATTGGAGCATGGAAAAGTAATGGCATTAATTTAATATATCTTAGAAATATAATAAAATGTATACATAAAAATGTGGTGGTGTTTTTTTTATTTACTATTGCTGTTTGGGGGGGTTGATTTATGGAGGTGTCAATTTGTACTGAAGACTGCACTTTTTCAAAATAAATAAAAAAAAAATTAAAAAGTACACACTAAAGTGCTTTGGGGGTCTGGAGTGCCCCTTTGAGTGAGTTTTCCCATTTTAGTTTTCACCTGTCATAAGCAATTAACAAGGGAGTCTTAATAAGCCCTACATTAGGAGTGTCTTAATGTGCCCTACAGGGCTTCTACCACCTGGAATGGGCTTTCAATTCAATAACTACATTTTATGATTTATTGTCTGCTATGGCCTCATTCGAACACTCAAGCACATCAATTTTCTACCTTCCATTCGACCGCGCAGGTTTTCCTTATAAAGTACAACCTCATCCACTTTTTAGACATGGTTAACATTTCGGCCCACTCAGACCGCTCGTTTTATCGGTTGCACAAACCCGTGTCAATTATATTAGGCCGGCCCAGGTATTGTGATTACTTTTACGGTCTTATTTGTAGTGTCTTTAAATAATGCATCACATAAACCTCATTCAGTCATGTTCAGTTTAAGCATGAAGTTATAGCTGATGTTGATATTACTGAGATATTGTACCATTGTTCTAGCATTTGCTGTTGCTTTTAACCCAATTCTTCCATGCCAGCTGTGTACGCATAAGTGTTTATCATCTTCCTAAGCATTCCACATGTAGGTCTTTTTTCATTTTTATTTTTTGACATTCTTTATTTTTGTCGTGCTATAAACAGTTACATAAGACTTGTTTGGACATCGCAGAGTCAACAGTATAACATTACAGATTTAGGTACATGGTGCATGTCAAAATGTGTAGCAAATTATTTTTGATAACAAGAGAGAAAAAATATAAGTAAATAAAGGATATGGTGGTGTGACGGGACATGACACGGTAAAAGGTACGTTGCCTTCGAATGCTGTGGTAGGTGTACCCTTGGTTGCCCCCATGACAATCCCTCTGTCCGAATCCCAAACAAATTTTATCAGAATGTCCTTGGGTGTCTCCTTTTGGGCCTTTGGTAAACAAAAGCAATAGTTCATCACTACTAACTTCATCTGCTTTGGGGGTAGGAGTGAGGCCACAAGCCTACAAATAAAGTAGGGTATTTCTTTGTTGGTGACCATTTCAGGGACCCCTCTTAGTCTCACATTCTTGGCCTTGATCCCGTCTTCCAGGTTGGCCATGCCATGGAGCATGTCAGTGTTTCTCTTTTGTTCTGTGCTGAGAGCTGCATCCGTGGCAGATTGGGCCACCTTTGTGGTGTCTACTTCTCCCTCAACAGTGGCAATCCTTCTGGACAGTGTGGCCACCTCCTCCCTTACCCCTGCCATGTCAGCTTGAAACTTTACCCTAAGTTCATGGAGTAAGGCTTTAATGTCAGCCTTAGTTGAAGGGATTGTGTCATCACCCACAGTGGGCCCCTGGGCGACTGTAGGTACCTTAGTGAAGGTTGGCTTTCCCTTATCTGAGGCCGCCGAGGTGGAGGCAGCGTCCGGTGCCATTTTAGGTTGATCAGGCCTGGCTGCCCATCGCATAAAAGTCCCGAGATCCGGGGCTCAGATCGGCCCGCCCTTTTTCCCCATTGACAGTGAGGTCTTAGGCACTGTATGACGGGCACTTGGTGTAGGAAAGGGTGTCAGCTTGAACATGCAGAGCTTCAGCTTTGTGCGTCTGTCTTGCAAGGTGCTGGCTCCGCCCCATATAGATCTTTTTAGCATATCTCTTATATCTCCTGCTTCTTCCTTTGTATTGAGTATGGCTGTCACGGCCGCTAGCCTGTTCAGCCACTAAGGCATTCTAGAGGCATGGGCCTCTGTTCCTGTTTTTGAGTCTATCTGTCGACACCCCATTTTATTTGGCTCTGTGGGTATGTATTCTATGATATTTGCCATTTCATAAACTAGATGATTATAAGTAAATATATCAGGTTCTCTACCATCTCATCACCAACATGTCTTGGTTACATACAACTTCTCAACAACAATTCTCTGATTCACATCCTACCTTCACCTGCATTAATCCTAACACAGCTGCACAGCCATCTTGCAACTCAGGAGCCCAATTCAACCCATCATTTTTGCTTTTCATTAGTACCTTCTGCTTCATGGGGGTTATTTTTATATACCACTCTTTCTTACAACATATTGTTACACCACTTATACTCGCTAGGCCTATTCGGATGCAAAACTCCATGGTACGTTAATCCCTTATGCTATACAATGTATCCTTACTTCACATACTGCCATTTTGTTCTTGCACAGTATAAGCAATGTTATGTCTTAAGTCACCTACATTGAGGAACCACATAATCTATTGTGTTGGTTGTATACTGGTCATCCTTTACAGTCACCCTCCACCGCATGCCACATAACCATCCTTCTAGCCTAACTACTATTCCTACCTTTAAAAATGGACTGGACAAAACACTACTGCTTCACTAATGGACATTTCACAACACCTGCCCCTTGGTATGCTTATCTTTCTTTTGTTTGTTCCATACATCCGTTCCCCTCATACAGCTCTATTTCTCCATCCAGCAGCTCAGGACTAACATTGAGCACTCTGCCTTCCGCTACAATACCTCTACACATGGCTCTCACTAGGCCTTCACTCCATACGTTTACACATGGCTCTCCTCGGGCACTACAACAATTTCGGCCCCTCATTTGGGCAATTACATACGTCAATTTCCTGATTTACGAGGGTCAAAGAAATACAACCTTTCATACTACATTCCAATATTACACATGGCCTCGTTAGGGCCACGCAAATCTTTTCCATACAGCCCTCTCTCGGCACACTCCCGGGAACCTGAAACCTATCACTATGCATTTAACATATCCAGGCCCCTTCGGTCTGTCACTATTTTAACTGTTTAATACTTCCACTTTAAGACAATTGCTAGTTCTGGTATTTCGCTTCCTGCAGTATGCTATGGGATTTGATAACATGTGATGGTTGGTTATTTCTAAGGGTGTTCTTTTTCATACATTGTTCAGGTCCTTCTAGTGCAAGTATGTGCAGTGGGAGCTCATGCCTAGATTCAGTACAATCTGGTATTAGGTACCAGCTTTTGATGCAAACTGTTAATTTTCAGTTACTCCACATGTCTGCACTGTTATGTTTAATATTATGCCTTTCTGTCACTATCCCTACTTGCTCCAAACTTGCGGTTGGTTATTCTCAACTTGATTATTTGTGAACTGTACCCTCACCTCTTGACATATACCTCACAGGGGTCTTGTTGTTCAATTATTCTGGTCACCTCCTTAATTGCCTACATCGTTATGCCAAGTCTCACCAGGTATACTTTATACCGACCATTGCATATCTGGGGGTACTTTTGCATGTATGGTTAACTGAGTAATAAATTACACTGTTCAATTTCCTTTGGTTTGTTTGGTAACCGATATTAATAGAGTATTTTGTGTCCTGGGCTCATTGCACTTACTTTACATTAGTGTCGTAGTTCTGAATTATGAACACTGAGTTCCTGGGTCTCTGTCTCTGGTTGGATTTCGGTTTTGAAACTCTGTAAACATTTTATTTTGCCCTCCACTTTCCATTTACCTATTCTTACCATCAACTTCTAGCATAGCTTTCATTTTTCTGTCACATTTATTGTATTGCATTTACGTTTTTCAAGTCACCACATAAGTGATTGGCTTTACGAAACTACCTCCCTTCTTCCAACGACCACTCGCTCTACAGAACTTATCTTTAGCTTGGTCTGGTTGTTAGGGTACTCTAAGTGGCCATAGGTAGTTTTCAGCTTCTTGTGCCATGATATAGCTGTCTTGCGAAGCCAACCATCCTCAACTACGGAGGTATTTGCCCCTCGAGCCAAATCATAGTTACTGCCTCGCATCTCCACCCTCTTGGCAAAAGCAGTTAGGGCCTCACCTGTCACGGCCAACTTATTTTGACTCTTTTCAATCCTCACCGAGAGGCCAACACCCTGCCACAACACTTGGTGACAAACATACCCAACAGGCCAAATCCTAGGTAGAGTCTCTCATCACCACTTGGTAACTAGCTAGGTTCCCAAATCACCACTTGGCATTACAAAGGTCATCCAGTATCTTGGTGTTATAGAGTATCTCCCACTAACATATTTTCTCTTTCAGGTATGGTTATAAATGCTGATAAAATGTAAAGTATTGATTGCGTGATATAGACACGTGTTAAAATGTTAAACAATTAACTTTTTGCCCTCTTTGTGCACCACTAACATAACTCGGCTTATTGTACCCGACCACAAATGGAAAGGCTGAGCATGTGGGCGGATTATGTATTTGTGGGAGGGAATATTGCTATAAATACACAGGTCACCCCTTCTTCTGGGCTGAGACTGTCGGTTCACCCCAACCACTACTCCCTTTATCAAGCCATTTAAATTGGTGGGCCCTCTTTTTACAGGCCTACCCGAATGTCTGTTTCGGCACACCACAACCGACTTGTGCACCACTTACATAACTCGGCTTATTGTCGCCGACCACAAATATAAATATATATTTAAAAATATGTATATACACACATATATACATACATATGTACACACACACACACACACACACACACAAACAGGGAAATATTTTGTGAAGGGATTTGTTTATGGTTATTGTTATATGATAACCGCTTACATTATTAACAGTAGTTGCAAGCTTCCCCTCACAACTCTTTTTGCTTATTGTCTCTTTTTACTAACTTCTTTTTTCCTCTGTATGATTTTACTACCTATCTTTACATAGTCAGTACCTATTTCTTCTTTCAGTTGCTAGTCTTCCTTTATCCACAACTGTACAACTATTCAAACACACACAGACACACACACACGTTATCTTTGAGTATAAAGAGTGCCCAAAAATAAACGTTATCACATAATTATTAAAACGTACATAGTACTGTACAATGTGCACACTGTATTTGAACTCTATATCAGTATCTCTATTCCTCTTAAACAAAACACTAACTTAACAGCAAAGAAAATTTGCATTCATTTTTTTCTATCTAGGGCTGGTGCAAGACTATTTTGCTGGAGATATAGTTCATGCATGGGTACCAAGTCAAGGCACTTTTGTCAGAGTGGCCTCTCGGGTCTACAGTAAGGGTCTCCATATTATGGCGGCCCATTGCTGGAAGGTAGGCACACCTGTCTGTTTCCATAGTGTCGGGATTAGGAATGCTGCTGTGAGTAGGTGGATAGTTAGGGACTTCTTGTATGAGGTGATGGGACTGGTCGTATGGAGTAGAAGCATCGGAAGAGGTTGTAGTGGGAGATCTGAGCTCGTAATCTCACAGGTTTTAGCATGTACCATAGCCCAGTAAGGGGTGATCACTTGGCAAGAACACCAGATGTGGAGGTTTGTGCCCGTTTATCCTCCGTAGCGCCAGCAGACCGCAGTGGTCTCTGGGTTCATGTGGAGTAGGACATCTGGCATCCAGTACCAGAGTGTTTAGAGCTTGTAGTTCAGCTCCTGGTACTTGGAGCTAATGGAGCACTTATAGGTCAGGGTGTAAATTTTGTCCTATTCGCTTTCAGTAAGCGTCTCCCCTACAGCCCTCTCCTATTTCGAGGTGAACCCAGGTGGCGGTCCGTCACATCCTGTAAGTAGCATAGTGTATAGAGTAGATCCCTTTGTACAGTAGTTCACAAGTCTTGCATAGTTGTTTGAATTGTGTAAGAGGTCTGTGTAACTGTGTTTGCCCCGCAGCAAGCGGAGATGTAATAGGAGCGGAAGTGGAGGTGTAATGATGAGTGTCCACAGCAAACGGAGGTGTAATGATGAGTGTTGGCTGTCTGTCCGGGATCAGTTCGGGAAGGATCTTTAGTTGAGATGAGGTGCACCAGTGATGGATACATGTCCAGTCCAAAGCCCATTGTAGGCCGTCGGTAGGTTCCAGGTTCTGTATTATGGGCATCAGTGGATTTGGGGACATAGTTAATTGTTTCGAGCAGCGGGTTGAGCACCAGATCTTGAGCGTTGCGTCTATCATAGTCTTACTTTATCCACAACTGTACAACTATTTGTGCTAGAAACAATGAGCAATGTAATGAAATTTCCCACACATTTCTCTTACCTTCTTACATACTTGCCTTAGCTGAATGGACAAATATTTGACCAAGTAGAACCATACACAGAAGTAGGAACCAAAACAAGTCATTTTAGAAAGGTAATGAAAAGGAACTCATGTTGAGCTTTGCATAAGAACACATAATACAGCAATTTAACATCAGAGCGTTACAAGTGAGAAAATGTTTAGAATAAATTGCTTTGTTTTTCCAACACAGTGGGGGTTACATATTACTAACATTAAACAGAATTTCACTTTTCTGGTGTCACAAATGTGTCTCTTTGTTAGTATATGTACTAAAGATCAAGCATGGCAACCTCAAGTGTCTGAAGATAACGGGTGAAACTAGGACTCCTAAGGTGGATCGGACAAGTGGTTAATCACGTTTACAACACAATATGATGCTGGCCTTATTTGTTTGAAGAATTTTCTAACAACTGCTTGGCAAACATTGTAATATTTATTTTCTGTTTGTTTGGGTGAATGCAATGCAGATAAAAACAATGAACATGTTGCAAGTCTATGAGGATATACATTTCTTTTTAAGGGTGAATGTTGTTGGTTTTTTACAGTAATTATATGGGTAAATTTACATTCATCCCAGTGATTGATTTTTTATATATATATATATATTGCTTTATTGCTTAATATATATATATTGAGCTAGACAGATAGAGATACAAATAGATATATAGATAGTTATAGATACACACACACACACAGACACACACACGCGTTATCTTTGAGTATAAAGAGTGCCCAAAAATAAACGTTATCACATAATTATTAAAACGTACATAGTACTGTACAATGTGCACACTGTATTTGAACTCTATATCAGTATCTCTATTCCTCTTAAACAAAACACTAACTTAACAGCAAAGAAAATTTGCATTCATTTTTTTCTATCTAGGGCTGGTGCAAGACTATTTTGCACCATAGACAAGACCAGCAAGTCTCTTTCTTCCCCCAGCCTCTTTGTGTGTCTCTTTCTCACCCAACCCATTTGCTTGTCTCTTTTTCCCCTCCTCCAACACCTCTGTGTGTCTCCTTCTCTCTCAGCCTCTTTTTGTGTCTTTTTGCACCTCAAGCCCCTTTGTGTGTCTCTTACCCCCCAGCCCCTCTGTCTGTCTCATGCCCCCAGCCCCTTTGTGCATTAATTTGTCCACCAAGCCCCTCTGGGTGTCTCTTAGTTTGTTTGTTTTTGACAATCTTTATTTGAGTTTTGTTTTTTTCACATAGGAGAGAAATAGAAATGGAAGAACTTAAAGCATACGTTATAACTTTGGTCACATGTATTATGCATTGGTGGTCTTACTGTTATTTCAGTTGTAATGTAAGGATTCAGGGAGTGATGCGCTTCACAGAGCTTCGTATCTGAATTGAGCCATATTTCGTCTGCTTCTGTTTTGGTCTTAGGGTATACATTACGGGAATCATCTGGTAGTTGTATATGGGCTGTAGGTGAGCAATTTCGTTTAAATTGCTGTTTGGGGGGAGCTGGGAGTGGGTGGGAAGGGAGGGAGGAGCTGGGAAGGGTGGCTTTGAGGGGTAAGGTTGTGGGAAGATATAGAGGATGCAAGTGTAGAGAGAGAGGGAAAGGGAGTAAGAGAGAGAGAGAGAGGGACGAGAGTAGGAATGAGAGAGAAAGAGAGGGGGAAAAAGAATAAAGGGGGGCAGGGGGGAAAGAAAGCGGGTGGCATAGTCTTGTGGGTGGTCTGGCTCTCCCCTGCTATTGAGGTCTAGGTGTGTCATCTGCCCTGTCATGGGTTGTCCTCTGGCTGGGAGGACAGGCTCGTCCGGATGAGGGAAGGTTTGTGTTTCAGGGACTAGTCCTGGAGATATAGTTCATGCATGGGTACCAAGTCAAGGCACTTTTGTCAGAGTGGCCTCTCGGGTCTGCAGTAAGGGTCTCCATATTATGGCGGCCCATTGCTGGAAGGTAGGCACACCTGTCTGTTTCCATAGTGTCGGGATTAGGAATGCTGCTGTGAGTAGGTGGATAGTTAGGGACTTCTTGTATGAGGTGATGGGACTGGTTGTATGGAGTAGAAGCATCGGAAGAGGTTGTAGTGGGAGATCTGAGCTCGTAATCTCACAGGTTTTAGCATGTACCATAGCCCAGTAAGGGGTGATCACTGGGCAAGAACACCAGATGTGGAGGTTTGTGCCCGTTTATCCTCCGTAGCGCCAGCAGACCGCAATGGTCTCTGGGTTCATGTGGAGTAGGACATCTGGCATCCAGTACCAGAGTGTTTAGAGCTTGTAGTTCAGCTCCTGGTACTTGGAGCTAATGGAGCACTTATAGGTCAGGGTGTAAATTTTGTCCTATTCGCTTTCAGTAAGCGTCTCCCCTACAGCCCTCTCCTATTTCGAGGTGAACCCAGGTGGCGGTCCGTCACATCCTGTAAGTAGCATAGTGTATAGAGTAGATCCCTTTGTACAGTAGTTCACAAGTCTTGCATAGTTGTTTGAATTGTGTAAGAGGTCTGTGTAACTGTGTTTGCCCCGCAGCAAGCGGAGGTGTAATAGGAGCGGAAGTGGAGGTGTAATGATGAGTGTCCACAGCAAACGGAGGTGTAATGATGAGTGTTGGCTGTCTGTCCGGGATCAGTTCGGGAAGGATCTTTAGTTGAGATGAGGTGCACCAGTGATGGATACATGTCCAGTCCAAAGCCCATTGTAGGCCGTCTGTAGGTTCCAGGTTCTGTATTATGGGCATCAGTGGATTTGGGGACATAGTTAATTGTTTCGAGCAGCGGGTTGAGCACCAGATCTTGAGCGTTGTGTCTATCATAGGGTTGCCTGTGTGGAGTGTGGGTGTCTCTTTCTACTCCCAGCCCCTATGTGCATCGCTTTGTCGCTCCAGCACTTCTGTGTGCCTCTTTTTGCCTCTATCCTTTTTGTGCCTCTCAGCTCTTATGTGTGCCTCTTTGTGTCAACCATCCCTTTTGTGTGCCTTTTTTGTCCCCCTCATCCCTCTGGTGCCTCGGTGTCCCTCTCTTGTAGTCTCTTCCCTCCTGTGCCTGTTGCTCTCTTGCCGAGCAGAAAGCAATGGAGGAACTGTTCCTTCTACCTGGTGTGACAGGAAGCAGCTCATTACTCCTGTCAGACTGGGTAGATGATACAGAATATTCTCTTCCGTGGTCTTCTAGGCCATGATAAACATGCAGTGAGGAGGTGGGAGGCGGAGCGCGAAGCACAGCCAGTACACCCTTGGCAGAAAATTAATTCATCTAGCGGTTACGCTAGCCCTGCTCTCAAAAAACAAGTGTTTCGTTATTTATCACAATTCCTGTTTTCCCACACATAATATTAATAAGGGTCTATCTGGTAGCTGGGGTACAGCTGAGTGAACCATACGGTGACCAAATGCAACTGCCTATGGCACTGGGGTTAGACAGAGGCCTGGGCACCTTGAACATACCTAGCCAAGCTTAGCCCCATCAACCATCCCTATACTAAAAGTGAATGGAGTCCCAAACAGGTAACCTCCCTAAGGCCTAAACCTCCCTAAAGTGGTTTGCATAATGATTACTCTCATTATTTGTTAAATTCCAGCTGAATTTTCAAATATATTCTGAAGGAGAAGAGTGGGAAAAAAAGTGAGGAGGTGAGCAAGTGAATCCATAGAAAAAACATAAGGCTTGAGTTTTGCTGAAATCAAATAATTCTTACTAAATGGCTCTAATATCTCCAAAGCATTTACATTCTCTCAAAACTAAACATACAAATGCAAGAAGTTTCTGTAAATTATGTTTTGCTTTGTGGTGAAGATGAGCTTTCTAATGATGTCTAGGAATCGTTAGCTGTGCTTTAAATCTGCATTTGAATAAATACAACAATGCATTTAAAGCCTTAATTATTGAGGATTGTTGTTGGTCTCGTAAATCATTCAAGTACCTTATTTAATAACTTGTCCATAGTAGTTTGTATGTATAACATCTTATCTCTTTGGTAGAAATACTTGAATTTTATTAAGACACGGAGGCTCCTAGTACGCTGCACTCTTTCTTTATTTACCTCAGCAGCAAAGAAAAATACCATTAACCCCTTAACGCCGTTCCATGCCGTCCCGCTTTAAAAGGGCTTTAAAGCCGTTGCGGCGGCATAGAACGCCGTAACGGCTGGAGGCCCCAGGAGATCAGAGATACTTACCTCCGCTGTGATCCTCTTCTGGAGGATCTGCCAGCAGGGGGACTGTCTGAAATGTCAGACAGTCCCCCTGCTGGTGGGAAAGTAAAAATTTAAATGTTTAAAATAAAATAGAAATTTATATATATAATATATGTGTATCTATTATATATATTATATATATGTAACGTCATACAAAGTGTATTTTAATATTAATATAAGTATATATTAGTATTAAAATACACTTAGAATTAAGTTACATATATATAATATGTATATATATTATATATATAATAGATATATACACATATATTATATATATATATATATATATATACGTATAATTACAATAATAAATACAATGAAATTAAAAATTTAAATATTGAAACAAAATTAAATATAAATTATATATTCATATGTAATTTCATTCTAACTGTATTTTGTTATTAATATATATATATATATATTGGTAACAAAATACACTTAGAATGACATTTTATATATATATATAAAATACAAATAACCGCAAATATATATATATAGATAAATACATATAATTACATAAAAGATTACATTAGTATACACGTAGAATTTAAATACCTATAAATGCATATATATTAAAATTCTACGTGTATATTTAAGTAATCTTTTAACACAATTATGTGATTTGATTAATTAAAATTTAATTGACATGCCTGATAACACAGGGAGAAAGTGCAGAGAATTTATTTTGCAAGCACTATATTTAACCCTGTAACTCTCCAAGACACCATAAAACCTGTACATAGGGGGTACTGTTTTACTCGGGAGACTTCGCTGAACTCAAATATTAGTGGGGCTTGTGACTAAGTGGCTACTAAAAAAGACTAAACATACCCCACTTTCAATACCTTGGGTTGTCTCCTTTTTCAAATGGTATGCCATTATGGGGGTAATTCTCATTCCTGGGCTACCGTCTCAAAGGTAACATTACTAATCTGGCAAATTTCAATGTGAAAATGGAACGTTCTATATTTGACCCTGTAACTCTCCAAAACACCATAAAACCTGTTAATGGGGGGTACTGTTGTACTCGTGAGACATCACTGATTACAAATTCACTCACAGTGCCTGTCACAGTACAACATCAAGATTGAGAACTTCCTGCAATTTACATGGTAGGGCAGTAAATAGAGGTCCATGTGCCTCCCATTCGTACTGTCTTCGGCTCCATGGTGCTTCACCAAGCTCACGTCTTATAATATATTTAGACGGCATTTTCATTCTGGCTCAGTCTATTCAATTAATCCGGACATACCTTGCATGGACTCTAGGTTCTCTTTTAGAGAACCTTGGCTTCCTGATCAATTGGGAGAAATCCATTATCGTTCCCACACAACAAATCAAAATTCTGGGTTATATTGGATTATTGTAGATTCTACCCTTCAAACTCTACACCTTCCGGTGGCAAAATTAGCCAATTTCAAGAAGGAGATAGGTGAACACTAGCAACCTCTCAACACTCTCTCAAACAACTGTTGAAAATGTTAGGCCTTCTAGCGGCATCTATACAGGCCATTTTCCCAGGTCTTCTTGGCTATCGAGCACTACAACGTTTACAAACTTCATCTCAATGGCAGCGCATCATACACAGATATGGTAACTCTGGACTCAGAAGCGGAGGATGAACTCCAATGGTGGCTTCTTCACATGGAAGCTTGGAATGAGCGCACCGTATTTTGTACAGCTCCAGATTTGATAATCAAATCCGATGCAAGTTTGCACGGCTGGGATGCTCAATGCGGAAATATTTCCACCAAGGGCAGATAATCAAACCTGGAATCGACACTCCACATCAATTGTTTGGAACATCTGGCCGGTTCCTTTGCAGTCCACAGTTTCTCCTCAACTCAAGCCCAATGCGCTAACCTTCTGAAGATGGACAACGTGTCAGCAGTCCGCTACATCAGTCACTTGGAGGCACAAAATACAAACTTCTGACCTACATGCCTCGTGATTTCTGGCAATTTTGCCTGATACACAGCATTTCAGTCACGGCATATATTCAAGGTCTCTCCAACACTACGGCGGACTGGTATTCACGCCAACTCAGAGATTCCAGCGACTGGCACTTGGATTCCATGGTCTTCCAAGACATCTGGAACCTATGGGGTCTATTGGAAATAGATTTTTTCGCTTCTCGTTTGAATGCTCAACTTCCCCATTTATTTGTTTTCTTCAGTTGGAGACCAGATCCGATAGCACTGGCTATAAATGTTTTCTCCAAGGAATTACGATTTTCCGCCCTTTGCACTGATTCCCTGTTGCCTTTCCATCTACATCGCCAGTCTGGCACCTGGTGATCATGGCTCCTCTATCGCCATAGTTCTCTCCTCTTCAGGAGGTGGTTATCAACCTTCCATCTCTCGAGTGCCTTCTTCAGGATCCAGACGGTGTACCTCATCCCCTTGTTCTCTTTGACATTTCACGGAGGACAAAAACCTCCTCTAAAATCAATTTTACCCAGTTTTCCCTGATAAATCTCTCCTTTGCCCTGTTGCATACTAATGGGTGTGTGAACATCGTTCTACTACGTTACCGAATCCTTTGAAACAGGAACTCTTCATCTCCTTCCAAAAGATTGTGTCTTCCGGTGTCTACTCTAGCCTGGTGGGTCAAATTCGTTATGTCTCTAGCAGGGATTGATACCTATGTGTCTGTGCCTCATTTGGTTCGTGGGGCAATGGCTTCTAAGGCTTTCTCGATTGGTTGTCGCTTGGAGGATATTATAAGAGTGGCTGGTCTTCGGAGTCTACATTCCATGATTTCTACTTTAGACCTATTCAACATTTCACAGGATACATAATTTCACAGCTTTGAACTAGCATAATAGGAGCCTCCATGTCTTAATAAAATTTACAGGTTTTACTATTAACATGACGTAAAGTCATGATTTTATTAATGACACGGAGGCGAGTATTATCCCTCCCTCCCATCCCTGGAGGTTTGGTCTTCTCTTTTTTGATTACTGGGTTTTATCCTTGTTACTGACTGTCAAGAGCTTAAGGTTTGACTAAATTGAATTTCATGTTATGTATATATATCTGATATTCCATGTAATGCGAATTTATGCATGAATCCAGTTTTATACTTGGATATTACCATATTCTCCTTTCTCTTCCAGCTTGACATCGAGATCCAGTTTAAGGCTCGTATACCCTCTTATTGGAGCCCACTTTTTATTTGGATTTGTTGTCCTTGTTCGGGATCGCAAGAAAGAGGAAGTAGTATACTGGACACCGCCTATTATGCTATAAAGAGGATGCTGATTGGCTGTTCCTGTTGCTAGGAAGCTATACCTCATGTTATTTACTGGTTTCTTTTATACTGATTTAATGGTATTTTTCTTTGCTGCTGAAGTAAATAAAGAAAGAGTGCAGCATAATACTCACCTCCGTGTCATTAATAAAATCATGACTTTACGTCATGTTAATAGTAAAATCTGTAAATTACCCATCATATGTCATCAGGTCTTTCCCTGGGAATTTTAATTGCCAAGAAATAAACCATGTTGACTTCTTGCTCTATACAACACACAGCTTTTTGGATTGAGTGGCAGTTTCCAACAGAGTGCTGTCCTGCTTTGACTGAAATCTGCTGTCATTGATTAGCAAAAGATAATTATAAGCATGTGGAGGAGACAGAAAGCACAGCAGAGGAGTGTTTAAAAATTGACTACTTTACTCCGAGAACCTTTTTTTTTTTTTTTTTTACAAAGATAGATGGAAAATAATTATCTGCCTGTCAAGGGAGTTTTTCAGCTAAGCTGTTTATTATTTTAACTGAAAGAATTTGGCTCCTAGGCTAAAGGCTGCTTGGAGTGTTCATTAGCTAGGAAATGGAAATGACCAACTTGCTGAATATTTTTTTGTGGATTTCTTTTCTATAGTGACAAAAGGAAAAGGCAAATTCTTCAAATAGAGATTTGTTTTATTATTATCCTGTACCTACTAAATTAAATGTCAGAATATTCAACAGCACTGTATATTTTAAATATGAGGTCACTGGAAATATACATAGATATACTGTAGCCATTAAGGACCCTGGCTGTGATCTTTTTTTTTAAATAAACAAATTTATATAAAGTCATCAGAATAAATGGGTGCTTGCTTAGGTTTCTTTTCTGATTTAGCCTTGCTTTACTTTTTAAAGGAAGTGAAGAAGATTATTAACTGATGGAGAATTCATAGTCAGTTTCAAAAGGATTGTCAAAATAGACGAACTGGAAAATTCTCCATCTAAGTCAGCTATGCTTAAATTTTAAATTCACTTTGAATTCACATTGGAGACTCATTTCATTGAATAACCCTGATAATGTGTGGGAATTTCTACCACACCTCCAAAATGACAAGAGCATCACTAAAAAGGAACGCTTGAAGCACCATAACTACTACAGACTGCTATGGAGCCTAATAGAGTGCCCTAGCACCCTCCCACTGTATGTAGTCAAACCTTTTAAAAATAGTTTGACAAATTACCTTGGCTCTGCCAGGCATCCACTGATACCTTCTCTAATACTGCAGGGAAGCGCGGATTGGCTGAAAGTGCTGGGCTGATGCCATCAGACAATGAGCCAGCCTGTGCTACAGGTAAGCTGTTCTTAAATTAAAGTTTGACTACTTAGTCTGGAAGGGCATTAGCAGGGGAGGGCTGGCAGCCTTAGGCCAGGGGGCAAATCCAGCCAAGTGGCCCATTGCACCAAGAGGAGAGTAAAAACACCTTTCCCATGTGATTGAAAATGTGGGGAGGTGGGGGGGGGGGGCATACTCGCTTACACACACACACAAAATTGGCACACACAGAGACATACCTGCACACAGACATACTGACACACACACAGACATACATACTGGTACACACACAGACACACACACAGAAAGATACTGTTACAGGCAACACTGTTACAGGCATACTGACTCAGACAGGCAGACATACTGACATACACACACAGATATACTGGCTGACACACACACACACACACACACAGACAAACTGGCACACACACAGAGACATACTTGCACACACATAGGCAGACATACTGACACACACACAGACAGACAGACAAATACTGGCACACACATAGACAGACATACTGAAGAACACACACACACAGACATACTGACATACTGATTGGCACAGACATACTGACACACAGAGACATATTGACACACACAGACATACTCATACACACACATACACCAAAACTTTACACTTTTAAAACCAGTAGACAGGGGCTGAGTAAGGAGACAGGGCTGTAGTGGGGGACAGGGGTGGTAGTGGAGGTTATAAGCTGAAATTGGGGGTTTAGGAAATGTAGGGGGGATAGGGGCTGAAGCAGGTTGATGGCTACAGTTTGGGAAAGGGGCTGTGGTGTGGGTAATATGGGTTGCAATTGGGGGCGAGGAGCTGTATTGGGGATGTTATGGGGCTGTGGTGGGGGGCATGAAGCTGAGGGAGGGGGCAGAAGCTGAGGGGGGGAAAGGAGCAGGGAAAGGGTGGGATAGGGGCTGAGAGGGGGACAGGGGCTGACCAATGGGATAGGGGCTGACATAGGGGACAGGGGCTGAGGTAGAGGACAGGGGCTGAGGAGGGGGGAGAGGGGCTGAAGAGGGGGACAGGGGCGAAGAGGGGGACAGGGCTGAGGTAGGGGACAGGCACTGGAGGTAGGGGCTGACTAAGGGACAGGGCTGACTAAGGGACAGGGGCTGATGAGAGAGGGACAAGGGCTTAGTGAGGGGGGACAGGGGCTGAGGAGGACAGGGCTGAGGTAGGGACAGGGCTGAGGTAGGGGACAGGCGCTGACTAGGACAGGCTGAGGAGGGGGACAAGGGCTGAGGTAGGGCAGGGGAGGTAGGGAACAGGGGCTGACTAAGGGACAGAGGCTGACTAGGGAGACAGGACTGTGGGAGAGGGGTCAAGGGCTGAGGAGGGGGGACAGGGGCTGAGGAGGGGGGCAGGGCTGAGGAGGGGGGCTGACTAAGGGACAGGGCTGACTAAGGGACAGGGGCTGACTAGGGAAACAGGGGCTGAGGAGGCGGACAGGGGCTGACTAGGGAAACAGGGGCTGAGGAGGGGGGGCAGGGCCATGGAGGGGGGGCAAGGGCTGAGGTAGGGACAGGGCTGACTAAGGGGACAGTGGCTGACTATGGAAACAAGGGCTGAGGAGGGGGGGGGACAAGGGCTGAGGTAGGGACAGGGGCTGACTAGGGACAGGGGCTGACTAGGGAGACAGGGACGAGGAGAGGGACAAGGGCTGAGGAGGAGGGACAGGGGCTGAGGAGGGGGGACAGGGGCTGAGGTAGGGGACAGGGGCTGACTAAGGGGACAGGGGCTGACTAGGGAAACAAGGGCTGAGGAGGGGGGACAAGGGCTGAGGAGGGGGGACAAGGGCTGAGGTAGGGAACAGGGGCTGAGGTAGGGGCTGACTAAGGGGACAGGGGCTGAGGAGGGGGTACAGGGGCTGACTAAGGGGACAGGGCTGAGGTAGGGGATGGGGGCTGACTAAGGGGACAGTGGCTGAGTTAGGGGACGGGGGCTGAGGAGGGGACAGGGCTTAGGAGTAGTTCCCCCCTCCCTCAGTCTTACCTTAGGCCAGGGAGGGGTGGGCAACAGCCAGCCGGAGCAGCAACCTGCAGCAGCCAGTGGAGTCGGCCGGCCTCTCCTGATGATGTCAGGAGGAGAGGGCGTGACTTCATCTGCTCTTCTCCCAGACTCCCCAGTGGTCCTGTGAGAAGAGCTGTGGAAGTCACGCCCCCTCCTCCTGACATCATCAGGAGAGGCCGGCCGACTCCACTGACTGCAGGGAGAGAGAGGTAAGTTGAAAAATCTGGGTCCTCAACCAGACGCAGGGGCTTCAGAGTTTTCCTTTTTTTGCTGGGTGTGGACGGCCTGGGGGGCAATTGCCTCCCTGCCCCCCTTCGCAGCCAGCCCCTGGGCATTAGGGTACCCTTGGCTCAAAAACTACAGTGGGCTTTAGTGGTTATGGTGCTTGGAGTGTCCATTAATGCTGTCATTTGACACTACACCCAGGAAAGGCACACACTTGATTAAACACATTTCACATTATTGCTTTTAGTAATCTTCACATTTCCATTGTAACTAAGTAAAAATAAGTCAAAATTTGAGTTACGCATCAGTCCTGATTGTTTTTTTTTTATAAATTCTTTATTTATGACATATATGAAGTTACAGAACAAGGAGAAAGCGTTGAGTGGTACCGTCATACACAGCAATGACCACAAAGATTCACAGTTGCTTGTCGGTTAACAAAGAATTTGTGGGATTTTGTGGGGTGTGCGTTCCCGTACCTTCGCGTGTATGAAAGATGTTCCTCCTGTTCTGAGCGTATGTGAGTCTGTATGTGCTTTTGTCATGTTTATCGGGGAAGAAGAGAGAGGGGAAAGGGGGACGCGTTGACGTTGTCGGGACGTGAGCAGGCAGGAGGGGTACAGGGCTTGAGGGGGGGGGAGATGGTCGATTGGCATGTGTTTATGCTCACACTCGTGTACTCCACGGGACACCTTGCCGTGCAACGACCATTCGTATCCCTGTGTTGCGCCTCGTGTGTTGGGTCAGAACAGTGAGTGGGGCTGCCTTGTACTGTTAATCTGTGTTGGACAGACGGTGGTGAAATGCCTCCGTTTCCAAGGAGAGAGAAAGGGGCCATATGGGGGTGGGTGCACTCCCTACCCACGCCTGCAGGGCCCCAATGGGTTGAGGGGATGGGGAAGGGGGGTCGGGGTATGAAGAAAGAGAGAGAGAAAAAGAAAAAAGAAAAAAAAGGGGGAAGGGGGGGATGCGTTCTTGCGTCCGTCCGATTTTAGGCAGACCCCATTCAGGGCTCCGGCAGCATCTTGCCTAGACGATAACCCTTCTATGCGAAGTGTCGTTGAGTGGGTGCTATCCTCAGTCAGGGGTGTCTTTCCCTGGTCTAATCTCAAGCAGTTTTGTATAGTTCGCGTCCCAGGGGTCCCAGGGGTCCCACGTGCGGTGGAATTACTTATACGTATCGTTGATCTGTGCTGTCAGCTCATCTAGATCGCGGGTCTCTTTAATTTTACTGATAACCGTAGAGATGTGGGGGATTCTCTGGTCAGCCCATACCTCTGCTATTGCCCTTCGCGCCGCCAGGTTGATCCGGGCGGTTAGTTTGTTTTCACTTCTCGTGAGGGAGTCTAGTGGTTTGCTAAGTAGCATAGTCCACGGTTGTGCGGCCACTGGCTTCTCTCTTATCATTTCTATAAGGTCGCTAACCTCCTCCTATAGTGGCTTAATTTTGGGACATGTCCACCAACAATGTAGGTAGCGGCCGGCTTCACCGCATAGGTTCCAGCACCCGTCGTCCGGTTTTATACCCATCCTGTGGAGTCTGTGTGGTGTCAAGTACCAGCGAAGCATCGTTTTATATGCCTGTTCTTTGTGCGTGACGCACACGGTAAGGGAATTTAACGCTTCCCATATGGCGGCCCAATCGGTCGGGTCCTCCGGTGCTCCCAGATCCCTTTCCCATGCGGCAATATAGGTTAGATTGACTTGGGAAATGTGGGTGGTCAATGCAGTGTAGTTGGCAGAGATTTGGCCTGGTTGCAGAGGGGCCGCTAGGCATTGTTTCTCGAATGCTGTCGGTGGTGATGTACCTGCTTGTTTAATTAGTGGTTGCTGCGCTAGGTCTCGGAGTTGTATATAGCCAGTGGCGTACTAATGGGGGAGCGGGGGGAGCGGTCCGCCCCGGGTGCCAGCCGGGTGGGGGGTGCCATGGCCAGCCCCGCCGCCCCCCCCCCCATGCTGCAGCCGCCCGAGCGCTCTGTATAGAGCCTGAGAAAGTGGGCTGACAGGAGGGAAGCGCTCCCTCCTGTCAGCTTCCTTTGCTGTAGCGTGGCCGAGCCCTGCAGCATTGATAGTCCGCGGGTACAGAGAGCAGCTGTCTCCTGTACCCGGCCAGACTAACAGGAAGTGCACACTGAGTTGGACCCTGGGACCCAGACCTTGAGCTGTGTAAAGGACCCCCAAAAAATGGAGCTGCTTCCCGTTCTCCCAGAACATTGATTTTTGTGACCAAAGTTACAAACCGCCTCCAGAGAGCCTGTTCTGCACCAGACCAGTGGAGCCAGACTGCAGCTAGAGCCCATCATCATCCTCAACTGGTTGTAAGTAGGCAATCTAGTATATTATTCATGGCACTAAGCTCTAATTTACCTCACATTAAAGAAACACTATAGTCCCCAGAACCACTTCAGCTTAATGTAGTGGTTCTGGTGTCTATAGCCTGTCCCTACAGGCCTTTTAATGTAAACACGGCGGCACTGCAGCACTGGCGTTAGTTAACATGGCAAATCATATGGCTGGGGCATTGTGATGTCACATGGGGGGCGGCAAACTTTACTTTTGCCTTGGGCGGCAAAAATCCTTGTACCGGCCCTGGCTGGAGGGGCTGTGTGAGCTGTGGCCGCACAGTGTCCCATGGAAGTTAGGGTGCCGTGCGGCCAGTACAGCTCACTCAAGCAAACAGCTGATAAACTGGCCGCACGGAGGAAATGTGTATGTGTGACTGTCTGCCTGTGACTGTATGTGACTGTCTGCCTGTAACTGAGTGTGTGACTGTCTGTAACTGAGTGTGTGACTGCCTGTAAATGTGTGTGTGGGGCTGCAGGGATTTTGTAGAAGGGGGCGGGGGTTTTGTATTGGGACAGGAGTCTTTACAAATTGTAAAAAAAAGAAAGAAAAAAAAAGAGAACCTTTAAAAATGTTTACAGGTTTTTTTTTTTGGGGTGAGGGGGGTGCCAAGCACAGGATCCGCCCCGGGTGCCAAATGCTCTAGGTACACCCCTGTATATAGCGAAAGTGATCAGCGGTGGTCAGGGCTCCCACATTTGGGAGTTCGTTGTATTTAAAGATCTCACCTTGCTGGTACAGGTGGCCGAGTCGTGAAATGTCCCGGTGGTCAAACGCTAGGAAATGCTTTGCTGTCATTCCAGGGGGGAAAAGTTTGTTGCGGTAGATCGGGGTCATCGGGGAGAGAAAGGAGGACAGGTCATATTTAATACTGAGTTTGTCCCAGAGTGCGATTGTATGCGTGATTGCCGGGGAGGTGGGTGGGGGGGTGGACGGTGCATCCGCGGTACCCAGATGTATGAGGAGGGCTGGTCCCAGCCCAGGATGTCATGTTCCAGATCTACCCAACGTTTAGTGCCGGGAGGGGCATGCCATTGTTGGATGTGGGCCAATTGGGCCGAGTGGTAATATTGTTTAAAGTTGGGCAGTCCCAGTCCTCCTCTCAATCTAGGGACGTACATTGTTGTTCTGCGGATCCTGGGTTTCTTGGCTTTCCATATAAATTTGTCTATGGCCGCCTGGAGACGTTTGAAGTCCGAGTTCAGTAGTGGGACGGGTAGTGTCTGAAAAAGATAGAGAAATCTCGGCAGGAGGTTCATTTTGATTGTGGTGATTTGCCCCATCCATGAAATCCCCAGTTTGTCCCAAAGTTGGAGGTCCGTGTGTGCTGTTTTGAGAAGTGGTGTATAGTTTATTCCATATGTATCTCCAAGTTCCGGGGATAGCTTGGTGCCTAAATAAGTAATGAAGGACTTGGTGACGCGGAACGGGAAGGAGTGGTGGAGCAGTTGCAACTGTGGATCAGACAGAGCTATAGGCATTAAAGTGGATTTGGTTAGATTGATTTTATAGCCTGAGAGGGTGGAGTATTCGGCTATGAGGTGCAGTGTTGCGTGCAAGGAGGATATGGGATCCGTTAGAGTGAGGAGAATATCATTGGCGTACGCCGCCACTGTGTACGCTTCTTGCCGTATCTGCACTCTCCGAATGGTAGGGTGAAGGCGGATAGCTTGGAGCAAGGGCTCCAGTGCGATTGCAAAAAGGAGGGGGGAAAGGGGGCAGTTGGCAATGGTGAAAGTTTGGGCGTTGATGTGTGGAAGTAGGAGCATTCCCGTGGGGCGGTGGTAGACTGCCCGTAGGATGTTCAAGAAACCTGGCGGAAATTGCAGGTGCGCGAGTACTCCGTACATGAATGGCCAGAGAAGGCGATCAAACGCCTTCTCCGCATCCAGCGAGAGCACCACCGAAGGGATGTTGCGGTGTTTGGTGTACCAAATCGTGTCAAAGGCTCGTCTAGTGTCATCCGCCGCCTGCCGTGTGGGGATAAATCCGACCTGGTCTGGATGAATCAGCGTGGAGAGGTGTGGGTTGAGACGGTTGGCCAGTGCCTTCGTGAGTATTTTCAAATCGATGTTTAGTAGGGAAATTGGACGATAGTGCCCTGGATCTAGGTGTTCTTTCCCAGGTTTGGGTAGAAGGCAAATGTCGGCCGCCAGCATGTCGGGGGGAGTGGGTGGCCTTCCAGCACCGCATTAAAAACATTGCATAATTGTGGTATCAGGATCGTTTGGAATGTCTTGTAGTAGATGGCTGTAAAGCCATCTGGCCCTGGGCTTTTCCTGGGTTTCAGTGTCTTGAGGACCAAGGCGATCTCCTCCGCCTCCACGGGCGCTTCCAGCCTGTTTTGCTCCCGTTTAGAAAGGGTGGGAAGGTTGAGGGGTTTTCAGGATGTGTGCCGCATCTCCCGCTGATGTCGAGGCAGTGTGGTTGTATAAGTCGGTATAATATTTTAGGAATTCACGGGCTATGATTTCGGGGTCTGTTGACAGTTCTCCGGTTTTGGTCCTGATTTTCGAGATCTTTTTGTGGTCCTGCTTTTTCCGGAGGCAACGTGCTAAGAGTGAGTCAGCCTTGTTGCCTTTCTCGTAAAAGCGTTGCTTAGACCTGTAAAGCCAGCCATTTTGTCTTCTGCGGCCTGCGCTCGAGTAAAAGGTGAAGTCACGAGACGACGGGTGCTGGCTCCTCCAGACATGTAGTAAGGAAGTTGCGGATAGAAAGTCGGCGTACAATTGGTCGTTCCTAGTCGGAGCAGGCGCGGTGCCCGTGTGTGTGCGGCGGTCCAGAGCGGGCATGTAAATTGCCTTGAGATCGCCTCCTATAATTAGATGTTTGGCTGAGAGGCAGGCAAGATGGGTTTGGAATGTGTGCCAGAATGTGGTGTCTGGGACGGTTGGGGCATATATAGAGCATACCGTAAGGTCCCAAATTAACGTGTTCCCCACGTAGCCAGTAAGGAAAATGAATCGGCCTGAGGAATCCTTATGGATTTGTATGTCGGTAAGTGGGCATGTGTTTCGCAGTAAGATAGCTACTCCCTTCGTTTTGGGTTCCTGTGAGTTGGCCAGATAGCTGCGTTTGAAGTGCCTGTTGACTAATGGGAACTGCTTCTGGTCGGTGAAATGGGTTTCTTGGAGTAGTATGATATCCGCCCCTGTGCGATTAGCCCAGCGGAGTATCCCATCTCTTTTCCCCGGCGAATTCAGTCCTTTAACATTGAGAGAGGTGAAACTAATGTGGAAATTCCGTTGCACCATCCGTGATGCTTGGTAGTACTTGTAGGAGGTTGAAAGGTGGGGGAAAGCGATGTGCCTTCGTCAGGTATCTGGGTTGTTGCCGCTTAGATAGGGCGAGGAAGGGAAAATAGGGAATGGGAAGAGGAGAGGGGGGGATAAGGCTGGGGGTGGTACAGGGCCCTGCCTGCGTGGGCACGTCGGAGTGTCTCGGAGGGAATCAGTTGGTTGGAAACTGGACTTATCAAGCTGGCCAGTCGTGGAATAGGCGGGGTCTCGGTATATTGTCCCGGAGCTCTTTTGGCAAGACCCAGGGTGGCCGAGGCCAGTGGGGGAGGTGTCTGCAGGTAGTGACAGAGTTCGTCCGCGACCTGCCTGCGGGTGCGCTAATTGATCTGAGCCAAGGGGGAGGGACGGGTGGGGGGGCAGGGGGAAAGAAAGAAAAAAAGAAAAAAAAAGGGGGGAGGTGAAGTGGGGTCCCGAAGGTCCCAAATTAACGTGTGATGTTCATGTGTTGTGTGGTGCGGTCTGGGCCAAAGGGATTCCCGTGGCCCGGCCCCGCCTGCGCGGGGAGCGACCTGCTGTAGACGCGGGGCGGTGTTATGGCAGATGTGCGCGCGTGGGGCGTCCGTATGTCCGAACCTGGGGGCCAAGCATGTGCAGCCCATATGCCTCTGCCTGTCTTATCGTGATGAGGGTGCAATGTGGCCCCCCCATCCAGGCCCGCTAGTGATTCGCCCCACATACGCCGGCATGCGTGTGGTGAGCCCGCCCATGCAGGGCCAAGCCTGTGACCGGTATCCCCTCGATCCAGTGTGTGGGGCGGAAGCGGTGGGCTCAGAATAGAGATGGTGTTGCCACTCTCGGCTCATCGGCCTGCGAGAGGGAGGTGGTTTGGGGGTGCGGTGTGAGCTCATGTGCCTTGTGTCATGGTATGCGAAATGCTAAGGGGCTGTATTTTGTATGCGCCCACCCGCGACCCCCAACCCCTTTGTGGCTCGTCCATCCCGAAGCCACCCCGCATTCCCAATAGAACCTTTTAACAGTCTAGTGTAACTGTGCCTGTAAACAATATAAAACCAAACCAAACATTTCAACATTGCAGGAGGAGAGGAAGCAGCGGTCTCATCAGCTGTAGCTTCTGGGAGAAGGTTTTTAAAGACCTCTGTGAGAGTCTCCTGCCTCCCTTGTTGTAAACCATTTTCTGTAAACCCCTCACCCCTGGTTGCTACTGGGTTAAGTCGTCAGTGTCATCTCTGTTTCAGGGAAGGGTTGAAGTCCCTCGGTACCAGTTCCGTCGGGGGGGGGGGGTTGTACAGTGGGGTGCTGTGGGGGCTGGCCAGGCGTAAATATCCTTACGATTACTTAATGCATCCTGTGTCATACATCCACCGTCTTGGTGCCGCAGCCGTGTCGGGGGTGAGTTAGATCAGGGAGGTGCCCACAGGGCAAATGCTGTGTTAGCCAGATCTGGCCCCTCGGGATGGGGGGGCAGGTCTAGGCTAGGTGTCTAGCATAAGCCTTCAGGGAGACGGTGGTCAGTCGGCCGGTGGGGGTGAGGTGGGTATGACGCTCCCCGTGCTGTGTGCGGGGGTCCTGGCCATGCTAAGCTAGGTGGGGCCTGGGGAGGTATGGTTTGTAGTCTGTCTGAGTGCCCTGTGGAAGGGGCGTTCTCACTGGGCCTCCTCCCCAGGGGGACCTTGGGTGTATCCAACTAAGAGGAATAACTCCCGGGGGTCCGGGTCCCTAGTCGTCCTGGGGTGCCCTTAGTGCTCTTGATGCTTTGGAACAGTCCTGCTGGGCGGTGGGGGAGCGCCGGATGGGGCGCTCTGGGGTCGTTGCTGGTGACCAGCAGTGGGGCTTGCTATGGTTGTCCGCGTCGGGAAAGGGGCCTGCGGAGGCGGGCCGGGCGGTTGTCTCGCCGGTGCGATATAGGATCCTAGACCCCATGTTGCGCTGCCCACCGGGGGTTGTCCTGTCCAACCTCTCCTATCCTCCTATCGGTCCAGGGTATGTATGGGGGAAGTGGTGCCAGACCTGTCCTGTCGGTGGGGCAGTGGGGTCATGTCCCTGTCCCCCGTCCCCTCCCCTCCCCCCCGGAAGACATCCCCCCCCCCGTGCCCCTCTCCTGCCTCCCCTCCTCGGTCCGGGGGACAGCAACTCTAGCGTACAGTGTCCCGCGGTCTGGGCTGAAGAGTTTGCGCCCCTGGAAGACCCCGTACCAGATACTGGCTGTGGCCAGGGCAGAGTCTCAGTCCTCCTGTGGTCATCCCTCCGAAATCTGTGCCGGCGGGGAATGCGTGGCAGCCTGTGATCCGGGTATCTCTCTGCTCGCGGTCCATACCACGGGTGAGTGTTGGTGTAGTCTCTGTCGAGGGCTCTACCAGTCCAGCCTAGGAGGCCATGACGTCCACCATGCCACGCGTCCCCGCGGCCCCGGGTGGCAAGGTGTCGGCAGTTGTCACTGGTCATGGTACGTAAAGAAGAGAGGTCGGGCTCCCGGGGTGTAAGGAAATTGTGCTGCAGATGTTCAAGTGCTTAGTCCCCGGGTCCAACCGTGTCTGTGGGGGGAGAGTCCAGACCTGAGCCCCCAGTATCCGTGGGGACCCGACTTTCCTGCCCGCGCGGGCGTCCAGGGTGGGAGGTGAGTCCCATGACCAGTCGTGCTGCAAAAGGGGCGTGTGGTCTCCGTCCCAGGGAGCCAAGGCCCGGGGACAAAATTTTTTTTTAAATGTCCGTCCGGTATGGGGATCCCAGCAGTCCCCACGAGCGGGGTTCCGTCTGAGTGCATACCGCAGGTGAGGGCGAGAGACCGCTGCTCCGTTCTGGCATCCTTCTGAAGTTAGTGCGGTGTAGCATCCAGCTGACGTGGTGTCGCGTTCCTGTGCAAGCGGTCACCGGTCCTGGTGGGTAAATTGCTGCTCGGCGGTCGTTGTGGAGCCTGGTCGGTGCTGGGGTGCGCTGTAGTGGGTATCTGTGGCAGGTCCAGCTGGTCCAGGAGCGTGGGAATTTCCTCCGGCTTCGTGAGGGAATAGAACCTGCCATCTTTGCGGATGATGATCTTGAAGGGGTGACCCCAGGCATACCGGAGGCCATGTCGGGTAAGGTGTTGTGTGAGTGGGCGCAGGTCTCTCCTGCGCTTTAGGGTGGTCGGTGCCAGATCCTGGAACAGCTGGACCGGAACCCCCTCCACCTCCACAGGGCTATCACGGGCTGCTTTCATTATGCGTTCTTTAATGTGGTAGAAATGTAGTCTGACGATGATATCCCTGGGGGTGGACATATTGGTGCTGGGAGCTCGTAACGCTCTATGAGCCCGGTCCATAAGGAGGTCAGCAGCTGTAGCTTCTGGGAGAAGGTTTTTAAAGACCTCTGTGAGAGTATCGGTTAGTAGGTCCGTGGAGACGGATTCTGGAATGCCCCTCACTCTGATGTTATTCCGACGTGTTCTATTATTCAGGTCCTCATTTGTATCTTCAAGTGAGAGCAATTGGTCACGGAGAGTTTGTAGCTCGGTCCCATGAGCTAATACCGTTTCTTCAGTGGCCGCCATTTTGTCTTCTGCGGCCTGCGCTCGAGCTGAGAGGTCCGCCATGCTTGCTAGTATGGGGCACAACCGCTTTTCAAGTTCGTCGGACACAGACTGCTTGAAATCGGCCAGGAAGCCCCTCATGTCGCTCCTGGTGAGGGGGGCCTCAGTGCTCTCCGAGTGAGCCTGACTGCTCATTTCAGAGTCCGACTCCGTCAGGGGGGCCTCTAAAGATGGCGCTCGGGTTTGCTCAGGCTTCTGCCTGAAGATCGGCGCCACTGCTGAATTACGGGCTTTTTTCCCGCCGCCCATGGAGATGGTGATTGCGGGCCGTGGCAGGGGTAAGAAGGGATGGGTGCAGGATGTGCGGGGGGCTCAGATGCTATTGATGGCTTCGGATGCAGGCTAGGCCTTTGCGGAGCTAAGGGGTTATGCTGCCATCTTTGTGCAGGGTTAGGCTCCGCCTCCCAGTCCTGATTTTTAAATATATTTTTTTGGTAATTAAGGCTAAACCTATAGCAACCCCCTAAACCCCAATGCTATACCAACTTTACTCCTAACCCTATGCTTACACTAACTCTAATAGTGCACCTACCCTAACCTTAATCTTAAACTATAATTAACGCTAAAACAGCATTAACCTTAACCCCATACTAACCCCACTCTAACCTTACTCCTTACCCCAAGCAAACCCTAAGGAAACCCTCTGCTAATATCAGTATTTATATCAGCAAATGGGTTTTCTAGTTAAAACAGTAGAAAGTGGTCCGTGACTCTTACCTACTGTCTGTTTTAAGCATTACAAGAAAATCCATGAAATACTTAAAGGAACACTATAGGGTCAGAATTACAAATGTGTATTCCTGACCCTGTAGTGTAAAATACACTATTTGGCCCCCTTTACTCCACTAAAATAAGGTAAAAACTCACCTTTATTCCAGTGCTGCGCGGGTCTGCCAGCGTTTGACTTTGCCCTCGATCTGCCTCCTGGGCTGAGATCATCAGAATTGACTATTTCAGTCAGTTGACTAAAACAATTAATTCTGACTATCTTAGCCAAGGAGAGGGGCTGAGCCAAACGCAACGCTAGCCAATCATCATCTCCTCATAGAGATGCATTAAATAAATGCATCTCTATGGGGAAAGTTCAGCGTCTCCATGCAGAGCACATTGTGACCATTAAGCACCTCTAGTGGTCGTCTGGGTGACTACCACTGGAGGTGTCCCTAGGGAGCAATGTAAACATTGCCTTGTCTTTGAAAAGGCAGGGTTTACAGCAAACAACTTTCAGGGCAGGCTATAGACACCAGAAATAAAACATTAAGCTGTAGTTGTTCTGGTGACTATAATGTATTTTGAACCTCAGCATGCTGATTACACTCTGATTGGTGCTGGGCAGTTAGCAAAGCCCGGCATGGATAACAATTAGTATGGGGGACTGTTTCAGCCTGGGTGGTCTCCCTTGAGCTGCTTTCAACCCTGGATTTATGGTGGCCGTGCACGATTGCTCAGCAAAGGTGATTTAAATGGTTCTATGCAGTGCTCACTTTGATCAGTAAGTCTAGTACTACAAAACCTGGCCTCAGATAACATATGGCAACTCCAGGTATCAATTGATTTAACCTTGTTCACACCACACTATGCTGCAGGGTATTTAAATGTCTACTTAAAAGACTGCATGCAGCTCTCACTTTGAGAGCAATATATAGTTTATCTGTCTGTTTGGGGACACTAAATGTAGCCCAGTAGATAGAGGGGATACCTGGTTCTCCCAGGAGTAAGCAGGGACTTAACTCTAATGTTATGCCACAGGGCATTTACCTATTTAAAAGACTGTTTATGCAGCCACACCTCCCCTGGCTGGGGCTCATACAACTTCAATGAAACAAACATTTCATTTTAAATAAGATCTTACAATACAGGGTGTTTATTCTAGAAGTTATTATCTCCTGCTTTGCCAATTATTATTATTATTATTATTATTATTAAATGATTTCTATAGCACCAGCAAATTCCGTAGCGCTGTCAATTAAACTTTAATCAGAAATGTAAGGCTCCTGTAGGCTTTAGCAACCTAATAATAGAGCAGGATGTAAGATATATCCTAAATTAAACACACTATGAAATAAAGAAAGTTTAAAAATTAGATCTCTCTTTACAGGAAGTGTGCAAGGAAGTTGTGTAAGTCACAGCCAAGGGAGGTGTGGTTTGCATAAGTGATTTAACTAGTAAATGGCAAAACAAAATGAGCAGAGAAAGAGAAAGACGAAGGAAGAAAGAAAGTAAGAAAGATGAATAACAACTGAGAATTCAAACTGAATTCTATCTTAAATACCCTTGACTAGCAGTGACCAATAAAAGACAATTTGTCACCACTACTAGCCAGATCCATCATAGGTAGTGATCCACCCTGTCCTGACCCTCGCTCGTGCCATCACCTGGAAAGCAAAATAACCAATTACTATGCTGCAGATGGCCAGATGCTGACCTTTTTTTTTTTAGAGGAATACAGGTTACAGAATCACATTAAAATCAATTCGTAAATGTTGGGGTTTTTATGTGCTATAATTTCTGCATGCCCTAAGTACTGGGAATGTGTGACTATTATTTTAAAACAATCCTCAAACAGAGGATTCAGATTTATGTTTTTACTATTCACAAAACAATGTAGATTAACCCTCTGCCACTGAAATAGTTCAGATTGTTTGTGCACCATGATAAGTAGCTCAGTTGAAAAGTTTACTGACCTTCCTATATCATTAATTGGGAGCAGACAACTGCACTCTGTAGTAAGCTGGCTTCATGAAAAAAAAAATACATATAAATAACAGTAAGTGCAGAAAAAAGGGCAAAGCCGCATATTATCCACTATTTAGTTTGTGATGCCTTCCTGTTAATATGACTTATTTACTAGGTCTCCGATTATTTATCATGTGTTTTTGTTCCCAGCAATTAACTCACAGCTCAAATCTCTCACTGTCTCCACATAGCCTCTGCCCCCACTACAGTACCATATGTTTCCAAAAGACTTTTATCTTTTTAAACCCAAGTCGTTTTTTTTGGCTGGATCTTCCAATAAATTGCAACATCCAGTCCTCGGGGTCTCTACGCTCTCATGACATGGAGTTTATTCACAGGGCTGATTACCATCAGGAGCATTTTCCCATCCGGGGCTAAAAGCAAAACATGTACACACACACACACACTTAAGCGTACACATTGCAGAGACCATTAAGTCTGCAGAGACCATATACAGCTGACGACAATAACCAGAGTCAAGAAATATGAAACCAGATGGGAGTTTAATCCCAGAAGAGCCAAGGAAGTCAAACAAACACAAATGAAAAATCTGATGTCAAGTTCTGCTTCTTTAAGCAGCATTACATGCATTTATATGTATGTAAGTGTCGCCATGCGATGTACGCAGTTTAGTACACTGTGATACTGCCGGAACATGCTTGTGAATGCTGTTATCTTACCTACTATTTCTTGGGGAAACAGAGAGCATTTAATTTGGTGTGATGGTCAGACGAAAGGAAAGGTATAGGTTTGCAATATTATTATTTTATTATTTATACAGCACCAGCAAATTCTGTAACGCTGTACAGTGCGATGAACCAGATTACATATTCTAGCAAGTGATTTATGAATAAAGGTCATTTTGGACAATGGTATGATAAGGAGTTGGGAATCAATACATGCAATTTATGAGGGCCTAGACTGCTACCTTTGCTATAAGAGTAGGGGTCAATAAGAATAGAGGAAGGGGCAACCTAAGACAACATAGCTAATATAGCTAATTTTGCCACCACTGGCAAAAATATTCTCTTCCCTCATTCTTTCTTGCCCCTATTTAGACCAGGCCCGGACTAGCCATCAGGCACACCGGGCAAATGCCCGTTGGGCTGCGAGGGCCATTTGCCAAGGCTGGCAGAGGAGGTCACGCCATTTGCCAAGGCTGGCAGAGGAGGTCACAGGACTCACTAGGGATCCAGTAATGGCCAGTCTTCCGATTTACAGGCTGTTTTGTCATCGGTTCTATCCTCTTTGTGGCGAAAGAGGATAAGTTGGATAAGATGGACTCAGGAACCCAATTGAGTTCTCCATTAACACTGGTTACTCCTGATTCCGCAACTCTTCCCAGCACCCAATCTGGTAATATCCCAATTGGCCCTAAGAACCCGCATATTATTAACCCTGCACATATGGTCCCAGCTAATATTAAAAAGGACATCTTGGAGGGATAAAACATGAATTTGGTCTTTCTCATCATTGCCTCCCAAGATGTCCTTGAGAACAAGACATACGCTTATGGTGGTGTGTCTGTAGTATTGAAATCCAGGGATGCCAGACTGATTTGCAAATTGTGCATAGCGGAATTTGTTCTCATATTTGGGATATATCGGGATGTGGTTTGTTCAGTATACCCTGACAGGAGAGAAAAATATGATCTTTACCTCCACAAGCTGGTGGACTTGGGGCACAAGTATGGTGGCACATCCTTTTATGACTACCACCTTTTTTCTCCACAAGGGTGTCTGCATCACTGGTCCAATTCAACTACAAAGCAGACTGGAGTATGCTGGATACGGAACAGTTTTGTAGACCCTTTGAGGGCCTCAAGACACCAGCTTGTACTGTCTGCTCATCCATTTCCCACACTGCTAACTTATGCCCAAACACCCCAGAAGTGAATGCTTTTTACCCCAACCCGACTACAACAGCTAGGCCTGACAGGTTCTGAAAGATAAATTGGGATGGAATATTGTGTTTTTAGGGAAATCACAAATCTGTAACAATTTCAACACAGGTACTTGGAGTTACAGTGCCTGCAGACTGTTGCACGTGTGCTCACAGTGTTTCCGGGCACTTTCTAAGACTATGTGCTCTAATAAATTATACCCATTATGCAGCGCTACGGAATCTGATGGCACTATATAAATAAAATAATAATAATAAAAATAATACACAAAGCCTTATCTTTCGGCTGTCCATATCTCACTACTTTTAGTGGAATTTCAGGTATCTGGATTTACGGATGAGTTTCAAACAGGTATCATTTTTATATATATATATTTATTTATTTGTGTTAGATGCAATCATTGTAATGTTAACGTATACAGTGTGTTGATGTAACCTGTATATATGACCAAGTCGGTTGAAGTGTGCCGAAACCAACGTATGCGGTAGGCCGGTAATAAAGTGGGCCCACTCCATTAGAGAAAAAAGTTAAGGGAGTGGCGGGTGGAGCATGCTCAGCGTCAGACCACTACGGTAGGTAAGGGGGGAGTCCCTTAAGTAGGTCCCACATGCCCCTCCCACAACTCTAGGCAAAGCCTTCACATATATATACATATACTACAGCACTAATCACACACATACTGCACCCCTAAACACATTACATTCCAGACACACACTAGATCCCTTACCAAACTCTGGATCATCTACACACATACACACACTAAATCCCTATATACACCCTAAATCTGTTATATACACACACACTAGATCTCTTACACACATTCTGGATCCTTTAAACACACATTAGACCCCTATACACACACAGACACACACTGCACCACCTACACACACTACATTCCTGACATACACATTCTGGATCCCCTATACACACACACTAGATTCATTGTAAGCAAACATACTACATTCCCTAAACACACACTCTATACAACCCCCACACACACTACATCACCTATACACACACACACACACACACACACTATAGCCCATATGCACACAATTGCAACATCCCCTATACACACACTCTCTAAAGCCCCTAGCAATACATGCATTACATTACACCACAAACACAACTAAAACCGACCTTATTACAAAATACCACACCACAATCAGCTCACTCTACACACACGCAATCCCACAAGCAGGCTCCAAACACAGGCACAATACTTTTTCCTGGCCCTTTTGTTTCCTGGTATCCTATTTACAGTATAGAGACACCAGAGACAAACACAGCGCAAGCATGTTATTAAGTTTGCTTGCGCTGTGCAGAACAAATATAGGGCTTTCTTCTCATGCTAGAGCTCTTCAGCAAAGCTCTGCGCATGGTTTGCCCTGGAAGAGCATTGAACCAACATGCTTACTTTGAGAGGGGGCATGCTTGTCATTAGTGATGACAAAACACACCCTTTCTGGCCCGCGCCCCCTTCTTAGTGGGCCGCTGTGATTAAAAATGTGCTGGCATTTTCCCAGTGTGGCCCTGATTTAGACAGTGAGCAATGAGATCTGTACCCAGATACCCTTATTCTGTGATCCATGGTATACTTTAAGGCCTCACTTCACACACCCGGAGCCAAGCATATTGAATCTCTCCGTCTTTAATCTCCCTGCAACTTTAAAGTTCTACTGAAGCTTGGAAGATACTTCACCTCATTTATTCTTGTTTTATCACGATATTATCATTTCTTACTATAGCATTGTTACCATTTATACCTGTAGTTTGCCACTGTAATTTTATGTGCATTATTATTGTCATTGAATATATTTCACCAATATTTTATGTACACAGTTATTAATATTTGGGGTGATAGCATTTAATTGGTAAACTTGTCAATGGTATACAACAAAGTTTTACTTTCTCACACCTCCACCTCTCCATCCTTTGCCCCTCCTAGCCATAATACCTTCATATAACTGATTCATTGCCATCTCTGTTGCTTAGTTCTCACTTCACACACTCAGAACCAAGTATTTACTGATTCTCTCCATTTTCTCTAAAAAGGTCCAACCCCACACCCTCCTCCCCCGATGCACGCTGTTCCCTTGTGGCAATACTAAAAGACAGAGCAATATGAACACCAATCTTTTAGAGGCTTCAGTATCTGACAGCACACTTTAAAGCCAATTGACATGTCCAAAATCCTGTTAGAGCAGTAGTAAGCTAAAAAAATCAAATAAAAAGAAAATATATGTATATATAACAGTAAGTGCAGTGAGGGGGAAGAAGCCACATGTAATCACTATTTAGTCTGAGATGCCTTCCTGTTAATATGACTAAGCATGTATAATTTAGAAAATGGGGGATTTTTAAATCTTATCATGATTATTTGCTTAGCCTGGCAGCATCATCTCCAGGCATTGAGGGGAAGGGAAGAGGCAGGGGGAAGCTGATAAAACTAATCACACTACATATGTATTTATTTATTTATACCAACACACAATTTCTATTACAATTATTATTATTTACAAATAGCCAAAAAACTCCATAGCGCTGTAGAATGGGTGGACTAACAGACACATATTTGTACCCAGTCGAGTTAGACTCTCAGGAAGGGTTGAGGGCACTGCTCGATGAGCTTACATGCTAGAGGGAGTGGGGTATAGTGACACAAAGGGTAAGGGTAGGGTTTGAAAAGTAGGTTGTTAGTATAGTATTCATTGAGGGCTTAGTTTTTGTTTTTTAATTGCAACAAAACCTTAGGAGGCACTGACCCACCTGCCTCCATGGATCAGCCCCCACTATTAAAAATAATAATTGTTATTATTATTACTAGCATTTATATAGTGCCTATATGTTTTACAGTGTTAGAATACATACAGTGGAGTTATTTATCATCACTTAACTGACATAGAAAAATAAAGTTAATGGACACAAGAGGTGAAGAAAGGCCTGCTCAAACAAGTTTAAAGTCTAGAAGGAATGGTTAAAGGAGCTCAAAAGGAATAACGACATAGCAGATGAAGGAGTTTGGCAGATGTGATGAGTGTGCCTAGTTAAGCATGAAAAATGGATATGTGGAGGGACCTTAGAGAAGAAGGAGAGGGTCAGCAACATGCTTCTGTTTGTTGCAGCCATTTTAGAGGTTGCATATGCAAGCCTTTTAATCTATACTAGTAAACCTTGTCATTTGTTTTTCATTTTGTTGATGATGACGGAGTCCCTTTAATTTGCTGAAAAGATATACAAAAAAAGAATGGAAAAGAGACATTTGTGAGAGCTCCACCAGAAAAAAAACCAAAAAACCTCAGAAAACCTTGACATGTACTCAGGAAGTTGGCACAAGCACTTTCATTAAAAGAAAAGCAACAGGGACATGCTATGCAGAGTAATTATGGAGATGGAACTGAACAGCTTGATAACAGGCCGAATAGAAAAATGTATTTGTTAATGAGCTCTGTGAAAATAAATCTTTCTGGAATCAAGTCCCGTGAAGACAAAACAACAGATTAAAATGGCAGTCAAAGTCTATGTAACAGTGAAACGTAATCATTTAAAAATAAAAATGTTACAATAAAGTGGACATAACACCTACGAAAAATATGATTTCACCTAATCGTTACATTTTAACCTCTTAAGGATACATGATGGAAATATTCCGTCACGATTCCCTTTTATTTCAGAAGTTGTGTCCTTAAAGGGTTAAATAGTGCAGCAGCTTTATCAAAACAACAAATGAGCAATTTCCTCTCCCATAGAGAGGTACAGAACTGAAGAACATGTCTGAGAGGGTGACTATTCTTCAAGAAGTTTAAACGGAGAGAGACAGTGTTGCAGGATACTGAAACAAGGGGCTGTCTTTTAGGGTCCATAAAGGAGGCTGAATATAGAGGGGATGAAGATGTGCTGTATAGCATATGACAGAGGTCAGAGGTCATAAGGGTCAAAGGTGACATTGGTCAGGGGACTGTGAGGAAAGAATGATGGGCAAAGGAATTCAAAGATTATTATAGGTGAATACATAGGTAACCAGTCATAGTAATACAGGGGGAGGCAGAGAAAAAAAGTTATTCATTTGAAAGGTCATGACAAGGCTGAAAGTAAAAATCAGCCCTGTAAATAAGTCTATACTGTCCTTTTGCCTCCCCAACCTTGAGGAGTGCTAGCAGAATTTAATCTGGAGGGTACATATTAAAACAATACTGGCACTACTCGTACTACAGTTTATTGGCTGTGGAAAACTATCCCTGAAAAATGTTCTTCACCCCCCTTCCTAATCTGATGCATGCAAACTCCACCCCTACTCATTGACAATATATAGGACCAATAAATCAAAGCAAAATTCTAACTTTTATCCAAAATAAGTGAATTTCCAATTTAGCAATGTTTTCTGTGTGTTTTGTCCTGGAATTTTAAATTCACTATGAAATCCTGATAATTCACATTTTAGTAAATAACATTGTGAATGTAGCCTGGTCTGACTGTTGATTCTGGTTGAAAAGCATTTTCATAATGAAGATACCTTATGCGTTAAAACAGTCTCTTCTCTATAATTCAAAACAGATTTGGATAGAGACACCAGAAGCTTCAAATCTGGCAACTCAGCTGCACAAATTTATTAGTGAAGGAAAATTCTTGACAGACACGATGAACTCTTTGAAGTGTTGAATGCAGACAGTTTATAAGAAAACTTTAATTTGCCTGGCAGAGGATGAGTTAATTGTAGCAATACTTAGTGCAAGTTCAAGACATGGTTGCCATGACAATGGATGGATGGACAAAATCTGGTGAAAGTGGCTGAATTCCCAAAATATGGCAATGCTCATACATAATATATAAATATAGATGTTTTTCTGCTCCTGTTTTGCCTCTATTTGACATTTCTCAGTTGATGAATAAAATCAGCATTTAGTGGCTGTTCCTTAACCATCAATTATCTTTCCACATCAATCATTCATCTTTTTTTATTTTATTTTTATTTTGGTGTCATGGACTGAGACCCCCGAATCACAAAACAAGCAAAAATGTTTGTCCGTTGTCTGTTTTGTTTGTTTCATGACTGGTATTTCCTATAAGCATATACATTTATGCTACAGAAACATTCCACTCATTATCACTACAAGACAATGAAAATGCATGTAAAAGAATTTAAATGTTTTGTAGTGCACATTAACGCACATCGATGCAATGCTGTCTCCTTATTCTTTTAAGTAATGAGGATGTGGTGAGGGTTAGATGTCTTTGGATGACTTTATATGGTCCAGCATTTTCCAGGATTTAGCTGCTATGTCTCCTAGAACTAAAAAAAAAACACAGCGGAAATACAAAATTATAGCTTGCCAAAAGCAGAAGGCCTATAGGAGCAGGTCATCTCTTTCTTGACATGAAGCCCCTGGGGCAATGTTGTTCTAATTTTGATTAAAATATAACATATGTCTGGCAAAAGGCCAGCGTTACAAATAACCCTCATTTTAAGGGAGCATGATTTTTTAGGCTGTCAGCTCAATGCAATTGTTTTACAACTCAGAAACTATGAATTTCATTACAAACAATCTGCATGTTTCTGTGGGAAAGTAGCAAAGTTTTGTATATGTTATAATGAAATCCATAAAGAACACTACTTGCGCGTTATCGGTTTGAGCATAATGTGGTTTGAATGCAATGATTCTTGGAAAACAACTGTGGGAAAATTGGAATATAAATAGATTGCAGCATATGTCTTACATGTTGTAAGGCTCTAGACATTAAGGGAGCTTAAATTAAAGGAATTATAGGAACCCATATTTAACATGGATCATGGACGTGCTTATATAGAAACAGAATGAAATTAGTGGATTATTTATTAGACGTGCATTTTTCAGTTATTTCACCGAAAAAGAAAAGCAAAATTGATATTTAATAAATGACAAAATGAACCAACTCTTCGGTTTTGAATTTTTATTGGGTTCTATTCGTTCATTCGTTATTAGTGCAGCAGTGAGAGTTTTCTGCTTAATCCTGTGACCACAATCACAGACCAATCATCATGCAGTGCTGGGGAAGTCTTTTTAAGACTGCCTGTCAGTTTATAATGTCTCAATACTGGGACACTGAGTGCAGCAGCGTACATATCGCGGTCGCAGGGGTCGTAGCTGCGACCGGGCCCAGCACTCCAGGGGGCCCGGCCGCCCTGCGGACCCCTACAACCGGGTACAAGGCCTGCTGCCACATTTTGCGGCCCCGGCCCGCACGGCAAACCGCTGGGGCCGCATATGGACGGGTCCATCGGGTGGCCCATGCTGTCAGGGCCACCCGATGGATATGGACTGTGAGTGGGCCCGGTCTGCGTTGGGCGCTTTAAGAGCGCGACCGGGCCCCCTGTGATTACATCAGAGCTGGGAGGAAGTGATTCCCCGGTCACTCCTCCCAGCTATCAGCCCACGCGGGAGGAAGGAGGAGGAGGAGGGAGTCAGAGTGCGAACTCTGACTCCGATCAGGCTGAGCCACCACTGGACCCCAGGGAAAGTAACAAGGTAGGAAACATTTTGTGTATGTGTGTGTGTTTCTCTTTATGTATGTGTATGTGTCTCTGTGTCTCTGTATGTGTGTGTGTGTGTCTCTGTATGTGTGTGTGTGTCTGTGTCTCTGTATGTGTGTGTGTGTGTCTCTGTATGTGTGTGTGTCTGTGTCTCTGTATGTGTGTGTCTGTATGTGTGTCTGTGTCTCTCTGTATGTGTGTGTGTTTCTGTATGTATGTCTCTGTATGTACGTGTGTGTCTCTGTATGTGTGTGTGTCTATGTATGCAGTGGCCTACACACAATCCATGGGGCCCTGTATGTATGTGTCTGTGTCTATGTATGTGTGTGTGTCTATGTATGTGTGTGTGTGTCTCTGTGTGTGTCTGTGTCTATGTGTGCCTGTGTCTCCGTATGTATGTGTGTGTATATATGTATGTATGTGTGTCGAGGGATGTATGTGTGTGTGTCTGTCTGTGTGTATGTTTGTGTGTGTGTCTGTATGTATGTATGTGTCAGGGGGGTATTTTTGTATTTTTAATTTACTGCAGATGTATTTTTTTATTATCTAGCATTTCTACTATAATCCTAAATAATATAATTCTACTAAAAAATAATTAAACTAAAACTTTTATTGAACAGAACTGAATGAAATGTATTCCTGTCTATTGTTTATTAAGAGCAATTATTGGTAAAGTGCTAAAAGAGGTGCAATTAGGAGGAACATTCTATTGGATCCATGGTGATGACTCAATGAACTTAGAACTTTAGCCAAGCATTGCTTTTTATACATAAGACTTTTTAAAAATTATTTATTTTGTGTATATTAGGGTGATCCAACAAGTACATATTAATCTCTTAAGGACCAAGGCCTATTTTGAGATGCAACGCATATCTGACCAAAGTCTGTCCATGCGATCATTCTACCTCAAAAAAATACGTCTTTCTTTTGATACCCTAAAGTATACATAACACAATATTAAATGAAATAGGAATGATATATTAAAACATGGGGAAAAAAAGATTAAATGTTTTCTTAATTTTGCATTTAGTAATTCGAACACAATAAGTGCAACTAAGAAATCTAACGCAAAATAGCTTTACTAATTAGTTTTAGTTGTTAAAATGTTGAATTTGTCTAGGGTTATAATTACTTTAGTAATTGTAACTTTTGTTATAAAACAAATATTGCAAGAAGTGTGTTACAGCTTTGAAGCTGAAACTTTAAAGAATACAAGTGAGGTTACAACGTTTATAATAGTTAAAGGACCACTATAGGCACCCAGACCACTTCTGCCCATTGGAGTGGTCTGGGTGCCAACTCCCACTACTCTTAACCCTGCAAGTGTATTATTGCAGTTTTTTATAAACTGCAATAATTACCTTGCAGGGTTAACTCCACCTCTAGTGGCTGTCTAGTTGACAGCCACTAGAGGGCACTTCCGTGTCCATAGCACAGGAAACCTGTGCTAGAGTGTCGCTGGACATCCTCACGCTGTGTGAGGACCTCCAGCGTCGCTCATTTCCCCATAGGAAAGCATTGAAATGTTTTTTCAATGCTTTCCTATGGGGAGCGCTAATGATCATGCGTGGCATTGCCACGCATGCGCATTAGGTCTCGCCGGCCGGTGGGCGAGATCAGTCTCGCCCACTAGAGGGCACTTCTGTGTCCATAGCACAGGAAACCTGTGCTAGAGTGTCGCTGGACATCCTCACGCTGTGTGAGGACCTCCAGCGTCGCTCATTTCCCCATAGGAAAGCAGTGAAATGCATTTTCAATGCTTTCCTATGGGGAGCGCTAATGCGCATGCGCGGCATTGCCACGCTTGCGCATTAGGTCTCCCCGGCCGGTGGGCGGAATCAGTCTCGCCCACCGGCCGACGCAATTAGAGGGAGGAGCGGCGCGGAGGAAGAAGCAGCAACGTGGAACATCGTCGCTGCCTCAGGTAAGTTACTGAAGGGATTTTCACCCCTTCAGCAACCGGGGATTAGAGGGTGGGAGAGAGAGGGAACCTGCAGTGCCAGGAAAATGGATTGTTTTCCTGGCACTGGAGTTTCCCTTTAACCCTGCCTGCTGTAAACATAGCCGTTTCAGAGAAACGGCTTTGTTTACAAATGGGTTAATCCAGCCTCTGATTTTCACAGTGAGAATACGCCAGTGTCCATAGAAAAGCATTGAGAATGCTTTCCTATAAGACTGGCTGAAAGCGCATGCGGCTCTTGCCGCGCATGCGCGTTTAGCCGATGACGGCAGAAGGAGGAGATTCCCCAGTGCGAGGGAGCCTGGCGCTGGGAAAAGGTAGGAATTTAACCCCTTCCTCACCCTAGAGCCCGGCGGGAAGGGGACCCAGTGGGTGAGGGGGACCCTAGGAACCTATAGAGCCAGGAAAACGAGTATGTTTTCCTGGCACTATAGTGGTCCTTTAAGGAATCCAAAACCACTACCAAAACCTATATATTTGTAGAATAGAATTAGTAGAATGTGTAGAATTAGAGCCTGTGACCCGTATGCTGCACAGAGCCAAGTCAAAGTCAAGAGAAGGTCAAAATGACCTACAGTTTGGGTCAAAGTATTTATTTTCAAGACTTGATGAAAGGATCAATATATCAAAAAATTATTTCGAGGTGACAGTTGTCCTTAAGGTAGAATTCCAGATCCAAAAATAAAAAAAAAGATACCAAAAATATAGATCATAGTCTCTATTTATAATCATAGCACAATTAAAATAGTTAATTTCCATAGAACACAAAGAAAAATACTTTTGGAAATGCCTAAAAACGCACCTCTTTACAGACGTCTTTCTGGACACTTTATGAGTGATTCCCTCTCTGGCCAACATTTCTGAAATTAACTTTCCCCCCTCTCATATGCTCCTTAGGTCATTTATTGCACTTCTATCCCTGCTACCATTTGTCTGGATATAAACATTGTTACTCTACTAACAAAGTAAGTATCATCTTACACAGCATTGCTGGAATTCTACCAGTAAATATATACAAAAAAGATGTCCAGCACCCTTTATTGTAAAATTATGATATCCCTTTATTGGCAAAACAGCAGCATTTCGACTGTGTGTCTTTATCAAGCAATTTGATGAAGACACATAATTGAAACGTTGCGGTTTTGCCAATAAAGGGATATCATCTTTTTTGTTTAGTTTATTCTTTGATCCTCATCTGGGTTGGAGGAGCCTGAGTCATTGCACCCTTAAGAAAAATATAAGTGAGTGCTCTCTCATACCTTTGGAATTCTATGAGTGGCAGATCCAAGTCATGGTTCTTTACTCCTTTTGTATCCGTATGTCGAATCATATTCCTCTGTCTGCAATGCTACCTATGATTATTTTCTACACTTTGTGTACAACCACTATATATAACAATATGTAAACCTTATTTAGTACTTTAAAGCTCTCTGAATATGCATTGGACATTGATCTTCTTTTTAAGAAATTCAAAGTAAGTCTCCTATCAGACAGAAATATGAAGAAATATAGGTCACAATTGCTTTAAACTATTTGACAGTTTGCACGTGTTTGTCTGCCTGCAAATGTTATATGTTGATGTGTGACAATATGCAGATAGAATCTTAGAAAGGAGAAATTGTCTCTTCTGCTCAATTAAGAAAACATATTTTTGTGTAGGAAGGATCTTCTGCCTTCAATCCTCCTACACACATTTAGATAGGATTTCTGCCTCATTCCATATAAAAGCTGAGGAAACCAGCATTATTAGCTAATGAAACTCAAAGATACATTACTATTCTTTTGGTAAACTACAAGGGTAATAAACAAAAACTGTTTGCTTTGAATTAAACACATGCAATCACTTTTTGCAAGTTTTTGGGTAAAAAAAGAAAAACGTGTTTAAATATTTTTTCTTCTTTTTTTTTCTGGGTTTGCATTTTTTGTAATATCTCTTGTTGCTTAAGCGCCAGGGATGGTATAAAATTGAAGGGTTGAAATGTTTTGTGTGTGTGGTTTGCACAGTAGGTTGTGATAGATGATTGATGGATAAATTGGTAGATTAATGACAGATAAATAGATAGACAAATAGATAGATATTATTATTATTATTACTGGTATTTATATAGTGCCAGCATATTCCGTAGTGTTTTACAATATTATCAAAGGAGGAGATTTAACAATAAATGAGACAATTACAAAAACTTAAGGAACAATAGGTTGAAGAGGGCCCTGCTCAGACGAGCTTACAGTCTATAGGAGGTGGGGCCTAAAACACAACAGGACAGGAGGTAGCAATCAAACAAGGTGGGAGAGAAGCAGAGCTCGAGGAGAGAGTAGAGTGCTGCCCTTTAGGAGAGAGAAAGGGACAGGTATGGTTACTCTGGGAGGCCATAAGCTTTCATAAAGAGATGGGCTTTGAGGCACTTTTTAAATGATTGAAGACTAGGGGAGAGCTTGATGGTCATGACAGGCTACTCCAAAAGGAAAAGAGCAACCCGCGAGAAGTCCTGCAAGGGTGAGTTGGCTGTACGGGTGCGAGCAGCAGACAGGAGAAGGCAGAGCGAAGAGACCAAGAAGGGGCATACTGATCAGTGAAGGAGGGGCTAGAATTGGTCAGTGCTTTATGGGTGTGGATTAGTACTTTGAATTGACTCCTATAGGATACAGGAAGCCAATGTAAGGACTGACAGCGGGGATAGGTGTGAGAGAAGTGACAGGAGAGGAAAATCAGTCTAGCTGCAGCATTCATTACAGACTGTAGTGGGGCAATATGACTTGTGGGAAGATCTATTAGGAGAGAGTTACAATAATCCATGCGAGAGATTACTAGAGCATGGACAAGCTCCTTAGTAGCATTTTGTGTAGTAAAAAGGGGCGGGTGCGGGATATATTTTTAAGATGGAATCTACAGGATTTGGTAACAGACTGGATGTGATGCTCAAATGTGAGGCCAGAATCAAGTATAACGCCAAGACAGCGAGCTTGCAAGGATGGAATGATGTGGGTACCACTCACCTGAAGGGAGATCGAAAGAGGGGGATCAGTTCATAAAAAACGGCTTGAAAAAATGTACTTTTCATTTTGTTATGGTGACTGGAGTGTACACTGCTATACAGTCTTAATAAGTGAATATTGCTGGATCTCTAAATGTTTTTAATGTGTATCACTCATACTGTCTGCCAATTGCAGTGGTGTAATCAAACATATTGCATGTGGTCCCTTTGAAGCTGGGCAGAGTCTCAAGTGGTCTGGCAAATTTGTACCGCCAATGATTACATTATCTTGTTATGATCCAACAGAATGGAGCCCAAAGTGTGTACCTCCAACTCTCTCCCATGTGCCTCTAATATATAATACCAAAACAATACAAAATAAAATACAGTGGTACCTCAGTTTACGAATTTAATGCGTTCTCCGGGACATTTTGTATTACGAAAAATTTGTAAACCGAAACACGGTTTCCCATGGGAATGCATTGAAAACCAATTAATCTGTTCTGGAGGTCAGAAAAAAAGTCAACATGAGCTGGCATGGAAACCAACCCACAATGCAGAACACACAGTAAAAGGCATGCAAATGACGAAGCTCAGCTCCCTACCTTTCCACCGCTTGAGAAATGCACCAAAAAAGTTCCAAAAAGTCCCAAAACTACTGCAATAAATTTCCAGAATGGCTCCAAAACTTGATGCAAAAGCCGCTCCAACATCTCCACACTCAATGCCATGGGCTACCCACAGTCTCCAGCATGCACGGGGGCGGCGTTACAAACTTCCCAGGCGCAATGCATCCTGGGGAAACTTGCTATGTATTGCGAAATTTTTTTTTGAAACCGAGGCATTCTTTTCCATGGATTTTTATTTGTAAACAGAAAATTATGTTAACTGAGGCGTTTGTAAACCGAGGTACCACTGTATATACATATATATTTGAGGTTATTTATGTAATTATGTGTATGGGTATATTTGTATTTTTTATTATTTTTATGCATTTTTCACACACAAATGGCACTTAAACTGACAATATAAATGTTGTGATACGGTTAAATGTTTTGAACCACTAATATTTGTGTTCAGCGAAGTCTCGTGAGTACAACAGTACCCCTCATGTACAGGTTTTATGGGGTTTTCAAAAGTTACAGAGTCGAATATAAGGCTTGTGTTTCAGTTTTTTTCACATTGAAATTCGCCAGGTTGGTTATGTTGCCTTTGAGACCATACGGTAGCCCAGGAATGAAAATTACCCCCACGATGGCACACCATTTGCAAAAGTAGACAACCCAAGGTATTGCAAATGGGGTATATCCAGTCTTTTTTAGAATCTACTTAGTCACAAACACTGGCCAAATTTGGCGTTCAAATTAGTTTTTTGTATTTTTCACACACAAATACATATTAACACTAACTTTGGCCAGTGTTTGTGACCGAGTGGCTACTAAAAAAGACTGGACATACCCCATTTGTAATACCTAGAGTTGTCTACTATTACAAATGGTATGCCATTATGGGGGTAGTTCTAATTCCTGGGTTACCATACGGTCTCAAAGGCAATGTAACCAATCTGACGAATTTCAATGTGAAAAAACTGAAAAATGTAACATGCTATATTTGACCCTGTAGCTTCCAAAAACACCATAAAACTTGTATATAGGGGGTACTGTTTTACACGTGAGACATCGCTGAATACAATCATGTATATTTTATTGCAGTAAAAGCAAACAGTATTATGACATTTACAGTAAAAATGTATAACTACAAAAATAACATTTCTTATTTTTCCCCATTTTTTTTATAGTTTATTCATATTAAATTATGTTTCATAGCTAAATATTTTATGTTAAACGAAAGCCCTGTTTCCCCTGAATAAAATGATATATAATAAGTGTGGGTGCACATAATATGAAAGAAGTGAATTACGATTGAACAAACATATAGCGCAAATTCCAGGTTTTGTTTACATTTTGTTTTGATCACAATGTGTACATTTGGCTCAGTCCTGAAGGGGTTAAAGTGTGCTTCTTTATTTATTTGAAAAGTAGATAGATATATTACATAAGCCTTCAATATATCTATCATCATACATAAGAACACAGAAATGTTTTTGATTCTGCATCTGAGGCTTTCAAAATTTCCTCACAAGTGATGAAACTCTGTGAAAATTAATCTAAGCAGTAGACCAACATGTTGTAAAGTGAATTATGTTTATGCCAAATCTATGTAGGAAAACAAGATATGCAACTGTAACAGTATGTGTCTGATGGTGATTTACAAATATTGGAATTTAATCTCAATACCATTCTTAAAGCAGAACTGTTACTATTCTGAAAAGTACATAATTTAATAAAACATTGAAAATCACCTCTAACTTTTTTCATGTGATGCTCTGTTTTCTTTTTGAATGTATTTTAAAGATTAGGCAAGTGACATCACAATCCAGTTCAGTCTAGGCACAGTCATGGTGCACAATGCAAATAAGGATGGGAACAGAAACATTGTTAGTTTCTCCTCTTCCACTATCTATATCCAATGACAGAGACAGGGCGGGCGCTACCATAAGGCGGCACAGGCGGCCTGGGGACACAAGATGCTGCAGCCCGTCAGGAGGGGAGCACTCTTCTCCTGCCATACTGCCAGTCACTCCTGTGTAGTGTGGCAGAGCTGCGGACCAGGGGAGAGGAGCTTCAGTAACTTCTACTCCGGTCTAGCAGGTGCGCCGAACTGCTGCCTCTCGGACTGGGGAGAGGTTCCTGAAGCTCCTCTTCCCCCGGTCTGCGGCTCGGCCACGCTACACAGCAGTGAGGTGAGGAAACACATGGTGGGGAAGGGGAAAGGAGGCGAGACACACACGGTGAGGTGAGGTGGGAGGAAATGAGACATGGGGGGAAGCTGTGGGAATGAGACACATGGGTGGGAGCTGTGGGAATGAGACACATAGGGGAGCAGAGGAAATGAGACACACATATGTGGCTGAATATGGCCCTCTGCTGATGTTAGGCTTTTCAAGTTTTAAGGGGTTACGGTTACAGAGCCGTAGGTAATTGGAACATTTAGGAAGCAGACAGGTATTGATAGTAGGCTAGTATCAAAGACAATAGATGGAAATAGTGAATGGGGACTGGGAATTGGAAAGGGATGAGCTTGATGGAGAATGATGCATTATAGTATATATAGTGTAAGTGGACATGGATGGTGGCATGGGTGTGGATAGTGGAATAAGCAAATGGATAGATGGGCAGAGATTAGCAGTAAGTTATAGGAAAGGCACAGTTACGTGTCTTGATATGGCAGATGAGGTTACAGTGCTATGAGGGTGAAATTATATGGATTAGTAAAAAATATCCACATTTTGGCTTTGTCTCCCTTCTCTCTCTAGACAAATGTCTGCAGATGTACATGGCTTTGTACCACCATGAGTAGTTCTCTGTCAGTATGCCCATTTGGCAGCCACAGTTCAAGGGTAACTTTTCCCCATTCTTGCAAATTCAGCATTATGTACAAAGTTGCTGAAGTTATGTTTGAATTTTGAAATATTTTTTTCTGTTTTTGGCTTTATTTCACATAAACCCACAAGCAAACATATTTTTTGATCAAATAAGACAGTGTGTGTTGCCAGATAAAACAATTCATACATGAATGTAGCAATTTACCCGTGCCAATTACCAGGCTTTACCAGTATTAAGATTTCAGTCACAGCTCACAGATGCCAACTAAAAACATATGAAAGACCGTGCACAAAACGCTTGTTTTTTGAAAACCAGTGCATGCTTTCATTTTATCAAAACAAGTATAGTTTGTCTTTCATAGCATTCTTGGTTATCACCCTGTATGTCACTGTCTGTTCCTAAACCTAGTAAGCAACAGTGTTTCTTGTTTACACAGAGCTTGTGTTCATTGGCTGTGTTTCCTATTCTGCGTGTGTGAAGATGTTTATTATTTTAGTTTCCAAACCACATATGTGAACGAACGTCTGTGTGCAATAGTTTTTGAGGCCACAATTAATTTCTAGGTATATGTTATGTGTATTGAAATGTTTTATTGAATCAAACTTTTATTTTCCACACTTGGCGCCATGATTGTTAATATACTTATTTATAAAACGGTAACATATTCCCCATTGCTGTCCTTCTTTATTTACTTGCTATTGTAAGAGATACACCAAGGCTTATGTGTTAATATAAGACACCATAATTAAAAGCAGCCTATCTGAATGCTTTAAATTACACGATTATAAGGATTATTCACTTGAAAGTAAACTGCTTTACATTGGCAACAAAATTAAGAAGTAACTGTAGCAGGATCACCGCTAAACCGTGAAGTGTGGTAGTGTATGTTCCCCATGTATTCGTTATTACTTGTGTGTTTTACCAGCTCCCCGTTCGGGAGACTGCGTACGAACGTAGTCCGTTCTTCTCCCGAACGGGGACCACCTCAATACCCCATTTAGAATGTTAATTTAGAATGTTCACACCTCGCTGACGAGGTGTGCAAACCACAAACCGCAAGGGAAGCCTCAGCGCGTGCTGACACCGGGTTAGCGGCCCGTTCATTAGACGAACGCCATCAAAGGGGAGCATTGGCAGATTGCAGGGAGCCAAACGAGGACCTCCCCAGCGCCCCTTGGAGTGTTCACACCAATCAATTAGAACTTTGGCATGCACTTGCAGCTGTAGCCATGCTTACAGATTTAATCTGGCCAGCTCCACTGAGTTAAGAAGGGCAGTTCTAACTGGCGATCATCAACTGAGCACTATAACTCAATGAGCACTGCCCTATATTGGAGATGCTTCAGCTCAATTAAGTCATCCAGGTTCTCTGCAAGAGAATGGGGGAATTGGGCAAGCAGTGAAATAATTTTTAAAGGGATACTATAAGGGCTAGGAATACAAATAGCTTCCTTTGCCTCCCCCTCCCTTGCGCCCGCCCCTCTCCTCTCCCCCACGGACGTGAATGAAGGGTTAAAAACCCTTTATTTACTTAACTGATCTCATTGTCGATGCCCCTTGGGGTTGGGTCTCGGCTAGACCTCCTCCGATGAGCTGCATTAGACCTCCCCATTGGAAAGCATTGAATCATTGCTTTCCATTGGAAAAAATCTGACGCTGAATGTCCTGAAAGTCCTCATGCATAGCGTCAGTTACCGGACCAAAGGTCCGTTAGGATCCAGGAAGTGCCTTCAGTGGCTGTCTGGGCGATTTCATGCTGCAATGTAAACATTGCAGTTTCTCCGAACTGCAATGTTTAACATTGCAGCACTAAGTGCAATAGGGACACTGTACCCAGACCACTGTAATGAACTGAAGTGGTCGGGGTGCCTATAGTGTCCCTTTAAATGGTTATTAGAGTGATAGATTATTCTGGCAGGGCACCAGGCTACTCTTGGCACCATGAACACTACAACATATTGCAGTTGTTATGGTGCATTAAGTGTCCCTTTAACAAAACTGTTTTGGCATCAAAACAAACCAAATTTTAATGTTTGGTTGATTAACCCTAAGGACAGCGGGCGTTCTATGCTGTCCTTTTTGGGTTGGCTCTAAACACCGGAGGGCGGTATAGAACGCCCCCGCCATCCAGGGGACTTACCGGGTCCAATATATATATATAATCTAAGTACTTTTATATACACATTCACACACATCATTATTAAAAGTGTATTTTAATATTTATATATATATTAACATTAAAATACAGCTTCAATATAAATAAAAATAATCAATAAATAAATTGAAAAAAAATAAAAAATAAAATAAGAAAATAATACATTTAAAAAATTAAAATGATATACTTGTTTTAAATTCGTTCTAACTGTATTTTGATATTAATATACATATATTTAAATCAAAATACATTTAGAATGACATTATAAATACATATATGTATCTCTATCTATATAGCTATATATAAATAAAAAAATAAAAAATATATTTATATACATATATATATATATACACACACACACACATATATTGAAATTCTACAAATATATTTATATTTTTACATAATTAAGTCATCGTATTAATTACAATATGAGGGACCTGCCTGACAACCCAGGCAAAAAAGTCTAGAGAATTTAGTTTGCAAGCCCTACATTTAACCCTGTAACTTTCCAGAACACCATAAAACTTGTACATAGTGGGTACTGTTTTACTCAGGAGACTTCGCTGAACACAAATATTAGTGTTTCAAAACAGTAAAACATATCACAACGATGATATCGTCAGTGAAAGTGCAGATTTTTGCATTTTTCCCATACAAACGGCACTTACACTGACAATATAATTGTTGTGATACGTTTTACTGCTTTGAAACACTAATATTTGTGTTCAGTGAAGTCTCCTGAGTATAACACTACCCCTCATGTACAGGTTTTATGGTGTTTTCAAAATTTACAGATTCAAATATAAAGCCTGCGTTTCCTTTTTTTCACACTGAAATTTGCCAGATTGGTTATGTTGCCTTTGAGACCGCATGGTAGCCTAGGAATGAGAATTACTCCCATCATGGCATACCAGTTTTTTAGTAGCCACTTTTTAGTAGTCACAAACACTTGCCAAAATTAGCGTTCAAATTTATTTTGTGCATTTTTCACACACACACAAATATGAACGCTAATTTTGGCTAACAGTATTATGACATTCAAAGTTAAAATGCCATGCAGAACTAAAGAAAAATGCTTAATTTCTCACATATATTTTTTTCATATTAAATTAGGTTTAATATATAAATATTTGATGTGAAATTAAAGCCCAGTTTCTCCTGAACAAAATGATATAATAAATGTGGGTGCATTTAATATGAAAGACGTGAATTATGGTTGAGCAGATATATTGCGCAAATTCAAAGTTTTGTTTACGTTTTGTTTTGATCACAACGTGTACAACTGCCTCAGTCCTTAAGGGGTTAACCCCTGCAGTTTTGTAATAATATGTCAGTGCACAAAAATGATTCATGCATTGGCTATTGACGTCTAAGCAAGAAGAAGATTATGATTTTTTAAATATATTTATGTAAAATAAAAGATTATATGTGTTGTAAATTCCTTATGTATTTTGTGAAGTATACATTTAGGTAAATGCATTATTTTTTCAAAACATCCTCTGGCTCATCCTTGCTCTATGGAGGCAGCCATCTTTAATGCAACCATAAAAACATGCAGGTAAACAAGCGCTAGTGTGCATGCACTTATCCATGTATGTGTAATCCAAGAGATGTACCAAAAATATTTGTTAACATATGTATTTATTGACAAAGAAATACAAAATAACGCACAACAATATTAAATGTAATCTATTGTAATAAAAAATAATGGCAATTTGCCTTTCAAAGGGGTATATACGACAAAGTCATCTTTTATATCACAAACAGTAGCCTAGATCTAGAAAAATTATGTGAATATGGAAATAAAATTGCAAAATTTCTAAATTAAAACCCACTACAGTTGGAACATTACGTGTGGCAATTAATCTGGTATATCGTGCACATTGCATGTGAAAAACACGTACAGTCATGTTTATTTAACAATTGCTTGTCACGTTTATGAGGTGTACTGAAGAAGGGGGAATTACAAATTGCTCATTTATTTATATGCCCCTACTTTTTTCTACTGAAACTTTTTCCCCCCTGATTCTATGCCATCTTTCTTCTCTCTTCATTTCCTCACGATCTTTCCAATGCCAAAACATATGTGACTAAATTAGTTCGTAGCTGCTTGTTTGCCAGCTCCTAAGAAGCTGTCCAAGACCTCCATGTTTGATATTTGACAACAGAACATTCCAAGAGTTTTATAGCCGTTCATAGATCTATTATTTTTCAGATTCATTGACTGCTGAGACAGATCCTTTTACAACATTGCTTTAATTTAATATGAAAAAATAAAATGAAAAGGTTCTTGTGCTTTCAGGTAAACTCAAACTACTGGAAAAACAGAGCAACGTCGTAGTCATACAGTATGATTAAGCACTGACTTACAAATTGCAGATGCGTTGTTTCCATGGAAACCTCAAATGTTTTTTTTTCCCTCTCAAATATATGTACTTTATTGGTCACTACAATAAATTGAATATAATAGCAATTACATTGACTTTTGCAAATCATTTAAAATAAATACCTGGGCACATCTAATGCCATTAGCTACTGATCATTAATTATCATATTCTCCCAGATCACTGTATCACTGCCCCCTGAAGACCAAATTCATTTGTCTACAGGAAAGTTCTCCTAGATACACCTCAATAACATAAGTAAGAAGAATGTTCAGAAAACAGTAGAACAGGAAAAGCTTCACTAAAGGAGATAGACACTCAGACTGAGTATCCACATGTTAAATCTATGTTAAATCTATGTGATCAAGGGAGAATGACTATGGAAACACTAAGTAAGACAACTAAATAACCAATAGGTGAAAAGGAGCAAAATAGAGAAAATTCCACTTTAAAAGGAACACTCCAGGCACCATACCAACTTAATACAAATGTTAAAAGTTATTAGGGTACCAGGAGGCTGCTGGCTGCACTCCTACATCAAGGGCATAAACCATTTGGAAATGGTTTAACCCCATAGTTGCCTCCAGTACCGACCTCTACTCCCCCCAGGTTTTAGAAAGCGTGAAGTGCCACTGGGCACAGCCACTGCTGATTGGGACCAGTCAGCTGAGCCCTGAGCCAATCAGTGACACCCCATTCATAAATCTGGCTTGGAAACAAGTGTACCTTTTCCAAGCCAATCAGTGGCGTCCCTGCCCGGCTGCACTCTACGCTTCCTAAATCTGAAAAATGAGATCAGCCCTGTTGGAAACTTCAAGAACGGTTTAACCCCTTGAGGTAAAAGTGCACCCAGTGGCCTTCTGGCACCCAAACAACTTCATTTATATGAAGTTGTTATGGTGCCTAAACTGCCCCTTTAACATCAGGCTTAAAGGAACACTTCCATGCAACATCATCTCAAAGAAGTTGTTACTGTGGCAGGAGTGTCTGAGCAACATCTTGCCTTCAGGGGGTTAAAATATTTTTGAGCAGCTTAACCCCTAAGTTGGTCCCCTGGCTTTCGTCACCACCATCAGTCCAAAAGTGTTTGTGTTGTTGACACTTTCAGCCCATTATGGGCGACCAAGCCAAGCATTCCTGGACTGTACAGTGGCCAAAGAATGAGACAGAAGGCAGAAAGGATGAGCACCCGAGGTGGCAAATTCAAGGTTAAACTGTTTGAAAACAGCTTAACCTTGGAAAGCAAGAGGGTGCCCGTAAAATCCAGCCCCCATAACAACATAGTTGAGGCAAGGCTTTCTTTAACTAAAATAATTTAATTTAGAAAACATGTTTGCGTCCTATGGGCTCCTTTTGTAATTCATAATCAACCAGTGGATGCTGGTCCATAGGGAACGATTCGGCAGAGACCCCCAGTTTTTGTTAAAAAAAATAAATCTCATTAATTGATACTGTAAATGATTTGCAATTAAAAAAAAAGTTCATGTGACGGTTACCCCTCTAGGGTGGGGGTATCTACCGTCTGGCCGTCCTTGCTCCCATAGCTGGAGAGCGTTGCAGAGCTCCAACCCGATATCCTGAGGAGCTAGTATAGCTGTATAGTTGAAGAGAGCTCTGACAAGAGCTAGCAGTGATATAGCAGGTATAGCTGTTCCCTACAACACGAGACGAGGCTGCGAGTTGAGGGTAAGAAGGTCTGTTTAATGAGCACAAAGGCATTTCTTTTATACACATTTTCAGGCCAGAGGCCCACCCCCTGGACCTGATGGTACACAGGGACAAAAGGGACACAAACCAATGGGAACAATAATTAACACAGTAACACTCCCACATATAGTCAGCAAGCCCTCCCCTCTGCCTGTGATATAATTAAATTAGCTAATGGAATAACTTAATTATCCACAGGCCGAAAATATAAATTTTTACCCAAAACAAAGAAAACACCCCAAAATACCACATATCCCCATAAATTACATCCCTGGATAGCCCTGATCTGGGTGAACAACATATCCAAGAATCACCCAGATCAGAGCAGGGGTTCAAAAGTTTTGTGGAAGTCATATTTGACCGACCGCACGCACGCACATTTTCATGCCCAAAACAGTTTCAGAGAATTTGGCTGTGCGGCCGGTCTTTTTCCAATAGTTCAAATACTAAGTTCCGTTCGAATGCACGAATGGGGGTTGTTCGTGAAACTACTCAAAGTTAAAGTGGCGTTTGAATAGTCGAACGCACTTCGATTTCCGTCAAAGTGTTGAAGTCTGGAGAAGGTAAAGTTCAGCGGTGTTCAGGACGTCGCATATCTGATTTGAGTTCCATGAACTCGATGACCAAACAACACTGAACGCGTTTGACTGAATTAAAATGGCCGCTGCCATGTGTTCGTATGTCGAATGGCGGCCACTTCGACTACTTCGGCTGTAGCCTGGAGGTGCAGTGCTTAGCTCATTGGCTGAGAGTGATCCCCTGACACTTTCACCAATGAGCTGGCCCTTCCATGACAAGGATTAGCTCAGATAAAATAATGTAAACTCCTAGCAGGAACTTACAATGCTTCATAGATGATGTGACCAGCACCTCACTAAAATATGGTTTGACTACTTACATTGTTGATCTCCAGGGCACCCCGGCATCAAAATCATTACACTTATGGTCCATGCAGTGTTCCTTTAAATGATTCTGGGAAAATTAAATAAAGCAACTAAAGACATACTGTATGTGATGAGACCAATAGAAAGGAAGATGTATGTGTTACATGTTGGGCTATAAAAAAATCTGTTAAATTCTATTTAATGAAAATGTCATATCCCACACGCTTTCCAACAGTGGCTTTCATTCATCTCGCACTTGTGGCTCCCACAAGTCATGGAGGCAGAGAGAGCGGAGCAAGTGGCATGAAAGAACACGTTTCATTTATTGAAATGTAGCCAACCAGGCATCAAAGCCTCACACAATTGTGTGAAGCTTTTGCAAGGCTAACTCCTGTTTCACTGCAACATCTGCTATCTTCTAACAGTAAAATATCCTTGATTTGTGAATACTCTGCATACTTTCATCTCATATGGTATTATTCTTGTTTTATGGGTCAATCCTTAAATTTCTTCTCATTGCTCTTTTTCAGTTTACATTATCAAGCACCTATCTATCGTTTGTTGAAATAATCGCTTGCAGCCAGTAGAGCACTGAGATTGTGAGGACTGTGAGGAGGGCAGAAAAGTAATCATATTTAGCCTCCATATTCATGACCATAAGACCCTGCTTTATCCATGTGCATGGGGATGTGTAATTTTTTTTTTAACATGTAATTATTTTTGTTTTAATTTTTCTTCTATTGTAAAAAAGAAAGAATAAGCTAAGGTTTAAAAAAAGGTTGAAAGCTTACGTCTTCACATTGCTCTTTTTCAATATGTTAAGACGAAAGGTTTTAAACAGTGATGACAAACCACCAAAAAGTCATGTTTAAAATAAATACATTTTAAAAAATACTTTCAGAATATGGCTCACATTTTACAATTTCCTCTTATGTCCCTGTAAATGGCTAAAAATATAGTTCTCACTAAACATATAAGTTCCCATTAAAACCATGAGCTGCCAAGTAACAGTTGCTCCCACATCCAATTTGTCCTAAATCTTCCTGATCACCTCATAATAGTAAGAGCACATATAACATAGAAACATAGAATGTGACGGCAGATAAGAACCATTCGGCCCATCCAGTCTGCCCAATTTTCTAAATACTTTCATTAGTCCCTAGCCTTATCTTATAGTTAGGATAGCCTTATGCATATCCCACGCATGCTTAAACTCCTTTACTGTGTTAACCTCTACCACTTCAACAAGCTTGCACTACACTTCTAATTAAAACTCGGGGCACTTAAACCTACACATGTGATAGCACTCAGATTATAAACAGCTCTGCTATCTTGGCAGGTTTGATTTGTTTTGGGTCTGTCTAAATCAGTTTGTAAGTTTCTAAAAAAATATGCATTGGAAATGTAGTACTTACTTTGTCAGTTTATTTTTGGTTAGAATGATACCACTTAAAAAGATAATCACAAAATAAATGTTATCCTTCAGTTTATATTACCTAGCCTCCATCATTTGTGGAACTGAGAAGTGTGAGGACTGTACAGCTCCAGTCCCATGGCCATGGAATAGGCCCATTGCTTAATAAAAAAATATATATTTTTGGGATGTAGGGGAACAAAACATGTGTGGACTGGTTGATAAAGAAATTAGTTAAGGTAAAGCTGACTTTGCACACTATGATATTATATACAAAATACAATATGCAATATAATACTCTTGCAGCTTCAGTCTGACACTGTGGCATGTTCCCTTTCTTCTGAACTCACCACATACACTTTTTCTCTGTTTTCGACTATATACTAGGAGCTTCTACCTGCTAGCAAGAAGATAAGGAGAGGAGTAAATAAGTGAGTGCTAGGGGACAGTCCTTAGAAAGCGTGGAGCGAGTGCATCATTGGACGCATTTATGCCAAGCTCAGGGTGTTATCTGCACAGTATGCCCCTAGTTGGCCAGCCTGCGTGATTGGTAGGCAGCCTGTCATGTATTTACGCCAGGCTGACTTTCCAATTCTTTGGGCAGTTCTGGTTACATGATTTGCATCAGTGGCACACCCTTTTACCACGGCCACCAACATCCTGCTTCAGCAGACACTGCTGTTAAGGGGCATGGATTTGCTTGAAAGATGAACGCGAGAGATTAGCATAAGGTATGTGTTTTCTTATAGTTGCAGCCTGTGAGTTTTCCTCCAACACCGCCTCCACCAGATACATGCCGCTTGGAAGGTATGACTATTTGTTTTTTCTGTCGATAAGATTCTGTAATTAGGCCTATCATAATTGTCAGCACCAGGTCCAATTGGCTATTAATCTGGCCCTGCCTATAGAGATAATTTAATTCAATGCACCTCTATAAGGAGATGCTGATTGGCATAGTGTGGCATTTTGCAGCACATGCGCAATAGCCTAACTATACTTTTCCTATGGGAAAGCATTGGATTGGCAGAGATTTCTAAAATTGATGCTCTCAGCTAAGGCGAGACTATGCAGGCAAAACCAGTGCACTTGCATTCCTGACACCATAGTGTTCCTTTAAGACTTAAAAAACTTTAAAGAGTCAAAAACAGAATTGCACTGAGGACAGAGGCGTAACTGGAAACCACTGGGCCCCTGTATGAAAATTGCCCTGGGGGCCCTCCATGTGTCTCATTCCTCCCCAGCGCCTCCATGTGTCTCCTCCCCTCAAGCCCCTGGGGTCAGAAACAGTATTGCACTGGGGACAGAGGCGTAACGAGAAACCACCAGGCCCCTGTATAAAAATTGCCCTGGGGGCCCCCCATGTGTCTTATTCCACCCCAGTGACTCCATGTATCTCCTCCCCCCAGCCCCTCCATGTGTCTCTCCCCAATCCCCTCGGTTCATCCTTGTTTCTTTCCCACCCCCCTGCCCTTCCATGTGTCTTTTCCACCCCCAGTCCCTCCATGTTTCTCTCCCCACCATGTGTCTCGTGTCACATTATGTCATATCTGGTTATGAGCTCTAATCCCTTTCATTAAGATAATAAACTATAATGTAACTATAAACCACTCCCAAAGTGAAAATGATCCTGGCTTGTTTCTGTACCCTAGCCATCAATCGTGTTTTTTCATAATTTATCTCTTTTCTCTGGCACTATGGACGGAATGAATCACGAACCAAAACGAGCATGCTCATTAATTGCTAGTGATGTCGCGAACCGTCCGCGAACTTGCTGCCTTCAACATGGATGCTGTCCAGGAAGTAGGAGGGTCTGGGAGGGAGGGTCTGCCGGATATTGGCAGGGATGTGTCAGCTGACCGGAGTTCGCCGCGAACGGTTCGCGGCAAGTTCGCGGATGGTTCGCGACTTCACTATTAATTGCATGTATTGTTTGGTTCGGGATTCGGCTCCATTTTGGCTCAGAGTTCAGTGAGTCGGACAAATTGCTGTTCGAAACGAAACAAATCTTCAATTTAAGCACGAATAATTTATTCTTGTTTCCTTATAATGAAAAGTAAAATAACCAAGGGGAACTCCAGCATTACAGTAATAAAAGCTTTCTGGAAAAGCTAGTTTTTTTGAAAAACAAATAATGTTATTGGATATAAAATAAATATACAGCATTAGATACATCAGATACAGCTACAATTGTTTAGTGGTAATATGTAGTATCACAACAGCATCTATTCATTCCTAATTAGCAAAATAGAAACATACTTAGGTAACCTTTTGATTGCTAGGGCCATATATATCCTATTTATTGTTTACATTTTAATCCTTCAGTTGTTAAATGTGTCATAATTAGCCAAATTACCCAAATCTAACTAACTGTTCACCTAAATACCACTTCCTAGGAATCTCCTTAAATAAACGTGAATAGCTTATTCTTTAAGCTGCAAAAGCATAGAATATTCATACGGTTTTAGGCATTGTGTAGTGGTTTCTCACATTACACTTGCATGTATATAAATCAATGTCCCCAACTCTCTGCAGTGTAACTCAAAGGTACTTCCACCACAGCACGTGAGTTTCCTATCTCCCAATCACAGTCAGTGCCAGGTAAGAGACATGGAGTGTTGCCAGGAAACACAGAGTTTGTTGTTAGACATGCTTTAATTCCTGGTGCTGTCAACTGGAGCTTAGTTTGCAATCTGGCAAAAATCCCTTTATCTTTTCAGTCCATTCCTTACATAGCTAGCAGTCAAAGGGTTAATCCATCGTAAACTGGAATTCATTTGAAGACCTTCCACAGAACCTGGTGTACACGTTAAACTGTTTCCCACTTATTTTAAGACCTATGGGGATATATTTTCATCACACCACATTAGTATTTTAAGGTCTCATGCAAAAATAGATTGTTCCAGTCCCACTCAATTTATGGCAGCAGAGCTGTATGGAGCTGCCAACCCTATAAAAGCAAGGCATCCATGCTGCCACATCAGTTGTAAAGACCAAACTGCGACTAAAGTGTATTTCTTAAGAAGATAGCCTCCAAGCTCGAACACAGATTACCTTCAGGGCTGCCCAACAGGTAGATCCCCAGATGTTGTAGAACTACAACTCCCATGATGCTTTGCATGCCTTTAGAATGACAAAGCATCATGGGAGTTGTAGTTCTACAACATCTGGGGATCTACCTGTTAGAACATTCTGAGTCAGGACTGCCCATCTCCTATCACACTTGCTGTCTTTATTCCTTTCAGTTTATCACTTTTCAGTCAAAAAAATAAAAAAGTTTTTTTAAAAATCTTATCAGTGCACAAGTATTGTGCCTCTCACGAAATAACATTGATGGCATTGATAACTAAACCTTCTGTGGAATACATTTCTAATTAATCGTAGAAAGCCAAGTGACTGGACATATCAGGCTGGATAGTTCGTTGTAAACTCTAGTTAACCTTCAGTATGATCTATAGCAGGGGTGTTCAAAAGGTAGATACCCAGATGTTTTAAAACTACAACCTCCTTGATGCTTTGTCATAAATGCATTCTAAAGGCATGCAAAGCATCATGGGAGTTGTAGTTCTACATCATATGGTGGTTCTACCTTTTGGGCATCCCTTATTCGGAGTCACCACCCAAATGGGTTGCAGTCTATCATGATGACCATAGTTAATTTCACAAAGTTCAAACAGCACCGTACTAGTGGGATAGTGTGACTTGTTTCTGTACATTAAAATAAAACAAAACAAAAAAGCAAAAGTTCTAAAAAGTATTTAAATGCCATACTGTACCTTTAAGGTATAGTTACATGTAACCTGCAAACTGCAACAAAATATTGGAAACTTGCCAGGCCTTTCGTAATGTATTTTAAATACTATTTAACACATTAAAGCCCAGAGGTAAGACATATCCATTTATACGATGGCAAGCCTAGCATGTCATTGGTCATCAAGGGGTTAAATGGATATAAACCTTTTCTTCAAGTAAATAATGCACTCACACTGCTGGAACATCTGTAAACTTACAGACATCACAAAATCAGTTCAAAGATGAGAAATTGCAACAACAAAACAATAGAACCTCGTCATCTTGCTCCCTTTAATTTTCACAAGTTATTAGTGGAGCAGCACAGTATTGTTAAATTAGATACACTATAGTAACTTTCCATTTTCTTCCCCAATAGTTAGTACAGCTTACCTTGGTGAATCGGTTGTTTGTCTAAAATTTCCAGCAGACATGCAAAGAAAAATCTGTTTCAAGCCTTTGTTTTTTTTCTGTCTTGTCTGAATTTCTTCTCAGTGAGGTCTTCAAGCTAAAATTCTCGAACCTTGGAATGTTTCACAAAGTTTTCCATTAGATTTAATAGGGAGAAAGCCAGGAAGAGTGATCACAGAAGTGGGTGGGTTTTTTTTTAATTTTTTTAGCCAAAACGTTAGGAGTCTTCAAGCATAGACAGATATTGAGCAACACACATCAGCATCCTTAAATGCAATCACTTTTCTGACGTCTATTAGCACAGAGAAAACCAAAATGCATTAAAACCTGGATTGAGCTGCAGACAAAAAGTTTTTTTGTTGTTGTTATCTTTGAGTCCTGCAATCGGAGTGATAGTTATGTATTTTAAGCTTTTTGCTGAAAAAAATGTGTTAGGAGAAGTTTCATGCCTTTTTGAGTGTAAAAGCCACCAAATCTTAAAAATGAACTTGGGAATCTTAAAAAATCAGCTTGGTAACTGAAAAAACAGTAAAACGTTTTCTCCCCTCACAAAGTCAGTCTTACTGTGCTCTTTTTCCTAAAATTTCCTTTCTTTAGCACTGTGCACGTATCTGTCCCCCTCCCTCTTCTCTCCCCTCTGTGTGAGTGTGACTGAAAGTCTGTTTTCAATTCTAGCTGATTTTTCCCTGTCTTTTTTTTTTTTGTTCTGCCATTTTTTTCTTTTCCCAGGATATGAGGGGATGTTTAGAAAATTCACAGCTTATGCCAGCTGCTGACTCATGGTTTTATTAAAGACGTTACTGGGCTATTCTGACTCCACAAACTGACTTGATTCTTCATACCAAAACCAAAAAAAGATTTTGAAATTAGACTTAAAGTTGTACACAAGTCTCTCAGAACTACTGCATCACTTTGTTTTAGTCTGTCAAGCTGAAGTTTATTGTGCTTGTTATCCATTCATTGAGGAAAATGTTGGTATATTGTAAATAAGTATAATTGTGAACTATTTTTTTTTTTCAAGTGACAGCCACAAGAGATTTAGGATTTGCCCATTATTCGCCGAAGTATGAATTGTCAGTAGTGATGTCCCGAACGGTTCACCACGAACGGTTCGCCACAGACTCATCATTGAGTAAACTTTGACCCTGTACCTCACAGTCAGCAGACACATTCCAGCCAATCAGCAGCAGACCCTCCCTCCCAGACCCTCCCACCTCCTGGACAGCTCACTAAGAATGCAGCTTCACAATGGATGCAGTCCAGGAGGTGGGAAGGTCTGGGAGGGAGGGTCTGCTGCTGATTGGCTGAAATGTGTCTGCTGACTGTGAGGTACAGGGTCAAAGTTTACTCAATGATGAGTCCGCGGCGAACCGTTCGTGGCGAACCGTTCGTGGCGAACCGTTCGCGAACCGTTTGGCGAACCGTTCGGGACATCACTAATTGTCAGTAAATCAATATGAATTTCAAATGTGAGGCAAAAGCAACCAAAATAAAAGCATTATTGACTTGAAAATTGTTTGTCTAAATGTTGAAACTCACTTTGGACATCTTGGATTCCAGACAACTCACACGTTTAGTAAATAGTACTGTAAATTACCAGTTGCTGCTCAAATAAAAGTACCCATATATTTTGAAATGAATCGCCCGCTACTGCTATACATAACTGACTGTAAAAACACATTTATATGTGGAACTGACCAATGAGATTCAGACATGCAATACAGCCAATCATACAGCACTACCAGCATGCAACACTCCCATACACTATATAACCCTACCCCTGGGATGCCATCTTTTAATAGGTAAACTAGGTATAGGCAAGGCCTTTCCATTTCTGCGTAGTCGGATAGCATGCAATGGGGAGGATTTGCTGCAGTGGGTATGCTAAGGGGTAGGGAAGGGCTTTCGGGAAAGTGGTGGGATGGAACTTTTTAGGGAGGATTTCCCCAAGGAGGGAGAGGGTATAGTAATACAAAGGGCAGGAAGGGAGCGTTTTAGAGAGGTGTGTGTCCATGGAGAGAGTAAGAAAGGGTATGGAAATATCCCCACATGGCAGGCAGAAGGATCCCACTGATAAAAGGGGAGGCAGAGCCATGTGGCAGGACAGTAGAGGATGCTCATATATCCTTTAGAGCAGCACATCTATACAAGAAGAGGAAAGTGCAAGGGTCCAAGAGACACCCAGGGCTCAAATAAAATGCTGTCTCCAAGGGCCAAAGTTTGATGATGAGAATTGCACACTGGTAGCTGCTGTCATCAAAGATCAGCAAGTACTATTTGCCCAGCCATCAGCATATTGAGGAAGAATTCTGCCTGGGAGAGGCAACCTGGGTGTAAGTGGGCCGTGTAGACTAATCTAACATATACAAAGGGTCTTGTTCCTCAGATACAGAGTTACCTACTAAGAACTGATGCTTAATCTTGATCTCTTACAGATTTTTCCAAAAGTACCAAAGCAAAGAGGTCACTCAACATGCTGATAATCACCTGGATCTTGATGGACTAGCTTGTCACAGGCCAAACCAACAGCACCATATATGCAAATACAACTCCATCTACGAAAGACTATACAGAGGACTTAAAGAATGGTTTTCAATTAAACATTACTCCTTTAAGTAGACACATAGAAGGAACGCTGCACATGATTTATTAGGATGGACTAGGATTTGGACAATCTACAAGTTCCATGTGTTGATGTGACATTTTATTTTTTTGGGGTGGTTGAGATTTGTGGGATAAAGCAACATGATTCTATTAAGGGATATTGGAAAGACAATAAGGGAAATGAGAAACATTGGGAATGTAAATGGACTGGTTGGGGAAATTGGAGGGGGGGAAATATAAATGTGGAATCAAATGTTATTAACCCTATATATAGTTTTAACTGTAATCTTAGAGAGTATCATATTACACATCTTATAGTGGATATGTTTATTATATAGGGAATAAATTGGGAAATAGTAGGACACAACAAGGGTGGGGAAGTGAACGTACTGTTGACTATAGAGGAAGAGATAGAGCCTAGAATGTTGGCTCCTCCTTTCACTTATGTTAATACAACTCCTCCACTAATGGATACTGGAAGCAGACCTAAGTGTCTACAGGATAGAGTGGCCTGTAGTGGTCCTTTCCAAATCAGTTCACTGAGACCTACCCTAATATTCCAGAATGTTACTTTCCAATTGATTACTTTGGATATAACACTAACAGATTGGCTAGCTGCATGACTTTCAAAACTGTTCTAGGGTCACATCCAATATGGAAAAGGCTTTAGTCAGATGTGCGACAAGAAGCAGGGTTAGGAATAGGACGGATATCTTGGGTACGGTTGTGGGAGGTATGGGCACCAGGTTAGGATTAGTAAATTCTATTGACATATCTAGTATGACTGCAACACTCCAGTCTGAGGTTAAATTCCAAAGGTATACAAACTCAGAGAACCATCAGAACATAAATGGAGGGTCTGACACAGAATGTAATAAAGACAAACTGTTCAGCAATACTACACATAGAAGAAATACTGATCTGTGTAATTGAGAAATTAAAACAGGTTTCATGGGGTTTTGTTTGTTTGTCCATGCAAAGTGAACTATCTACAGATACGATAATAGTGAAAATCTTAGATGATAACCATATTCAACTGGGGAATAGGGAACTACCAGAAATAAGTAGGTTTGCCTATGATCATAGAACTCTGTGGATTAGCAGTTGGGTGGGAGGTTAGGGTAATAACTGTAGGGCCACTTCCCTGGTGCCATCTAGTGGTGTTTATCAGATTAGCTATCAACTGTTATCAATGGGAAAACTTGTCACAGAGTCAAAGGTGTTGCATCAAGAGTTGAAATATCCTAATGTAGGTATGAATGGTCAAGAATGACAGCAAGTTGATTTCTAAGGTTGCTTAAGATTTCTCAAGAAGATCCTATGGTTACCTAACCAAGCCAGAACCATATTGGATTCATGTTGGCATAACCATTCATACTGCAAAGGAATTGTTGAACAAGTAAATCCTGCTGCCATGGTATTTCCAATGGGGCAGGGAAAGCTGTGCTTTGTCTCATGAGAGCGAAAAGATGAAGTACAAGTCTGGTATTAACATTGCTCTTTGAGGGAACTAATTACACAGGGATGTTATTGTGTCACTGGGAATCCCACAAGAATTAGTACACACCAATTTAACTTGACAGTACTTACAAACATGACCCTGGTTCCTCCATTAATAGAGCCTAGTATAACTGAGGATACCCCTTGGCAAGAATGGGTTGATCAATTAAAGTCAGGCCATCTATTAGTACAATATCTGCAAACATTTGGAGAATGTATTCATGCTAGGTTCTTTCACCAGTAAGTTTTCACCACCACCTTCAATCACTTGAACACTTATTTACTGACATTGCTGGTATAGCATGGTGGCAAAAATTAAAAAACTCATTTTATAAGCAATCATTATGGGGCACACTGTGCACGTTCTGATCAAAACAAAACGTAAACAAAACCTGGAATTTGCGCTATATGTCTGTTCAACCGTAATTTACCTCTTTCATATTAAGTCCACCCCCGCTTATTATATATGATTATGTTCAGAAGAAACAGGGCTTTCATTTCACATCAACTATTCATATATATAACAATTTATTATGAAACAAAATCTTTAAAAGTGTGAGAAATTAAGATTGTTTTAATTTTTTTTAGTTTTGCATGGCATTTTAACTGTAAATGTTATAATACTGTTGGCTTTTACTGCAATAAAATACACATATTTGTAGTCAGAGATGTCCACAAGTACAACAGTACCCCATATGAACAGGTTTTATGGTGTTTTGGAAAGCTACAGGGTCAAATATAGCATGTTCCATTCTCATACACATTAACATTTTTCCCCTCGCAGTATAAGTATATATAATTATTTTTATTGATGTATTAATTGTTTTGTTTTTTTAATTTCCAACCAGCAGGGGGACTGCCTGACAGTCCCTCTGCTGACAGATCCACAGGCAGCTATAGGGACCATGTGATCGCTCTTTGAGAGCAATCACATGGTGCCCGGGGGCCTGATTTGCCTTAGGATGGCTGCCTGGGCTGTCAGGCAGTCCTACCGAAGAGGATCACCGGGAAGGTGAGTATCCCGGCGGCTCCAGGGCTCAAAGCCATTACGGCATCCAATGCTGCCGCAACGGCTTTAAAGCCCATTAAAAACGGGACGGCATAGAACGCCATAACGGCGTTAAGGGGTTAATTCACCATTTATTATTTTTTGTGTGTTTCTGTAGTATGCATTATTATTCAGGTTGGTATGTGTTGTTACTTGAAGCCATTGATTGTTCGAGTACGTCATGGCCATTATGGTATACACATGGAAAGAACTCTGTTGAAGTAGTGCACTGGGCATTCACATAAGTAGATACACTGCTGGATAGGTTCTCCCTCTCTTATCTCTGGTGAGTTTTATAGAGTCTCATCCACTTCATTGCCAATAGGAGGGATGTTATAAGGTATTAAAGTATTACTTAACAGCCAACTGTATACCATTGAAGTCATTGTGTTTGTACAGCAAGTCAAGCCACATTCTACGCATAGGCAATATCGGGATTCTCTAAAAGCACATGGCAAGGCAAAATCAGTTCCTGTTAGTTAACCTCCTCCCCCCCACCATTCCCTTTTTAATGTAATTCTCTTCTCCTAGGATTCACCATGTTTCATTAAAAAATTGGCTGATGGTGGTGTGCCCAGAAGAAGGAGGGGACTTATCCTGTTAAAAGCCTTGCAAAGTACCACATTCGTTCTCTTTGAATTTCCCTCTCCACACACTCTCCCCTTTTCTCTCTCTCTGCATCTGCTTGAAATAATACATAGTTTGTAGAACGTTGGAGTGGTAACTTATGTGTATGCCTTTTTCCACTATGTTAATTTAGTTTAATATTTATTCAATCAATTAATAGTTTTGGTAACAGCATATACTAACGTATATATAATGTATATTATTATTATATTTATATAGCACCATCAAATTCCGTAGCGCTGTACAATTGGTGCACTAACAAACATGTCATTGTAACCAGTCAAGTTGGACGCACAGGAACAGACGGGTTGAGGGCCCTACTCAATGAGCTTACATGCTAGAGGGAGTGGGGCAAAGTGACATAAAATGGAAGGGAAGTATTAGGGAAGTAGATTGGTAGAATAGTATTCATTGAAGACTTGTGTTTTAATTTTTTTTATGACAGTTGCAGGAGAGGAATCAGTTGGGAGCCATTAAAAGTTTAATTGATAAGCTTTTGTGAAAAAAGAAGCCCAGGGAACAGCTAAGTGGAGTGGGACTTGGCCTAGCTAGGAGGCAGGCATATGGATAGGGGGATTGGATTATAGTATTTGGGAAGGGGTGGCCTATAGCCACATAAATAGTGGCCTTTTTAGGGAGAGCCCTCTTTTTAACTAATTCACACTTACCTGTTGTTGCAACATGTGGGTGTGGAGCTCTCTCTTTTGTTTTTCAGGATCATGGTTGTGGATCAGAATGTTGAGGCCTTCATGCTCATGTCTGGGCAGCAGTGACTGATCATGGGGTAGCTTGGAAGCAGAAACGTTTTGGCCTCTCCATTGGAGCAGCAGGAGCATCGGGGTTTCCAGTGCGATGGACTGCACGCCACACAAGGCCACCACAGTGACCAAATCCCAATAGATGCGAAGACTATTCCGGTAGAGATCCCCTTCCCTATTAATCCCTGCAAGTGGAGACGGCAGGGTAAATCCTCGTAGCGGTTGCTGACAAAATATTAGAGCTGCATCACAACTTGGAGGTCCGCCACGTAATGACGTTTTCGGCCAGTTTTACGCAACGCCTCACTTTACAGCGGTCGCAAAAAAGCCACAGATTCCGGCAGCAGGAGGTTGAGCGCACCTGGGAATAAGGGGGCACAAAAAAAGCGGAGAGTGGGCCCCCACTTTAATGGGGGTGCCGCTGGGAGGCAACTACAGGACGCAGAGCACACATTAATTGGTGAGTCGGCACCCAAGGTCTGCATGAACGCTAAAGACACAGTTGGGGGGGGGCCCTAGCACAGCCATGCTTGTCCCAAGGTACTACAGTATCACCCCACCAACTACCCCCTACTGCACAGCGGCCTCGGGTGTCAGGTCGGGGCACTGATACATTTACAGTTACTTCTCATCAAGACATGGTGCCCCCATGGCAAATAGTCACTGGTAATACTGTAACCCTGTTCGTGATAATGTCTTTATTTACCGAACCAACTAACAAACACCTCAGGAAGCATATACAATCCAGCTATGGCAATGGAAAACGAAGTCTAGGAGTGGGTACTTGGTGGAAATAAAACATTAGCAAGGAGGCCCAAACCATAATTACTGTAGGAAGGAACAACACCACCATAACTACTGCAAATCGAAGAGGGGTTTTGTTACAGGGGGCATGGTCGGGACTCTGACCAAAATGGCGGCATAAGCTGTGAGCTCTGCTTCTACAAGCCTTTAATACGCACAAAATACGCACTTCATCTACTGTATCTATGGGGAAGCCACCCCACACTGAATAACCCCAGACCCCCAAAAACACGAACAGTAGATCCCACATGGGCTCAATGGATGGTTACCTACTCACTCCGACTGGGGCCTGCAGCGTGGCCACCATCCCCGACGGGATCGGGACACGCCACTCTTGAAGGCATTAGCAGAGAATTACTCACCCTGATTACTTCCATGGTCATCAGACAAGATCTGCAGGAGCTCACAGCAACTCTGGGGGCAGAAATGTCCCAGCTATGTACTGAAGTTACCACACAGGGGACCCGGGTACAGGCCCTAGAGGACGCAACTCGGAACAACGCAGAGAGGACGACAGCCATGGACCAGGCCGTGAGGAGGCAGGGTTTCATTCTGATAGATACGCGGCGCCAAGTAGAAGACCTGGACAACTGCAGCCACAGGAATAATATCCAGGTGCGCGGGGTACCGGAGCCAGAGGGGGAAGAAGAGGTTAACTGTGTACTTACCTGCCTATTCAGCACCATCCTCCGCAATGAAGTCCCTGTCAACTTTGGATTCATACGGGCACATCGAGTTTCACAACCATGAAATGATGCCATGGGACATCATCTGTAGCCTGAGCTCATACCAACTCAAAGAAAACATCATGAGCACTGTCAGAAACAGAACCTGGGAATTCCGGGGAGCACAAGTCGTGCTTTATAACGATCTATCACCACTCACACTGGAAGCCTGCAGAGCACTACGCCCAGTGACCGCCTTGTTACAGGAACGCCAGATCCCTTACAGATGGGGCTTCCCATTCTGTCTCTCTGCACGTCATCAGAACGAACGACTAACCATCAGGTGGCCTGAAGATGTACCTGCATTTCTGAGTAAGCTCCAGCTCCTGACTCAGCATGTTGTAAACTGGGTGTTGAGGCCCTTGGACCTGGAATCCCGTCCGCAGAGAGCCGCAACAATGAAGAGGAGACTCCCCAGTGGGCCCCCAGCACTGGTGGTACTCGAACCCAACCAGAGCAGACAAATGAGGACAGAAACAGGCTGTGCCCATTAAGGTATTGTAGGGGGCACACACACACACACCACCTTTGCTAGATACTCAATCACCTCCTCCAAGGGGAACAAGATGAACACCCAAGGGAGTGAAGTTGTCTACGTGGGCCGTACATAAAAGTTCATATAGGTGCGACCATACTGGGACAGGGACTCGGGTTTGACTAGGAATACGGTGAGGAGTATGTCGAGGATTAGGTGAGAAGTATGTCATCCAAGCTATGGAACTCTTGGGATTTGAACTCCATTTACTGAATTCTATATGTGTTATTCTGCCACAGGAGGTAAGTCTTATTGTTTGACCCTGTGAATATAAAGCTACACAAGTGGGGGACACACCTGATTGCGTTCTGAGGCAGCCAGGGACGGGAACTGATAGCCCTCGCCATAGGGGGGGCCAAAGAAGACCCAAACCTGGGCCACACATCTAGCAGGCTCTCCCTGGTTATCCCGGAACCAAATGTAGAAGGAGAGGGGAGGTCTTAGCGGGAACACAATGTACTGACAAATGGGGGGATCTTGCCTATACGACCAACAGCAAAACAGAAGGCAGCCGTGGGTGATTTAGCATAGGAAGGAGTATTAGGAAGATGAGGGCTTGTTGCGGGGGTGGAGGGGAGGATGGGTGGGAGGGTAGGGTCAGCCGCCTGGGTAAATGGAAGGGACACTGGGAGGGAAACCAAGAGATGGGGCAACTGTTAGAGCGGAGGTGGAGGAGAGAAGGAATACATACGCTAACTATCACAGTTGAGAGGGGACACCTAGAGAAGATGATAGAAAAGAGATAAGCATGGGGGGAGGGGGGAATACAACAACGCAATGGAAGGAGGAAGAGGAGCTAAAGAAAAGGAGGGGGAGGGGAAACATGGGAAGGAGGAAGAAAGGAAAAGGGAGGGAGGAAAGGGGGAGGGAAAAAGGGAAACGGAACCGCAGGTGGAGATAAGGAGGGGGGACTGGGATGACTCCTACTGAACACATTGCAAGGCTATCCTGATAGGACACCTCACATGATGACTTAAGGGGCGAGGTAGCCCCCCAGCACAATCCGACGTATCACATGGTTCATTGGATACGTACCCACAACATTCCAGCTGCACCCAATACTGTGCCCCACCAAGAGTGGAGGGGGACACATAGTTTATACACATCCCACTCTAACTATCAAATACACACTCATTGTGAAAAAGACGAGATACCGCCTCCCAAACTTCGCAGATTAACCTGCTTCCAATGCAGGGCTTGTAAAAGGAGCTAGGAGGTCATTCGACACAGGACCTTATCTTTACCTAGAAAGGCTTTTGGCCTGGGTTGGAATTAGATCATATACATAAATAAGGTGGAGCTCCTAAATTGAGTTAGAATCGTTATAAATCTGTAAATAAAAATGCAAAACAATAGTGCAATATTGTTGGAACAGTTAAAATGTAATATGTAAACATAAGGAGTATCACTCACAAGTCGAGAGTCAAATGATAAGTGCCTGTGGACACTTATAGGATGTCCAGTTCCTTCTTCAAGTTGTCTCCCTGGGGTACACACTGTTGGACCTTCAGGCTGGTTGGTATTACCCAAACTCTGCTGTCCCAGAAGTATACATGCAGGATACCAAGAGTAGGTCTTCCAAGGTGGTGTTTTATTAGATAAAATTCACAAATAAAATAGTAAAATAAAAGTACCATATTTGGTGTCTCTGGGTGACTCTGTAGTTCAATAATTTCCAAAACGCGTTTCACCCGTAAAACGGGCTTCCTCGGTTGGCTATGTTCTGTCTTCTTGTCTATCTTCTCTTTTAAATGTTGCACTTGTCTTGGTCTTCCAGTTTCCAGTTTCGGCTCGTTGGAACGCAACGTGCGTTCCAGCGTCTTGCGTCGTTCCACTGCTATTTCCGGTTCCTTCAAGATTAAACTGCACATGCGTTCCGGCTTATTGACATGCAATAAACATTATTCTACGAAATACATGCAATACCAATAGTGTTTATGCGTTCCAATATAGTGTTTCAATGTTTGTTAAAACTTCATTGTCCACAAGTGTTCTTAAATGCATAGAGTCTATAAATACGCAATCAAAACGTTAATATACAATCAGATATCCTGTATTTCCTTAAAGGTAAAGGTGTTGCTATATGCAAATAATCAATAAAAGCAAAAACAGGATAAAATAGAGAGAATCCCAATAAATCTCATCATTAAGTTAAACCACTCTCCGCTCGTACTCATAGAAGCCTCTGTGGCTGACCAACTGCAGCTTATTTAACTGTTTCTCAAAATGTATGTTTTTGTTCATTCAGGGTGAATTTCACTACTAGTACAATTCAGCTTTTCATCAAAACATAGCATCACAGCACTGATTCTTTCAGATTAAGGTATAAGGCCCTTACTAAGATATATCTATTTCTATACGTATTTTTATATGTAATTCAACTTGCCTCCCCCACATAGCAGGTGCCACAACTGACTGTATTAATGTATGCCAGACTCATACTTAAGGTTAAGAAATACATATTAATATTAACCTATACATTCATGCACGGTACATACATTATACGTAGCCCTCACAGGGCTCATCTGCTAAAGCAGGTTTACTTGCTTTAGTTATCCTAATTAGGGGTTGTTGGTGGATGGCTTCCAATACATTTGTTAGCTTGATTACAATTCTACTCAACTTGTCTGTCCACTTTTATAGTCTATGTAAATACTGTTCCATCATGTATTCTTGTTGATACTGATCCACAATTACTTACACAATTTAATTTTTTCCAACATTGCTACTCTTCTGATTCTCCACCTATTCTACACTAAGATAATTTTCTCATAGATAAGTTGGTTATCAACTTGACCCTCGTCACTTCTCTACATTCATCACTTATCTGTCTCTGGATTATCCCATTAATTCTTAGGCATTGGTTTATGTATCCGTCAATCACCTGCCAACAAGGGCATTTACGTGACAGGTTCTCAAGTCACATACTTTCAAGAGGTTCATCGTTAATTAAATTTTAATCTCAATGATAATAGTTTAAGTTTTATGTTATATGCTGTTAATTATATTGATGCCACCTGGTTTAGTCTAATTGCTTATACTAATCTTCTTGTTCTACAGTGTTACCCCAGTCAGCCACTGTATGAACCCCTAAATTGTTTGCAAGGTATATATTGGTTGTCACTTTTATGTTTACTCAAATTACTTTAGCCATCGTATGGCTCACGTGTACAGCAAATTCCAGCTTTTCATGTACACTGTATTTCTCCTCTAAGGTAGTTCAAGTTGGACCCTTAGTGGTCTCCCAGTGTCTATCCATTCATTACTATTTCATGTCACAGGTAAGTGGTCTTTAATTGCCTCTATATTTTTCATGACAGATTAGTTCAATTGATCAAGGTATTATCACTCCTATCAGGGTACACTCAACACCTATAGGTTTCCTCGCTTATACAAGCATATTTATGGGCTGACAAGAGGCTTGGCTCTTTGTACTTGGCCATGCATGGTCTACCGTATGTATACATTCAACTGTTTTCCTTTCATTATGATGCATGCTCATTTACACTCTTTGTTTACGTATCTCTGGATAAGTATTGGCATCATATTACCGACACTTTTGCTATGATTTCTTTACTAGGGCTTGTTTTGTTTTTTTGCCACCTTAAACTTAATTATCTCACAAACCATCAAAATATATCTCATTCATACGTCATGTCAGAACATTAATCAGGAAGACTAGGCCTTAACCCTTACATTATTCTGATCACTCTATAGAGGCGGCATCCATGGCTTATAGCAGGTTTATACCGGTACAACATTCCATAACCAGTACAGGAATTCCGTCAAGCTTTTTAAAAATAACCGTGTGTTTATAAGCATATATGTTAATTGTATTAAAAATTTTACTGTATCTCCATTTTGCCCTCTTTATTTTACAGGCCTACCAGCATCATCAGTTCCGGCACACCACAACCGACTTTTTTCATACTGTATTACGCTATTCCTATTTTCTCGCTATCACTCTATACGTCCTTTGTGCCACAGACACAAGTATTAAGGCTTTTGCCTGGATTAGTGGGCGGGGCTTAGTTACCTTTTAAAGGGACTCCTAACCTTCCCCTGTACTGTTCCTCGTTTAGTGATTTGCATGTCCCCTCCCTCCACTCCCTCTATACATTCAATTTACCTTTCTTTACACCTTAAGGGTGGGCCCTCTTTACAGGCCTACCTACATTGTCGGTTCCAGCACACCACAACCAACTTTTTTCATTCTGTATTACGCTATTCCTATTTTCTCTCTATCACTCTATACATCCTTTGTGCCCGGGACACAAGTATTAAGGCTTTTGCCTGGGTTAGTGGGCGGGGCTTAGTTACCTTTTAAAGGGACTCCTAACCTTCCCTTGTACCGTTCCTCGTTTAGTGATTTGCATGTCCCCTCCCTCCACTCCCTCTATACATTCAATTTACCTTTCTTTACACCTTAAGGGTGGGCCCTCTTTACAGGCCTACCTGCATTGCCGGTTCTGGCACACCACAACCAACTTTTTCCCTTCTGTATTACGCTATTCCCATTTTGTCTCTATCACTCTACACAGCCTTTGTGCCAAGGACAAAATATATATATATATATATATATATATATATGTGTGTGTGTGTGTGTGTGTGTGTGTGTGTGTGTGTGTGTGTGTGTGTAAAAAACAGATAAAATTTGTATATTGTAATACCTTTTTTATTGGACTAACAGAATTTTTAACAGAATTTTTAAATGACAAAGCTTTCGGGAGAACATGCCTTTCTCAAGTCTAAAGCATTTCTGAGGAAGACGACACATATAATTCAAAGTTGAGTTGTGATACATGGGTTAAAGTGACATGGGTGCAGGTGAGGGGGGAGAGAGAGAAAAAACAAGCAAACAGTGCAGAAGATGGTGCTGGAAGGGGAGAGTAAAAACAAAATAATTACTATATATATATATATATATACATATATATATATATTAAACAACAAAAACAGTATTTTGCAAAGGTTTAATTTAAAGGATTTGCTGATTCTTATTTTATTTTAATGAAAGTAATTAAGTACCTAAATAACCCAATGCCTGTCGGAGAGTTACATCATTTTCTGTGTTCTCTTAAAATATGTGTAACACCTCTCTGGCCTGTGTTTTACATTTAAGAGTTTGATGATTCCAGCTCTCAAGTTTCTCAATGACACATTCCCTGATGTTCAGCTCCTATACCCCTGTCAGACAATGCTGACTTCAGTGCGGAACCAATGTACAGAGGGCCCTTGTGCAAACACATTTTTTTTACCACCACCACCATAGAGCAGGGGTGGCCAAAAGGCAGATCTCAATTGTTGTATATCTTTGATGATGCTTCGCCAGCTGTAGATTTACCGTTTGCCTATGCTTGCAGGGTTGTATATGTGTGCAGAGTTTGTGAATGTTTGTGCATTTGTATATGTAGCTGATATTAGAATGCAGGGTATATTTATGTGTAGTGTTGACATTTAAATGCTGTGTGTGTGTCTTTTAGTAGTGTTAGTATTTTAATTCAGAGGTATGTTTGTGTGTAGTGCTGGACTTTGCATGTAAGGCTACTTTTGTGTAAAGTATTGGCGTCTGAATGCACGGATGCATTTTCGTGTAGTGTCAGCATTTGAATGTAAGATTGCTTTTTTGGGTGATGTTGCTGTTTGCATGCAGGTGCATGATCACATCTTTAAAAGAGTCATATGATGATTGCTTCCACTTCAGTGTTTAGAAATTATGATGGTGCTTGTAGTCTGTATGTGCAGAAATTCAGCATGGAATGCTCATATTTGAGAAAGCTCCCAGAGGTGTAATCACAACCCCTTTCCCGGGCTAACTAATGTGAATTCTGTGCAAATAACTGTCAGCACACACAGCATTCGGACAACATGGCAATGGATATATACATTGCCAAATGCAGACTCTTTTCCTCCCTTCACCTGCCTCCCTTAGCCATTCCTCCCTCCACTTGCCCAGCTAAGAGTGAGTACATCTGCCACGCATAGGCTCTAGGCCATAGGCCTTTCTCTATGAGAAACATTAAGTTAGATTGCAGAGTAAAGGGGACGACGTAATTCAAGATGGATCAGGTTGCATGGCAAACTTGATCTTGGAGCTGAACTGAAGGTGAGATTTTAGTAGACTTTGGAGATAATTCCTGCCGAACCTTCAAATTTCGAACTGCAATGTGGAACTAACTGAAGGCAATGCTGATCATGTTCTGAGGAGGGTGAATAATCTGAATAATAATATATACCAAAATATATATTATATTTTATACCAAAAAATAAATAAAAGACATAACTGATGGAAAAAAAATGAATGATGGCTAGGGAACAGTCACTAAATGTTGATTGTATTCACAGATCAAGTGAGAAGTAAAGAACAGAGAGCAAAGCAACAAGAACAGTAAAAATCAATATTGTTGCATTCATATATGATATATTTAACAACTATATAATGTATAAATATAGATTTATTTTTTTACTACTCCTATTTTCTCCTCTATAGGTTACTTTTGGTTCTACCAGTGTACTACAAAATATATGGGTGAATTATTTATATAGCGCCAACATTGTACCATATTGTACCATAGTGTCACGATTGGCCATTCAGACGGCCAGGCATGGCCGTTCCACAGGTGCTAAAAAGAGGATTTGAACTCTAGCTTCCTTAGTCCTGCTGTCCTGTCTCTGAGCCACAATTCAGTTCATGTTTCTGCTTGATGTCCTATCCTGCCTTGTCTGCAGCACTGGGGGGCTGGACTTTACCTTGTGCTGCTCCTGTCTCTCTATGTACACCTTAAGCAGATAGCTCATTAAGGTAAGAACCTGACACATAGAAACAGGGCCGCCATCAGGGCATGACAACCGTAACGGTTGTCATAGGCCCGGCGGTCCTGGGGGGCCCGGACTGCTAAGGTCGTCCGGGCCCCACATTCAGTGGGTACATACCGGGTCGCAGGGGGCCCTGCGACCCGGTATGTACCCACAGGGCCAGCCTCTTTTGCCCAGCAGCCGGTCACCTCGGGGGCCCCCCCAGAGGCTGGCCCTGCTGACACAGTCCGGCGCGTGAGGGAGCACTCTCTGTG